>OX608051.1:19255742-20455742 GCA_951509405.1 Machimus rusticus
TTATTTAATAACCAAATCTCGGAACAAGTCAAAAATATTACAAGACACATTCGGAATCAGCAAGAAACCATAAAAAGATTCCTTAATGGACTTAGCGAACAAAATAAAAATAGTATAACAGGGTTAGAACATGAAATCAGTTATATACAACAAATGTATCAGATAAATTACGATATCAATCTTTTAAAAGACCATCTGGAAAGCATGGAACAAGTAATTTTAACAAGCAAATTAGGTATACTCTCCCGAAACATCTTAACAGAACAGGAACTAAAAATTGTTAAAGATATTGAAAATTTCAAAGATATTAAAATCGTTGTAGCGTTTCAACATAACCAGATCATTATAATACTCCTTATACCAGAACATTCCGAATCCCCATACTCTAGAGTTTTAATAGAACCCATTCCGAACAAAGAAAATAAAACTTTGCACCTCGACGAATATCTTTACGTGCTAGATCAATCTAATAATGTTTATAACAATAGTATAAAGGATAACTTAAAAAGAAATCTTGTAAAAATAAATGACGATTGTATCCAAGGAATAATAAACCTCCAGGAAACTAGTTGCGTGTTAGAGAATTTCCATGGCAAGGAAATAAAAGAAATAACTCCGGGAATGATTGTAACGAAAAATATTGATAAAACTAGAATAATTCACAATTGTAATAATTATAAGATTAACATAAAAGGAACTAACTTGATCAGATTCAATAATTGTAATTTAAAAATTAAAGAAAACATATTTGAAAATAAGATTATGAAGACCCAAGATAACGTAGTACTCCCTCATTTCATAACGAAAATCATTGCAAACAAAACGATTAATACAATACAATTTGAAGAATACCATGAAAACAACATTAAGAATAACAGAAAACAATTAGAACTTATAACAGCCCAAAATGTACATAATAAGGCAATTAATTTTTCCATCAATACAATTATAATCATAACAATTATAATATTTGTAGTAAGAAATAAACTTTTGAAATTTTGTAAAAACCCTGTAAGTAATACTTCGTCGGAGCCTCAGAGTAACGGTGGGGGTGTCATACATGAAAGTACAGAAACCCATAAGGTTCAAGGTAAAGAATCTATCATCTAAATTCCCACAGCTAAGTTCACCTGCTGCATTTCAATTCCTAGAAGAATCTTCACCCGTCATTTTAATTCCCACAATTAATTTCACCTGTTGCACTTTGATTCCTAGAAGATGCATTTTGGTTCTAAGAAGGGTTCCCACCTGGCTCCCAAAAGAGGTTCCCACGCGGTAATACCGAGGTGACAAGTCACCTCGCGAAATAGAGAAAGTCAGTTGAAAGAGTTCGGTTCAATAGCTAAGATAAAATTGTAATAAAAAGGTGTTAAGTGCTGAAATCAAGTTTTTTCATTTAAACTCGCCCAACTCCAATATATATTTGTACCAATATTAATTTTTTTTTTGCGAGGAATAGAAGTTAATTATCTAACTCTTAAACACGTGCGCGGGTGCACAACGTCCAAGGAGGTATGGGACAAAGTCGAAGCCACGTATGCACCCAAAGGTCCGGCCCAAATGGCCACCTTGCTACGACAACTCCTCCAGAAGAAGATGGCAGAAGGTGAGGATGCTCGTGTTCACATGGCGCAGTTTTTTGAAACCGTCGATAAACTTGCAGTCATGGAGGTGGAGATCGACCCAAAGCTGATTTCGCTGATGCTCATGCAGAGCCTCCCGAGTAGCTAAGACCTCTTCAAACGAGCTACCGAATCTCGAGACGCGCTCCCACCTCTCGACGTGCTCAAAAACAAAATACTAGAAACCAGCGAAGCCGCCAAGGAACTAGAAGAACACGGAGCTATGTACGTAAACCAAAAGCCGAAACCCAGGTACGACAAACCGAAAGGCCAAGACGGCGACAAGGGAAAAAACCAAGGTGGCGTCAAGCCGCGCCCCAAGTTCAATTGCGGCTATTGCAAGAAGCCCGGCCACAAGGAATCAGATTGCTGGAAGAAAGCGAAGGACAAAAACAAAGACAAAGCCAACAACGCGGAGGAAGAAGCCTGGCTTGTAAAAAAGGTTGACAACGAGCAAACCAATCGCGCGAACTTGGTGCACGCCTTCCCGGGATGGTGTCTCGACTCCGGTTGCACATCACACATGTGCAACGACAAAACCGCCTTCGTCAGCCTGGTCGAAGCTGCAGGCGGACTGAACCTCGCCGATGGATCTCTCACTCAGGTCGCAGCGAAAGGCGATGTCAAGGTTGCCGTCCAGGTCGGCAACATGAGCAAGATCATCAAGTTGGAAAACACCTTGTTCGTGCCCCAGCTGAAAACCAACCTTCTGTCGATCTCCAAGCTCGTCAACAACGGACACGAAGTCGTGTTCAGCAAGGACCAGGCCGTGGTGAAGGACAAATATGGAGACGCCAAGTTGACTGCGGGACGCGACGGCAACTGGTTCTCACTAAGCACGCCACATGCTCACGCCTTCACGACCACTGAACGTCCTGATATTGACATCTGGCACAGACGGCTTGGACACCTCAACGAACGAGACCTTATTGCCATGAGCAAACATGAGTTGGCCGCTGGCCTTCAATTTAAAACAACAAAACTTTCCCCTTGCGAAGTTTGTACTGTTGCTAAATTGTCGTCTTCTCGTTTTCAGACTCGCCAAGAGAGATCCGCTGGAATCCTGGACCTGGTGCACTCCGATGTCTGCGGCCCCATGAGCACCCAGTCCTTAAACGGTGCACGCTACTTCGTCACATTTATCGACGACCACAGCGGCTGGGGCGAAGTGTACTTCATGCGACAGAAAGGAGAGGTCCTGGAGAAATTCAAGATCTTCAAGGCGATGGCGGAAAATCAGAGGAATCGCAGGATCCGAGCGCTGCAATCGGACAACGGCCGTGAATACTGCAACAGGGCGTTCGACAAGTTTCTTGCCGATGCCGGGATCCAGCGACGCTGACTGTGCCGCACACGCCTCAACAAAATGGAGTCGCCGAACGCCGCAACCGAACGCTAGTCGAGGCTGCCAGATCCTTGTTGATCCAAGCCGGGTTGGCTCAAGGATTCTGGGCAGAAACTGTGGGCACCGCCAACTACACCAGGAACCGGTGCGTTTCGAGTCCCCTTTGTAACAAAACCCCCTTCGAGGTCTGGACCGGCGGTAAGCCGGTCATCTCACACCTCCGGATTTTCGGCTGCAAGGCGTACCTCGTTGACAAAACACCAGGAAGGGACAAACTGGACCCTAAGGCAAAGCTCGGAGTGATGGTTGGATACTCCAGCGAGGCGAAGGCGTACCGGATCTGGGTGCCCGACGAGCGAAAAGTTTACGCCTCGAGGGACGTGAAATTCTACGAGAAGCTCGAACGTGCACCCGTCTCCAACAACGACAACCAGCCACAGGCACCTGCCGAGAACTATCAGTTCTACAATCTGGTCGTCAACAATGCACCGCAGCTGGCACCGGAGGATCCACCCGCTCAAAACCAGCCAACCCATCCTCGCGATATTCCTCTGCCCGTGTCCGACGATGAGGAGTTCCGTGGTTTCCCGCCGGTGACACCTCCAGCAAGGGAAGCGCAAGAACTCGTTTTGGGAAACGGACCAGGACGTCCCCGGATCGTGAGAACCGGGAACCGCGGTCGACCCAGAAAGGAATATCATCGTCGATCCGCCGGCGTACCTCGCACTCATCCAGAAAATGTTGCACCTGCGGAGAACCACTCTGGGGATGCGAACACGGACGAGGGGCTTTCAGGGAATGACGTTTTCCACGAGGCCACGAACGTCGACGAAGCACTGTTGGTGTACGAGATTCCCTGATTTTTACTGAAGGTCCAACCCAAAAATTTAATGTTATTAGAATCAGATAACCTAGTATCATTTATAAAGAGAGCCAGACCACTCCTCGCCCCCACACACATGACTTTAGACTTCGAGGCACCAATCTTGATACCCAGACTATGTGCACAAGCCGCAAAACTGTCCAAATTCCTCTGCAACACCCCCTCAATTGCCATCTTACTATCTCCAGCTACTAAAAGACAAAAATCATCCGCAAACTGATAAAGCTCTACTTCCTCTGTAACACACTCATGAAGGGGAGCAGTGTAAACATTATACAGCACGGGACTCAAGACACAACCCTGAGGTATACCTCCAACAGCTTTAACACATTTTTTCCCAACTTCAATCTCCTTAAAGAAATTGACAATCCAATTAATGAACACCAATGGAACCTGAACAGTCAAAAGGGCGGCATAAAGTTTACCCAGATCAACTCTATCATGGCAACATACCTCTGGGACTTTTTAAGTTGGGCAACTCTTTGCTCTTGACCCAAACATACCGTGGCAGATCTACCTCTTCTGAAAGCAAATTAAGACGAGGGCAGTCCCCCCCTCCTCTCAAGTAAGTCAACAATAAAAGATTTTATCAGGCAATTAACAACCTTAAGTGGCACGCAAATCAGTGAAATAGACCTATAACTATTAACCTCATTAGGGTCCTTACCTGGTTTAAGGATCGGAGCTATTTTAATATCAAGCCATTTTTCGGGAACAGAACCCAACTCAACAATTTTTTTCAAATACAGAACTAGGGCATTTTTACCATCAACCGATAGGTCCCTCAACATAGAAAAGGTTATGCCATCTACCCCAGGAGCAGACTTACCGGACTTACTAATCAGAACACTCTCCAAATAGCTCAAAGACCAACTCACAGGTGAGCAACGCTCAATATCACTAAGCTCAGGAATGACTGATGGTGCAACCGCCTTATCATTTAGCATATTCAAAAATCTCCCCGCAAAAACCTCGTCCTCAAAATTGTCGCATCTCCTCCTAGTTCCCTTAATTTTCTTTACAATATTCCATAACTTCATAACCTTACCCTTTTGGCCCAACTCTTCAATCAAATCTAACCAAGCCTTCCTCTTTGCCTCCTTTTTCATCCTTTTGAAAATGGCATCCAGTCTATTGTGTTCCACTAAATGCTTCGTGAGGCCATACTTATTAAATTTAGCCAACTCTACAGACTTCTTCCTAAAAATCCTTTTCAGATCACCAGACCACCATCCCTTGGGTTTGTAATTAGAAACACTCTCCTCAACTCTAACAGTTGCACACTTCACCACACTTTGAATTCTGTCCACCACTTCCATAAAATCACATCCATCAAGACTAAGAGAGGCCAGAGAATCCTTGAGTTTCTTCGTCGCGATATAATATTTAGAGACAGCAACTTTATTAGTTGAAAGTTCCACAACAATCGGAACATGCGGACTACCACATAAGGACACATCGATCGTTTTCCAATAAATGTTAATATCCCTGATGTTTGAGAAGGTTAAGTCGATAGCATTAGAAGTCCTTCGGATATCCCTAGAGAGACAAGTGCGAGCACCATCATTACATATGAACAGCCCGTAGTCAGAGGCTATTTGATAAAGGATTTCACCTTACCTATTGGTGATACTGTCACCCCAAATCGAGTTCCTTGCATTAAAATCTCCTGCAAGGATGACATTCCTATGTTTTATCGCTTCGTTACAGAGCTTATCAACTGACCTTTTGAATTCATTATTAGAACAATTTATAGGAGCATAGACAACGAAAATAGACAAGTTCACTTGAAGATTGATAGTTTCAACCGCGCAAACATCAAAGATGTTAGAAACGTTAATACGTTTAACCTTAATACTGTTATTAACAGCAATGGCTGCACCACCATAGCCATCAAGTCTATCACTTCTATGGATATTAAAGTTAGCAATTGAGACGTGGTCGGACGGAAGAAGCCACGTCTCACTTTCAATCATCATATCGAATTTGTTGTCATTAAGAAAGTGCTCCAATAAATCTACATTAGGTCTCAAGCTCTGCACATTTAACTGTAGAAGCTTCATGTGAATCGTTTATTTATTTATTTATTTATTTATTTATTTATTTATTTCGCTTAATACAAGCTACAAATATACTTACACTAAAACTTAAAGAAATTAAAATTAACCTAATTATGACTAGATTGCGGGGGGAGGGGGGCCGGACTGGTAAAGGGATCGCTTAAGGGAGGATTTATCCATGTGGAAATCAAAGGAAGGACAGTTGTTAGCCTTCCGTAGCATTCTGGTGAAGGGTTCGAAGTGACCATAGTTAGTACGGTGACTCTCAAGACGAAAAGTGGGAACGGATCTAACGTTGCGGGGGTTAGTGTTTAGGGATATGCGGCGCAGGAGGTCAGGGCAATCAATGGAACCGTCTAGGACTTGCTGGACGAAGACGATATCGGCGACATCGCGACGAAGGGATAGAGGGTGAAGGTCGATTAGTTTGAGGCGGTTTTCATAGGGGGGAAGATTGAGGTGATCAGACCAGGGAAGGTCACGGAGGGCGAAACGGATAAATCTGCGCTGGACAGATTCAATTCTGTTATTCAGAGAGGATTGTGAGGGAGACCAAACCTGAGAGGCGTACTCAAGGAGAGGACGGACAAAGAAAATATAGAGTGATTTGGTGACAAAGGGATCGGAGAACTCCTTAGACCAGCGTTTGACGAAACCAAGAGCAGAATTGGCTTTGCTGACGGAGTGGTCGATATGGGAACGGAAGTTGAGCTCGCTATCGCATATGACACCGAGATCACAGAGGGAGGTGACTGATAGGATGGGTTCTCCAGAGAAGGTGTAGGATCTGGGAGATGTGGAGGTGTGCTTACGGGAGAAGGTAATTGCTTGGCATTTCGATATGTTTAGGTCAAGGAAGTTTTTAGAGCACCATATGTGGAAACGGTCAAGGTCGTTTTGCAATAATGCTGAATCGGATGCATTGGAAATTTCTTTGAAAATTTTCATATCGTCAGCATAAATAAGTATGTCGGAATGAGTGATTACGTTCACGACATCATTAATGGACAATATGAAAATTAACGGGCCAAGGTGACTGCCCTGGGGGACACCCGAATGGGCAACAAAGGGATTAGAAATTGCAGAATCGAAACGGACACTATAGTGACGGTCTGCTAGATATGAACTGATCCATGAGATGAGCAGGGGAGGGAGGCCAAGATAGTTTAATTTTAGAATAATAATTTCATGGGAAATCTTGTCGAAGGCCTTACTAAAATCAGTGGCTACGACGTCAACCTCAGCGCGGTTCTCCAAAGAGAGAAGGGTACGAGAGACAAAGGTTGACAAGTTGGTCGTGGTTGATCTACCTCTGAGGAATCCGTGTTGGGATGGGGAAATGATGGATTTGCAGTGGAATGATAAGGAATCATATACAAGGCTTTCGAAGAGTTTCGGGATGCAGGATAATTTAGCGATAGGACGGTAGTTAGAAATGTCATTTTTACAACCCTTTTTGTGAACAGGAGTGATATAGGAGTCCTTCCAGAGATCGGGAAAAATACCCACAGAAAGGGATAGTTGGAAGAGATGGGTAAGAGGTTCAATTAAATGAGTACTACATCTTTTTAGAACAGTAGCCGGAATACCGTCAGGGCCAGGGTCACTGTCATCAACGAGGGCACTGATTTTAGCGGCGACAAGGGAGGAGTCGATATAGATGGAAGCTAGGGAGGTTTGAGCGCAGTTCTCCAAGGAAGAAAAGTAGGTCAGGTCAGGGGTAGAATTATGATTGCAGAAGGCCTGACTGAAAAATCCAGCGAACAGGTTAGCGATCTCTGTGGGGTCGGACGAGGAAGAGTCACCGAGCTTAAGGACAGAGGGATAACCGTTGGATTTGCGCTTTACATTGATGAAATTGTAGAATTTCTTGGGCTCAGAAATAAGTTTAGATTGCATGGAGGTTAGGTAATCTTTGTAGAGGGATTCACAACGTTCGGAAAAGAGTGCAGAGATGGTAGAGTAGGAAGAATAGTCAGAGGAGGACCTAGACATGAGAAAGGAGTGCCAGAGTTTGTTCCTCTTGTTACGCAGGGAACGAAGCTCTCTGTCGTACCAGGGTGGAGAAGACGAGTGACTCTTTACTGGCTCAAAGGGAACGCATTGAGATATGCAGTTGTGAAGTTCGGTATAGAAAAGGGAGACGCGGCTATTTAAAGGTAATTGGGAGTCGGTTAAAGAGGATAAGATATTGGAGTGGCTTAAGAGGAGATTAAATTTCGCAAAGTCGGCTTTACGGAAGTTGTAATGAAAGCGGGTAACAACGTTTCTGGGACGACTGGGCGATTCATGGGAAAAAGATAGGAAGAGGGGGGGGTGATGAGAGTCGAGAGTGGAAAGAAGGTGGCGACTTTTGGTAACAACCGAATCCTGCGGGTTAGAAGAGAAAATGAGATCAAGCTGTCTGCCAAGGTGGTTTTTGACGCCACTCATCTGAAAAAGACCAGAGTCAGAGAAGTGGTCGATAATTAGAGACTCAGTGGACGAGGACACGTTGGAGGCAAAGTATGACGAGTCGTCGTCAGAGAGGGACCAGAAAAGGTGAGGAAGGTTAAAGTCACCTACGACAATGATGTTGTCAAGAGGAAGGGTAAGGGCGGTAACAGCATCAAGTGCTTCAGTTACATGCATGTAGGCCGGGAGTGGTTGAGCTGGACGAATGTAGCAGCAGAGGATGAAAAGGGAATGTGTGTCGAGGGTGATACGAACACAAACCCATTCGAAGGGAGATGAAGCAGAGGAATTGATTAGAGTTGGGCTAAAACGGTTATGAACGGCAATAAGGACACCGCGACCAGAGGGACCAGAATTAGCTGAGTCACTAGAATGAGCTGAGCAGCCGTCAGTGCGGAAAACACTGAAATCAGACGAGAATAATTCGTTGTTGTTAATTCCGGGGGTTAAATTTGTCTCAGAGAGCGCGAAGATGTCATAGGGAAGGGACTGTGATTTTAGAAAAACGTCTTGGGTTTTTGAGCGTAGCCCTCTAACATTCTGGTAGTAAAGTGAGACAGTGTTTAAGGATTGGGTGGAGGGGGGCAGAGGGAGATTGGAATTGGAGGGGGAACTAGTAAGGGGGTTAGGAGCAAAAATAATTTTTTGTGTCGATACGACTCTTTTGCAGGTGGGAAATACGCTTAGAATTAAGGTAGGAGGCATAGGCGGAGAGGTCGTCAGAAATTTGCTGGGGTGGGACGTCAAAAGCTGCGTGGAATTTCAGGAACAGCTGTCGCAGGATAGTAGGGTCGGTCGGGAGTCCTTCTTGGTGAAGGGAGACGATGACATTGGTGCGTGTCTTGCCGTCAATGCAGATGGAATCAGCTTTGTCATGGAGGTATGCCAGGTAGAGTCTCACATTATCGTAGATCTTGCGCTCACGAAGGCGAGAGAGCAAGTACCGGCCGTCGGGAGACTCAGCGGACAGCCTCGTTAGCTTAACAACTGGAGGGAGGAGAGGGTCAATAAAGGAAGGTTTGTCAGAGATATGCGGGGAGGAGGGAGGGGCCGAAGTGGTAGGGGGGGATAGGATACAGTCCGTGAGAGAAGGGTCAGAGGGGGCGGATGCCGGGGTAGGATTGTTGGAAGATGGGGGGGCGGACGCAGGGGTGCGCTTGTTGGAAGAACGGGGGGCGGTGACAGGGGAAGTAATGTTTGGGGCAAGAGGGGCAGCTGTGGGGGGGTTTAAGGTATGAGAATAGACAAAATTGGGGTACTTTAAGGGAGTGGCGTTCTTAAAGTTAGGAAATAAGCTAGCTTTAAGTTGCCAGTTGTTAGGATTAGTGGTAGAGAGCGGTGAAGTCGAGCGTTGACGAATGCTACGGGGTTTAGTTGTGTTGGTGCGATTGGACTGAGAGGGAATGCTCTTATTCTTAGGCGATGAGGTGAGCGCACTCTGGGTAAATTTGTTATTAGTAGCAAGAGGGTTAGTTTTTAGCCTGTTGTAAGAATATTTAGCACTATGCCTACTATTATGGTTAGTTGTATGGCTAGGATTAGACTTAAGTACATTAGGGTTAAACTTAACAGATTTAGTAGATTTATTGTGAAACTTAGAGATATGAGTGTTGCCGACCCTGATGCTGTGACTGGAAGGGTCATCAAGAAGCCAAGCGTATTTGGTGGGGACATCAATACGAAAACAAGTTGGCTGGCCGGCCGAAGAGATCTTTGTGCAGCTGGTTGGGTAGAAGCAGAAGTGCTGCTTGAAGAAGCTTCGTACCCAAGAGGCATCAGAATAGCGTGGAACCCCTCTTAAAATAAATGAGGACAAGTCGTCTTGTGCAAGGCTGTTGTTCCGTAACTTGGAGATGCGAAGAAGCCAATCGTCTTTAGTCCACGTGGTTCCGAACATGTTGATGGTGGGGGCAGGAGCAGAAGGGGGATCCTGATCCGGTTGAGGAAGCTGTCGGGGCGTGATCGAGGCTGCAGCCAGATGAGGGGTGGTGTCCTGACGAGAATCGGGCGGTGCAGTGGGGGGTTGAGGGGCCGCTGGCCGGGTTAGGAGACCTTTCACATCAACCGTGAGCGAACGAACCAAATCAGAGTTGAGTGAAGTGGTGCAACTCAGAGAACCAACATCCGTTTTGAGTTGTTTAACGCTACGTCGTAAGTCGTCGAGGACAGGCATCAGAGTAGACGAACCCGGTGATGAGGACTGAGGAGACTCAGACAAGTGTTCTCGCAGGTCATCGATGGAGGAGGAGACAGATGAAAGCTTATTGGCCATGGTATGAAATTTGGAGAGGATGTCCGAAGAGTTAGTATTGAGCTGCCCGGATAAGTCCAAAATTGTGTCCAATTTTTGATACACCTGAGTAATATCGTCGGACAAAGACTGTAGACCTCCGATATTTGAAAAGATGGTGTTAACTTTGGTGGCGATGATATCTTGCTCATAATAGATCTTGTTGGCGAACGAACTGATGAAGTGTAGGACGTGGCAAGGTTTGATGTCAGCACAGTCGTCGCAGGTGATCAGGCCGTCCGGGTTGATTTTAGTACCGCGTTTAAGGCAAGAGGCGTGAAAAACGTGACCGCAGACGCCCAAACACAGAATTTTTCGATCTGAGACGGGGTCAGAGCAGATATGACAGTTGTCCATAGTAAGTTTGAAGAATAAAGAAAAAGAAGATTGAGAACCAGTGGCTTTAGCGAAGGCAGGAACTCGGTGAAGAGGTGAGAAACGGTTTGAGTCTCTGATAACGATCGGGTCAGGAAACCGCTAGATGACAACGATGAAGTTGACTCTTGACAAGCTGAGTCAGCTGATCTCGCAGGGGAGCAAAAAGGCGGCCGTCAGGAGCCAGGAGCAGGACGACACGGCGGAGCGCGGCGGAAAGGCGTACCTGAGCAGAGCGCGGGAACACCGATGGGAGAAGAAAGCGGGCGAGACAGGTAAGAACACTTAAAAAGAGCGGACACAAGGGCGCAGCGAAAGACACGTCTGTCGTTTGCGAAAAATTATTGGCTTATAGGAGAATGCCACCAAATTTCCGCCCAGTCTTGATACGACTTTAGTTACTACTTCGCTGATTAAATCAACGATAAGTTCGATACAGTAACCAGGATTCTCATTTGCCTTTTCTCTTATAACGGAGACTAGTTTCCCAATCCGAGCAGAATGACCGACCACCTCCTTCAAAACATCATCACCCCTCACCGCACGAGAGTAACTCCCACCCCCAACACCCTCACAAATCCCCACATTCACACCTCCAGTCATACTCAAATTCACCAGTTCCACAGAAGCATCACCCAACCCCCCCGAAACAACACGACCTTCACAACCAAAGACCTCGCCACTTCTTCCACCCCCAACAGCATCCAATTCTCTCCTCACCTCTCTCCTAGACCTACGCTCCATCGTCATCTTAAATGGGGGAGGGACAAATTTATGAACTCTATAACTCGTAAATTGTAGTTTCAGTCTTTCCGGAATAAAGTTACCACCAATAAAAACTTTGATTCTTTTCGTCGGAGCAAAAGTTATATTTTCGCCATCAACCACTCTCCTTCTTTCCCTGAAGACACGCTTAAAACAAAACTCCTGATTAAATCGCCTAAGCAAAAGAAGCAACTCAGCCTCACCCAAAGTCACATCCACATCATACAACAGGACCGGTGTTGCAACCTTTCCTAGCGGGATAAAAACTCTATAGCCTTGGTCCAAGGGGCAATTTCTTACAAACATATTGGCATCAAATGCCTTGTAAAACACTATCTTGCATTTATCTTGAGCAATCTTTTCAATGGATTTAATTTCCGCCTCTCTTCCTTCCAAATTTCTACCCAATGCTAAAGGATTTATCCAAGCAGTCACTCCATCCCCCACACTCACCTTAATCTCTGTAACCTCAAAAGGACCAACATCCTCCTCACCGTAAAAACAATCCTCCTTCCCCACCGGAGCCCCCAGATTCTCCCCCGACGCACCCAAACTCACCTCCAAAGACGCACCGGCACCCCCCGACTGGTCCACCTTCCCAGGCCCCAAATCTACTCTATCAACAATTCCCACACTTCCTGCTCTCATAACGGGCCTTCCCACGGGTGTCTCTTCAATCACCTTCACTGTATCAGGCCTTTTAGCCTCTTGTCTAGTCAGCGGTTTCGCCGCCTTGCCTAAAATAACTTTAGAGGTAATTTTATTACCAGACGTCTTTTTAGTTTCTTCGTTCGCCATAAGGCAAAATAAAACTTAAAATAAAGTACAACAAAAAAAAAACCACCAAAAAGAGAAAATCCCTAATTAATAAAACAGATAAAATAAAATAAAGAAAAACTTAACTGAAAAATAAGCAATCGAATATCGGAATAAAAATAATAAAAATATAAAGAACAAAGAACATGAATCTAACTACACCGGTAAAATTACATCCGCCATGTGGCGACAAAATAATCTTAAAAATCCAGCAGCTGGATAAATCATCCCGAAAAATTTTAGCTGGGTTCACAAACCTTATTACTTCGACACTTCACTGGAAAACTTATTTCAAACAAAATCACAAAAATTAATAAGAATAAAAAATTAAACTAAAAGGAATAAAGCACTTGTGGAGCCTCTTTAGAACGCAACTTGCCTCGTCGAAAGTCGGAGAGAGAGTGCAAATAAAAATTGCAATGTTTAATCAAATAAAACTTGACAATGACAGCTCACAGCTGTAACAGCTGGAAATCTTGGAAAATTTCAGTGCTCTCATCTTCATTTGCCGAAAATGAAGTTCCTACAAGCTATTTAGCAAATGAGCTTCGAAATGAAACTCAAGGCCCTTAAGTAGCATTTGGAGGGTGACACAAGGTCATAGAAATGATCATTTTCTGCCAATGATTCTTTAGCTCGACCGTGTGTCGGTATAAGACGTCCAGTGCCCATATCACAGTTAATTAAGAACAGTCCATCCATCTTGAATTTTGATAATGGTGACCCCAAAAGCCCCAATAGGGCAGTTTTAGCGAAAAACATAGAGTATTACAGTAACTGAGAGGTTTTTCTGGGTTTACATTCGCCATCTTGGGTCTGTCATTTTGAACTTTAATAATGTGAAACTGGATTCGTGATCAGCGACACTGAAAACCCCAAGGGGACAATATCAGCAAAGGTTTTTGTGTGTTTACTTTGTTCATCCGCCATCTTGAATTTCGGCAATCTGATACAGGATTCTTGATCAACTAATCTGAAAGCTCCTATTGCGATTATTTAAATAGTTATTTCAGAATCATAACTTGATTGAAGGAAGATTATTTGAATATTTATGAATTTTATAATACTTCTAGGGACCATACTGGATCCACCATTTTGGATTTTAGCAAAGTGCCACATGGCTTCTAAAAGTACTTGACAAGACGAGTTTTTTAAGCCCTCTCTTATAGGTACAGTGGAGACTCGATTATACGGATTCGCGATTATACGGACTACCAACCGCGATCAAATTCATAACTTTATACAAGTCAAGCAAGCATGGACGTGTTGGAACTAGCATTACACGCACGCGCCCCGGTTATTTTTTCCTGGTCCTTGTCCTGGTTATTTTTTCTGAGTAAACTGTCAGGGCCGCCTAAATAATCTGGATATTCTCGAAATTTATTTCAATAATGGACAGATATTCATGGTTCTATTTGGTTTTTTGTCTTGCAAATTTTAAAGGAGCTTCAATGTGACGGTCTCAAGGCTAAAATTTTTCCCTTTTCAATTCCACTAAGTGACGTATCATGCGGCATATTAACCTTAATCTAAATTGCTAATAAAAATAAAAATTTATTAACTGGTGTACAAAAGAGCTGCACTTTTCTGGAACTGTGTTATAAATATAAAAAGAGCAAAAATTACTACTTTTTAAAAAAGATATAAAAGCAAAGGAAATAAGAATGATTCATAGAGGAAGTGTCACACGAACTGTTTCTCTAACTACGAGTTGACATAGTAAATTGTTCTTAAGCAGATTTAACTCGAATGATGGTGGCTTGTAAATATGAAACGCACTGTACATACATAAATAGGTGTATACGTACGTCCGAAAATGTATCTTTTAATAATTTCTTAAATAGCATTGATTTTTGTTGATAAGTTTAATTTGTTTTTGTTGTTTCTATAGACACCTAGCATTATTTTCTCTTCATACATTCGGTTATCCGGATTTTCGATTATCCGAATGCCTAACGACAATAATTAGTCCGGTTAATCGAGTTTCCACTGTACTTTCAAATTTCGGACGCAGCAGTGATTCGATTGGGAGGTTTTGTCCCATGTGTATACACTCGCATGAAAAAAAAACAACACCATGACCTTGTTTTACGGAAAAAATGACAATATTCGCCTTCATGTAATTTATTGTACTTTGTCGTTTTTGACTCTGCCAGGGCTCATTTGAAAGCTTAACACGTTCCGTGCAGATGGGAACGGGAGTTCCCAAGAAAGTCGAACGCGGCATGCGTATGGGAACTCGTGTTCCCACGGTCACAATGGCAACCGGTCGACGCCAAAAAGATTCTTCTTGCCAGGGTGGAATTGAAATATACGACGCACGGAACGTCTTAAGAGGTGAACTTAAGATGGTCCAATATCCTTATAACCGGAAGTGTTGTTGCGGCAACCGAAAATTCAAGGTCATTGGAAAAAATAAAAAAAGTGCCATGATGAAATAACATACCGCCAGTGTTAAGCTTTGTATGTAATTTTTCATGATGGATTCGTAAAGTTTGTGTCATTAACAATAATATTTATTAGAGGTAGCTTCTGGCCTCGGAGGTGGAAGCAAACAGGTCTATACTGTTCAGCATCTTCAAAACGGGGGATTGAGGGCCTGTCCGAATCCAAGTCTTCGTCTTGTTATGACAGTTCATGACGTCACACCGAGCTAAGCTCTGTCCGAATTCATGACTATGCTGTGAGCTTAGCTACGTAGTATAACAGTTTAGATTGCTTAGCTTGATTAGCGAGTCAGGGCCTGGGTTGACTTCGTGAGACGGAATGAGAAAAACTGCAGGAATGCCTTGAATACTGTCGAATTGTGCATATTTTGTTTACTTTGATTAATTTAAAATATCAAATATCGAGCTAAGCAAACGAATTCGAACGGGTTAGCTTTGTCTTCGTCTTAATTGGAATACTAGATCAGCTTGTTTGCTGACGTCATAAACTGTAATAACGAGACGAAGACGAAGACGAAGACGAAGACGAAGACGAAGACTTGGATTCGGACAGGCCCTGAGTAAATTTTTTCAATCAACCATAGCTTCTTCTCCTCTGACTGGATCAAGACCTACCCCGGGAAAAAATTATTGTGAAAGATTCAACCTTTACGAATTCATCATGGAAAAGAACGTAGAGCGCTCAGCACGGGTGTTAGATCATTTCAAACATGACGCTTTCTCTCTTTTTTTTCTAAGGTCACTGCAATCGTTTATTTTTCTTAATAATGTTTTTATTATGTTTACCATATGTTTATACATTTTCACTTTTGATAACTCTGAAAACTTGTTGGGCTCAATTGTGGGGATTTCATATACATTATACATGTCATGCATGTGTGTAAATTCATTAAAATTCATTATTTTATTTCATGGTATGTAAATTCATTTTGTTTTTATTTTTTAGATCCATACGTCCTAAATATTATTTTTGAGTTCAGATTAGACTCATTGCTCCAGAGCACAGTGTTTTATATTTTAGAATGTCTACCGTATTTTCAGTCGGCTTGGCAATGTTGGCTGCAGGAGGCAGGAGCATTCTCGCTTCTTGCTGTGGCTGCGCTATCCCTGAGCGGAATGCTGAAATTGGCTACTCCCGGGGTGGCTCTGGTGAGCCCCAATGGTCCCAGGTGTGTGCCGCTGACTAGCTTGATCTTTATTGATACGCCAGATGTAACTTCTGCGGTCACTTTTGATTCTGGAATTCTAGACTTGGGCTGGAGCTTTAAGGCCCGCCCCCATAGAGTCCGGAATTCGTTCAACTCCGGAAAACGTAAGTTGAACTACATGCTTTCTTATGGGGGTGCACCCATAGAAACGCATTGCCGCAGTCGCGGCCGAATTGAAAAGTTGAACATTTCTTAACTTTTGGTCCGTACTACATGCGGCAAGGAAATCTTCCAGCGAGAGTTTCTAAACTTTGAAAACATTTTGAAATATTAAACACTTGACTGCTGGTCCCGAGATATAACAAAAATCGGTTCGTGGCAATTTAATTATTTGTTATTTAGTTGTGTTTAAACATAATTGAGCGAGTTTTTGAGCATTTTAATTGGCGTGGTTTGCTTAAAAGGTTTGGGTCTTTCCTAGCAGTCCTGTCAGTGACCTGATAAAATGGGTCGCACATAAAAGCGGCGCCTTTCCTGCAATAAAATAAACATCCATCGTTTTCTTTTCAATAAAATTTGCTTCTTGATTGTTTTTTTAGTCTTCATTTGCCTTTGAGAGATAAAGCTTGCCGCAGAAATTCCGGATTCTATGGGTGATACCTCTGATTTCCGGACGTCAATAGCTTTAAGCTTACCGGAGTCGAGCAAATTCCGCACAAATTCCGGACTCTATGGGCGCGGGCCTTTAGAGTAGAGGAGCAATGTATGTTTCAGGACACAAAAATGCGCTCTGGCAGCACTTTTCTGGTTTGTGGTGCTAGTTCGTGTCTTGGGTGTTTCGGAGCTTTTGTCCTGAGAATATTTCAAGAATTTCGATGTTATTGGTTCGTGTCTGTGGTGTGTCGGAGCTTTATGCTGTGGATTTTGCAAGAATTTTAATGATATTGGTTTGTGCCTTGGATGCGTTGGACCTTTGTGGTGTGGATCTTGCTGCAATTTTAAGCAAATTCTTTGCCGTAAAAAATTCACTCAGGCAACTCTTTTGTTGGCGTTTTGGTGTTGGTTTGTGTCTTGGGTGCGTCGCAGCTTTTTTCTGTGTATCATGTTTGAACTTTAGGAGCTTTCCATCAGATGGTGTTATGTATGTCCAATTTATGTTCACTATCATCTCTTTTCTTTTGTTTTTAGGGCGAGGTTTGTAGTAAACAATTTTCAGGACCAAATATTTATGTAATGCATATCAGTAGATGTTGTGACCACAACACAACAATTCTGACATTTCACTAAAACTGTCATGGCAGTCATCACTTGATCCAGTCATGGCCGACATCAGCTGTTTCGATCATGGCGGACATCAGCTGATATCCTCGCCATATTGGTCGCCGCCATATTTTCGCAGCGCCACCTAGTCACTCAACCCGGAACTCTCTTGCCTCCCAGCACTCTCGGATGGTATAAATACCGGAGGCAAGAGCCGAAAGAACACATTCGCTGACTGGCTTTCCGGTAGTACACATTCAATCACCGGCTTTCCGGTAAGACACCTCGACTGGCTTTCCAGCGAAAAGTAAGAAGATTTCTTCTAATCAGGCTTTCCTGAACTCTTTAGGCTTTCCTAAACACTACACCAAGGCTTTCCTCGGTGTACATCAGGCTTTCCTGAACTCTTTAGGTTTTCCTAAACACTGCACCAAGGCTTTCCTCGGTGTATATCAGGCTTTCCTGACCTATTTAGGCTTTCCTAAACCCTACACAAAAGGTTTTCCTAAAGTGTACATCCAAATTCCAACTTATTACCGCCAGGATTTCCTGAAAGTAAGTAAGAAATTCGAATCCCCTGCGTTCATTTCGTCTGCAGTACTTAACGTACGCCCACAGACGCTAAATCGACTGTATCTATACATAGACTATAACTATATTCCATAAACATTTTCCTTCACTAATCCAATACTTTATCTCCCTTTCTCGTTTCAGATTAAATTAAGAAATTAGAATTAAGATTATAGATTTAAATATTTGAATTAGTATTTTAATTTTCACTTTATTTATTGTTTGAGTTATCTCTTAAATTATTATTGTAAATTAAATTGTATTTTAGTTTATATTTCATCATTTTTATATTAAGACTGAATTACAATCATATATTTTCATTTTTGTTGACTTATATTTTACATTTTCATTGAATAAATTATCATTTTCATTAATACCAAAAAATTCTTGTTGTTATTTTAACTCCCCTCGCTTTCTCCCTACTGTGAATCAGTACCTCTTTATGTGGTGCCTGGTATAGGCCCCAACATTGGTCCTTCGAGCCGGATATACATATCCAATTTATCTTAAAAAGCGAGGAAGTTAAAATGGCAAAAAGATTATTGAGTCAACAAAATGCTCTGCACGAGCAACTCAAAGAATTGGCCGATTCTCTGTCTAAAAAGACATCAGAACAAATTAACAAAGGTGTGCTTACAACATACCTACAGTTGATTGATTCCGTATGGGATCAAATACAAAAGGGCCATTTGCATATAATTCAAAGAGATACTCCAGACGTCGAAGAATATATAAACAATAAAGAACATGTTGATTCACAAAGATTATATATAGATACAGTCTCCAATATAAAAGAACGCTTAAGCACCTTCGAAACTATCGAGGTTCCCGCACCTCAGTCACCAACTACAATCAAGGCTGAGGTTAAACTTCCCAAGATCTCAATTCCTAAATTTGAAGGATCTTACTCAACATGGAGATCCTTCCACGACTTATTCAAGTCCATTATCCATGAAGGGAAGGGACTTTCACGGGTACAAAAATTACAGTACCTCAAAACGTCAGTGACAGGCGAAGCTGAACGCTTACTTAGGCAATTTGATGTCACTGACAGTAACTATGAAAAGGCTTGGGAATTTTTACAAAAACGATACAATAATAGAAAGGTACTAATAACCACACATCTAAGCACTCTGTTTAATGCAACAAGCATTAAAACAGAATCCGCGCAAGCAATCAAGGCTCTGTTAGACGAGACCGAAGAATGCTTACACGAACTACGCAGTTTAGGAACAGCCACAGATTCATGGGACCCTGTTCTCATACATCTTCTTACAAAACGGCTCCCTGCTGAAACCCATTATAAATGGGAACAAGAGCAAGGCGACCGTACCGAACCACCCTCCTATAAAGAATTCGTCAAATTCTTAGAAGCACGATTTCGAACATTGGAGGCGTTACACAGTGCTCGACCAAGCACAGCCAAGGTCTCACCAAAGAGCACTCATTCGTTTTTTCTTAAAAACACCGCTTGTCCAAAATGCAAGCAAATTCATCCGCTGCATAAATGCCCTCAATTTCGGCAAATGCCAGTCAGTGATCGTCTAAACCTAGCAACAAAATTACAACTATGTAAAAATTGCCTAAGTTTAGGACATACTTCAAATGAATGTAGGAGTCAGCATTCATGCTTCAAGTGTCAGAAGAAGCATCACACTCTTCTACACTTAGAATCCCAATCAAAGGGAAAACAAACCGCTCAAACCCAACAAGACTCCAACAAATTGATTGAAAGCAAGTCAGATCATGCATCGCAAGAACCAAAGGCGTTCTTTAGCCGAAATCATCAAAGAGCACTACTTGCAACCGCAATAGTGAATATCCCCAGCAAAACAGGGCAATTGCACTCATTCCGAGCTCTAGTCGACTCGGGATCTCAAGTCTCTTTTATTTCTGACCGAGCAGTCAGGAAACTCCAGCTCCAAAAGATTCCAGCAAAAATGGAAATCACAGGACTGAGTAACACTCCAACCATACGTGTAAAGTCTCAAGTAAATTTTACTTTACACTCAAACACCACAACATTTCAAACTAATATGTCAGCATTAGTTTTGAAAAATATTACTGACGATACTCCGCAACATTCGGTAGATACGTCCGAGCTCACATATTTACTAAATCTAAACTTAGCCGACCCTAAGTTCGCCATACCCAGCTCCATTGACTTACTTCTTGGAGCAGACATTTTCGCTAAAATAGTCGAAAATGGAATTATAAAGGGCGATGATGCACAACCCATCGCTCAAAATACGCAGCTTGGATGGATTCTTATGGGCAACCTAAAAAGTTTCTCAGACAGCAAAAAGTCTTTTACCATGCAAGCTCATGAAAGTGGATTACATGACTTCTGTGACGCTTTCGTCAAGGATCGGTCTTCAACGGCTTCTATGCCTTCTAGGACTGCTGCTCGGCTTTCCGCTATTACTCGAACTTCCTCGGCTGTGCTACATACAACGGCTACTCGACAGTCAACAGCCAAAAATGGACCTTCCAAGGTTCATCCTCCCACGGTTGATCGGCACTTTGCTACTACGCAGCTTTCCATCATTGCCCGGCCCTCTACGAAAGATCGACCTGTCACGATCTCTCGATTATCCGCAGTTGCCTCACTCTCTACGGATGCTCGGCCTTCTTCAGCTACTCGGCTTTCATCGGCTGTTCAACCTTCTTCAACAGCTGTTCAACCTTCCTCAACAGCTTGGCCTTCCATGTCCGTTCGATCGTCACGAGCAAACCCCGCGGTATTAACTGCAGCCAAAAATCAAGCTCCTCAGCCCGTTTCAACCGGCAAGTGGACAAGGATACCCAACCGGGAACATTTTATATGCGATGATGCCCTGTGGAATCGCATACTAAAGGAACATATCCCTTGGGACATTGTATTTGCAGCTAAGGGAAGCGCTCGATTTCCCATCTCCAAAGGCGGCACACTACGATTTATTCGCTTGCCTAAAACAGGCAAATTCAAGCTTAAATGTTAACAACGTTTTCGGACCCTCACAATAACCTCCAAGTCGAAATTCAGCTGGATCTTCCAAAAACCAAAAGCCTCAGCACGCTCAGCACTACCATCAAATGATGGAACTACGTCCAACATCTCACCAATTCATTTTGGAAACAATGGACTACAAACTACTTACACACTTTGCAAAAAAGGGCAAAGTGGAAACAAACTCAGCCTAATTTTCAAATAGGAGAATTAGTACTCATAGCGGACAACAATACCGCACCATTAAAATGGTTATTAGGCCGAATTATCAAAACATTCCCAGGTCCTGACAACAATATTCGAGTAGTCGAAATTCAGACTCAAAAACTCAATTTTAACACGACCAATAACAAAAATAAGCAGGCTCCCAATGGAGCACCAGCTTTAACACATCCTTCAAAAAAAGGTATTAACGCCCCTTACAAGTTCAAAGTTACACTTGAAGTCCAAACGTTAAATTAGTGGAAGCAGGAATCAAGAAAAGCGGAAACATAATTTAATCCTCATAGAATCTTTTATTTCAAAAAAGGATCTACTAAGATGTCGAACCCAAGGTACACCCATGTTTTCCCTGAGTTATCCGACTCAGAAACGGAGGATCCTCTCAACATCGACGATTTTCCAAGATGATCGTCGGCAGTTCGTCCATCCTCGACGGCTCGATCATCTTCCACTACAATCACTCAGCCGTCTGCGACTGCACGACCGTCTGTGAAGGCTCAGCCTACTACAGCAACACGACCTACCACACCGGGTAGTTGTTTCTAAAGCAACCCCACCTTCAACGGCAACTCAACTAACCACAATTACGCAAATTTCTTTTCCAGCTTCTGCTCAATCATCTACGACTAATCGGCCGTCTTCGATGGTTCAGCCTTCAGCAGCAGGCCATCCAACATCGCCTCAGCCCACATCAACCACTAATTGGATGCGGGCACCTAATCGGGGACACTTCAACCATTCCCTGGGACATCGCCTTTCAAGCCTGAAGTAGCGAACGGTTCTCTACATCAAACGGCGACACTCTTCGGTTCATCCGCCTATCAAAATAGGCAAATTTAAGGTTAAGTAGCAGCGAAGGGGTCGTAAGTTACCTGTCAATTAAAATTATACCGTTTGTGTCGTCAATTTGTCGAGGTGGCAGGATGTTGTGACCACAACACAACAATTCTGACATTTCACTAAAACTGTCATGGCAGTCATCACTTGATCCAGTCATGGCCGACATCAGCTGTTTCGATCATGGCGGACATCAGCTGATATCCTCGCCATATTGGTCGCCGCCATATTTTCGCAGCGCCACCTAGTCACTCAACCCGGAACTCTCTTGCCTCCCAGCACTCTCGGATGGTATAAATACCGGAGGCAAGAGCCGAAAGAACACATTCGCTGACTGGCTTTCCGGTAGTACACATTCAATCACCGGCTTTCCGGTAAGACACCTCGACTGGCTTTCCAGCGAAAAGTAAGAAGATTTCTTCTAATCAGGCTTTCCTGAACTCTTTAGGCTTTCCTAAACACTACACCAAGGCTTTCCTCGGTGTACATCAGGCTTTCCTGAACTCTTTAGGTTTTCCTAAACACTGCACCAAGGCTTTCCTCGGTGTATATCAGGCTTTCCTGACCTATTTAGGCTTTCCTAAACCCTACACAAAAGGTTTTCCTAAAGTGTACATCCAAATTCCAACTTATTACCGCCAGGATTTCCTGAAAGTAAGTAAGAAATTCGAATCCCCTGCGTTCATTTCGTCTGCAGTACTTAACGTACGCCCACAGACGCTAAATCGACTGTATCTATACATAGACTATAACTATATTCCATAAACATTTTCCTTCACTAATCCAATACTTTATCTCCCTTTCTCGTTTCAGATTAAATTAAGAAATTAGAATTAAGATTATAGATTTAAATATTTGAATTAGTATTTTAATTTTCACTTTATTTATTGTTTGAGTTATCTCTTAAATTATTATTGTAAATTAAATTGTATTTTAGTTTATATTTCATCATTTTTATATTAAGACTGAATTACAATCATATATTTTCATTTTTGTTGACTTATATTTTACATTTTCATTGAATAAATTATCATTTTCATTAATACCAAAAAATTCTTGTTGTTATTTTAACTCCCCTCGCTTTCTCCCTACTGTGAATCAGTACCTCTTTATGTGGTGCCTGGTATAGGCCCCAACAGTAGATATGACATGCTTGAACATGTCGAAGGGGTTCGTGGTAAAATATTTATGTAATACGTATCAGCTGAGAGCATGTTTGAGCATGTTGAGGGAGGTTCTTAGTAAAAGCACAGATAAGATATCAGATTTCTAAGCCCTATGAAAAGCTGTAAGCCAGAATTTACTCGTAGCAGACAGTCACTGTAGCGGACAAAAGCTTTTGAACCTCAGGCGCAGCAGCTCCAACCAAGGCGCTTTATTTCCTATCTACATATACACACATATATGAATTTAGGGATACGTCACAGCTGTTACATATGTACATCGCAAAAATCCGGCTGCGTGTGCTCTGCTGGCTGCTACATATATGTATGCAAGGGGGCCGTGGTTGAATTCTTAAAACTCTAAAGACGTGAAGTAGGTACTTGTATATATGTAGATTAAAATAACGAAGTCCGATAATGTGTAATCAATCCATAAGGTTTTTTTTAAATCAGCATAAATAATAAATCATACAAATCTTTGTAAATAGGTAATAGAGGACTTGTAATAAAATATTTTGTTTTAATTAATATAGGGTAAAATTAAAATTAATATTACAAGCCTTTTAAAACAACCCGACAAAAATTTTTTTCGCTTTATATTATGAGAAAACTGAGAGAATAGAAATGTAGACAAAACTTCTTTATAAGCCGTTGGTAAGAATAAAAAAAGTCATTACTTAGAGGTCTTAATCGACTTTTAAAAAATAGGAGTTTCTATTTATCTATCACGCATATACATATGTCTGTATTTCAATTTCTTTTTCTTTTAAGGTTTCACACTGATTACTACTTTTAGATGTAAAGTCCGATTTTGATTACTTTTTTTCATGGATTTAGAATTGTATCGAATTTTTCGCACGGAAATTTTATTTTAACTCTGAAATTTCTACTAATAAAGGTGAAAAGATGTTATGAAAGTTATTAGAAGTTATTAGTAGCAACGGAGATTTCAGAATTAAATTTAATTTATATCTCTCTCTGATTTTTAAAAGTGCTGAATTTGTCATTTAAGTTTATGGATTTCAATTACTTGTAATATTTATTAGTTTCTTATTTTTTGAGCCCATTCTTTTCTGAAAATTTCTCTGTATATCCATCGTCCACTTACAATTTTTTCTTAATAAAACTAAAATTAAGAAGTCGAGAGTTTTAACTCTGTGGTCATAACAAGGATGCGTTTTGTCAAACCAATCAGTCGAAAAGGGGTCATCTATACATGCGTTCACAATCAGTTTTCGCAAATTTTGAATATACGGACGATTTTTGTATAATTTTGCAAATATTTCTACATGTTTTTTGCAAATTTCAAAAAATATGTCGGTGGGTTTAATTAACTCTCCTTCTTCCCCAATAGTTTTATATTGTTTAAATATTATTAACATCTCACTTTTGTCGTTTCTACCAGACTCCGGTTGTGTCATTTGATTGCTGCATTCTTCACATACCATTCCAATATTTATGAAAGTTTTTAAATAACAATATCCAGCAAAATATCTGATAGCAGCGCTGTTAATTTCGTAGTCCTCAGAAATAATTTCACTATCAAAATCGGACTTTACATCTAAAAGTAGTAATCAGTCTTAAAAAAAAAAAGAAATTGAAATACAGACATACATATATGCGTGATAGATAAATAGAAACTCCTATTTTTTAAAAGTCGATTAAGACCTCTAAGTAATGACTTTTTTTATTCCTACCAACGGCTTATAAAGAAGTTTTGTCTACATTTCTATGCCATTACATGCACATAAAAAAAGTTCAATATGCTCCCAGTTTTCTCATAATATAAAGCAAAACAAATTTTTGTCGGGTTATTTTAAAAGGCTTGTAATATTAATTTTAATTTTATCCTACATTAATTAAAACAAAATATTTTATTACAAGTCCTCTAAAACCTATTTACAAAGATTTGTATGATTTATTATTTATGCTGATTTAAAAAAAACCTTATGGATTGATTACACATTATCGAACTTCGTTATCTATATATAGAAAAATGAATCGTTGTTTTGTATGTAATCGATGTTTGAAAATTTGGCTGTATGAAAAGACTGATTGAGAGTTGTTTTTGTTAGAAGGCCTTAATACCAAGGTTTATAAGTAAAAGCGAACACGATCCGATAGGTGGAGTGCGAGTTGTATCGTGTTCATGCGCGAGTCCAATTCTAGATCATCAACTTCTATACCGTTCAAACGATCGGCATGAAAATTGGTATACGTAGGTATTTGAACATAGTGAATATTTTTGAGCTATCTTTTTTACTATAACTCGCCACTAGATGGACCTGCATCACATCAACTTCTTTACCGTTCAACCGATCGTCATAAAAATTGGTATACGTAGATATTTGAGCGCGGTGAATATTTTCGCGTTATCTATTGTGCAACAACTCGCTACTAGATGGCGCTTCAGCAGATAGGTTTATATTCCTTTCAATCCATCGTCATGGAAATTTGTACACGTAGATAATTGAACACTGTGAACTTTTATTAAAGCCAGTCATGAATTTTTGTTCTGCTAAAAAGTCATTTGCATCAAGTGAAGTATATCGGTTTTTTGTGCTTGAAAAAAATAGGTTTTTTTCCATTTTTTATCAAACCTAATTGCATTTTCTTAGTTAGAGTTGTCCATTTTTGTGTTTGGATATTTATCTACTTCGTTCAGAGTTCGTTGCGAATTTAAAATTATTAAATTTGGAACACAGGTAGAGAATATCCTTGAGATGAGCAAAGGATTCTTTTTTTTTTGCATGCTTCAAAATGGCGGACTTTCAAATTAAAAAGATTATGCGAATTCCATTAAAATTGGTACTTGCGGATTTTCGCGGTCTCTAATTTCAACCAAACTCTTAGATGTACGAATTCAAGATGGCAGACTGTAAAGTTTGAAGTTTATGCAATTTCCACACTTGGTACTTGGGGATTCTGGACTCGCTGATTTCAACTCGACTGTTAGAATTTACGGATTCAACATGGTAGACCGCGAAAAAAAGCTTATGCAATTTCCACTTAACTTGGTACCTGGGGGTTTTCGGAGTCGCTGATTTCAACCCGACTCTCAGAATTTCCGAATTTAAGACGGCGGACTGTCGAATTAAAAAGTTTAGGTGATTTCTACCAAACTTGATACTTGGAGGTTTTCAAACCAAGTGTCAGAATTTACGAATTCAAGGTGGCAGACTATTAAATTTTAAAGTTGTATATGCGATTTGCACTAAACTTGGTACTTGGGGGTTTTCGAGGAGTGACATTGGCTACTTTTTTTCTGCCTTTCTGTCTGGACCGATTTTGATGAAACTTTACAGACGTGAAGAGGTTGTAAGTAGTGATATAGGCTTTTGTAACTGTTTACTATTTTTAAAAGTTACGAAATTCTGAACGCCAGTGATATGTTTATGGTGAGTCACGCAAAAACCACTTATCTGATCGGGATGAAATTCTGTGGGCATGTAGCGCACAACCTCCTAAGAGACATAGGCTATGCTTCGCAATTGGAAAGTGAGGGAAAGGAGGGGGAGTAATGTTGAGCAGTGATATGTTTGTGTTGCGTCATGTAGGTACTTAACCTCCTGAGTGACATGTGATAAAATCGGCAATATCATATTTTTATTAAAGGTTACTTTAATTTTAGGGGTAGTTGTGCCCGGGCAACGCCGGGTGTGGGCCAGCTAGTTTTAATATATAAATACGAGTACCTACTTCACGTCTTTAGAGTTTTAAGAATTCAACCACGGCCCCCTTGCATATAGCAGCCAGCAGAGCACACGCAGCCGGATTTTCGCGATGTACATATGTAACAGCTGTGACGTATCCCTAAATTCATATATGTATATGTAGATAGGAAATAAAGCGCCTTGGTTGGAGCTGTTGCGCCTGAGGTTCAAAAGCTTTTGTCCGCTACAGTGACTGTCTGCTAATTCTGGCTTACAGCTTTTCATAGGGCTTAGAAATCTGATATCTTATCTGTGCTTTAACTAAGAACCTCCCTCAACATGTTCAAACATGCTCTCAGCTGATACGCATTACATAAATATTTTACCACGAACCTCTTCGACATGTTCAAGCAAGTCATATCTACTGATATGCATTACATAAATATTTGGTCCTGAAAATTGTTTACTACAAACCTCGCCCTAAAAACAAAAGAAAAGAGATGATAGTAAACATAAATTGGACATACATAACACCATCTGACGGAAAACTCCTAAAGTTCAAACATGATACACAGAACAAAGCTGCGACGTATCCAAGACGCAAACCAACACCAAACGCCAACAAAAGAGTTGCCTGAGTGAATTTTTTTATGGCAATGAATTTGCTTAAAATTGTAGCAAGATCCACACCACAAAGGTCCAACGCATCTAAGGCACAAACCAATATCATTAAAATTCTTCCAAGATCAACAGCATAAAGCTCTGACATACCCCAGACACAAATCAATCACATCAAAATTCTTGCAATATTCTCAGGACAAAAGCTCCGAAACACCCAAGACACGAACCAGCACCACAAACCAGAAAAGTGTTGCCAGAGCGCATTTTTGTGTCCTGGAACATACATTGCTCCTCTACTCCTTAGGTATGGCTCCTGTTGTAATCAATGCCTTAGCAACTTAGCTGATACGTTTGCTGCTGTACCTGCTGTTGCTATTAATGGTTGGCTCTCGAAAGCTGATGGTTGTATACATAATAGGCCCTCTCTACGACGCTGAAGAAGTAACACTGTCACTTGCACTTTGAACTTACCTGCTGTGAATACTTACACACATATTTGAGGTCTGCAGACTTTCTTTTGTAACAGAGGGCTGTATAGAGAAGTTAATTTATTTTATGTTTTTTTTGGAATTTAAACGTTTTTGTACGTCGAAGGATTATTTGTTTATTTTCTAATATTTCAAAGGACTTAAATTGGCTCAATTCTTGCTTAAGTATATAGTTTTTGTGCCCAAAAAATTTGCGAGCCAAAGCAACCCTCTTCAAAGAACAACTCAAATTTAAAGAAAAAATAAAAAATATATTTTTACAAACGTTTTGCTATATAAAAGATTATTACTAATTCGCTGTCATCCTAATCTATAAAAAAAAAACATAATAACCCCTAGCAGTTTATCACAATCTATACATATATCAGACCAATTTCTAAAAATATAAGAAAAAAGTAAACAAAGTAACTCGCCACTCGCCTCTACCATCTACGGTATTAATTTTAACTGGATGCCTTTAACCGGCCATGAGAAAATAGTATTTACAAACAGATGGACAACAAAGAGATCCTATATAGGGTTCACTAAAAGAACAGAGAAAAATTAGGCAGAGAGGGACTTAGTTCCAACACAAAAAACCGAAAGGCCCAGTCAAGGTTCGCGCCGTAGATTTTCCGTCAAAACGTCGGGATAAAATTATAACGTTATTGCTTTGCGCCGTTTTTTCATTTCTACTTCGATGCTGCCGTAGCTCTGACATTTGCTCGGCACTGGACATTTTAGGTTTTTTTAAACTCCTTTTGATACATACAAGCTTTCCTTTGATTGCGTTTTCGATAATTCCGAGCATATTTACGATTCATATTGTTACAAAATTTTCCTTCGCTATAATTCACACTTGAAAGTTTAATCAAGTCGTTATAAGGATCGGCGTTCGATCCGCACGATCGTGGCGTATGTGGCTCGGGGCACTGGTCATCAGCCACACTGATGAGATCTGGCCAGTGCCCCAGATCGAAACGCCGACCTTTTTCGGGCTCGTCTGCCTCGGCGGACGAGCCGTTTTTATCCTCAATAAAATTATAGCGGAGGAAAATTGTTCAATTTTGTCCGCCAGCCGCTCGGCAGGCAAATTTGTAACACTGGTGCCAGGTGTGGGGTATTAGCCCTTCTAATCGAGGGCAACCCCACAAAACCCTCTCGCATCCAGGTCTTGGCGGTTTATGCAGCCCATGCTGTTGCGGTCATGCATTGCAGTCTGACGCCTCACGGCAGAGACCGGCTCCCACAGCTGCACATCCCGCTCACGCCATCGCAGCTCTCGTCGAGGCCAGCTGCCATGGTGTGGTGCCGTCGCAGTCTTCATCGCCTCACAGCCTTCATTACTCGCTTACTGCGACGGCACCAGTGGCTGTGGGAGTACTCATCTACGGTACTCTGCCGCGTCCTGCGATCGCAGACATGCAACCTGCGCGGCTGCGTGGGTCGCCTGGGCCTGTATGCTGCATAAAGTTGCTCGGACGGAACTTCGAGCTTCTGAAGAGGGAGCTATGTTACAAAATTTTCCTTCGCTATAATTCACACTTGAAAGTTTAATCAAGTGGTTATAAGGATCGGCGTTCGATCCGCACGATCATGGCGTATGTGGCTCGGGGCACTGGTCATCAGCCACACTGATGAGATCTGGCTAGTGCCCCAGATCGAAACGCCGACCTTTTTTGGGCTCGTCTGCCTCGGCGGACGAGCCGTTTTTATCCTCAATAAAATTATAGCGAAGGAAAATTGTTCAATTTTGTCCGCCAGCCGCTCGGCGGGCAAAATTGTAACAATATGAGACGATATCTGTAATTTTTTTTGGCAAATTTCAATTTAATACGTTTTTTACGTATATTTCCGCGAATATTTTTATTTTTTAACTTGGGTCCTAGTAATTCTTCTGCAGCTCTTTTCAATGACACCCGAATCAACGTCCTAGCTAAACGCGTTCTCAGCCTACAATCATTTAAAATTTTACACAACGCTTATTCACAACAATCACGCGTAGGCGTTTACACTAGCCCGATGACGTCACGGGCAAAATAAACGCTGTACGATAAATTCTTACAGAAATGCTCTATCGGTTGTGACCTCAACCTCTGTAATCGCATTATTAGTCTCGTAGTTATTAGCGATTGAAATCTGACGGTATTTTGTAACGCAAGAAAGTTTGATAACGAGCGAAAAGACGTTTTCACGTCAAAAGACGCGATATTTTAAAATGTTGAGAACAGCTTTAGGTATTAGCAAAGACTATGTATATATTAAGACGTCCCAAGCGGTGCAAATCATATTTTCCGGAAGCAACGACAGGCATGCTACATCAGCAGACAGAGCTTTCCGAGGAGTCTTGATTTTGTCGTCCACTTTTCTGAGTCAAAAGCTCCGTCCGCTAAAAGCGCATCTCTCTTTCGCGTAGATGTATTCGCAGGGCGCGGACTCTACGGGGTGAAAAGGCAAGTCGTTTGGGTGCGTTTTACATGTTCTCGATATATCCTTAAATTTTATTTCTACACAATTGGGGTCGGCTTGTGTATCTGGAAGACTCAAACTATAATTTTTGGTCTTTGGTTCTAGGAAATTTTTGTAGGTCAGATCTCAGAGCAATAGTTAGAGTTATTTTAGAGATTTAGCAGAAGACCTGGAAATTCTAAGCAAATGAAAAGGAGATGAATTTTTTGCGGGAATCGTAAATATTTTATTTATATATTATTTCTCATAAATTTTAGAATCATTGCTTATAATTTGGGCTTAAGTCACCCGCCCGGTAACTGGCTATTTTTGAGTGAAATCGTCCAGAAATTTTTGCTTCGGGTTTGTATGGGATACATATGCTGATATATGTGCCGGCATTATTAAAATTTGTACGAATTTTTACAAAACAAACAAAGTTATGTGCGTAAAATTAATAAAAAAAAGAAGTGTAGTGTGAAAGCGAGTGAAATTGTCCAGAAATCGAGGAAAAATATGCAAAATGTGGATGCAAAATTTTGAGAAATCGGGGAAAAAAAAGTTTTTTTTTTGTAAAAATTCGTACAAATTTTAATAATGCCGGCACATATATCAGCATATGTATCCCATACAAACCCGAAGCAAAAATTTCTGGACGATTTCACTCAAAAATAGCCAGTTACCGGGCGGGTGACTTGTTCCATAATTTGAATAACCGAAAAATAAACTTCCCTGATAATCGGGCTCAAATGATCGAAAAGTTAAAACTACTTAATAATCGTTATCACAAACTTAATTTATAATCGCCATCAAACAATTGAAAAGTAAAAATTCCCAAATCTTTATTTTTCTATTCGAATTATTTCGTCACAATTTTTACGATCCCCGTAAATAATTCACCTCCTTTTCATTTGCTTAGTATTTCCAGCTCTCCTGTTTAATCTCTAAAATATTTCTGGCTCTTGCTCTGACCCACCCAAAAATTCCTAGAATTAAATCAGAAATTAGTTGAGTCTGTCAAATACCCAAGCCGACCATAATTGTGTAGAAATAAAATTTAGGGATATATCGAGAACATGTAAAACGCACCCAAACGACTTGCCTTTTCACCCCGTTGAGTCCGCGCCCTGCGAATACATCTACGCGCAAGAGAGATGCGCTTTCAGCGGACAGAGCTTTTGACTCAGAAAAGTGGACGACAAAATCAAGACTCCTCGGAAAGCTCTGTCTGCTGATGTAGCATGCCTGTCGTTGCTTCAGGAAAATATGATTTGCACCGCTTGGGACGTCTTAATATATACATAGTCTTTGGTATTAGCATTTCACGAAATTAAACTCCTTAACAATTATTTTTATTCGCCATCATTTCCACTCCTTTACAATGTATGCTTGCCCTTTGAACTGTTTTTGACCCACACCCTGGTCAATGGCACTACGGGCTACCGTCCGTATTGTCGTACCTGGCTATTATCAAATAAATATTCTTTATAATTTATTAATCTCTTCAAATACATATCGTCAATCGGAGTAGATGTGATTTCAATTTTTCTCAAGGTACCTACCTACACTTCAGAGAACTGCTTATTTTGCTTTTTAATTACATTTGCTCTTGTAGCCCATGTGTTCTAAGTATATTTAAACAATTACTAAATAAAGTAGCAAAACAAACCCTCAATCTCCTCTTCCCTTATCATCTACACAAAATGGAACAAAGGCAAATCAGAACAATAAATCATAAGTTTTCCGACGGAGAGAGCAATTAAAAAACGATTACCACAGGATAATTGCGTCATTAGATCTCAGGTGCTCTTCAATTTGCTTGTATAATTAAACTTAGAATATTGTTCATAGCTGCAAATCATCACCCACAAATCATGGCCTAAGCCAGCTCCAAGATATGTGCGGGACCTCCGGGCGGCATAATTACGGCGGAATTCCTTCTCGGGAACGAGTCTGAATAAAAAATTCTTCCAGCTGGCACTCACTTCACACTTAATTACTTAAGAGTGCTTTTGGATATCCATTAAAAGCTTAACACCATAATTACCGGGATAACAATTTATACGCCGTTAGAAGGAGATTTCGGTTGTGTCTCGCCTTTGGCATCACCCCTGGGTCTCATCCCGCTTGTGGAGTCGTTATCCTGTTTGTTTCCCCGCAAAAATACTCTAGAAAATTGATTGCGACCGATCGGGCCATTCATGCTGCCCGATAATTCAATTATCCTAATTTAGTTTAAATTAATCACAATTTAAGGGAATTTGAGCAATTATTTTCCGGTAATTGGATTTGTATTGCTTTACCGGTTGTAACTTCACCCATGTTGGCGATAGTCAGGTGCGTCAGTTCAATTTTTGATTCACATTCGGCATTATTTTCTGAATTCTCTTTTTGTTCCTATGTAGCACGTTGTGTTGTTGGTTGTTTTGAGTTCTAGTAATCGTTTAATCGCGCTCACACAATTTCCAAAAACCAAAACCTACATGTTAAAAAAATATCAAGTTCTCTTCAGGGCTGTGTGCTTTGTTACCTAAAAAAAAGTTTTCATTCACAGTAAAAATGTTTACTACTTTAAAAGTAGGCAACAAAATATCTATACTCACATAGTAGAAAATTTCAACTGGTTGAAAAAATTACGAATTGATTGTTTTTTTAATAACCAGAATTGTAAACCAATTTCGCATGGATTCGTAAAATTACTACACTGATTCGTAAAAAAAAGATTGGTAAAATTGACCAAAATCAGTGGTTAAAAGGCGCCAACCTATAAAGTTAATTAATTTTTAACCATTAACCGTTAATCACGTGACGACGATAAAAAGTATATTTTTCCCTTTGATATTGTGACCAATCGGGGCTGGGACTCGAACCTGCGAACCTGCGCGAATTGGCGTGCCTCGCACCTCGGACTAATTGAATTATGCCAACGCTTTTTAGAAAGTTGATTATCTATTATGGCTGGGGATTGAACCTGTACCCTCCGAACTCGCGGTTCACTGCTCTACTCACTGAGCTATCGATAAGTGATAACACAATGACTTACAGCGAACAATATATGCCTAAATGTGTGTGTAGGGAGTTTAACTTCTTTGAATATACAAACATTAAAGTAAAAAACAAAATTTTAGCTTTTACGAAAGGACTTTTATAGAACAAATTGTAATTTTGGTACACATTGTGTGCCATTTTTTACAGTTTACTTGAATTTTACTTATTATAATTAGTAAAATTCCGAATTTCTTTGAGTTTACGCACATATTTGTAAGTTCCACTATGATTTTGCAAAATTACTAATCAGGAGCGTAAATTTTTACTACTATTTTATAAGTATCTAAAAGTCAACATATTTTTTACCGTGCAATTAAAATTCTTAATTAAATCTTAAAGAATCACCCCGTCTTTTAAAGCGCTAGAGCCCCTCACCATACAATTGCACTAAACTGTAACGCATAAGAAAACTTATGGTGAAAAAACGTAAACAAACCAATTGGCGTACGCCTTCAATGTGTGAAGCAGGCATTCGATTTCTGCCTGTTCCTATATGAAAGCACGATTGGGACGGCACCAACACATTTAAATGAGAATTGGGATTTGGAACACTCAGGCAGAGGTTCTCTTTCTTACTAATGAGCATTTTTTTTTCCTCAAAATTGGCTGTGGTAGGGATAACTCCGTCTTAAAAATAGATCGACCATTCTTTTTAAGATTCCATATTCCTTGGTTTGGCATTCCGTGGACTTTCCCAAACTCGCTTCTAGAGTCTAGGACAAGAGAGCTGTCGATGTCTCGGTCTTTTGCCGGCCGGGTTACATCACAGTGCAACTAAGTTCGCTGTCCCAGCATAAGCAGCATCGCGCGCAGTAACATTTTTGCTGCCCCAGCAGGAAAATTTAATTACATTACATTAGGAATCAATTCTATAATTAATAACAAATGGAATTGATTGATTCCATTTCAAATTCCTCGGAATGCAGAGAAGATCGCTTCCACATTGAATTCCTCGGAATGTAGAGGAGAATCACTTGGTCCGAAATATATAATATTCCAATTTGCGTCTTGCATGACTCTTTTGACTGCATCGTACCGTTTTCTTGTGAAATATAGACATTCTGTTCGTACAAATCCTGGAGCACGGTCACATGATTTTTTAAAAGATAATTGAGAATTTTTGTCGGTAAGTTATTTTTACTACATTTATTACATGTTTTTAAAATAAGCAACATTTGGTTCCCATAGATAAGTACTTAGAAGAAGTAATTTCATTTTATTATGAGTAAGTTTACCAAAACAAAAAAAGAAGTAAGCAAGCGTCAAATCGCGCATGCTATGAAGACAGAAAAAGAAAGCTATTTAAAACAATTTTCTTTAAGTAATGAGATTTACGAACCAAGAGAAACTAATAGAAATATAAGCATTGATTCTGACAGTATATTAGCAAACTGTAATGATCAAAGGGAAGAAATTTTCCTGAAAGAAAAATTAAAAAAATTGAATTTAGAAGATCATCATCTAGACGTAGTTTCGATGCATTATTAAAAATTTAAAATAGTTAAAATTTAGATTTTCCGACCAGTTCAAAAACATTATTAAGAAATTCCGAAAAAGTCATCATAATAACTGTTCCATCAGATCATTATTGGCACAACGGGACAAAAAGCCAATTGCAAAAAGTGGCAGAAATTATTTTTAATTGCGATTGATATTGGTATAGTTGGTCTTGCCTCTCTATAAAAGTTCAAATATAAATTTATAGCAAAAATTATAAATATTCCCAATATAAATATAGTTTTGATTGGCGCTTATGTTGGAAATAGTAAACTCCTTAGCATCGAAAGTTATTTGCACGATTTCATATACGAAGTTAAAAATTTCTTTGAAAATGGACTATTAATAAAAGATAAAAGAATATCTTTCCATTTTGGAGTTTTTACTTGCGATGCACCTGCAAAATCTTTTTTGTGTAGTACAACGGCACACTTCATATAAAGGGTGCACGAAATCTTGTCAGAGGGGGCACAAATCAACGGAATTGTTACATATGCTACTAAAGCTAGAATTGCTATATTGGATAAAGATTTTGAGAAAAGAATTTACCCACAGTTTCATCAAAACTATTTTTAATAAAATAGAAAAAAAACTTTTTTTAAAACAAGCTTTTAAGCTCCATGCCATCATAATATTGCATTGTCACGCAATATACATACATATGCATGCAAAATTTCAGCTCAATCGGAAACCGGGAAGTGGGTCAAATTTAACTTACAAGATTTCATTACAGACACCGGAACAGGTGAAACTAAATAAAAGCTAGATGTGTAAAGTTAGCAGGGCAACATGGGCAGAACTGCAGAAATGTTAATACAACATATTAAAAGGCCCATTACAGGCTAATTAAGTGCCCAACTCTCAAATTAATTGCTCTTATATTTTTTTAGAAAAAAGCATGTTCTGCTAACTTTTGATAAAGTTGATAGAACATAGTTAAAATCGTTCAAAAATAACAATAGGTCCCCTTATATCATTTAAATAATTAAAGGCTAATTAAATGCTGCAGAAAAATGTATTGTTTGCTTAAGCAAACTAATTTTATTGATTTTATTGATAATGCAATCCTCTTGCAGTCTTATATTTTCATACTCAAATATTTTGTATAATTTAATTATTCGTATTCGGGAAGTTTCTAAGTAAAACGATTAAATGACAATTTTTTCGTTTTATACACACAACCGACATCGTCAACCCATCTGTTTCTATAGAAATGCTCAATGGATTTTGAAAAATTTCTCAGAATTCAACGTGCATAGCGTGGAACCAGCACCCTCACACCCCCGTGACCCAACATTCTTTTTTACACCACGCGCGTTCGCCTATTCAGCTCATCGGCTTCCATAGAAATGCTTAAAGGATTTTGAAATTTTTTTGAGAATTCAACGTACACAATATTCGTCTATTTCAGCTCATCGGTTTCCATAGAAATTCTTAACGAATTTTTACCATTCGAATTTTGCAGTTAGGTATAAGTATTTTGATAAAACAGCATTACTTATAACATTCATCATCTCCTACATATAACAGAGTGTTTGCACAACATGGAGTAGTAACTAATTTTAGTGCATATCAATTTGAAAATCAATTACAAATCCTAAAAAAGCTAATTAGAAAACCTGCACATATTTTACAACAACTGAGCAATAAACTAAAATATGAAAATATTCTTATAAAAGTTAATAAAATTATAAGTTACGCATCAAATAGGACATATTTTAGTAAAAAAAGTGCCAGACAATTGCATTTGTATGACTTCTTATATACCAATAGCAATAATAATTACTGGCTTTGAAGAAAAAGACAGCAATAAATTTGTGCTTGGCAGGTGATTGGTGAATTTAGGCAATTTTTTCACAGAGCCGTTGAGTTTAAAGACTTGGGTATGTATTTGTATGTATATACTGCCAATAACGTTCCTGCAAATGAAGAAGAAATGTACATATAACTTAAATGAAATAAGTTGTAAATTGATGCATCTGCCATTTGAAAATCAAGCGTTGCTTATTCCAATCCCGCCTGATTGTTGTTGCTAAAAATGTAAACTTACAAACCCTTTTTTTGGCGGAGCATTTTAGATAAGAAACTGCAAACTTCAAAACTACCACAATGAGCCGCAAACGTGCATTAAAAGACGAAAATATTTTTCCTGGAAAACTGGTGAGGTGTAATGCCAAAATTGGTCCCGGTATTTATTCGGCATCAAGGCTGTTTGTGAAATTTGGAAATTTGGCGTAAAAAATTTAATTTTCAGATTCTATGACTTCCGAAATTAATCAAAACTGTCCAAGCTTTGAAGCCAATAATGAATTAAGAATCTTTATAGATGAAAAATTTAAAGACCTGTAGGATAAAATTTATCTATATTGTTACATAAGAAAGAAATACAAAAATTTCTAGGATCGCACGATGAGCACTCGTCCCTTGGAAATATCATTTTTCTTTGAGCGCAACGTAAAAGGCCAAATTTTGCATGAAGAAACAGGCATTTATGAGTGTCTAAAAATAGACTAGCGGGCCTGCGAATGAGGGTGCGCGTTGCGATACGAGGGATGAGTGCAAGTCTGCAAGATTAGATGAGTGAAACAAAGAGGCAAGAATTAGGCAATCGCGCATCGGGCGCATGAATATCCGTTAGGGACCGAGGGAGTTTTATTAGGATAGGTTGTAAAACAAGAGAAGGGTAGATTAGGTAGGTTTTTCTTTGTTAGGAAGAATGGTTCGATTCCTCCGAAAAGGAAAAAACCGTTGCAGTCTGTTGAAGGTGTCATTGAGGTGAAGACGTGAATAAAGTGAGTTTAGCAAATTTAAAAGTAGGAGTAAAGAAAGTGGACTGAATAAGTAGTCAGATTAATTTTTATTATAAATTAGTGGTTATTTTAGATTAAATGTTTATATAATTAAGGAGATAGGATTGAGCGTGTGCGTGAAGGGATTGGTTCCCTGTACCCGGGATTTGTTCCCTGCCTAGGACATATTTTCCTTAGGTCCGGGATCTGTTCCCATCTTTGTGTGTGTGAAGGGATTTGTTCCCGCTACCCAGGGATTTGTTCCCAATTACCAGGGATTTGTTCCCAATGGTCCGGGATTGGTTCCCACCTTGTGTGAGAGTGCGTGATTAATAATTATAGGTACCACTCACTGAGCGTTCTGGGTGAATGCTTATCCTCTCCCTTTGATATTTTTCAGAACGTCTCTAAATGAAGTACTGACGCCCGCCACTCGGTCCAGCCCCGCCTGCATCATTTTGTTTTTTTTTTTAAATTCACAGTTAAGAAGACTTTTGATTTATTTGAATTTTGTCCGTTTTAGTTTTTATAAAATATATTTATATACTGTTGCCTAATGGAGGATTCTTTTATTTTATTGATTCTTTAAAACCATGATATTAATATATATAAGGAATATTTAACTATTCACAATTTTCTTTATAGATTATATCGACAATTACCATAAAAAAATTTTGAGGCTATTGCCGCAAACAGTGCAGTAGTGAAAAGACTTATTCAAGAAGACTGTGAGCGGACTACTAAACTGTAGCAATTTCCGTTAAAGACAGCATCGGAACTAACTGCCTTCACAAAAGAACTGGACGAGAATATCAATTCATATGTAACGTATTTTGAGCAAACGTTGAAACTAAGATATTTAAAATGAAGTAACATTTCAGGTTCCTATATTGTAAAAGATCCTCTGCATCTAGGAAGAATCTGTAAGAATTTTCATAAATTTATTGCAAAACATATTATGTACCTACATATAATGAAATATAATTATGATGGAGGTCACGGAAAGTTAAGTTTTAAAAACTTTAAAAACATTATTATTGCGAAGTAAGTTCTTATCACAAGTAGTATATTTTCTATACCTTTATTAATGTGCAAATATTCAACTACTTTTAAGATTTACGTGCTTATAAGCTTTCATGGTTATTAAATTTTTAAAATTTAGTAATAAATAAAAATGAACAAAAAACTTTTTGAATTCGAAATAGTTGACACTAATTATATTATTTTTTCAAATATATTTATAATACATAGCCCTTTGTAGTAATTTTGCATATTTTGTATAATATATTTCAGAATCACTTTCAAGTTGTGACCTTATCGAGGGAGACTTTGTGAAAACCATAAGGAGGATATTTAAATTAATTTTCCACACGCGTGAGGGAAAAGTGCCACTAAAACGCACGCCTTTCCGGTTGTAAAGTGGCTTATTATCCACTAGTGCTTTATTGTGCAACTCGGGCGGTGCGTAGCTGACAGGAGACATTTGCCGTGTTTGATTTTGGGCCAGCGTATTTTATTTTCTGTTCGACAATGACAGATGGTGCTGGAGCCATTTTCCGTGTTTTATTTTGGGCCAGCGTGTTTTATTTTTAGTCAGCGTGTTTTATTTTTAGTCAGCGTGTTTTATTTAGGAACAGCGGCCATTCGTGGGAAATTGGTCATTTTCCGACCGAAAACCCGTAGGATAAACAGGCATTTTCTCCGCATGCGGGGTAAAAAATAAAATGTGTAATTTGGGCGGGGCGTAGCCGATTGCTTACGCTGGCAGCTAAACACACTCGCTTCGCTCGTGCGTGTACTGCTGCCAGCGTGCGCAAACGGCTACTTTACGCCCTTGTTGCACAATATACTATAAAGTCAAAGAGCACAAGAAGGTATTTTTAGAAAGAAAATGCAGTTAATTTATTTTGAAGCAAAATGTTACACTTTTTTGTTCAACGTAAATGTTTAATTTATTTATATTTTATATATGAAATATATTTTTGTTCATTTCAAAATTTCTTAATTATTTTATCCCGTATCATCCCGGCAAAAAAGGACAAAATATATTGCTAGCAACATATGTATTAAATAAATTTACATTCAGTACAAAAAGAATAATTATAGAAATCCATTCTTCAATTATTTGAGTATAATTCAATGGAAATTAATTTTGGAATAAAATCAGAGTACCTATTATATTAAATATTTCATTATAAATTCCACGGAATTAATTCCTGAACTAAGTAGTGCAAAACAGAGGGAAAGCAATTCCTATCCTCATCATGTTAAAGTAATAAATTCTTTGCCTTGAGCGTAATCAAAAGTGGAATTAATGAGAATGATACGAACGCATTCAGAATTCATTCAGAATGAATGCTAGCGGAGTTTCGTACCCACACACCCATAGATGCACTCAAAGCGATACCGGCGAATTCGACCGAGTTCGCGATTACGCACATAACTTCAACAACACCAATTTTGAGCGCACTTTACTCCGTTTGCATTATCAATTTTTGTTATAAAATTTCTGTCAAAACATATGTATGTTAGTATGTATTGCCTTTTAGCACCATCTTGGACATTTTGATATTGTCTTATTAGATCTCTCCGATAACTCAAATGTTTTTACCCATGGGTAAACTTTTACTCAGAACTGTCTGTTAACTCCAAGGAGAGTAAAAATTATTACTTGACAGCATTTCCCTTCTTACTATTTTTACATGATTTTACTAAAGCTTTATAGACCGAGTAACTTGGGTAAAATCACCGATTGCTTGTAAATTGTCAGCTGTGATCTGTCATTGTCGATATTCGTGCTATTTTTGGGTTCAATAATTTTTTAAAATATGACAGTTTACGCACATAAGCAAGTCTTTTAGATTTTACCCAATTTTTACTAAAAGTCGTCTGGTAACATTTGATATTCATCCCCCCTACCATATGAAAGTTTTTACTAGATTTTTACCCAAGAAAATTTTACTCAAAGTTACCAGTCAGACCTATTATGGCCACAGATAAATAACTAGCTAAAGGAAAGCATCGCAAAATCTTGTTATGTTCAAAAATAATATAATATTAATAATAAATAATACAAGTATAAATTAAAGCTAAATATCGCGAAATATATTAAATATCAAATCGTTCCTTTTGATATGCAAAACGTTGCTATCCTTGGAATGATCAGTATGTTCTTTAACTGCTTTGCATGGTGTATTTAAATAACTTTCCTCTGCATATCGAGGATCGATATACAGTAGGGAATTTGTAAAATGATAAAAGTTTCAACAGTTCAAATAATAATAGGAACTGCAATTGTGCTCCGAACATTCTATGGAATTTATATACATTATCTAAGGCTTTTACGTAACTCCTTGTATAACGTTATTTCATAAATTTTGTTAATTAAATAAATGATAACGTTTTCTTAGAGTAATTTGGAAAAAATTTAAATGTGGCAGAATGTCTGTAAACTTCAAGTGATGGCGATGAAATTATCGCTGAAATTTTGATTAAAACGGCAAAGGTACGAAAATTAAGAAAGCTCGTGAATAAGAGGGACAAATCAATAATACGATTAAACCAAAAAGTTTTTAGGCAACGCAAAATAGTAGAGGTCGAAGCTATGCTGAAAGATTTAAAGTAAAAAAACTTAATAGACACTGATATCGAGGGAATTTTATCTGAGATTGCTGGTTCAAGTAAGGATTTCCTATTGCGGTATTTGTCTAAAGCTAAAAAGAGCTCTACCTATAAGTTTTATAATGAAAACATTCGTGCATTCGCACTGAACTTGAATTTTTTATCCCCAAAGGCCTACACAGACGTCAGAGAAGTCTTCCACATTCAATAACTTTGTCTGAGTGTTCAGACTTTTCCCCAGGCTTTACTACAGAGTCATTTAATGCTATTAAATGGCTTGTGATGAAGCTGCCAATATAAATGAGAAACTGTATATAAATATTGTATTTGATGAAATAAATATACGTAAGCATGTAGATTGGGGTGGAAATAAATCTTATGGCTACGTACGTAGATACTGCAGATGGAGGTAGAAGTGGTTTCTTGGCCTCACAAATATTAGTAATAATGGCTGTATGTATGTTTAAATAGGTCCTGGAAAGTTCCAATTGCCTTCTTTCCACTTGTATCCATGACAGGTGATCAAAAAGCAAATATTATTAACTTGACGTGGGGAAAATTGAGGAATAGTGGAGCAGACATTGTTGACGTCACATTCAACAGCGCTGCTAATAATATTAGCGCTATGAAGTGTTTAGGCTGTGATATTAAATATGCTTTTGAATTTACGAATATATCCCAAAACAGCTTAGAATAAATATGTATGCATTGCACATCCTGATCCATGCCATATGCCTTAATTAGTAAGAAACACTTTGGGAGATCAAACAATTTTAATAAATGGAAAAGGAGAAATAATAAATTGGGTATATTTAGAAAGATTAGTTTATCTGCAAGAGAAAGAACAGTTGCATTTGAGAAATAAATTAAAACAAGCGCATATCTATATTGCCAGGAAAAAAATGGATGTAAAATTAGCAGCCCAAATTTTCAGCAAATCTGTTGCCGATGCACTCGATTTTTGTGCAAAAGTTTTAAAACTTCCAGAGTTCAAAGGAAGTCAGCCATTAGCAGAATTTATTTGGATAATTAATGACATATTTATTACATTAAATTATAGAAAAATATCAACATCGGAAACCAACAAACGCGCTCTATGCGAAAATAATGCCAATGAAGTGCTAGAGTATGCAGAATTTGCAATTGCGTGTTTATCACAATTGAAACTAAATTCTGGCCAGCTTGTTATAGAGAGTGCTAGAAAGACCGGCTTTATTGGTTTTACTGCCAATTTAAGAAATTTAAAATATATTTTTGAAAAATATATTAAGTCAAAAAAATTAATTTTCATACCTACCTTCAAACTAAACAAAGATTATTTGGAATTATTTTTTTCTTCAATAAAAATGCATTTTGGACACAATAATAATCCATCAGTAAGGCAATTCGTTGCTGCATATAAGCGACTACTAGACACATGTCAAGTAAGAGAGGGTGGAATCGAAAATTGCATTCCTCTAGATAAAATAAATATTTTAAATGTGCCACACAAACTTCCATCAAATAATAACACTATAGACGAAATTAATAGTTCTTCCGAGAAGTGGTTAATCTTAATATCTTAAAGAGAAAGGGGGAGGCGACAGCCTCGAGCGCTCAGACCACGGTCCATTGCACTCGTCCCCTACCCTATCCGAATTTTTTAGTCATCTTGACGAAACTAAGAACATCAGATAGAGATTGAGAATTGAAGTCTTCCATTCTCATTACATCAGCGCCAAACGTCGTCCTGCGCGCGCGAGAGAAGGCCGGGCAGTTACAGAGGAAGTGCTCCGTACTGTCCTCGTCCTCCCCACACGAAGGACACGTTGGGTCGCTGATGATCCCTTAGGTGTTCAGATGCTTGCCGCATGTGTTATGTCCTGTGACCGTCTCTACAACCGATCTGCAATCTTTCCTACCTAAGCTAAGTAAAAGTGTTGCGTTATTGCTGTCTGGACGGCTAATGAACCATTTGGTGAATTTACAGGTTGATATACTGGATCATCTCTGACCATGTATTGAGTCCATGGATCTAGTTATCCAGTTTTTCAACTCTGTAAAGCTGACACCAATGATGGGCTCCGGTCCCAGGGGAGGAGAGCTTGCGCCCTCTTTCGCTAAAGCGTCAGAGGTCGCATTGCCATCGATTCCCTGGTGACTGGGGACCCATATAAGATGGACCTGGTTGTGCTTGGCAGCAGAATTAAGTCTTTTCTTACATTCCTGGACAATCTTTGATCTGGTGGTGGGATTAAGTAGGGTGACAAGAGCAGCCTTACTGTCGCTGCAAATGCCAATCCTCGTATTATGCCACCTATGAGCAATTATCCAGTTAGCCATTTCGAGAATGGCGAATACTTCGGCTTGAAAAACCGTTGCGGTTGTTCCGAGTGATATGCTGCATTTGACTCCTTCGTTCAAATACCATCCAGCGCCCGTACCAGTTAAGGTTTTCGATCCGTCTGTGTAGAAGATATCAGTTAATCCATCCAGTAATTCGTTGGGATCATCCCATTCTTCCCTTACCGGAAATTTTATCTGAAATCCTCTTCGGAACATGGTAATTTGCGTCATGTCATCCATCGGCATGCTAAAAGGAGCGCAGTGCTCTTCAAGCCTTCGGGATAAGACGCCATGTCCGAAAGCATGTCCATCATGTCATAGTCTACACTTTTTTAGTCGACATATAGCTTTCATTGCCTCTTCCTGGATTGCAAGGTCCAAGGGCTGCAAATTAAGCATTGCGTTAAGGGCCACACAAGGGGTCTAGCTGAAGGCTCCTGTTATCCCTATGCAAACCTCCCTCTGTACTCTGTTAAGGGTAGAACAGGTAGTTTTTATCTCCGTTCTACTCCACCAGACCACTGACGCATACGTGATTATGGGTCTAATTATGGCTATGTACATCCAGTGCACAATAGCGGGTTTTAGACCCCATGTCTTCCCAAAAGCTCTCCTGCATTGCCAGAAGGCATTCAAAGCTCGAGATGCTTTGTGTTCGACATGAGCCTTCCAAGTCAGTTTGCTATCTAGAATAACCCCTAGATACTTCACTTCTTTGGAGAGTTGAATGGTTACACCTTTTAAAGTTGGGAGCTTAAGGTTATCGAGTTTTCTTTTCCTAGTGAACAACACAAGTGTTGTTTTCAGAGGATTCACTGATAACCCATGGCTCTCACACTGGATCCTGTCCAGGGTCTTCTGCATCTTACTACAGACGACCCTAAGTGAGTTACCACAAACGAGTGCACACACATCATCAGCGTACGCCTGTATGTGTATATTTAGACTTTGCAGTTCCTCTAAAAGTGAGTCTACTAGGAAACACCACAGTAACGGGGAGAGAACTCCTCCTTGCGGAGAGCCTTTCTCTACTTTCATTACCGTGTCGGTGTCGCATTCTGCGAAAAGTAGTCTCTGAGATAGCATAGAGTAGATCCATCTTAAAAGCACGGTATCTACCCCATATGCAGTGGCAGCGTTACACATCGATGGAAACGTGGCGTTATCGAAGGCTCCCTCAATGTCAACAAAAACCCCGAGAGCATAGAGCCCCTCGTCCGAAGCACTTTCTATCTTAGAGACTAGATCGTGCAATGCGGACTCGCAGGATCTACCACTCCTATAGGCATGCTGGTGCTCATTAAGGGGATGCCGTCTCAACGTTTCTCCTCTTATGTATTTTTCTACCAGACGTTCCAGGCATTTCAGCAGGAACGACGTCAAGCTGATTGGTCTGAAACTTTTCGCCAGAGCATAGTCTTCCTTGGTTTGGGAATGAAAACTACTCTGACCTTACGCCATGCAGTTGGAATATATCCCCAGGTTAAACAGGCCCTAATATCTTCTTTACTGCTGAAACTAGGGAATGGCCTCCTGCTTTTAGCATAGCCGGGTATATACCATCCAGATCTGGGGTCTTATAGTTTTCGAAGGAGGACAAAGCATATTCGATCTTCTCCTCCTTCACAACTTTTGATTCTATATATCTGTCCTGTCTAGTAATGGTGACCCTTTCTTGAGTTTTTAGTGCCCTATTCAGAAGCTTCCTGGTGTTTTTCCTGAGCCTCGAGAGATTGCTGTTCCACCAAGGGACACTTTTACGGCATCGGCTCTTTCGAGAAGTGGTTACTATGTGATCACGATAACATTATTGAAAATTGTGACGCGCTAGACCAGCATTTTTATGCAAGAGCATATTTATGTCACATACCCAAACAAACTGGCCAGTTATGTACAACATGTTCTGTACTATTATAGCCGGATTCGTAGTTTTTAAACTATCCAAAGTTTTGGTATTGTTACAATTTTCCAAAATTGCACGTTACTCCTTCGCAATAATTCCTGTTGAGATCAAATTAACTCGTCCGCCGAAAAGGCAGACAAGCCCGAAAAAAGTGTCGGCGTTTCAATCCGAAGCACTGGCCAGATCTCATCAGAGTGGCTGTTGGCCAGTGCTTCTGCCACATACGCCACGATCGTGCGGATTGAACGCCGATCCTTATATTCACTTGATTAAAATTTCAAGTGTGAATTATAGCGAAAGGACATTTTGTAACAGTATGTTCCGAGTGTTTAGGAGCTTTAGGAGGCATATTTTCGCCAGAAATTAGTTATAAAACGAAAGAATATTAAACAAATCCCATCTAAAAGTGTTGTCCAGATATATGAGAAAGCTGAGAGTATCTTACGTTTAAAATTGCACTTTCTCCCCGAAAACGGCAACTTATTGAAGAAGGATATATTTTTACAAATAATTGTAAGTATTCAAAAGCATTTCGTCAACAAGAGGTTATTTGAAGATCAGGATGAGCATATTAAATGCGGAAGTCACTATAGCTTAAATTAGTTAAATTAGTAGCCGATAAGTATTTGCATACTAGATAATTTTTCATGGCAAAAAAAAATATCCGACAAAATTTCTTTGAGACAACATTACACAAAAATAGTTATATTTTAGGGAATGTAAAAACTACTAAAACCCACACTAACAAAAACAAAAAACATAAAATATACTGTTGGGGCCTATACCAGGCACGATATAAAGAGGTACTGATTCACAGTAGGGAGAAAGCGAGGGGATTTGAATTACTTAATTACTTTCAGGAAATCCTGGTGGTAATAAGTCGGAATTAGGATGTACACTTTAGGAAAACCTTTGTGTAGGGTTTAGGAAAGCCTAAATAGGTCAGGAAAGCCTGATATACACCCAGGAAAGCCTTGGTGCAGTGTTTAGGAAAACCTAAAGAGTTCAGGAAAGCCTGATTAGAAGAAATCTTCTTACTTTTCGCTGGAAAGCCAGTCGAGGTGTCTTACCGGAAAGCCGGTGATTGAATGTGTTGACTACTGGAAAGCCAGTTAGCGAATGTGTACTACCGGAAAGCCAGTCAGCGAAGAGCGAAGCGAAGCGGGAAGCAAGAGAGTTCCGAGTTGAGTGACTAGGTGGCGCTGCGAAAATATGGCGGCGACCAATATGGCGAGGACATCAGCTGATGTCTGCCATGATCGGAACAGCTGATGTCGGCCATGACTGGATCAGGTGATGACTGCCATGACAGTTTTAGTGAAATGTCAGAATTGTTGTGTTGTGGTCACAACATATACGCTATATGTACTGGCTGCTAGTTCTTATTAATAATTTAACTACTACGTATGAATTTAATTTCATTTAATCGCCTTTAATGAGACCATTTTGAATTTCTATTAATTAATAATATTATTTTCCTTAAGTGTCTCATTTACTCCCTGTTGCTAGCATTATCAGTTTAAGAAACTGGATTTTAAAAGCGCCAACTGACTTCCTGCACCTACCTCCACGTGGTTGCTCCTGGAAACATTGGAAAATCAAATATAAATTGAAAAGTGTGATTTTCCAATGGCCAAAGGTGCAAATTAATAATTCATTAAGTTAATTGTTTAATGTAATATTCTTTATAATTTCTTATGTTGCCCCCCTTAAAGAATGTGTTTTTTTTCCGCCGTCACTGCTTGACCAACACAAAAACTGTCTACACTGACACTAGTTGGATTTTACTACGCTCCCAGAGTGATATTGCGCTTCCTTAGGCTTTATCTTCAAAGAATGGCGGGCTCTAGATTTTTTTCTTCTTTGAAGGAATGAGAAGATCCAGCGAAATCTGACATGAAAAGGTAAGAGTACCTACTTACAGCAAAAATGTCAACTTCATCTTAATTGATATTCTTCAAATTTTCCGTTTGTACTTCGTTGAGATGATTGAATTTTTGTGAGAATCTTATACATATATTATTTCTTTGAAGATAAAGCCTAAGGAAACGCGTCATAGTGACGCAGATGGTTCAGCGCATTCGTCTCGCTTATTCATTGAGTACCTCTCTTTCTAGGGAACCCAGTCTCTTTTACTACGCTCACGTACAGGGATTTTACACGATACAGCGTTTCCTTAGGCTTTATCTTCAAAGTATTATTTCTACTGTCAACGTCCCTTTCTCCACTAATACTTCACCAAACACCAAATGACGTTTTCGTTTCTGCTTCTGACATCGCATACTCACTTATAATTAAAATGCGCTATTTGTTTCAAATTTGCATATAAATAAAAAAAAATAACACCAGGGGCCAACGTCTATAGTGGATATGAACAAAAGTGTGTGTTTGCGAAATTTTAGCACGGGTCTGGTTTCTATTAAATATTACCCATTGCAACTCGTTGATCAGAAAACGGTTTCGCTCGTCTTCACTTTCACCGATTTTTGAATACACTGATATTGTTTAAATTATTTAAAAAAAATTAAACTCCGCTGTGTGTTCCATCACCAAAACTCTTTTATTTATAAAGAAATGTTAATGTAATTTTGAGTCGTGCCACAAAACTATTTGAATATAGACGAATTATCTACAGCGGCGAGCAAAAGTGGTGCAATAATTTGTATATATTTGTATATTTGTATATTTCACCTTTTTGTTTCCCTGCATGTAGAAAAGTAATAAAAACAAATAAGATCCATTTATTTATTATTGTATTTAAATCGAAAAATAAACAAAACCATTCAAGCTCAAATGGTACATAAAATAACCTCGAACAAATTGTGTTAAAAATGCATTACACCACTTTTGCTTGCAGCAGTTTCTAATTGTATATATAGTTGATAAAGTGCGGCTAGCAACTGCTGGTTAATGCCTATCAGATCATTTCCGTAGAAAGTATGAGTGAGTTCAGTTCTCATTAATCTGATATTTTGGCAAATATGACCAAATATAACCTATGATGAAGGATGAAGCCTTTGAGCAGCGGAATAAAAATCAGCGCGTAAAATTGCGACATTCTGCAATATTCATCACTCTTCAGTACTCCGAATTATAAAAAAATGTCGGATAGACTGCATGTTCCTTAAAACCTGGACGTCCAAGAAAAACGACTAACCGTGACTGCAGGGTTGACGTCGGGCAGCATGAAAACTCAAAAAGAACATCTGTTGCGATAGGAAAAGTCATTCAGTGAATGAACAGCATGCAGATCCTTAACAAGATCCTGCATGCAGCTGAAAAAAAAAACCGAAGGCTGCTCTTTCTGCTAAAAATATTTCAGCACGAAAGAAGTTTGAGCGAAAACGATGGACAGTAAATGATTGAAAGCAGGTAATTTAGACGAAATATAAAAAAAATCCCACTATTGCAATAAAAATTACACAGATTATATGGCCAGATGAATCGAAATTTTGTCGGTTTGAATCTGCAAATTGGTCTTGGTTTGGGAGCAAGACTGGAAAACCCGAAAAACCTATCCATGTCAAGCAAGCAGCCAAACACGGTGGGGGTTCGGTCATGGTTTAGGGCTATTTCACGTAGAACGGTGTTGGACGCTTAGTCAAAATAGATGGCATCATGACAAAAGAAATATATTTGAATATTGTACAAAAACATCTGCCAGATGCTTTCCAGAAAAGTAAAATACCAACTGCTCAAATTATATTTCAACATGACGGGGATCGAAAAGGATAGCGAAAGTTGTTCGAAATTGATGACATAACCAAAAATTCGATGATATACAGTGGCCAGCTCAAAATCCCTGACTTTGAACTTGAATGGCTTTGTTGATTGATACAACATTGCACCACCTTTGCTCGTCACTATATAATAGAATCTTGTGTGACTTCATGGGTGCGCCAATTTATATATGTACGTGGGGTCGATTTTGAAATAAAAAAACTATTTTCTGGAAGCGTGTGTTACTTTGTTGAGTCAACGGACGGAATTAACTTGTCTATCTAATGTATAAAGATTAACTGGTCACCTAGTGATCCACACGGGCGTCAGTATAGTTCGAGGAAAAGTGATGCCTTGGAAGCTAAGTCAGATAGTCATGTTCCTTGGGAACAGAACAGGTATGGATGGTGATGTAATGGCATATTCGCTCAGGGGATGAGAGACCTGGGTTAGAGCAAGTTTTGGAACAAGTTTACACTAGGTGAACCGGACAATTTTGGGTGACATTGAACAGAAAAGCGAATAGAGCCTAAAAATGCAAAAATATGCAAACATTTTTCCGCGAAAAGCTATACTTTTCGAGAAAATATTTAATTTTTAATTTTTAAAATTTTCAAAACATCGTTTGGACCAGACTCAAATTTTTCCAACTTTTTCCACTTTTATCTGTACAATTTCATCACTCAACACTGTACACTGCTTTCGAAGCTCGCTGGCACCAATAAAATCACTGCACGTCGCATTTCTTATCGTTTTTTCACATTTTATTTACTCACTCTCGATATCCACGGAGCCATCACACCAGAAAGAAACCAAATCAAATTAATTCATTAATATTTAGTAAATATTTGTAAAAGGAAAATTCTTCGTCTATAGGCATTTTGTAGAAGGAAAATCTTCAGTTAATAGGCATTTTGTAAAAGGAACATCCTCCGTCAGTAGGCATTTTGTAAAAGGAAAATCTTCAGTCTGTAGGCATTTTGTATAAGGAAAATCCTCCGACAGTAGGCATTTTGTAAAAGGAAAATCATCAGTCAGTAGACATTTTCTAAAATGGAAATACATATGTAGTCAATTCAACATTTTGATCAAATATTCGAAAACGTGGATATCGGGAGTGAGTAAATTAAATGTGAAAAAACGATCAGATATGTGATGTACAGTGATTTTATTGGTGCTAGCGAGCTTCGAAAGCAATGTACAGTGTTGAGTGATGAAATTGGGCAGATAAAAGTGGAAAAATTTGCAAAAGTTTGGGTTAGGTCCAAGTGACAATAAAGTAAATTATCTCGTAAAGTATTGTTTTCAGCGGAAAAATTTTTGCATATTCTTTCTATTTAAGGCCATATTTACCTTCCTGCTCAATTTCATCCAAATCGGTGCGGATCACCTAGTGTAAACCTAAGGGCAAATTTTTTTTTAAAGAATATATCAGAACACTTTTGATAAAGGATTTACTGGAATTGCTGACAGAGTTATAAAGAAGTGCATTTCTGGAAGTTAATGTTAAGTTAATCTTAATGTTATGTGACTGCAAATCTTACAATAACTGACAGTCACACAAATCAAATCAAAAGGATTATTAACCGAAAATATTGTATTATTTTGCAGCCTACTGCACAGATGTTCATATGTATGTACATCCAGTTCAAAGTTTCGGAAGTACATTTCTTTTATTTTCACAATGACAGTTTAAAGATTCACAATGAGTTGCAAAAGGCTGGGAAGTTCTGCGGAAAAATTAAATATTACAAAACCACCAACAATTTGATGAAAATATATTATTTCCTAGTACATAGTGTAATCCATCTTTCATTGTTGGTGTTCAAAATCAATCTTTTTTCTCACGTTATAACAATTTCTGATTCAATCTGAGACTTAAATATTAAGAAACAAATTGTATATACATATGTGTGTATGTATACTGTAAGTGAAAACTTTGTCGAGAGCAAGTGGGCCTATAAAAAATTAATACAGCTCCCCGACCAACCCATTAACGCACCCATAAATAAATCTGGCTCTTATACCCTGCGCCTATTGACTGTTTCTGCGATTCTGCGAATCCTGCAGAATTCCCGCTAACCGTGTTATCAAAGTGTAATGGAATCGAACCCGAGATAAAGTTGTTAATTGAATTAAAAAGAAATCTTCTTTGGGTTTATCTAAATGGCACGGAATTATCGTATTAGGGCTTAGCCCTTCATTACGAGTTGGCTAAGTGAATTAAATCGAAGTGGTTTCCACAGTCGTGCCGGGCTGCGTGAGGATGTAGCCAATTTTGGGGCTCCTATGTGCAAAACGGAATTCAAACAACGAAATACTCGACGAAGAAAGTGTAATCACTTTTCATTTTTAAGAACTCGAGTTATTTTGCTGCAACAAAGAAAACATCCCAGGAAATATCAGAAATGGTTTTAAAAGCAATCTCTCCTCTCGGGCGCAATGACAGTGGTGACAAAAGGAACTGATGGAGAACTTTAATCGCATTCAGTCGAATAAATGCAGCTGAAATGAACGTATACGAAGACATCGCATGCCCCACCCATAAGATTCGTCGAACGAGTTTGGAAAAAATATAAAAGGGTCATCCAGCTTACCGAATCATGGTAAAAAATAAAGCGAAAATCCTTTCGGAGACACTTTTTTGTAGCCAGAAGCACGGCCATGCAAACAGGAATCGTTTGCAGAGAAATGAAACTTCGGTGCCCACATGCAAATTAGGATGTCCTCCTAGTAATGAATGCAAAGGACAAAATTAAAATCAACTTTAACACGAATCCTCAATGAGAATTAAGAATACGGCTTTAGGGTTTACAATTCATACACTAGTGACATGTCAACCAATTAACTTTTTTCCAAACTAGTTATGGCTTAAGATTTTTTGCGTAAATTATGAATTTGTACCTACATATGTACATATATATAAATATAAAATTTATCAATCATGTCCCGTTTTCAAGTAAAAATAGATTTGGAAAATACAAAAGGCACTATTTTGGCAATTGTTTAAAACTTATCAAAAACTAAAGTTTTTTCAAAGAAGTTTGTAAATGCAGCGCTTAAATGAAACTTTGAGTTCTTGAATTTTAAATCTAGCCCTTCGACAAAATTTCGGGCAATTCTATGTTCGATCCGTTTAGAATATAATGGATACTTGAACCATAAATAATAGTGTAGGGGTTTCCTTTTTAGTTTTATTGGTATTGTAATCCATGTTATATTACATTAAAATATTGAATTAAATTGATCCTTATTATTTGTTTAATTTAACAATTTATTTAAAATATTTATTTGAAATCTTTTTAATCAAAAACAATGTTGTTATTCTGAATGGAAAAGTTATTCATTTTTTTCTTTTTCTTATTTTATTTCGGTTGCTTTGATGAAATAAAAATATTTCTTAATTTTCCGAGACGACTTGATCGGTTTGTCTGAGAGTTGAGTTAAAGCGTTAAATTAATTCACCATACAACACAATAGGCCTTTGAAATTTGAAACCATATGACGTTTATATTTATGTATTTGTTTCGAGTACTAGTTTAAAACGTTGTCATTTGGAAATTAAAACATCACCTTTAACGTTTTACCAAACATTTTTATTTCTACACCGTATCGCGGTTTCGGAAACTACAGCATTTTCGATCATCAGAGGTTGCTTGGTAAAAAAAATTAATTAATAAAACCAAAAAACCAAAAAGAACTAAAAAGATGTAAATTAGACACATTCCTAATTAAATCTATAAATAAATCAGTACTATTAAAATTGTACTTGTGTCGTTGTAGTTGTATGCTGATATTGAGTGCACCTAAAAGGTATATTATAATACATATATTGCTAACATAAGTACGGATGCACCTAGGTATCTAACTGGTCAATATTTTTAATAAACTGATGACAAAGTATAACTAATTAGAAGTCGGAGGCTACGCATAATATTTTTGTTAGTCATTGTAGGTAGAAGAAGCCGTGATCTTTGCAATGCCAAGCAAATGCATCTTATTCATAGTGTAATTTTTACCTGCAGGCAGTGAGGCGAAGCTTGTTTTGCACGTTGCGTTCATTATAAGCGTAACTACTTTTCATTGATTTGTAATCAACTATCAGAAATACAATTCGCACTAAAAATTATGTAGGGGAGACTGGGGCTGGTTGAGACAGGGGTAGGTTGTTACAACGGCAATTGTGGCTACACAAAGATAGTAACAGGAACGCTTGAAAGAGAAAAATTACCACGGTATGATAGGCTAGCCACTTGCCACCCGCTAGTTCCGCCAACGCATTTGTGTAAGGAGCCCTGGCACGGTGCTATCAAAACCGCATGTTTCTAACTTTTTATTTTTTTAGTAATATTGGTCTACAGCCTGTTTATAATTAAAAAATAGTTGTGAGGTAATGTATATTTGTGCCTCAATGCTTTCTTTTTGTGTTAAATATATCATAATACAGTTATTTCTACTAGATTTTTTTCTACTTAACCTTAAAGGCTAAATTTTGGGGTCGGGGCTAAAAGTGACATTTCTTCGGGGCAGGTTGTTACATGTACATCTCGGTAGTATCTGCCTTAGTTTTTCTTTAGGAAAGAAGTTTTTTGTTATTTTTGAGGGTTAAAAGTTACCAATTTTTTTGTTTTTGTGAGGCATAAGGATAAAAGGCATAAAAGAAATTGTATGCCAAATTTTTTGTTTAAGAAATAAATTTATAATTTTCATCAAATTCCTAAGCTACCAAATTTGTTATTTGATGAGGCATACAGAGCAGTCGTACACCTTTACACCTTGCAAATATAAAAAGACTGTGTTTAGGTCTAAATTAAGTAAAAAAAATGTTAATTGCCCTTACTAATAACTCTCAGATTATGTTGTATCAACCTACCCCGTGTGGTGTAACAACCAGCCCCAGGCACGGGGCTAAAAGTTACACGGCTCTTCTTTCAGAATTCGCGTGTTTATAGCACTTCTAATAGGCGTAAATCTAAAATTCTTCTTAAATTAGAATCTTGAATAGTTATTTAATTGAACAAACTTGGAATTACGTAAAATAATCTAACTAACAAAAAGATATGACAATTTCTTTAAAAAATGTCACAACCAGCCCCAGTCTCCCCTACTCCTGATATAATCATTTAAGATCGCCGTTGAAGAGAATTTGAAGTTTATTTATATTCCGATAACTAAATGTAGTCTATGCATGGGTATATTAACAAATATTGCAAGAGAAAGGAAGAATATTTTCTCGAAATAATTACATATCAAGAGCAAAATCAATCAATCAAAGGTAAGTATTGTTACAATTTTGCCCGCCACGATCATATGGATTGAAGGCCGATCCTTACATTCCCTTGATTAAAATTTCAAGTTTGAATTATAGGGAAGGAGAATTTCGTAACAATAGATTAGTAAGAAAGGTCGCGTTGTGTATGGGAGGCGCCTTTCACGCCTGGACGACTCACTCACTAATAATAATAATAATATTAGTAAGGACAATAAATGGGCAAGTTCATTCTTTGCATTGTATTTATAAAGATAAAACGCGTGTGCGATAAAAAGTAACTCTTGGAAACTAAAATGCCATCTTTCATTGAAAATTTAAAATTCATGGTAGAAACATTAAAACCTGTTAACGAAGGAAACACTGAAAAGTTAAAAAAGTGCATCCAAAATATTTGAAAAAACTAACATAAATCTTACCAGATTTCTGTCGAAGTTTGTAATGTACAAAGTGCTATATCATAGAAATGAATAATTCGCCAATTTTTTATATAATAGGTTAACAAAGTTCTAAGACTTAGTAAGGGTTTTCGTTTAAATTATTAATTTTTTTCGTCAATTTATTACTATTTTATCTCGTTCTAATTGCCCGCTATTACATCTCAGTTTGTAAAGGACGTACGAGTGGCTTTCTAAATTCTCATTATATTAAATAAATAAAGAATAGGTAATAAAAAGAAATGGTGCTGTGTTGGGGACAGCCGATAGAAGCTTCGCTTCTTTCGCAGAACGTAGAATACATCATATTTGGAAATTGATAATAAGTTCAAACAATTTTGAATTTTTGAGAGTAAAGACTGCTTTTATTATCAATAAATATCAAAAATTATTTTCACTCAAGGTTACTTTAAGAAGTTCTCCTTGTAATTAATAACACTTTTTATCATCTTTTCGAAAAAAGAATATGAAATTTTCGAGTTGAACCAAAACTCAACAGAAAAGTCGGGCGCCGGACCACTAACATATATACATATATATAGAGTAAAAGCCCCTATGATTTTAATTTCTTAAAACTTGTAGGTCCATAGTATCCAAAAAACCCGATTAAATCCAAATTGTCCAGCATATTTCTTCCAGCCTCCACTAAATGTAAATTTCTCGAGCTGTCAAACCACTTTCGCACACATCCAAAAGGCCAGTTCATGGCTTGTAATATAAAAGGTTTTGTTGAAAAAAATTGTAGGAGCTGTTTTCTACAGAGAGGCGGCGCCCTCTTTATTCGTTGCTTTTGTTTTGACAGTTGTCAATTCTCCGCGACGACTAGAGACTCGCCGAGAAAATCGGTCACTTGCACTTTAAATGTAAACCAGGAAGGTTGTAAAATAAAAATTGAGTTCTTTGAAGTTCCGTCTTCCTTTTTTAATAATTGTCTATATAGTCCCCTTGGTTCTCCCAGCTTGGTTTTTCACATGGTGCCGAAACCCGGGATTTCGCGGTAATTGCTGAAAGTGACGAGATTTATAGAGTAGTTTATGACGCGAAACATTGCATCGGTGATATCAGATATAATTATGTATAGTGCAAGTCGCGGTGCCTTGCGTGGGCAAATCACGGAATTGTCGAGATCAGTTTTCGAGTACCGTAAAATTCTCCAGCATCAGCCTAAGCGGGAAAATGCTGCTCATTTCGACAATGTACTCGAGGAACTCGAAGCGTATGAAAATCGGCTAACGGTAGTCAACTGTTGCGTAAAGTGAACGAGGCTTTGCGCGTAACGGTAAAGGCTGAAGACTTAGAGCGGGAAAGTGAAGCGGTTGTGGACTATGCAGACAAAGTGGCGAATTGCCTTTCGCGTATTAAACTTAGGCTTGAGCGAATTCGATCACTTAATGAGATGCCTGAAGTCGCAGGTGGTGAAACCCCAATAAAGCCGTCGGTTCAGCCTACGAAGTTTAATTCGAAGCTCCCTAAAAGAACTCAAAAAGTTTCGGGAGATCAGGCAGAGTGGCTCCACTTTGGGAACAATATAAGAAGCGCTTTCATGAGAATAATAGCCTTTCGGCTTCAGATAAGTTTTATTATCTGCAATCGTGTCTTCGCGGGAAGGCGATCACCGCCATAACGGGTTTTCCTCCGACGACAGCCTGCTATGATGCGGCTATATCTTTATTGCAGCAGGAATTCGCTGATACGGAGAATCTCGTGGACAAATATGTACAGTGAATCACAAAAGTAAGTATACACCCCTTGTTTCAGTATATTACTTGGAAAAAGAACTAATATTTATGGAAATGTTGCCACTATTGTGCATCTCCACAACTGCTTATATGTGTGCGCAGTCAGTCAAAACAAAAATTTACCGTTAATTGTGATATCTGTGTGCAATCGATTGCAGTTCTTAGAACACCACACAAATTCACATCACAAAAGTAAGTATACACATGCGTCATTTCGAGTTTGATCACTCAGGAAAGCAGACAGGCGTTGTTAGCTAAGGTACATTTTGTTTATTAATTTCTCAGAAATGGTTTTTACATTAAGTTAAATATATTAATTTCTTTTATTTAGAAAAAATTACCAAAGTATCAAATAATGGCACCAAGAGGAAAAGAACTATCGAAAGATTTAAAAGAATTAATTGTGAAATACTTCCGCGAAAAAAAGTCAGTACGCGAAATAGCCAGAATTGTAGACAAGAGTCCAGCAACCGTCCAGAAGGTTATTGAGAAATTCAAAATCACGGGGAGAATTGAAAATGAACATCGATCTGGACGTCCTCGCAAGTTTTCGGAGCAAGAAAAGCGCCTCATTATTCGAAAAGTGCAAAAAAATCCGAAAATTAGTGCTCCAAAAGTACTGACGGAGATAACAAATAAGACAGGTAAGTCATGCAACCCCCAAACCATACGTCGCGTACTTCAAGATTCTGGATATCATGGTCGCAACATTAGAAAAAAACCTTTCGTAAATAAAGTCAATCGACAAAAGCGATAACAATTTGCGAAAGATTATATTCACCATCAACAATCTTTCTGGAATACGGTTATATTTTCCGACGAAAGCAAATATAATGTCCATGGCTCAGATGGGAATGCAAAAGTTTGGAGAAAAGTCAATGAAGAGTATAATCCTTCGAATATGGCTGGAACCGTTAAACATGGTGGAGGATCGCTAATGGTTTGGGGGTGTATGGCAGCATCTGGGGTCGGAAATTTGTACATTATTGACTCTATAATTGATCGATACTTGTATTTAAACATCCTGAAGGAAAACCTGCATGCTAGTGCTAAGAACTTGGGCTTAGAAAGGTCATTTATCTTCCAACAAGATAATGACCCAAAGCATACTGCACATGTCGTCAGGGAATGGTTGTTATACAATGTTCCGAAGCAGCTGAAAACTCCACCGCAATCACCAGATATTAATGTGATTGAGCATCTATGGGAACACCTCGACCGGCAGATAAGGATAAAGATAAAGACCAAAAATGACCTAATACGAGTCCTTAAAGAAGAATGGTCTAAAATTAGCCCAAATGTCACTCAAAACTTGGTTAACTCGATGTTTTCCCGAATGAAAGCTATTATAAAAGCAAAAGGATACCCCACAAAGTATTAAGAATATAAGCTTCATTGAACAAATTTCGAAGAGTTCAATTTCGTTCTGACTGTATACTTATTTTTGTGATATGAATTTTCAATTATTTTTAGTTAAGCCCAGATATTTTTTATAATATTTATTTTTTCTTTATTGTTAACGTTAATTCTTTGAGAGAGGTATTTATTTGTTATTAAAATGAACTTTGTTTTGTCTTTTTAAGTAAACTAGTGGTCGCCCTGTGGTCGAAATTCGACCTACTGGGGTTACTACGAAATAAAATGTACACGGCCTACTATATGTGTTTGAAATTGGCACAACCAATAATAAAATTACGACAGTTTGACCACAGACTACTATGCGTTTTACATAGACAGTATGAACGTAAATAATGAATTTATTTTATTGAATTTAATGTATTTGTAACACATATTATATTTAAATTTTAGCTTTCTGCACTCCTTCTCTATATAAACTTTAACTATGCCAAATCTTACACTCCTCCGTCTGTCCAATATGCTTAAAAAGGGGTACAAAGTTTTCCCTTCACGTATTAATATATAGATATGCATTAAAATACAAGGAAATTGAATTTATTATGATGTGTATACTTACTTTTGTGACTCACTGTATATGCAGCAACTGATGTCCCTGCCATCTGTCAGTAGCCGAGAGGACGCGCCAGCATTAAGGAAATTGTATGATGCTGTGGTTATTACATAATACTAGAGTACTCACAGGGCTTGGAGTGTCTCCCGATAAGTATAATGCAATGCTCAAAACAATTTTATTAAATTGTCTTCCAAAGCAGCTCCGCATAGAATTTTATAAACAGGGTTCTTTGAGAGCAGAAGAAGAAAAGGACAATGAAATGGGATCAGGCGACGAAACGTCTTCAGTTAACTCAGAAGCTGCGTCAAGTATTTACTGGGTTTCATCAAGCGCGAAATGAAGTCGTTGGAAAAGTCTGGTGTGTCTGCAAAGTCTACAGGTATGGCTCCGTCTTCTCATAAAGCAAAATTAGTCAAAACAGCGGCTGGGCTGTTGGCCCCCAATGAGGTGAGCAAATTTTGTGCTCTGTTCAAATCGGTTAATCATTATACGGACAAATGTTGCGTGGAGAAAAAATTAGAAGATCGAAATGCTATATTAAAACGAGAAGGGCGATGTTTTAAATGCACTCGAAGAGCCCATACTGCGAACAAGTTTTCTGTGCCTGTCTTAAGGTGAGTACAGACTGAGCAAACAAATGCGAACGCATGTGTTTGAATTCATGTTTTTGAGTAATGTGTACGCGTTGCAAACACAAACGCATGTGTTTTATACCCTGTGATCTGTTTCCATGCTGCGGCCAAATATGGAACGAATTCATTCAATCGCAACCAAATCGCAACCAAATCGCAACAAATCACAACAAATAAATGTGGCAGGTGTGTACGTTCCTGCAATCAAGAACGAACAAATGTAAAAACCCATAAATTTCTGTAAAAAGTAGTGTGTATGTCTCATAAATCTTTAGCAAATGTTGTCAAAAATCCAAACAAGTTTGCAAAATGTGTACGTCCATTCAAATGAAAACGAATGCGTTTGTTACCGTGTGCTTGTGCTTAATCTTGATTGTGAAATTTTTGGGTATGAATTTGTCAGTTTTCCGATATCGTAAACTCAAGCTCTTAATAAAATTATAATCTAGAATTTATTCAAAAAAATAAGAAACAGGCAGTAATATATGACGATGCTATTCAACTAGATGGTAAGGAATTAAAACATGAGCGAGAGTAACTTTTGACTTTTGATGGTTAAGCAGAACATAACCACGAGCATAACTATTTAACTATGGCATAGTATAATTTTAACCAAACTCCTTGAGTATGGTCAGCCTATGGTTAAATGTAAAGAAGAAGAAGAAGAAATTTTTGAACTCTCTAAGAGCTTTCTTTGCGTTAGTTTTGGTTTGGTAAGAGATTTTTCAAATAGTAAATGTTAAAAAAAAGGTTTTTTTACAAGGAGATGATGGCGAATTATATGTTAAGATGCCTGTATATGTATGCTACTTCTTCTTCTGCTGGAACATAACCATGACGTAGTTAACTACGAGCGTTCAAAAATACTCTCGTGGTGAGATTTTCCAACTCGATTGGAAAACATGCAAATCCGAGCACATTTGATTGAAAGGACGTCCACACTTACAAAATTTGCTTGGCTTTGCTTGCGTATCCACAACCGCATTTGGAGCACATGTGGTTATAAAAGCACACACTAGCAAACATTAGCGAATGCGCTTGTTTGTTTGACTACACGTCTACATTAAGACAAATCCCTTCGTTTCCTTTTGTGATGGAAACAAGGCAAACGCTTGCAAAAGCCTTCGTTCGGTTGAATTAAGACGTTCACACTTTCCCACACTTTCAAAAAAATTCGCTTATGTGCGTTCGGGTTTTTCAATGTTTCTTCAAAGTACACACTAGAAAATTTGGATTGCAAGCGTGTGTTCGCATGCGTTTGCATTTGTTTGCTCAGTCTGTACCCCAGTGGCGGATTAAATGTCGACAGCGCTCTAAGCACTATCTCATTGGCGCCCCTCTGGTTGTCATTAGTTATTATGGGTCAAACGCAAAACATTCGATGTAAATATAATAAGTTAATATTAGCACCGATTTTTTTTATGTTTCTTATTAATTTGTAAATGGACGTGTTGGTTAATAAAAAATATAAATTGAAATCGTTCACCCAAATTGACTGAAAAGACGGAGATTTTTAACTGTATCTGACCACAGAAGAGATCAAATATTCCACAGAAAATACAAAAAGTAATATTTTATACAAGATTTTAATTAGTTCAATTAAAAGCAATATAACTTAAGTACTACCTATTTTTAATTACAATAATGAACTCATTTTTCTTCCAATCATTCAAAAATAACCTCTAAAGTTTCCGCGGAAAATTCTTATTTCCCAATGTTTCGATGCAAGCTTAATGATGAAATTTGGTTAAGGTTCATGTACCTCAACCCTTGATGCGAGCAAATTGACTCTTAGTATCAATTCGCCAGATACAGGTAAGCTTGATCGAGTAGTCGAAATAAAACACAATATTAAGTAGCACGAGTGTTACGAAAAAACAAACACAATTCTTATGGGTAACCAAAATTATTTGTTCACTCCACCAGGGCAATCGAAATTAATTGTTAACTTCACCAGCGCAATCGAAATTAAAACACGAATTTGTGGTGTTTGCTTTATGACAACTGCAGGGCAACTGCCCGCTACTTTTTTTTCTATATTTTAGGAAAAGCAGAAAAATGTGGGTGCGTCAAGCTGGCACCGCCACCTGTAAGGAATTAAGAAAATGATACGCCAAAATAATGTGCTATTTATGGGCTAATTATGTGCCCAAATAAATATTTTTGTGCTCGGTTTTTAACGCGGCAAATGACAATTGTTTATATGCGGTGCCAGCTATCGGAAAGTTAGCACAGCCCCTCTACCCGCGCCGTTACACTTGGCCTTGGAAACAAAATAACAGTATCAAAATTATGTGCTTTTTATGTGCTTTAAAATGACCCCGAAAAGTTTTTCAAAAACTCGCCCCCTGTATGAAAAACAACCCTTACAAGAAATTGATCATGTTTGAAAAATACAAATTTCAGCGAAATGGCTTTTTTATATAAAAAAATAATTTCTTCTCGCAATTGAAGAGTACAGGAATTATGTGCTTTTTATGTGCTCGCGGTTGAGACAAGAAGCGATTTTCGTGCTCCAATCACACCCGATCTGGAGCATCTTTAGTGTTTTTAAGGGAGATGCAGCTCGAAATAGCTTTTTTTATAAACAAATAAAAACGGACAAAATAATGTTCTTATTAAGTAAGATTAAAAAATTAAATTTTACATATGTATTTTTAATTATTTCCTATGGGCATAAAAAACATTTTGAGAAACCGTACAAAATTCGAATGGTAAAAATCCGTTGAGAATTTCTGTGGAAACCGATGAGTTGACATATGTGAACGCGTGCAGAGAGCAAAAAAGAATGTGACGTCAAAGGGGGATTCTCCTTCCTCACTGTGTGCGTTGAATTCTCAAAAAATGTCAAAAGCCGTTAAGCATTTCTATGGAAATTGATGAGCTGATATAGGCGAAGGCGTGGTGTAAAAAAAAATTTGACGTAACAGGGTGTAAGAATGCTGCTTCCACGCTATGCGTATGTTAAATTCTGAGAAATTTTTTAAAATAAAGAAGTCGGTTTTGTGTATAAAACGACAAAAATGTAATTTAATCGTTTTGCTTACAATATACTCCCCAATCGACATAATTAGTCTATAATGAGCCCTTTAATTTAAATATTTTGTATTAAAATTTTTGTTCTGCCCATATTGTTCTGCTAACTTCTGGCGCGCCGTGGGTCCAACCGATTTTTTTAACACGAAAACACTATGCGGATGTTGGCCGGTTTAACAGGAATTTGGGAAATAAATGTCTAAATTGATTTTTTTTAAATTCTTTTGCGTGGAAAGGGGGAACAAAAAATATTGGGGAGTGGATCCAAAACAACTCGACGCACCTAAATTTCTAGATCATTTTTTACGAGCATAGAATTTCTGGATTATTTTTAGAGGCAATGGCAAATATGCATTATAATATTTTAACACATTCTTAGATAATACTTTTAGGACTCTTGGCTCATCCTTTCAGAAACATGCAATTCAAACATCAACATACATATACAGAAGCACAAAAAAATCCACGATTTTTTTGAGCAAATAATTCGTAGATGATTGTTGTTTGTAAGGGCACAAAATTTCTGAATCTATTTTACAAAAAGCACAATATTTTTGAATCTTTAATTGCGAGCACAAAATTATTTGTTTATAAAAAAAAAAAAAACGATTTCTAGCTGCACCTCCCTTAAAAACACTAAAGATGCTCCAGATCAGGTGTGGTTGGAGCACGAAAATCGCTTCTTGTCTCAACCGCGAGCACATAAAAAGCACATAATTCCTGTACTCTTCAATTGCGAGAAGAAATTATTTTTTTATAAAAAAAAGCCATTTCGCTGAAATTTGTATTTTTCATACATGATCAATTTCTTGTAAGGCTTGTTTTTCATACAGGGGGCGAGTTTTTGAAAAACTTTTCGGGGTCATTTTAAAGCACATAAAAAGCACTTAATTTTGATACTGTTATTTGTTTCCAAGGCCAAGTGTAACGGCGCGGGTAGAGGGGCTGTGCTAACTTTCCGATAGCTGACACCGCATATAAACAATTGTCATTTGCCGCGTTAATAACCGAGCACAAAAATATTTATTTGGGCACATAATTAGCCCATAAATAGCACATTATTTTGGCGTATCATTTTCTTAATTCCTTACAGGATGCGGTGCCAGCTTGACGCACCCGAAAAATGTTCTTCTCGCGCGGTCGCTGCATGAAGTATCATATGTCGTCTGGCGCATGATGCAATGTCATCAAATTAATTTGCCAGAACTTGAACATTTATGTTAGCTTAATCTTTCTGGAATTGCATAAAATGCTGAATTGACAAAACCCACGAATGATCGTGGGAACTGCAGCTACCGCGCGAGGAAAACTTGGAATACAAAAAAATGTTACAAATCAAAAGAACTTAAGTCTATAGGGCAAGCGTAAACATCCTCCCCCCGTTGAATCGTTGGTTCAACATTCAACTATGTACTTAACTTATTATTATATTTATATGTTGACGGTGAAATCGTTGGTCGTCCTTCTCCGTGGATGGGGGGTAGGCCTTGCCTTGCTGATTGGTTTGCAATTATTGGCAGAGAATCTCCATATCAACCATCCTGCTACAGATAACGCTACTGCGACTGCAATGTATCCCACTGTTAGCTGATGTATATCGTGGGCTCGGATGTTTCCAGGCAGTTCAGTGTTGATCAGCTGGTTGTTGATCCTGTCCTTGAGTTCTTCAAATTCATCAGCGTTGAAGTGAAGTGATGGTGGATGGATCGCGTCGTTCAATTTCTCTGGGCTCACGGTGTCCATGATTGGGCTCATAGCGGTATAGGAAATTCTTGTGATGGTGGGCCGGACATTGTGGGCTTGTATCGTTACGTACTGCTGTTTGATCATGCAATCGTCCCTTAACTTGAGTATTCCGGATGCTTCTATTGCTGCGGATATTACGTTGGATCCGCAGACTATTTTTATTGTAGTATTTTGGTTTACCGCAAATATCCAATGATTTTGATGATTCATCTGAATCCATTGTGATTCATTTCCCAAATTGATGATACGACATGCCGGCGGTACTGGTGTGTCATTAATTAGTCCAACTTCACATGCACTTATGCTAGAACCTCTTTTGTATAGTGGATGTCTTTGTTTGCAAATATGATGGTCTTCTTGTATTAATAAGCAGGAGCGTAGTTCAGGCTCGGTGAGTGGATAGTAAAGGTCACGGTGTAGATCAATGATTAGAAATGGTGATGATGGTTGAATCGCAACAAATGTCTGATTGTACAATGTGGGTATCGGTAGGATGCGGAATAGCTCGAACTTATCGACTGCTAAAAGTGGAACCAATATTTTAAATATGATGTATTTTTCCGTTGCTCGGGCCGCTACCTTCATCAGACCGTATAGCCTTAGAACGTCGCTTGGCTCCACTGGAAGCTTTAACGATGAGACTAAATTGGCCTTGATTTGAAATAATTGTTGCTTAAGCTGATGTGGTGTAATTAATTGTGGAGTTACTTGTCCATGGTGGGTATCAGCTAGGACATCCATAATTAATGATTGAGCTCGCTGAATATTTGACGAAATCAAAATGGTTTGAATAGACAGTGATGTGAATAACAGGCTTAATTTCTCTCGATGAATCTCCATTGAAATAATATGGCTGAAGTTTACAAGAGCATCTACTTGATCTCCTATATTTTTGAATTGCCTGTTCACTTGTTCCTGGTTTTTCTTCATTAGGTTCACTGTAACGTCCACAATGGATGTCTGATTTCTGGCAAGATTAATTAAATGGTCTTCATTACTCTTTACCTGTTCAATGGTTTGAGCCATTTTGTTCGCATACTCAGAGTCTAATACACCAAATAGAGCATTTGCGAGGTTGCCCACGAAGTCCAAAGCTCCACGCTTAATTCGATTAGTAGTGGGCAATAACACTTGATTGTTGCTTGCAATCTCTTCCTTTAAGTGGTCTATTTGGGTTATGATCGTGTTGCAAGATCTTTCTCTAGTGATGGAATTACAAAGGTCATGTAGCATTCGGGTCCCGTTAATAAATCCTTGAAACTCCTTCCAATAATTGGGCATGTCATAATATACCACTAGATTCCATTCGTTCGAAACTATACTGGCCGTGCCTAGGTTCTCAAAGTGAAGTCCAGTCTGGTTCTTAAATGGAGTTATCTCCATTGGGGATGCTGGGACTCCTGGTATGCATAGGCAAACTAGAAGCAACGTTGTAATAGCATGTCCCAAAGAGAGTTTTGCGCGCTTTCTTGCGGTTTGATTATCACTACCTTGAGTGGACGTTTCTCGGGCTCTTGTGACGCCAGCGGGTCCAGGAGCTGACTTACTACCTTCCGCAGTAATTTCGGAAGGTTGGTGCGTTGCATTCGATGGTTCATCTGATACTGGAAGTGGTGCAAGCTTATGTATCGGTCTTCGTATGAGGTCTTCGTATGATATTGTTAGGAACTCGCACATCCGCTACTCTAGCAAGTACATCATCTCCCTTAATTACTTTAACGACTCTTCCCATAGGCCATTTTAATGCTGGTAGATTATCGTCCTTGATGATGACAAGGGTGCCTGGTTTTATATTTTCAGTGGGATGTTTCCACTTCTGTCTTTGCTGAAGCTCGTTTAGATATTCTCGCACCCATCTTTTCCAGAACTCATTTTTTAAATGAGTAACTAATTTCCATCGTGTCAATAGGCTAGCCCTTTCCGGTTCTGCCCGTGCATCGATAGAACTTGTAAGAGGCTCTCCTATGAGGAAGTGACCCGGAGTTAACGCGGAGAGGTCATTTGGATCCGCAGACATTGGTGTGAGGGGCCTGGAGTTTAGGATGGCCTCAATCTGGATGACAACTGTCTCTAATTCCTCATAAGTTAATGACGCATTGCCTATTGTTCGCACTAACAAATGCTTGGCGGATTTCACGGCGGCTTCCCACAAACCTCCGAAATGAGGTGCTCTTGGGGGAATGAAATGAAAGTCAATTCCATTGGACTCGCAAGCGATATCTATCACCTTCTTTGCCTGGTTTGAGTGGATGATCTCTTTTAATTCCTTTAGTTCGTTCCTTGCTCCAACGAAATTGGTGGCATTGTCACAGTAGATATTCTTGCAGTGACCTCGTCTTCCCATGAAACGCTTCAAGGCTCCGATGAATGCTTGGGTTGTTAGTTCACTGACCAGTTCTAAGTGAATGGCCTTAGTGGTGAAACAACAGAAGACGGCAATGTAGGATTTTTGAGGCCGTTTGCCCCTTATTTTGAAATGCGTCCAGATTGGTCCACAAAAATCAATGCCCACATTCACAAATGGTCTTGCAGGCTGCACCCTGTGAGCTGGTAGGTCGCCCATCATTTGTGATAGCATTGTCGGCTTTGCCCTTGTGCATCGTACGCAATGTTGAACTATGGATCGGGCAATTGTTTTCCCCTTTATTGGCCAAAACTTTTGTCGTGTGATTGATAATAGCGTTTGAGGTCCTACATGCAGATTTTTATGATGTATATCGGTCATCAATAGCTTTGTAAACTGGTGCGAATATGGAAGTAGGATGGGATGTTTACTGTCGTATGAGATGTGTGCTTCTCGGAGTCGACTCTTATAATTCCTCGTTCATCTAAGAACGGGGGTAAACTCAATAGCGAGCTGTCCTTGTTAATTTCCTTGTGTTGCTTCAATTGGCTTATTTCAGCCTTGAAATCGCCTTCTTGGATGACCTTGATTATGGTATGCAGAGCATGATCCAATTCTTGAGTTGTTAATGGCCAATGATTTGATGCGGTCTTATCTCTTGATTTCGTGCACCTGACTTCCTTGGATTCGTGTTTAGCTAATCGTTCTTTAATGCATTCAATGAATCTTAATATGTAGCCCGTAATGCGTTGGAGTTTTCGGAAAGAATTTCCATGATTGATTGTGTAAATGAAATGTTCAGAGTCCTTGCTATCTGTTGCTAAGGCAATTACCCTTTTCTTTTTCTCCGTGTCACAAGCAATGCTCATGGTATTATCGAAAGGTTGTGGCCATTGTGATTCGCTGCCGTGCAAAAACATGGGTCCATAAAACCAAAGGCTGTGATTCTTTAGCTTCTCGGGTGCTATACCTCGTGATAAAACGTCAGCTGGGTTGTCCATTGAGGAGACGTGTCTCCATTGCTTACTGGTGGTCAATTCCTGAATCCCAGCAATTCTATTAGCCACAAATGTTTGATACGATGATGAGGTAGAATTGATCCAACTCAGCACTATTTCTGAATCTGTCCAGAAGTGGGAGCTGATATCTTCCCTTTTTAAATCTGCCTTAACCCGATCTGCAAGATCTGCAGCGAGCTTAGCGGCACATAATTCGAGGCGCGGCAACGTTAACTGTTTGATGGGAGCTACACGTGATTTGGCACATAAAAGTCGGACTATGATTCTGCCCTCCTTGATTGTGGACCTGATATATACTACCGCCCCATATGCCCTTTCAGAGGCGTCGGCAAATGTGTGGAGTTGTGTTGAGCCTGAGCGAGGAATTTGTTGAGCGAAAACATGCCTTGGAAACTCGATTTCGTTTAGTGTGGTTAAACCATCACGATAAGTTATCCACTTTGTGTGCAACTCTGTAGGTAATGCTGCGTCCCAATCTAGCTTCAGTTGCCAGAGTTGTTGAAGGAAGATCTTCGCGACAATTACTACTGGTGCCACGATACCAAGAGGATCGAAGATACGAGCTATGCCAGAAGCTACTGTTCGTTTTGTTATCTTCCTTTCAGGTGTCCAATTAGTTCTTATGCAAAGCTGGTCTAAGCGAGGTAACCATGTCAACCCCAACGTTTTTATAGATCCCTCATTGTTACGGTGATCCAACGGTATTTCCTGATCCTCCAGTGGAATATTTTGTAGTAGTTGTTGATGATTGGCACACCATTTTCTGAGGATGAAGCCTCCTTCCAGAAGAAGTGCCGATAGCTGAGCTTGAATGTCCTTTGCAGTAGAGAGGCTGTCTGTGCCTGTTAGTACGTCATCGACGTAGAAGTCCCTCAGGAGTACTTGAGCTCCTAAAGGATATTTTGGAGCGTACTCTAGTGCTAGCTTGTGGAGACATTTAGTTGCCAAATATGGGGCGGATGTGGTCCCATATGTTACTGTGCGAAGCTGATAGCACTTTAGCGGATGGTCTGGATTGCTTCTCCACCAGATCAGATGATATTTCCTGTCATCATTAGACAACAATACTTGCCGATACATTTTTTGTATATCAGCAGTGAGTACGAACCGTGGCATCCGAAAACGCAGCAAGATTGAAAACAGCTCATCCTGAATAACAGGTCCAGCTTGTAAGATGTCGTTGAGGGAGAGATTTGATGAGGTCTTCGCTGATGCATCGAAGACTACCCGAAGTTTCGTGCTACTGCTGTCCGGCTTTAGAACACAGTGGTGCGGTATGAAGTAGTGTGGTGCCAATACAGCTTCGGGGTCAACTTCCTTCATGTGGCCTAGCTTAATATATTCCTCCATGAATTCAACGTACTGCCTTCTCAAGCCAGTATCTCTTGCTAATTTGCGTTCCAAGGCATGAAATCTTCTTAGTGCGGTATTCTTAGATTCTCCCAGTCTGTTGGGGTCGTCTGAAAATGGGAGGCTCACTATAAATCTGCCAGTGCTGTCTCTTGTGACAGTCTGGTCAAAGTGAGATTCGCATCGCTTTTCTGCGGACGTGAAATTTGGCTGAGTATCTACTCGCTCTTCCACCTTCCAAAATTTTTCAATGGATTGCTCGAGGGATTCATCTGTAGTATATACATTACATGATGCTGCTGATGGCGTACTGCCACTGAGTTTACCTGCCACAATCCACCCGAGCACTGTGTTCTGTAAGATTGGTAGCTCGTTGCTTAATCTTAATTGTCCGATTGCAAGGAATTGGTGATAGAATTCAGCTCCGAGTAACAGATCAATTCTTCCTGGTCTGTTGAAGTTCGGATCGGCAAGGCTTATATTTTTTGGTATAGGCCAGTCCGATGTGTTTATTGGCCGTGCTGGTTGGGGTGGTATGATATTTGGTAATACAAATGCTTCTACTCTTGTAGCGAAGCCGTTTACCTTAGAGTGCAAGCGGACATTAGCTCTTCGCTGTGTTTGTTCTTGAACACGCCCAATGCCTTGAACAATCATCGCTTTGTGAGTAGATGATATGCCCAATTTATTGAGGACTCTTTCGGTAATCAAATTTACCTGTGAACCTGAGTCTAGGAGTGCGCGGACATCAATAGTGTCGCCATGGTTGTTTTCTAATTGTACCATGGCGGTGCTCAAGAACACATATGCTTCCTGGAATTTGTTGCCAGTTGCGGTTAATGCTAATGATTTGTTCTCTCGTTCCTCCTCAGTTTTGCCCTTCTGCTCTGAGTTTGAAGTTCCCTGAATTATAGTTGGAGCTGCCTTTGCTGGAACTTCCCCTTTAGGTGAGGAATCGAAATGCACTAGTGTGTTGTGCCTTTTGTTGCATTTTGTACATCCTCGTGATGCACAATTCTTGGTGTCGTGGCCGCCTTTCATGCAATTGATGCATAGGTTATGTTTTTTCAGGGCCTTTAGTCGGGAAACTGGAGATATTTTGAGAAATTCTTGGCATGCATACAGCTGATGGTTACTCTTGCACATGATACACTTCATGACTGGGGATGCAGTTGAAGCAAGTGATTTTGCCACGACATATTTCTTCTGCTGATCGTCTGAACTCTTGCCCCTTGATCCTAAGGTTTCCAGTGATTGAAAACGAGTTTCTAGGAATGATAGGAAATCTTTTATCGTCTGCAGGCTCTTTGGATTAGACAGAGACTGTTCATATAGAGTGTGAGTTGTTCTATCTAATTTCTTCAACAGAATATGAAGAAGTAGGGGATCCCAGTTATCGACTGAGACGCCTAAATTTTCCAATCCTCGTAAACACTCTTGTGTGGTGTCATGCAAGGATTTAATTGCACTGGCGGAGGTGGAATCAGTCGCATGTGATGGCTGTGACATGATTCTGTTTACTAGAGCGGCTACCAGTAACCTGGGGTTATTGTATCGATCTTGCAAGATCTTCCAGGCAGCATTGTAATTATCATCAGACAATGTGAGATGTCTAATCAAGCGCTCTGCCTCTCCGACCAAATTGGTCTTTAGGTACCACATTTTTTGGCAGTCAGCCATTGATTGCTTGTGGACCATTTCGGAAAACAAATCATGAAATTGTTTCCATTTCAGATATTCTCCGTCAAATTTTGGCAGCGTTATTTTGGGCAATTTTAACGCAGAGCTAGCGCTAGTTGAAGTAGTACTGGCTGGCTCACCTTGGGTGTCAAGTTTCGTTGCAAGAATTGATAACTGTTCTTGCACTTCCGTCTTGTATATAATTCTCGACATCATACTCTACTGCTACAGAGTTCTCCTGTGCTTCCCAAATGTCGTAGTGTAAGTTTTCAATTTGGGCCCAATATCGGTTAATAGTACTGATTTTCAGCTCATAATAGCTCTTTGGCTGCTGACCTTCTGTTTGAATTGTGCTGAGAAGGCGGCGCAAAGAACTTATGACCCCATCTTGTCGTCGAATTAATCGAGACATCTCTGATGGTTGGGTCGAGGGCTGCCTCTGCAAAACTTGGTCTGCGGCTTGTGTGATTCCCTCTGAAGGTTGAATCCTTTTGGACGTTACTTCATCACTATGTGTGTTCGTGGAAGTTTCCTTTGGAATTGCGCCCTTGGAAATGCCCTTGTTGGCCTCTTGATTAAAAGAATCTATCATTTCCTCGAAATGCTTCTTATATTGCTGGTGAATGTCTTCAATGGCTTGATAATAATCTTTGGTGAAGTATGAATGCTCCAACGGTGGCTGCGGCAGACATCTGATTTTTAAGTCGTTAGCTTCAAAGCTATTCCAAGCATCCTCCAGTCTACGCAGCCGTTCGGTGAAATATTCCTTTTGAGACTTGCGCTGTTGCGTTGCGAATCCTTCTTGTAATTTTTCACGAAGTTTTGAATCTCCCGGCCGAGTTCCTCCTGAGCGATGGCTAATTCTTCCATGTTAAGGCCTGATATGCTCAAAAAAGTTTTTTATTCTCGGCGGAACCTTGCACTTGATGCACTTGCACTACACAGTCCTTTAAATCGATATAGCGTGTGATTCAAGCGATACGTCTGATCACGTCGGGGTCACCAAATGTTTCGATGCAAGCTTAATGATGAAATTTGGTTAAGGTTCATGTACCTCAACCCTTGATGCGAGCAAATTGACTCTTAGTATCAATTCGCCAGATACAGGTAAGCTTGATCGAGTAGTCGAAATAAAACACAATATTAAGTAGCACGAGTGTTACGAAAAAACAAACACAATTCTTATGGGTAACCAAAATTATTTGTTCACTCCACCAGGGCAATCGAAATTAATTGTTAACTTCACCAGCGCAATCGAAATTAAAACACGAATTTGTGGTGTTTGCTTTATGACAACTGCAGGGCAACTGCCCGCTACTTTTTTTTCTATATTTTAGGAAAAGCAGAAAAATGTTCTTCTCGCGCGGTCGCTGCATGAAGTATCATATGTCGTCTGGCGCATGATGCAATGTCATCAAATTAATTTGCCAGAACTTGAACATTTATGTTAGCTTAATCTTTCTGGAATTGCATAAAATGCTGAATTGACAAAACTCACGAATGATCGTGGGAACTGCAGCTACCGCGCGAGGAAAACTTGGAATACAAAAAAATGTTACAAATCAAAAGAACTTAAGTCTATAGGGCAAGCGTAAACACCCAAATTATTTGTGCTTCAATCATCAGTTTAAAATAATTTTAGAATTTAACGAAGTTATGGATAGGGTAACTCTTGACGGGTGCTTGATCTGTGATTAATCAAAAATAAATAAAAAATAAACAAAATAAAATTAATGTTTTTCATTTTACACTGCCCGATCATTATTTTTGCGTTTGACCCTTACAAATTATAACTAAGTACTAATATGTGTTGAGAGTGAAAAAACAAACAAAAGGAATAGTTGTTGTGAATAACGTAAACAAATGGCAGATGATTGTTTTCTATAATTAACTACAGTGAAGAACAAAACTGAAACAATGATGGTACTTGAGGGATTTGTAAGTTGTTCATTAAATGTAACAGATATCGTAAAATTAAAGAAGGTAAAATTTTCCATAAAAATTCTCATATACATTTTCATGTTCGACTGATCATTTTTGAGTTATTTATGAAGCAAAATTTGCAAACTTCACTACTTTTATCCTAGCAATTAATTCTATAAATGTCGAAGTTACGGAAAAAATGGTTAAAATCAATTTTGTGAAATTTCGTGTGTTAAAAAATCTAATTTTGCTAACTATAAATCTGATACAGGCAGGTGTTCTCAGGTAATTTGTAGATTAATAATTTTCGAGATATTGATTTTCAATATTTTTTGCCAAATACATTATGTTCTATTTTTGCAAAAAAATCGCTAATTTTTAATTTGACATGGGCAAGTGGCCTTACCTAACTTGTAGAGGATTAAATTCTACACAAAATTGATTATAATTATTTTTCTCATAACTTCGATATTTTTTAGGTTATTTGCGAAAGTAAAAGTAGTGAAATTTGAAAGTTTTGCTTCATAAATAATTCAAAAATGATTAGTCGGACATCAAAATGTATATGAGAATTTTTATAGAAAATTTTACGGCAAACAATTATCAATCCAAGCACATTTGATAAAAATTTCTTCGTCTCCATTTTTGTCTTGCAAAATTGTCAATTACCTAACCTACGTCTAACGATAGCAATAAGTTTGATTTGATGTTAAGTATTGCTAACGAATTTAATCTTTTATCTGTCGTAGGTACTTACTTACTTCATTTTGTTTCGTTTAAAAACTTCCGCGCGCGCCCTTTTGTAATCTTGCGCCCCTAGGCACGTGCCTAGTTTGCCTAAAGGATAATCCGCCATTGCTGTACCCACCTTTATGCGATAAATGTAAAGGGCGGCATGTTACTTCTATGTGCTAGCCTAAGACTGAACGTCAAGTTTTTGTCCCGAAGGCAAATACTGTGGCACCACAAGTTTGTTTGCGCCAGTCAGTGGCCCTTTCAGTATCTTTCTCCAAACAGCTTGCGCACATTTGTTGTCATCTGAGCAAAACGAGGATACTTCTTTGTTGGTGAGACTTATAATCGATAATGGCAGTCAACGTTCTTATATTAAAGAATCTATAGTTGAGAAATTGAAATTGCCTGTCTTGGATTCCATCAATATCCGAATTCTACCCTTTGGGAGCGCTGAGAAATCACCGGTATCCGAGTCAGGGTGACTCTACGAAGCATCCATGATGGGAAATTACTGACAGTAACAGCAATCGTTGTTCCTGTTTGCTTGGATACCTTGCCCACTCCTGACCTCACAAATCCCAAAATTTCGAAATTTACTTTAGCCGATTCGCCAGCTAATGGTAAACCTTATAAGGGAATTTCATTACTCATCGGATCTGATTTTTACTGGAAAGTTGTCACTGGTGAATATGAGAAGGTAACCGAAAGTCTGGTTGCTGTGAATACTAAGCTGGGCTGGACCCTCTTAGGTCTAGAAGTCGACGCTGCTGCCAACGGGGTTGAGTCTTCCATAATAGCAATGCCATCTTCGGTTGAAAGTGAACCCATCTCACACAGTATCCAAAGATTGTGGGATCTACATAGAGTGTATTGGTATCACACCCCCTAGTAAAAATGAGGCTGAGGACATCGAATACAAAAAATATGTGAGATTTCTTGGCGATGGCTATGAGGCGAGTCTTCTGTGGAACGAAGATCATCAAGAGCTGGGCGACTACTACGCTGGAGCGTCCATTCGTTTTCGAAACCTAATAAAACAATTATCTCGAGATCCTGAAAAGCTAAATGAATACGATAACGTTCTACGTAATATGATATTGGATGAATATGCCGAGGAGGTGCAGCCGACAGTGGTTGGAGCGAATAGGTGTTATCATATGCCTCATCGTCTAATATATGTATAGAGACGATAAGACAACAACGAAGGTCCGACCCGTTTTTGATGCTTCAGCGCATTTTCCTGGACAATGTAGTTTAAATGACCTACTGAATACAGGACCAAATTTGTTGCCGGATATTTTTACGGTTTTAATGCAGTTTCGAGAAGGTAAATTTGCTGTTACCGCCGATATTGAAAAAGCATTTTTGCAGATATCTATTGCCCCCGAAGATCGAGATGTCCATAGATTTTTCTGGTTCTCGCAGCCTATACCGGATCCATTCAATCTTCCCAGTTGTCAATTGTATCAATTGTGACGAGAGTGACTTTTGGAGTAAAATGTAGCCCATTTCTGTTGGATGCTTTTCTTCAAGTACATCTGGCTAGAGTATCTTCGCGGTTTCCCGAGATTTGCAGCCTGCTCAAGAAATCATTCTACATGGACGATCTGGTTTTGAGTGTGGACAAACAGGAACAGGTTAGTCTGGTGCATGAATCTTCTAGCATTATACTCAAGGAGGCGCGCACAAATATTAGAAAATGGAATTCAAACAGCCTTGAATTTCGCAAAAGGCTTAGGGAGCAAAACATCTGTTAAATGTAAGCCAAGGTGTTTTGAAATTAGAACACTATCGCTTAGTTTCACTGCACTTGATTTTCTAAAAAATACTAATTTTCACAAAACAATTCACAATTTAAAAATTCACAATTCAAAAATTCACACTATTTCTTGCACCCCAAAGAAGCATATATAAAAGTTTTTCAATCAATAAATTGATCATGTAACTTTCAAATTCACCTCCTTATCTCCTAACCCTTAATCCAAATTCACGTCCAAAATTAATATTGCCGAAGTCCAAATCCAAAATAAGCCAGCTCCAAATTCGATGTCCTTCACGTCCAAAAATTACAATCCAAGAAAAGAAGTGTCAAATTTTGTCCGCAGAGGCCTTATATAGCTGCCAATTCCAATGGTTTCATGTGCTGCCATATGTCAGGTTGTTTAATGTTCATGTGGAACCCAAAATTGTTACGTTCCACATGTGAACTAACCATCCTCTATCGTGTTCTCAAGAATTCGTATTCATGAGAATTTAGTAATGTTAGATTATCACATTATACTCATGTTCTGCGTTTTGGAGACGTCTCTGATTTTAATTCTCGACACGGATTATTTTTTTCTCATGAAACTTTTATGCAACACATAATTCAACCGTGGCATTACACTGTGTGGATTCTAGAAATATTTCCAGATTTTGCCTCTTTTATGTTTATCAGCCTCTCCCACTCTCACCTTTTATGTGAGGTTATGTAAATTTAATATTATTATTAAATTAAATTTCATGGTGTTGTTGGCGTAAACGTGCTCCGGAACTGTCAAAACGCCAGGCTGCCACAAGCTTGTCAGGCGAAATTTGTTTGCTTACAAGTGACGCCCTTCACGTAGTGACAGTTCGCGAGTGTGTTTTTTTTTGCCTATTAAGTGCTAATAGTGTGATTGGCAACATATTTGAGGATCAGTGGTAAGTATATGTATGATATGGTAATTATCCACCAGCGGGAATTACGCTGAAATATGTATTAGTGTATGCCGGTTGGTTATGTTCGCGGTATACTTACTTCATAATTATCTACGTGGGGATTTGTTTGGACATGCAAATCCCCTTATCACTTGTCCACTTTCTGTTTTGTGCATGTTAATTCAGTATTTTTAACTCATTTTTCATAATTTTAGGTGCCATTCAATAGCCGTATAATGTTCCACCATGTGGTTTCAGGGACCGGATTGGTTGTTGCTTAAACGGTGGAACCACTTATAGGGAAGAACAGAAATCCAGCGAAGAAGTTTCTCTGCTTGCACTCCAATTAAGTGATACCTGCGACGATGTTCTGAAGCCTTTATTCAACCTGGAGGATTTTAGTAGTTATACTAGAGTTGTCAGAGTAATAGCTTATGTCCTGCGTTTCATTTGGAAGGTGCAAGATATACACAAAGGCGTTTTTTTGCATCCGAGACAGGAGCCTTCACTGCTGGGAAACCTATACCGAATGCTTCACATATCCTATGCTTACGCCCTTATCTAGATGACAAGGGACTCATGAGAGTTGGTAGCCGTCTGCAGAGTTTATCCGGAAATATTGATGGTAATTTCCCAATAATTTTGCCTAAGAACGCATTTTTAAGAAATTTGATTATCTCTGATGCTCATCTTCCAACATTGCATGGAGGAGTTAATACTGTTATGGCCCGTTTGCGAGATTCTGGATACCGAAGAGGTTCCCCGAAAGTCATAATTTCTGACAATGCTCGTAATTTCAAACGTGCCGCGCGAGAACTTTAAATATTACATATGGTCGTATCTTCCCAAGAGTTCCAAGATTTCTTTTCGAATCAACGCATTTCCTGGGAATTTATAGTGGAACGTGCTCCTTGGTGGGGAGGATTCTGCGAGCGACTAATAAGGAGTGTCAAGAATAGCTTAAAGGTGGTGATAGGAAGATCCGTGCTTTCCCTAGAGGAATTGCGAACGGTGGTGACAGAGGCTGAAGCTTTGATAAACGAGCGACCATTAACGTACATCAGTGAAGATCCGATTGATTTGAACCCTTTATCGCCTTCTAAGTTCTTAGTTCCCGAATCTTTAAGTGAGGATGTCGGTGATTTGCAGTTTCAAGGAGATTGCTCGACTACGTTGAAGGAAAAATGGAAGGGTAGAAAGGAATTTTGAGTCATTTGTGGAAACGCTGGAGGACGGAGTACGTAAATTTGCTTCGCTCTTTCCATCTATCCAAAGATTACAACGCTGAGAGGAATTTGGAGAAGGGAGAAGTCATATTGGTCTTCAACGAAAATATGCCCAGATCTTTATGGCAGTGGGGGACGAGATCTTTCCTGGACGAGACGGAAAGGTCAGAGCCTGCTCTTTGTGATTTAGTGATGGTTCCTGTCTCCGAATACCTGTTCAATTGGTCTGTCCTTTGGAGATTCGAGATTGATTGCCGGGCCGGAGGATGTTGAAAAAAAATTGTAGCAGCTGTTTTCTACAGAGAGGCGGCGCCCTCTTTATTCGTTGCTTTTGTTTTGACAGTTGTCAATTCTCCGCGACGACTGGAGACTTGCCAAGAAAATCGGTCACTTGCCCTTTGAATGTAAACCAAGAAGGTTGTGAAATAAAAATTGAGTTCTTTGAAGTTCCGTCTTCCTTTTGTTGATTTCGGAATTAAATAAAACTCGTTTCTCCTTGAGTGATAACAAAAGAGTGATTTATTCTTCCAAAGTACAGGTATTTATAGTTAATCTAAAACTGACAAAAAGGCAACATAATGAAAATAACAAAAATTGTCGGAAACTAAATGTGTAAGCTGAGCACGCGTGCAGGTGTCAGCAGCTACTCAAATTCATTCATATCGTGAGAAACTTTGTGCGCAAAAATGCTGAGTGCGCTTGCATGAATGAACTTTTACAATGATAATGAGAAATATTAAAGTTATCAGAATTTAGAATTATATGTGCTGCGTACATTCTCCCGCCTCAAAGTTAAGCGAAGCAAGTTCCGTCATCGAACGATGTTCCATATTGCAAGCTCTGGGTGCAGGGGTCCGTTTCGTCTTGCGGCATAATTTTACGCTTGCTCTTCTTTTATACAACCTGTAGAGTATGATGATGATGACGCCGCCGAGCAAGAGATAGGTGCTACTGTAGTGATGTAGGTCATGGATGTTTAGAGTTGACATACTGTTCACTTGTTGTTTTTGCAGTTGGATTGCCTCCTCAAGTTTGGCTAGGTCAGTAACTTTAGCGGCCGTAATCAGCTGGGAACTTAGTTCGAATGACGAGTTACTGGCGCTCGTCTTTATATGATCAGAAATTATGCTGTTTTCTGGTATAAAGGATAGCTCAATCGAAGAACGTATTTTATTTGAATTGATGTGTAGCGTTTGATGGTTAATCATGCAGTTGGTTGTTAACTGAAGTATTCCAGATCCCTTTAACACTTGTGGATAGATCATATTATCACAGCTGATTTCTACATGTAGATTTTCTTTAAGACAAAATAGCCATTTATTGTTCGAATGCAATTTTCGCCATATATTCTCCATCGCTAACTCTCTAAGCTTACAACGTGGTGAGATTTTTTTTCCGTTATTTAACAGTTCCACTTCGCAGTGACTTACATTAGATCGTAAAGTGTATATAGGTGATTTTAAACTACATATTAGTTGATCTTCTATAAGATGGTGACAGTTTCGTAAATCTTCTTCACTGGCAGGAGTATTGCGGTCCTTTCGTTTGTTTGCTATTAAATATTTGCTGTCAGTCTCAACAACAATAAATTTATCCTTGTGTCGTGCAGGAATGGGAATAAGTTCGTACAAACGATATGATTCTGCACTTAACAGGGGAATACAAATATCAAATACGATTTTGCTTTCGGTGACTCTCACATTCACATGCATTGAGTTGTAAAGAGCCATCAAAGGGTGCTTTGTCCCGGTTCCAGGTAGTTGTAGGTGCTGGGGTAAGTGTTCTCGAATTACTTTCAGTTGCTGGTTGAGTTGAGCCGGTGTTAGCAGCAAAGGATTGATTCTTCCATGTTTGGTGTCCATAACGACTGATAAGATACTTCTCTGCGTGGTTTGGAATGATATCAAAGTCAGGGTTATTAGCATGGCTGCCGAATTAAAGGCTTCTGTGACCAAGAGTTCATGCTGTGATTGATTTAATTTATTGACAATTGTCTCGATCTGTGATTCAACTCTGGATAATTGCAATTGCACTATTTCCTGATTCCTTTTGATGACATGAATGGTGTTCTCCACTATGGATGTCTGATTTTTCAATAAAAGTCTCAAATAGTTCTCATCGTTCGCAAGCTGATTAATTTGCGTTTCGTATTGATCTGCACACTCTTGGTCCAAAACACCGAATAATTTGTTGAGGACAGTGCCCACAATTTCTAATGGTGATCTTGTAATCCTAGAGTGAATTTGTTCATTTTGTTGATATAGTAACTCATTGATCTGCTCCGCTTCGACTGCTTGCTGATTCAATTTCATTATTGTGGCTTGGCATATTTCTTTCGATAATTGAATTTCATTCTTACAAATCGTAGTAATTCGTCTTATGGAGTTTCGAATAGCATAGAATTCCTTCCAGTATGTCGTAATATTGTAGTACACTAAAAGATTCCATTCAGTTGTATATAAGCTGACTTCGGAGACGTCATCAAAGTAGATTCCTTCATAGTTTGCCAAGTCATTTACCTTGTAAGGCTTTTCGGATCCTGCTGCTGCTATGACACTACACAGTGACAATAAGAGCATGTGTGCCATGACTTTAAATGACTTACCATTTTTTTTAGTGCTATTGTCCTTCCTATGACGCTTCTGTCCTCGATCAGTATCTGAGTCGTTAGGTCGTTTGCGATGCGGTTGTTCAGAACTTCCCGAAGGATCTTCTAATTTATTTCTCGATGAAGAAGGTGGTGGTTGGGAATCATCGTCAGAATCCAGTTCGTCATTTCTCAAATCACCCACGGTATTCTCATCATTATTTATAGGTAATATTGAGATTTTTGCAATAGGTCGTTTAAGAACACCAGATTTAGTTCTCAATGTCACAACTCTAATGAGCTCGTCCACTCCAGGGTGTACTGCGATTATCCTCCCCAGGGCCCAGCGAAATGAAGGTAAATTATCTTCCTTTATTAGGACGAGATCTCCCACAGTTGGATTTCGTTTCCTCTGTGCCCATTTTGGTCTTTGTTGAAGTCGTCCAAGATATTCATTGGACCATTTTTTCCAGAACTCCTGGTACATTTTGCCCACTCGGTCCCATCTGCGAAGCAGACCAGAGGAGCTCTCCAAGTGGTCCTTATCTGGCATTGATAAGATTGGTGCTCCCGTTAGAAAATGAACGAGTGTCAGAACTTCTAGGCTCTCCGGGTCCTGATTTAGTGGACACAGTGGACGCGAGTTAAGACATCCTTCAATTTGAGTCATCAATGTAGTCATTTCTTCATATGTCATTTTTGCTTCTCCAACGACCCGGCGCATATGGTATTTTACAGATTTTACACCAGTTTCCCACAGACCTCCAAAGTGTGGGGATGATGGGGGAATAAAACGCCATTGCGTACCAGTTTCTATCAGTGCTTCGTTCACCTCAGTTTTATAAGTGTTCTGTTGATGCAGGTTACTAATTATCCTGCTTGCTCCCACAAAGTTGGTAGCGTTATCACTGTACATGTGTGCTACAGGACCTCTACGGTTTATTAATCTTTTAAAGGCGGCTATGAAGGCCTGAGATGTCAAATCTGTGACTACCTCGATGTGAATTGCTTTAGTAGTCAGACATATGAAAATTGCTACATATCCTTTGTAGGTTCGGCTTCCTCTACCTGTTTTTACTAGGAGATCGAAAGGTCCTGCGTAATCCACCCCAGTGTGAGTAAATGGACGACTTGGGGTGACTCTCGCAGAAGGCAACGTTCCCATCAACTGTTGAGCCATTTCAGCCTTGTATCTATGGCATTTAATGCATTTATGGATTTGTCCCTTGACCGCCTTCAGCCCATTAATAATCCAGTATTTTTGACGAATTACTTCCAAGGTTAGATTATTTCCCTCATGCAACGTCTTTTTGTGGGCTTGGTCTATGATGAGGGTAGTTAACTCGTCCTTGTGTGGGATAATAATCGGATGTTTCTGGTCGAAAGGCAAGTTTGAATTTTCCAGCCTACCGCCAACACGTAGCACTTCGTCTTGATCAAAGAATGGGTTTAGCGTTAGTAGACGACTTGTTTTTGGCAAGTCTTGTTTTTGTCGTAATCTTTGCAGTTCATCTTTGAAATGCTTTTCTTGGATGAACTTAATTATTGGCAGTAATTCCCTTTCAATTTCCTCAGTTGTAAATGGATTAGTCTGACGCTTGCCTTCCTTGAGGTTGCTTATGAACCTCCTGCAATATACTAAGTTATGTAAAATTTTCCATAATGATGAATATCTTTGTAGTAGTAATGCTAATGTGTTCACATCGTCAGTGCATGAAATTGTATGTACTACAACCTTTTTCTTTTCTGGTTCTGTTTCTTTGACATCTACTTCTGGATATGCGATTGTTGCGTGTTTCAGCCAGTATGGGCCTTCCCACCACAGCGAATGTTTCTCAAGTTGTGACGGATATATTCCCCTCGAAGCTACATCTGCCGGATTTTCTGAAGATCTTACGTAATGCCAGTTTTCCTTTGTCGTCATTTTTTGTATTCCTGCGACTCTGTTCCCCACAAATGTTTTCCATTTGTGTGGTTCGGCCTTAATCCATGATAAGACTATTTTCGAGTCTGTCCAAGCAAAGCATTGCAATTTTGGAATTTCTAAATTGTTTTCTGTTTCTTTTAACAATTTTGCCAGAAGTTCTGCTCCACACAGTTCTAACCGTGGTAATGTTAGTTCTGATTTGAGTGGAGCAACTTTCGTTTTTGCAGTAAGTAATGTTATAGCTATTTTTCCGGGTAGTACTGCTCTGAAATAGATTGCTGCACCATATGCCTTTTCTGAGGCGTCCAAGAATCCGTGCAGCTCGTAATACCCAGCGTCTGATCTGTAATTAATCCACCTTGGAATCCGAAGTTTAGTAAAGTGCGATAATTCTTGTTTTATTCGATTCCACTTTGATTCAATTTCTCCAGGTAGATTCTAATCCCAGTTTATTTTCTCCTTCCAAATTTCTTGGAATAGTAGCTTAACAGTAATCGTAACTGGGGCTAGTAACCCAATTGGATCGAAAATTTTAGCCGCTCCAGACAACATTTTTCTTTTAGTCATGCAATCTATGTATTCTGGTGTATGTACTGATATTTTGAAATGATCAATAGCTGGACTCCATTGAACCCCAAGAGCCTTTATGGATTTTTCCTGGTCAAAATCCTGGTCTGAAGCTGATTCTCTCTCTCAATTTCCACGGTAGCTCTTGCAATAGCTCTCTGGCATTACTATTCCATTTTCTTAAATTAAATCCGCCACATTTGAGCGACTGGATTAATTCTGCACTTATCTTAACAGCCTCTTCTACAGAATCACTTCCAGACACAATATCATCTACGTATGTGTCTCGCATGATAACCCTTTCGGCAAGTGGATAATCCTTAGCTGTATACTTCGCTAGTTGCTGCAATGTTCGTATTGCTAGGAACGGTGCACTTGTAGTCCCATAAGAAACCGTTGTCAGCTTATATTCTTTTATGGGTTCTTCTGGAGAATCTCGCCACAAAATTCGCTGATAGTTTTGATCTCTAATATCGACTTTTATCTGACGGTACATCTTTTCAATATCAGATGTAAAGACCACCTTATGCTTTCGCCATCTAGTTAGGATCGAAATTAAGTTCTGCTGGATTTGTGGTCCCACTAGTAATATTTCGTTTAAGCTCTCTTTGTCATGACATTTTGCTGTACCATCAAATACAACTCTTAATTTTGTCGTTGTGCTATCGTGTTTCATCACAGCGTGGTGAGGCAAATAGTACGCTGTATCTATGTTGTCAGATGCTAAAACCATGTGACCAAGTTGCAAATATTCATTCATGAAATCCTTGTACATGAATTCCAAAGTTTTATCGCTTTTAAATTTTCTCTCCATTTGTAGTAGTCTTGCTAAGGCGATTTCTCTTGATCCCTCTACTTTTGCGTGTGTAAGATCCTTTTTGAATGGTAATCTCACCACGTACCGCCCATCAGGACTTCTTTTATAAGTAGTTCTATAATGATTTTCGCATATTACATCGTCACTTGATAGAATGGGATCAGTATTCAGCTCCTCTATTTCCCAAAATTTCCTTAACTCTTGGTCTAAATTCACTTCACTTATGTAACACTGAGGTGCTACGATTGCAACATCTTGCTGTACTTCCCCTGATAGTATCCAACCTAGCTGTGTCTCCTGGGCTATATGAGTTCCTGGGGGACCACGCAGGATGTTGTCCATTAGTATTCTAGCCATTATTTCTGCTCCAAGAATTATGTCAATTTTCCTTGGTTCCTCGAATTCTGGATCTGCCAGAACTAAATTTTTTGTGTGCTCCCATCTTAATTTGTTTGTAATTTTAATCGATGGCAATAGCCTTGTTAGTTTGTTTAGCACTAGCGCTGTCGTCGTTGTGTGAAATTTAGATGGAAATCTTGGCTTTATGGTAAGCTCGACACCTGTTTTGATATTGCTCACGGTTGCTCCTCCAATTGTTGTAACAGTTGCGTCGATTAGTTTTCTGGGGAGTTTTAGTTTCTGTACTGCTTCTTCGGTTATAAAACTGGCTTGAGATCCTTGATCAATTAGTGCTCGCAATATTACTACTTTGCCATTTTTACCTACTGCCTGTAGGATTGCTGTGGCCAGAAGTACGGTATGCTGAATTTTGCTTTCTGCCACATGAGTTGATAGTGTTGTAGGATTTGCCGTCTTGGACTCCTTTTCATTATTTTCGTGACTGGTCACGCTTGGTTCAGGTAAGCTGAGCACGCGTGCAGGTGTCAGCAGCTACTCAAATTCATTCATATCGTGAGAAACTTTGTGCGCAAAAATGCTGAGTGCGCTTGCATGAATGAACTTTTACAATGATAATGAGAAATATTAAAGTTATCAGAATTTAGAATTATTTGTGCTGCGTACACCTTTTTTAATAATTGTCTATAAAGTCCCCTTGGTTCTCCCAGCTTGGTTTTTCGACATTGCCACAGCATGCGGACTGTTGAACGTTCAAAAAGGTATATCACAATGTATATGTATATCACAATCCGAAGCAAGTATAAAGAAAAAGAGCAGAAGAGCACCCTCGTGAAAAAGAAAGGCAAGCATGTTGATCTATGCGCACGTATACCGAAGAGCTTGGTTTGAAAAAGGAAGGCAAGCGTGCTGATGTATGTATACGCGCATGGCCTATAGCTTTTAACCGATGTATAGATATACCGCAATGCAATATCAGGCTTCACTCAAAATCTGTCGTTTTTTCTGTCCTAGCCCCCTTTCCAGAACCTCCGATAAGAAGGGTAGCTTTAGTAGTAATTTTTTTATAGGGGAGCAGAAAAATGCGCCTGCGCACCTGGGTGGCCGAGACGTGTGCCGGACTCCTCCCCAGCCACATGGACAGGCCTATTGGCCAAAACCCCACTCCGTACCTCCAGCAGCCCTATCTCTGAACCTTAGGTATATAAGATCCGGAGTGGAGTCATATAAAGCCGCTTCCAAAAAGGCACAAACTATTCGGACAGTTACACAACCATCCATCCCGTCCCGTGGCTCTCTAAGGAACCCCTGTTTTTCTCGACTTTGTTGCGCGCTAAAATCCGAGCACGAGATTGCCCCGCCAGCATTGGAGAAGGAATGGGTAAATTATGTAACTCAAAGTTCACCGCACACAGCTTAGGACACCTTACCACCAAACTATCAGTTCCCTAATACATACTTTTACTTAAGTTAGGATCCACTCCGTTTAACGAGAACCGAGAACCATAGGGCAAATAAAACTAAATTAAATTTTAACAATCCGTTATCATTATTGGTTACTTTTTTCTTCTTTTCTATTCATGCATTTTATACCGGCAAAGTATCTCGAGCAAAACAAATTTTTTAATCATAAATTCGAGCACTGACCACCCCGTACTGAGCAAGGAAGAGATCCACTCACTTCACCTATCGGCTTATATGATTTCCATTACCAGTACTCTCACCTCCGCTAGTGTCTTTGTGGCAATGCCGACCGATAGTGTCGAAACGATTCAATGACTTATAGCCGTTCCGAATTTCACTACATTTCGATCGCTAGCGCCAGGATAATCGTAAGTCCATTATAAACTTCAACTCCTCATTTTCTGGTCTTGGTTAATGATGAGATCGGTCCCTTATGCCCGTTCTCCAATGCGCCGACCAACCAACCACGAACCAACCAACGAAAACGCTGAATTGCCTGAATTCGCGTGTAAAATACAAGCCCCTGCCTGTTGTGCCTGCCGGCTGTCACAACATCCTCGGGCAAATATTTTATCTGCAAGAGTTTTTATCACTATTTGAGCGAAAAAACTACTCATTTTTAATTTTAGTGCTGGGCTGGAATTACCGCGCACATTTTTATAAGCACTTTATGTTAAAATTAGCGCACTGAGTTTCTGGCAACCGGTGGGACAGCTGTCTCACTGACAGGTATTCTAGTACAACACAACTGCTGAATGGGCGACTAGTACTATGTGGTTAAAACGCACACATGAAAAAGTTAGCTAGGTTGACCAAAACACGAGCGATAGGGAATATGAGGCCAACATAATGTGTGACGCGATGGCGCGATTCTGGTTCGTAAACAATAATAAAATGTAGATGTAAATGTAAATGTAAATGTAAATGTAAATGTAAATGTAAATGTAAATGTAAATGTAAATGTAAATGTAAATGTAAATGTAAATGTAAATGTAAATGTAAATGTAAATGTAAATGTAAATGTAAATGTAAATGTAAATGTAAATGTAAATGTAAATGTAAATGTAAATGTAAATGTAAATGTAAATGTAAATGTAAATGTAAATGTAAATGTAAATGTAAATGTAAATGTAAATGTAAATGTAAATGTAAATGTAAATGTAAATGTAAATGTAAATGTAAATGTAAATGTAAATGTAAATGTAAATGTAAATGTAAATGTAAATGTAAATGTAAATGTAAATGTAAATGTAAATGTAAATGTAAATGTAAATGTAAATGTAAATGTAAATGTAAATGTAAATGTAAATGTAAATGTAAATGTAAATGTAAATGTAAATGTAAATGTAAATGTAAATGTAAATGTAAATGTAAATGTAAATGTAAATGTAAATGTAAATGTAAATGTAAATGTAAATGTAAATGTAAATGTAAATGTAAATGTAAATGTAAATGTAAATGTAAATGTAAATGTAAATGTAAATGTAAATGTAAATGTAAATGTAAATGTAAATGTAAATGTAAATGTAAATGTAAATGTAAATGTAAATGTAAATGTAAATGTAAATGTAAATGTAAATGTAAATGTAAATGTAAATGTAAATGTAAATGTAAATGTAAATGTAAATGTAAATGTAAATGTAAATGTAAATGTAAATGTAAATGTAAATGTAAATGTAAATGTAAATGTAAATGTAAATGTAAATGTAAATGTAAATGTAAATGTAAATGTAAATGTAAATGTAAATGTAAATGTAAATGTAAATGTAAATGTAAATGTAAATGTAAATGTAAATGTAAATGTAAATGTAAATGTAAATGTAAATGTAAATGTAAATGTAAATGTAAATGTAAATGTAAATGTAAATGTAAATGTAAATGTAAATGTAAATGTAAATGTAAATGTAAATGTAAATGTAAATGTAAATGTAAATGTAAATGTAAATGTAAATGTAAATGTAAATGTAAATGTAAATGTAAATGTAAATGTAAATGTAAATGTAAATGTAAATGTAAATGTAAATGTAAATGTAAATGTAAATGTAAATGTAAATGTAAATGTAAATGTAAATGTAAATGTAAATGTAAATGTAAATGTAAATGTAAATGTAAATGTAAATGTAAATGTAAATGTAAATGTAAATGTAAATGTAAATGTAAATGTAAATGTAAATGTAAATGTAAATGTAAATGTAAATGTAAATGTAAATGTAAATGTAAATGTAAATGTAAATGTAAATGTAAATGTAAATGTAAATGTAAATGTAAATGTAAATGTAAATGTAAATGTAAATGTAAATGTAAATGTAAATGTAAATGTAAATGTAAATGTAAATGTAAATGTAAATGTAAATGTAAATGTAAATGTAAATGTAAATGTAAATGTAAATGTAAATGTAAATGTAAATGTAAATGTAAATGTAAATGTAAATGTAAATGTAAATGTAAATGTAAATGTAAATGTAAATGTAAATGTAAATGTAAATGTAAATGTAAATGTAAATGTAAATGTAAATGTAAATGTAAATGTAAATGTAAATGTAAATGTAAATGTAAATGTAAATGTAAATGTAAATGTAAATGTAAATGTAAATGTAAATGTAAATGTAAATGTAAATGTAAATGTAAATGTAAATGTAAATGTAAATGTAAATGTAAATGTAAATGTAAATGTAAATGTAAATGTAAATGTAAATGTAAATGTAAATGTAAATGTAAATGTAAATGTAAATGTAAATGTAAATGTAAATGTAAATGTAAATGTAAATGTAAATGTAAATGTAAATGTAAATGTAAATGTAAATGTAAATGTAAATGTAAATGTAAATGTAAATGTAAATGTAAATGTAAATGTAAATGTAAATGTAAATGTAAATGTAAATGTAAATGTAAATGTAAATGTAAATGTAAATGTAAATGTAAATGTAAATGTAAATGTAAATGTAAATGTAAATGTAAATGTAAATGTAAATGTAAATGTAAATGTAAATGTAAATGTAAATGTAAATGTAAATGTAAATGTAAATGTAAATGTAAATGTAAATGTAAATGTAAATGTAAATGTAAATGTAAATGTAAATGTAAATGTAAATGTAAATGTAAATGTAAATGTAAATGTAAATGTAAATGTAAATGTAAATGTAAATGTAAATGTAAATGTAAATGTAAATGTAAATGTAAATGTAAATGTAAATGTAAATGTAAATGTAAATGTAAATGTAAATGTAAATGTAAATGTAAATGTAAATGTAAATGTAAATGTAAATGTAAATGTAAATGTAAATGTAAATGTAAATGTAAATGTAAATGTAAATGTAAATGTAAATGTAAATGTAAATGTAAATGTAAATGTAAATGTAAATGTAAATGTAAATGTAAATGTAAATGTAAATGTAAATGTAAATGTAAATGTAAACATTTAAATAAAATATAAAATAATTAGTCTAAAATACCTTTTAACCCCTATAGGTTTTAAGGGGTCTCAATTGATTCCGAGATTACATCTTACATATAAATAAACGCTCTCTCTTTATACAGATATTAGTAGGTATGGTAATGAGTTAAGATTTACCCCAAAAAGAAACCGACTTTGCCTCAGTTCTTGAAATGTTTTTAAACCATTTTAAATAATTATCTGAAATGAAAAGGAATTAAAAAATCATCTGCTGCGTGGAATTTTCGATTCTTTTCGAGAGAATACCCATTTTGCCTTTTTTCAAGAATTTCTAACTTTAAAAGGATTGCGCTTAAGGAAATTGCTTAGTTCCGTTGTTAAGTTAAGTAAATTATCCTATCACGTTCATCCCAATTCAAAATAAAATTTAAATTCCGTTATCGAATTATAATGTTCCGCAATCTACATACAAAGAATCAAAACAAAACTTATGTTTTCTGCTTTCGATGCAAATGTCGGAACTTCTAATTCTTCTCCAAAACGAACGAAAGGAATATATAATTTCAGAGGTACGTAGCGTTGACCCGTTGTCGAAGTCTAAGCAAGGCCTTTTCCGCAACCGAAAAAGGATCCTGTGAGCTAAATGCACACGTACCGACTTTAATCTGTTTCTATTTCCGCGTTTTCGGATTAAATTATTATCATACTAGGGAATCCCTTGAGAATATTAAGCTGATGCTCAGTCGTGTGTCTGCAACCTTTTGGGGGAACTCAAGTTCTGGCTTGTGCAGGAAGGCTACGCTACATTCAGGATGGTCGTATGTGTGGGAATGTATGCTAACTGGGGCTCCCTTTGGTACTCCACCAGAACATGAGAAATGATGCATCCTTTCACGCCGCATAAATCCCTGCGAATAACATATTCATCGGGGACGCTATGAATAGGAATTTAGACAAACCCGAACTGATATTATTTAATTCAGTCTAGTCGGGCTTTAGGGTATTAGAGTTGTTTTCAAAGTAGGTTTTGCTGATAGAGCCGTAGTTGCTAGCTTACTTCAACGGGGATCGTCTTGAAGAGGTGGATTAATTGTACTCGCCAAGAGGAGGATCATCAGCAGAATGAGTGATTTCTTTTAAGGCTCATATACATTTGTCCAACGTTAAATTATGGGTGCCCAATCGAGCGTGTCTTTAGGCGGCTCCCAAAGGTTAATTGAACTCTTTGCCTTAATTTGAGCTGGCTGCTCCTCCCACCATATGAATTTCTGCTGACTACAATAGACCTGAAACTTAAACACTTCATTATAAGTTAGTCTCGGTAGTCTGGCAGAGTTCCCTCTCTCACTCGGCCGAACAAAAAACATTCACCACTGGCTGACTGCTTTTGTCTCAGGAAACGCAACCCTTTCTGGGGGCACCCAAAGTGCCATCCGCAGGAGTTTTGTACATAATTAACGATAGTTTGTTTGTGTTCACTTTTTGCCATAGCAAAGCTCCTTTCTCTAATTTTTCATTCAAAACGTTCACCACAAGAAGTTTACGAGTTCACATCAAGCAAATTGCATCCAGTGAACTAATATTTCGAACAGCGGAGACTTTCAACTTGAATTAGAAAACTCAGTCCAGAAATTGGGAACAGAATGGAATAAACTCGCGACGAAACCTCAAAAAAGTTTATTGACATCTGCAGGACTGTGATCAAAATTAAATTAACTTAAAGTCCTCGCCTGCAATGTCTGTTCCATTGCTTACAGTTTTTCAGGGTAGGTACCTGAAAACATATATAGTATATTTAACTTAACATTTATAGAAACAAGTCAAGTGCCAATCGGATTTGCGTAATATTTTTCGTACAGTGATTTTTTTTAGGAATTATTGTACGGAGGAATAAAACAATTAACAAACAAAGCTAAATTATTTTTTAAATGATATGACTTGAAATTAAATTTATTGGTGTGGCGAAAAAACAATATTAAATTATTGCTTCAAAAAGTTTAATTTGAGTTGTAAAAATATACACATGGATTCAAAGTGACAAATATCTCAAAAGTATTTGTTGATGGCTACCTACCTACTTTCCGAGATTTTTTTTGAATTTTCAAAATATCACATTTTTCCAGTGCAATTTTCAGCATATTTATTTGTTTGAAAATTAAATGTTAAGGATACAATTAATCGAGTTACAAATCTTCAATAAATTGCAAGATTCACATAGAAAAAATGACTTTATTCTTCTGTAACACAATGCGCATGCTTCGCCTAGTTAACCTTAACTATTTACCTCCATTCTTGCTATCTTTCTTCTCCGTATCCAGAATTTATCTCCTTCTTATTCTCCACTTCTCAGATGTAGCGATGTAACATAAGCTAAAGATTTTTCCACCTTTGCCTTAAATGTTTGCCAAAATTATTCTTAAATTAACCGATAATTATCTTTTTCAACTTATCGTCGGAGACAAGCACGCATTTGTTGTGTGAAAGTACAAATTGAATAAATCAAAAGTTTTCTACTAATTTCATTATTTTAAGGAATCTTTCAATGCTTTAGGTATATTTCGCATGAAATTGCAAATTGCAAATTGCAAATGCAAATTGCATCATAGTTAATGAAAAGATTTCGGAAAATATATGATGCCAAAATTTGTTTTAGAGGTCGTAGTGTCAAATAATAAAAAGTATGTATGTTTTTTTACATAATGAGTGCTTCCATAAAATTAACGTAACTTAATGCACTTTTTTCGTATTAAAAAATGCTAGAGGTCTGAAAATTGATTAGGGACTCCTTGTTATAAATAATAAAATATATATTTCAGGATTTTTAGTAAATCATCCTCACCCTTAAAATTAGGGGATGGAAGTTCGTATGTATTTTCCCATACAAAGTTAATTTCATGCTAGAGATCTGAAAATTATGCAAGTACACAGACTTCTTATTACAAATTAAAAAATACGTATTTCAGTTTTTTTAAAAAAAATCATACCTCAACCCCATAAATTAGGGGATAAAAGTGTATATGAGGCTTTCGTCAGGTTTCAAAATATTACTAAATTATTATTCTTATATTATACGAATAATATTACTATACTTATGTACTTCGTTAAAAATCAGAATGTAGTGACAAGTACATATTTACAAAAGAAAACTTCTATGGGGACGAGAAATCACAATGGTGTAGGCCTCGGTTGTTGTAAGATAAAGATCGTAATAAACTGTATCAGAGGTCGGACTTAAATATTTGATGACATAGCAAACCAATCGGCTTATGCGAATATAATTTTTTATAATGTAACCCTTTATAAACAAAAAAATATATATGTATATATACTAAAGTGTTTAATCTTTATCGACCTATACTATTGTATATTGTAATAAGCCACTTACAAAAAGAAGTGAAATACCATCAAAAACATTTTCATGTAAAATGTTGCCAAGACGAGACCATATGGCTCGCAGTGTCAAAAAGTTATCAGTTATCAGATCTCAGTTGGCTCTTCATGAGATCTGATGATTTTTTGATAGTGTGAACCATATAGTCTCGTCTTGGCAACATTTTACATGAAAATTTTTTTGATGGGATATAGCATTTACAAAAAGTAGTTCAAGTAAAAGTTGTTTATGACAAAATTATTTTTAATTTGGTGTTTTTAAATTAACTTGATAACACTAATTAACCGTTACATTGCTATTTTTCAATTTCGAGTTGAACGGGATTAATTTTTAACTTTTTAAGTTTCTTTAAAAGTAAGATATACCATATATGTGTTATGTATATCTGTTTATGTGTGGGGGTGTGTGTGTTTGTGTATGCAGTGTGTTTTATAGTGGGTATGCCGAAATGAATGAAATGAAATATCTGAGATAGAAAAAAAAATTTTAAATGGCAACCGTCTGGGAGTTACAGGGTGATCCGTAAATTCCAATTTTCGTTGCTGATGACACTATTATAAACATTGACAGTGAATTTATGTCACCCTCATCAGGGGGGTCAGTATCCCACAAGGTATGACAGTTCTGGAAGTCTGTGGTACCACTCTAAGTGAATTGCGATTCATCCGTCTATACTATACAATCTGGTCTCCTTCCGATAGTCCTTCTAGTGGAATACGATTAAATGGTTTTAATATTTCTCTAACTAAACTAAAGCGGCATTTCCAACGCAGCGCAATTTGTGCTTCAGCGCGAAAATAGAACCACCAAGTACACAATATATAGAGAACTCATCTCTAACAAAAATTTGTTCGCCTTCGATTGGCTCCCATCCGTTCATTTTATCAGGAATGAATCAAAGAATTCATCCGACTTGAGCTCGGCATCGAGATTACGCTGAGCCGTGATCTGCGGCTCGGGAGCTGTTGTGACATTTTGCGCAATGGGCACCAACACCACTTTCCTCAGCTCTATATCGATTTCAACGCATACAGATAAGTCACAATAGCGTCTATCTTGTCGCCTGGACGTACAACTTTATTTTCCTTTCGTTGTTTATAATACACGTAATAAAGTAAATCTTGCCCAAACGATGCCGCTCCGAACAAACTTTCCGATTAATTCCAGTAATATTATACTTTTCTCGCGTTCTACCCGGTTATTCCCGCTTCAGTGTAAAGCTCGATTCACACGCTCGTGTTTCGTCGCGATGTACAATGTACGATGTTGGTCGTACCACGAACATTGACAGTAGCTGCGTTTTTTTAATGAACTGGATAGGGTTCTAGTACGTTTTCCCCATACAAATCTGAAAACCCAGGTTTTATCGGGGTTTCGATCGAGGTTTTGGGAATTTTCAGAAATTTCCCTCTTTTCAGAATGTGGCAAACTTCTCGCCGATAGGAGAAATGTCAATTAGGAAACTCGAAATATGAGTGAAGGTACAAAATTGTAAGTAAAGTTTCTTTTAATATAATTATTTAACTAATGTAATTATTTTTTTAGAGACAGACATGTTTGGACTGTGGCAGCTAGCTTTCAATTAACTTAAGCTGTGCGTTTGGGGATCTTCAGCGGTTCGGTGAAGTTGTTGAACACCGGCCCCAAATTCCAGCAGGATCACACCTACATTTTAATTATCAGATTGGGCCCCCAGCGGGTCTTATTTTGCTTGAATTTACACAATCAGAGTGTTAATGGAATGCGGTATCCCCCAAAGTCCTACGGTAGGGATGTCGAAAGTGCTGAGGAGAGGAGGAAGCGCGAACAGCAGGACTTGGACTGGCTAAGGATCTGACCGAAGATGACGACGACGAGTTCTAAGTTTGTGGCCCAAATTCGTTTTTTGTGTCAATTAATTACGGGTGTTCTGTTACTCGAGGAATATAATAGGGTGGTTTTAGCTCTGGTAACATAAAAATGTCAGTTTTGATTTAGTAAAATATTAAAAAGTATTTCATGCTAAATATTGCTTTTTATTTCAATTTTATTCATGTACATATTTGGTCATTAGATGGTCACTTTGGACTTCTTAAATTTTAAATTAGAGGTTTTGACGTTTAATTGAAGTATTTGACTGTAAGCATTGAAGATGGGCACGGTTGACATTCACAAAATTTCCCTGGTCGTTTTTTTAATGAACTGAAAACCCAGTTCATTAAAAAAACGCAGCTAGTGTGTACGACAAACGGGGCGGGGAATAACCTGGTGCGCGAAATCAACATCAGTTTGATTTTTCCTCGTTCATCGTGGGCTCACCGCTAACTTCCTTTGTGTGGATTCGATTGTCAGCTGTCAGACAGTGCGAACTTTCACATTTACGTGCCGTTTTGTGGGTTTTTTGTGTTGTGGTTTTATTTAATTTAATGTGGTTGTTGTTTTACTTAATTTAATTATGTATTTTTTTATTTAATTAAATTATTTATCTATGTGCTCATAAAGACAGCTGATAATAGGATCCACACAAACGAAGTTTAGTGGTGTAAACATGTGTAGTGTGGATGACGTTCCAGGTACGGTGACATTTTAAATCATCGAACATGGAACATCGAGCACGTTCCTGGTACCACGAGTGTGTGAATCGAGCTTTAGACAGCAACAAAGATTGCTAAGCCGCCGAGAACTTAAGGTTCCCGGTTGGCCTGCGGGAAATGCGCTGATTGTGAGTGCGCGCTTCTCACGCTGCACCTGCACGCGCATTTCCCACGAACTCAGCGGGCGACGCCGCTGGCTCGGCGAATTTTTGCACGGGCGAGTCGAAACCGGAGTTGTCGCCCGTGTTATATTTTCTTCGGCAACTCCAAACATTGCCGAAGGAGGGGTATGTTTGCATAACGGTACCCATCGTTACAATTTCAAATGTATTGATAATACTATCGATCGGAACCGTTACACAACAATCCACCACTGCCAATTCTGGTGCCGCAAAGTTTTTTCGCCTGCTTTGCCTTCCACGGAGAATTCTTACGTGGAAACAAAGACATTTTTTTTCAATCTAAGTTTGAACTAGTTCAACTCCAAAAGGGACTTCTAGAAGCAGAAATTCTAGAAAAGACCACAAATGAACATACAATATAAGCTATTGTGTATTCTGTAATGCAAAGTGGTAAATTCAGCTGCATAATGCGGCTAGAGTATGTAGGTAATTGATCTACTACCCATTACTACCAATTAGCAACAAAACGAATTAATTATTATCCATCAATAAATAATAAACACCTGTTAAAGCGAGGGACAGAAAATTCGTTTAATTTGTGAATGTTGTCAGTAATTTGCATTTATGGACCCGTATTTCAATTAATCCAACAGCGGGAAAATGCTCCAACAATCCCATTTTTACATCAAATCTGCACCAGCCTATCGGGTGCCATAAATAAAATTCTAATAAATTTACAAACACAACAAAAAACTATTCTATGATCGGTAATTTATATTCAGTCCTAACAATCTTTAATCAAATTTAATTGGGAAGTTATGATGGATTAAAAAGTAGTCAGGACCGAATTGAAACAATTATCGAATTCAATAGTACCCTGACGATGCGGGACAGAAGGCCCTGGACGGCGCGGCATCATTAGAAACCGTCACTGTGCCATCATGCGACTGTTTTACGTTGCAACTGCCGTTGTCCCCAACCTGCACACGATGTAGGCAGCCTGCCAGAATGGTGTATGCAAGCCGCCAAGGCCCAGTTAATACTAAATCAACACTACATGTTGATTTAATCGATTTCAATTAATCTATTTCGAATGAAGATGAGCGCAAACAATATGCACTCATTACACTTGTTAAATCATTACGAAGTTATTTGTTGACGTGGCGAGTATTTATGTAATAAAAAATTTCGCGATAATATTTTCATTGCCATTTCGACTCATTTATCGTTTCTGTATAGCTGATATATTGTCATCGCAACACCCATCGTTACACGTCGTACAAGGTTTTCATAATAATATTATCTATAATAGTGTACCTACCAACAAATATAGTCATACCATAAGAATAACATATTTATATAGGTAGGTACTCATAAATACGTTATTAGGTATTACGGAATGCGACCACGGCTATACTCTGAAAATCACCGTTCCTATGTGTCGATTTGAATTCAGTCAATTGTCTTTTCAGACGGCCATTTACTAAAATAGGTTTTCAGAACACTAAATTCCCTAAAGGCAGATTCAGGCTATGGTTTCAGGCAAGAATATTTTCTTGTTTCATAATTTCAGTTCGTTGTTTCCGTGGTCGGATTTCAGTTTTTCTAACTATAATTTAATTTTAAACTTTTCCGTTTTAACCTTTAATGTGATAACAATGTTTGAGATTCCGTAGCTCTTTGATTCGATATGTTCATGTTATCAGATTCTCTCTTTCTTTTTTTCGTATCAGGCGACTCATTGGGACGCTTTTTCCGACATTTTTTGTTTTTCGAGAATGGCTTTATAAATCGTCACTATTTAACTCGTGATTAAGGTGACTCTGACTATCTAGTCTCTGAGGAGTGGTCTCTCTTCACCGTGAGTCGGAGCTCCCGTCACTGCGGCGATTCTGACTCTCTAGCCTCTGGGGCGTAGTTCCAAAATCGAAAACAACAATCCTGAAGCCCCCTTATAGTAATTTTCATGCACATCCGTTCAAATCGAGTTTTTTTCCGTCAAAGAATGATGGGCAAAAATGTATGGGAGTTGTACCAACTCTGTATAGCAATGAGTGATATGTCATTAGAAAGGTTACTATAAGTAGAACATTTCTTAATATTGCGACTAATGTCAATTGTTAGGATTTTCGGAGTTATACCCCTTTAATTGTGTATATATTGTTAATACTCATACTTTGATTCTTTCTCTTTATTTCTTACTTATGACTTATTATGACTAATTATTACTAAAATAACGATAAAGGAAACTCGTTTTATGGAAATTAACATAATTTTTATTTTGGCAGGAGACGCGGAATCAAGCTGACCTCACAACATTTCCCAACTGCTATATTTCGTGAAGTATGATTTTCTTTTAAATTTTTTTTATAAGGCTTATTTTTAGCTAAGAGAGATGTATCATACTTTTCGGTAGAATCATTGTAAGTTCGAAAAAGCTATTGTATAACGGCAAAAAAATGTGTTAATATAATATTAGACCTACACTGAAAAAAATATTTTAGAGCAATTGTCTAAAGTCAGTTAGGTGAATAGTCTTTAGATGAATTTCCGACAAATTAGTTAAATTTTCCACTATTTCTCGGCAAATTTACATTTGTGATTAGATGAACTACCTAAATCAGTTTAGGTGCCTAAATTTACGCAGTGTTATAGTAAATTCATCTACATTTTAGAAGAAACACCGACATAGCAAAAAACGAAATTAGGAAAATCGTCTATTCCGATATAGATGATAAATAATTAGGTAAAAACTCTATAGATTTAGATAAATTGACTTGAGTAAGTTGGTAATAACTCCACAATTTTAGGTATTTTTATTTTATGTCTTTTGTCTCCGGAGTTGTGGGTTCGATTCTCACATGAAATACCTTGGTTAAAAAGCAAAAAATCACAAATAGTAAAAAATAAATATCAAATAAATAATAACATAAAAACAAAAATGCAGAAGAAAGCCCAATAGGGGTTTAAATTCCCGAGTCAAACAAACAAAAAAACAAGGTAGAATTAATTCTGCCTTGTATAAAAAAAAGTCTTTTGTCAGATAAAAGTTTTGGAGAATTAACTCTCAGTTTAGGTAAAATATCTAATTACATAAATAATTTGAATTTGCCTGATTGAAATTCGAAGTGTAACTTAGTGAAGAGAAATCTTGTACAATACACAGATTATACAGAAAAAATGAAAAGACGCGGTTACTCATAAACTTTAAAACCCTATGTGTGTTGATGGCTCAGAATGGCTCAGGGCTAGAGCAACAAGCTCTCCACTCCGGAGTTCCAAGTTCGAATCTACCCAGGGTCAGGAATATCTCACTTTCTAAAAAGACATCGGAATTGGTGTAGGTCGGTGGGTAAGAATAAGAACAAAGAGGCCACCACAATACGCAGGGCCAAGGTTCAAATTCAAGCCGTACGGGATTAACTTTTTTTGCATTCACAATTTGTAGGAAATTTGCCTACTTTTTATTGATCCTTCACCTAAGGCTTGTAGGTATTCGAGCTATTATAGATAGATAAAATAGGAAATGTGCCTACTTTTTATTGATCCTTCACCTAAAGCTTGTAGGTAGTAGAGCTATTCTAGTAGATAATTTTACAACATAAATCACCTATTTCAAATTAGGTAAAGCACCTAATCGACTTGGCTGGCTGAAAAACACCTACGAAAATTAGATGAAATGCCCAGTTTTTTAGATAAATATTCTAAACATTTTTTTCAGTGTACTCATTCTGAGATATGTATGTCAGTTTACACAAATGTATAGGGACCAGTTGACCCAAATGGGGTGGATCATTTGTAATATAAATTTTAAAAATATTTACAAATTTTACAAATATCGAAAAATGTATCGATGGGTGCAGTTATATTTCCAAAATCAGAATTTTTACAATAGTTTTTAACAAATAGAAATGCTTCCTTTTCTTTTTGCAATTTAATAAATTCACTTAGCACTTAGCTGTAACACATAAATGACAATTAATTTTTGAAAACATTTTAAAAATAACCAAAACAATAAAATATCATTCATTAAAACTTCTTCGTAAATAATTTCAAAGTCTGTCATTTTTGGGTGCTCATTTTATTCCAATCGATTTATTATTATCAGAATACGAAATAGTGAGTCTGGTAATAAAGTTTACTTTCAGCTTCTGTGCTTTCATTAAAATTTTCAGATAAAAATTCTACTTTATCTGCTTCGCAATTATTTGAAAAATGTTTTATTTTTTCCAACAAAAGACAAACAAGATATGAAACACAATATTATTTTGCGTCAAAGCACGTTTATAAACGTATTTGGAGGCCTTTGGAATTAAGACAACCGAACAAATTGTTCATAAACTCAAGAAATTGTGCAGTAGATAGCGCAAATAGAGCTACTTCGGAACTAAATAAGTGCATCTGAATTTCAGTTTTAATTTCAGCAGCATATTTCTCTTTCATTTTTTTCTTACTATTTGGCCGAATATACTTATAGGTTAATTTCTTATAGCCATTTTTGTTGCATTATTCTTTTCGGCATCATAAAGCTCATCTGATCATTTCCATGATACGACGTCATTCTCGGAATCAATATTCTTTCTAAGCAAAATATTGCGTGCACTCTTAAATAAATGGCAAGGATTAAATATGCCATTTATTTTCTGGGACTTGTGTTGGAAAAGGTATTTCCGGAATAATATGTATATCATTTATCCATAGATATTAATAATCCTAGAATGCCTAGCAGCCATTCATATGTAGAATATGTGGTTAAAATGTCATAAGGATCGGTTCAGTGGTTCCGGTGAAAACACTGCCGCCGACCGAAAAAACGTTGTTTGAGCAAAACGCGTCTAAATTTTTGTTTTGAAAAAGTATGAAAAAGTCTTGCCTTAACTTAATCAGTGATGTCCGCACCTTACAAAGGCCTTCTCTCTCTACTTTTAGATACATATACTTCCAACAAATCTAGAACAAAAAAAAAATAGATTCCTTGAAAATTCTAAACCAGAATGATCCCTGATCATAGCAGCTCCAGTTGTGTGATCCCTGATCGGAGGTTACACTTCTTAACCGCAGTCCAACGCTATGGCAATACTGAATATTTTTTACTAGTATTTTTTAAAGCAATTTACAATTGATTGACTTCTCAGTAATGAAGTAACTTATAATATATTGCTAATTAGAAAACAACCCCCTTATCATGAATAATATAACATATTTCCCAGTTTTAGAAATTGTTTAATTTCCATAATCAGTATAGCCAACTAATATTCAATCATAAAATGAATCACGGCTAATCTAATGGCTAAGATATTCAAAAACTAAAGAGGTTTCGTCCATGAATTCTTTCCAATTGGTCACTCAAGTTTTTAAATGGTCCGCAACGTTTTCATTAAATATAGGTCGTGTTCTTTTGATTAATTGCCATCGCTGTATGCCTTTCTCATTTTCATGCCAGTGTATTTGTATTTAGATTTTTTTGCATAAAATCGTCTCGTAAAATGTTTTCGCGTTTTGACTCACATTAGGCTGAACATCTGTTAGTGAAGATAAAAGTTTTGCATTTTTAAGTTTACTGAAATTATAGAGAAGAGTAACCAAATACGGAATACCATTTTGTTTTTGTGACATAAAAAACATATTATAAATGTTGTATATCAAATGAAACTCGGGCAATCCTTACACTAGTTTATTCAATTCTGGATTACAAGGGAGAGGAACAGATCTGCACTTAGAGCCTTATATATAGCTGGCTGAGGCTAGTACCGCTACCGAACCGAGAACTACTACTCCTAGTACTCTTATACCTTTGACACACTAGAATGCTAAACCACGATTAAGATAACTTGGTTTAAAAATTTTCTATGTGGGTGACATACTGAAAACTCGATTTGGACTGTAATGTCAAATTCCGCGATGTGTGAAATTAAATTTGCAAATTGAAAATGGATTATCAATTTACCCTTGAGTTCCTTTTTTAAATATTAATTTGGTACCTTCAACAAATATGTATTTACAACTTTCTTATTTCAAAATCATGTATTGTCATCTGGTCAACTGTCAATTGAACTCGTTTATCTTCCTAAAAGACTTCGGAAAACTCGTTTAGGGTAAACGACTTTTGGAACTCGTTTAGAGTAGAGATAACCGAGAAATGAGAAATAACCCTGGTTTAGCGTTCTAGTGTGTCAATGGTATTAGTGAGAACTCTAAACTCAGCTACTTTCTACATTATCTCACATCTCCCCTCCAAGATATTGAGTACAGACTTTGTTCAACATTAATTCAGTTCTTTTGTGCTATAAATTCTTTTCCACTTACTATTTTACTTAGGGCGTGTGCCAAATCAGCTTTTCAAATTCTTTTCCTTTTTCGAACATTTTGGAATTGTACCTGTGACAATCAACGAAGTTTGCTTTTCATTTACTTTTCATTGAAATCTGAATATTATATATGTAAGCATTGAAGAAGACATGGAGCTCATGTATTTTATTTTCATAATTTTAAAATATTTAAAATTTCAAACACAGTAGTCATCTTTACTTGCCGTTTACTTTCCATTTTAAAAATTATACATGTCGAATGAAAAGTAAATTTCCGAGGTAGCTTTACCTTAGACAAAAACCTTGGAAAATCAATTAGGAAGCTGAAAAGCAACCTTGCTTTTGAAAAGCTGAATTGGCACACGCCCTTAGTCTAGGATAATTATTTACAATTCAAAACCAATGTTCATACTTCATTTCACGTCTATCGCAACTTCTATTTTTTTATTTTTTTATTTTTTTTATTTTTTGTGTAATTACCTTCTGTTATGTACATCCTGGACAATTTACATGTGCATATATGTATACTAGTATGCAATCAAATATGTATCTCACAAAATATGTAATCTACTGCATACCTTCAATCAGCACCCCACTTATAATTACTTACGTTTATTGCAATGTGTATTGAGTGTTCTCAGCCAGTGTGAATTCCTTCTTAGGACTGTACCAGCGTCTAGTTCCACCCAGTATGATCTTGGCGCCTTATCTTTTTCTTTTAGTTTTGCTTCAATCCATCCATTATTTGACTTATACCACACTTCTTCCCCTTCTTCAAAACTATTTTTTACCTTTGTATTTCGGTCGTAATACAATTTGCTCTTCTTGGGTTTGAAATATCTGTTTCTATCCATCCCTACTAATAATTTGCCGCGAAACTTCTCTAAAATACCTGGTAATAAAGTGCGTATTGCTCTTCCCATTAAGATTTCAGTCGGAAATAAAATAGAATTTTTTGATGATGTATTTCGATGTTCTAATAATGCCTCCCATACACGGAAAAAAATATTAGCCCGATATGTCATTTTTTTTGTATGCACAGCGCCATTATTATAGGAGTTTTTGGGTCTGCAAAATTTTATAGCACTTACAGCAATAAAAATTGTACCATAGTGGTTTGGGCTTATATACCATAAATATGGCTATGTACCCTATATTAGTTGCTGCACTGCCGGAAATTTTGGTCTTGGTAGTTGGAAGAGCCGCCACGGTTCGCGGTTCGAGCCTCGTCGGATCACGGACCTTTTTTTAAACCAAGCATAAAAAGTGCTCGTGACATCCCCCTGGCTGGCGATTGAACTGCCATCTCTGCGAGAGAATTTGCGGCTGCCATCTGAGTTACGCCCTAGCCGATGCCTTTTTAAAGTTGATATTCCGATTGGCTTGAACCGCGAACCTTCGGATTTCCACTCCGATTGCTCTAGCACTTAGCCATCTGTTTATCTATCCTTTCTGAGCGATTTAACCTTCATAAAGCTTGGCTGCATGGATTCAGTGAATTTTTTCCAACAAATTATATGGCACTACGCGCAATCGTCATAGGATCAGTTGGTAATGGGAATGGTACAACCGCTTATTTTTAGAACTTATGGCGCTAAGATTTTTAGAACAAAAGTTATATAAATATCAAAATTGAAGGTTGAGCAAAACGTGCCATTTTACTAGCGAGAACAACAATTGGGTTTGCAACCTCCGCTTTAATTTATGTTGCAATTTTTTAGCTATGTAAATAGCTTTATCTGCTTTATATTATGAAGCTTTTCCTTTAAGGATGACCATGGCGGATAATTTGCATAGCATTCACTCCCATATTTGCTCCGCAACAAATATAGCTCATTTAGCAATAATTTTTTTTCCGTGTAATTCTACACGACTTTCTTCCCATTTCTTTAAAAGCTTTTTCGATACCTGCACCATTCTTTCCGCAAACCCATTCGATTTTGAGAATCCTGGACTACTAGTTATTAATTCTATTATGTATATCGTATTTTTCGGCGAATTGTTTAAATTTATAGGAATTGCATGGCATGTTATCCGACATAATTTGTCGCGGTAGGCCATGATTAGCAAAAATGGTTTTTAATCGGCTGATTACAGCTTCAGCTGTTTTAGAATTTAATGGGCCTATATCTAAATATTTTGACGTATAGTCACCAACTACTAGAAACGGTTTTCCTTTACATTCCATTATATCGGTACCCAGTTTCTGAAAAGGGACCTCTGGAATTTCGTGTTCTAACAATGGTTCCTTTATATTAGCGCTTCTATACTTCTGACATAAATTACAAAAACCGATTTGTTCCTCAATAGCATTATCAATCCCTGGCCAATACACTAAACTTCTAGCCCTCGCCTTTGTCCGTTCAATACCTTGGTGAGTTCTATGTAATTCCTTTAACACATCTTTTCTGAGCGATACGGGTATAAAAATCCGATCATTAAAAAAAAATTAGACCGTCATCTACATATAAATTATTCCTATATTTCCAAAAAAACTTTAGCTTATCTTTCAATTTGTCTTTCTGTTTCGGCCAACCCGTTTTTAGCACCTTTTTTAATTCACTGAGAATATCATCATTATCTGTTGCTTTTTTAAACACATCTCGTTTTTCGCTACTTACATATATACCATAGAATGTACAACTTCAGATAAATCTTCAATTTCATTGCCGCTTTCGTTTCTACAGTAATTACGGGGCAAGAGATCAGCAATATGCAATTCTTTACCCGGAACACACCGCAACTATAAATTGTATCTTAATAGACGTATTTTCATTCTTTGTAACCTGGGCGAGCTAACTTTATTTATTTCTTTTGACATTATTCCTATTAGCGGTTTGTGATCCGTTATAATGGTTATTCTGCGACCATAAATATGATTATGGAATTTCGTGCAGGCAAGCACGATCGCTAAAAACTCCTTTTCAATTTGCGCATACTGCACTTCTATGTCATTGAGGCTTCTCGATGCATAGCTAATTGGACACCCGTCTTGCATTAAACAACACCCTAAACCGAACTTCGATGCATCTGCTTGAATAACTATTTGTTTTTTGGGGTCACACGGCTTTAACGTTGGGGCTTCAGTCACTAATTTTTTTATGTCGTCTAAACACCGATTATGTTCATCTGTCCATTCAAAGATTACATTTTTGTTCAATAACTCCATTATTTTCTGTGACCTTTCTGCTAAATTTGGAAGAAAATGTCGTACATAATTAATCAAGCCCATTAATTTTTGCACATCTTTTTTATTCTAACGCCATTATTGCTTTTAGACGATTCGGATCACATTGTATCCCTTTGCTCGATATTATATGACCTAAATATGCTACACTACTAACACAAAATTGAAATTTGTCTTTGTTGCATTTTATATTGTGCGCGCCGTAAAACCCTTCTCACTAAGTGATCATGCTCTTCCCGAGTTTCTGTCGCAATTAGGATATCATCGATATATATTATTACTCCGGGAATATCAGAAAAATTTAGCTCATTTTGTTTTTGAAAAATTTCAGGGGCAACTTTAATGCCAAACGGTAGCCTTTTGAATATATATTTGCCAAAAGGCGTACTAAATGTACATAACCTACTTGCTGACTCACTAAGAGCTACCTGCCAGTACCCATCCTTCAGGTCCAGTACCGTAAAAAACTTCTTATTAGCAAGTTTTGTTACTATTTCCTCATAGCTCGGAATTGAATGAGTATCTTCTTTCAAGGCCACATTTAGATCTTTGGGATCTAAACATAATCGAAGGTCCTTATTTTTTTTCAACGACTACCAAATTTGAACACCATTCACATGGCTCATCTGCCCTTTCTATTATTTTTAATGCACACATTTTATCTAGCTTCCTTTTAACTTCTTCATTAATGGCCACTGGAATCCGACGCGCTGCTTTAGCTACTGGTGTCACCTTGTCTTTCACTTCCAGTGCGATATTTTGTACAAAACAACCTATCCCTTCAAAGACTTGCAAAAATTTTCTTTCCAAGCTTTGTTGAGCATTTACTTTTATCGAGTTCACTCGCTTAATTAACCCTAAACGTTGACAACTAAATAACCCTAGTAATGGCGCGGTGTTCAAATCCACTATAATAAACTCTTGCAAACAGCACCTATCCTTTATACCGCACTTCAACGTTGCACATCCAATTGTTTTAAGCTTAGCCCCGCCATACGATTCGAATTGAATATGCAATTTCGAAAAGGGCACATCTCGCATTTTTTCACAAATATGTTTTTTCAAGCCAATGGATTCTAAATGCTTCCCTCTACCTATTATGTTAGAAAAGGAAACATCTTAGTATTTTTTCTACCCTTGACGTCATGGCGTGTACAGGAATAATTTCGAAAAGGTCACAACTCTTAAGACATGTGCCCTTTTCGAATTTATCGTAACATAAGACCGTTAACTTACATAATACTACTGGCTCTTTTTTTATTGTGATTTAAAACAACAAACATATTGGGTCATTAATGTGTCATTGCGCTGTCTGAAGCAAGGTAAAGACGTAATTTTACGCTTCCACAATGAGTTCTGATTCTGGTAATGATATTCCAAAAAAAAAGGAAAAGAGGAGTAAGAAATACCGAGGGTCATAAATGCAGCTAAAAATAAAGTTTGTCTTTGATCCTAAAAAACCTGGAGAAGAAATCGCAAGAAATTATATAGATACATAGATCTCTGAGGAAATGTTCGTTCTTTCTAGAGTAAAAGGCACTTGACTTACCAATCCGAGAATATCGAGCTTATAATTGCAAAGTACCTATTAATAAATTAAAAATTGCAGATATTAAAAAGTGAAACAATATACCAGTAGAATTTACAGAAATTTATGACGAAATACTGCAATGGCCAACTACAAACGAAAGAGAGGCAGAAGAAGATTATTGAAAAAAGGTCTATTAATTTTATCTTTAATTTAAATACTATGTTTCATTTTGAATACCTAAAATCAAATTTTTTCCCAAATTTAAATGGTTTTTTTTAAAATTATGTGAATTCAATATCATAAATTTCGAAAAGGGAACATCTCAGAAAATTAAAATATCTAAAATATAGTAGGGGAGAGTGGGGTGAACCGGGACACATTTTGTTTAAGGCTTTATAAAACCTTAATAAACATTTTTTTTTTCATATGTTAATATTCTATCCTGCAGATGGGTTTATTACCTTTCTTTATTTGTCACTTTGAATATAATTACTTTTAATTTTCAACAATTTATAACCGTTTTTAAAAAAAGTATCAAATCGGCAGTTTCAAAAAATCGTGGGATGAACCGGGACACGATAGAAAAAGCAGGTAAAAGTGACGTTTATGCTGTAACTCAGTAGTCTTATTTGTTTTTATGTAAAAAATATGTTATGATATTATTATAAACAATGTTTGAAAATTTTTTTTTAATTTTTTATTATAAACAATATAAATTTTGCAACATTAGAATAGAAATGCATGAAAACTTAGTTTTCTTTCTCAGACTTGAAAAAATGTAAAAATCATTATTAAAAAAACTTTTGACAATCATATTTGTTAATAACTAATGAATTTAAGTCGATTTAATAGCTAAAAGAGTGCCACAACATTTCTTGGTTAACCCAGAAACTGTGTCCCGGTTCACCCCACGGTGCTACTTTTTTAAACAAACGCGTGGTTATTACAATTTTTTGAGGTTATCACAATATCCATGTGAACTCTAAAAGATAACATACTAACGAATACTTTTTATTAACTTACCTTTTTTTTAGTCTTAAAAACCATAAAATTAGGTGTCCTTTAACTTCGAGCAAAATAAACTTTGACAAGTGTGGATTTTTATTAATAATCCTCCCTTAATAAATGATGCAGGTAGTGGCTTTGAATTCTTATGAAATAATGTAGGGGGCCAATACAAACATAATACACCAAAAATTACCAACATAATAACAATAAAAACACTTAAAAAAGCACTGTCCCGGTTCACCCTACCGTCCCGGTTCACCCCACTCTCCCCTACATAATAACGTATACATCAAAAATTTCTATAATTTTCGATTGGTAATTGACTCCAAAATGTAACTCAGAAATAAATTTTATAAAATTTACACTAGTTTAGAAAATAATTAGTTTTTTACATTTCCTGGACATTTTACATTTAAAGACATGTGCCCTTTTCGAAATTGCCTATTCAATTGTACTGTGCTTTTCCGCAGTTTCGCACCTCCAATTTACTTCTGCCCCGGTATCTAATTTAAATTTTATCGTACTGGATTCAACTAAAACGTTTTCAGTCCAAGCTTTTTTTTTACTCTTTATGCTACCAATTTTCACATTATTAATAAAGAGTGTGTCATCGTCCGCACATTGCAATAAACGTACCTACTTCACCTTACATGCGCTCGTAAAGTGATTAGTTTTTCCACATTTGTAGCATTTCCGCCCAAAAGCGGGGCACTGTTTTTCGGCATGCGTTTGCCTACATTTCTCGCACTTTTTTCCTTGACCATAATCCCCTTTCCTACTTTTCCTGAAATTATCGTTAACAAATTTATTTCCTACTCTACTTCTGTTACTACACTGAGACTTATCTGAATTTTTCCAATCGCTTCCTTGCTGTTGACTCCGCTTAGACTGATTACTGCCTGATGTACTTGGCGAAATTTCATCTACTGCCTGCGAAACTGCAATTGTACTCTGGGCCTTCTCTAGGTGCTCTGCATTTTAGATAATTCCGCTGCTCTCGTCATCTCAATTGCCTTCTGTAGGTCGAGCCTGTCCGCGTCCAGCAACTTCTTCTGCAATTGCTTGTCCGTTACTCCAAAAACAATTCTATCTCTGATCATCCGAGATTCCTGGTCGCCAAAACCGCATTTTTGGGCCTGCTTCTTTAAATCGACCAAAAATACATCGAAAGGCTCACCTATCGCCTGTTTTTTGGTATGAAATAGAAAACTTTCATACACCTCGTTGCATTTTGGTTCATAAAAATTTTTAAATGCCTTTTTCACTTCCGACAATGTTTTCTTCTCTACTTCGGTGATATTGAATGCGTTGAAAGCTTCAACAGCTTCGGGGCCAATTGCATTTAAGAACACTGCTACCTGCACTGGAATCTGGCTTATTATTTAATTCGACCGCCGCGCTGCTGCGAATATTTGAAAATTTTGGTGAAATCGCCGCCAACTTTCTGCAACATTCCCATCTAGTGAGAGTTTTTCCACTTTCTTCACGTAGTCCATTGTCCTTGTAATATATACAAATCTAATATTTCTTGGTGGCCTCCCACGTGGTTTTTTGCGAAGCTCGCACTGCTTGGCCTCTTTGACCCTTCCCATTCACAGCTCAATTTTCTGTTTTTGCGTGTATTATTCAACTACTTTGTATTTAACTTTTAAAATATCCGACTGCGCCATGTTGTATATCAAATGAAACTCGGGCAATTCTTACACTTGTTTGTTCAATTCTGGATTACAAGGAAGAGGAACAGATCTGCACTTGGCGCCTTATATATAGCTGGCTGAGGCTAGTACCGCTACCGTACCGAGAACTACTACTCCTAGTACTCTTAGTGAGAACTCTAAACTCAGCTACTTTCTACATTATCTCACAATAAATCAAAAACTATCCTTTGGAATGAATATCAGTCATACACTTGCACTTAACTTAATCATAGAGGTATCTCATTATGGAATAGGTACCCAAATATGAAATTCTAAAAAACTGTGAAAAATATACTTTAATATATGGACATACACGGTGGGCCATTTTAATCTATCCATCTAAATATCTCGTCAGGAATGCTCCGAATCAATAAAAAAGTTCAAATAAAAGTTTTCGAGTTTGAAGGGGCCATTTAACAGTGGCCTTTATTTTGACCTTGATTTGACATTGAAGGTTATTTCAAGCTAAAGTAGAGTTTTTTAAATGAGAACACATATTTTTGATCCCTGATTCAGAAAGAGCTTCAGAGGTCATTTTAAGGTGATTTTTTGTGCTGTGCAGTTGATTACAAATTGTTTTTCTTTTCAATATTCCATACAGAGCTTATGCTACTTTATCTACATACGTATTAAAGTGTTTTTAATCGTTATTTATAATTAAAATAGAAATTAAAATTAAACACGATTTTTGTGTATCTGGCTTACCAACAGGGATATTCAGGTGCATCGATTGTAATTTTACCTCAAAAAAAAAAAATACAATTACGGTTTTGGACGTACAATTTTCTGCTCTTTCTAACATAATAAGGGTATTCATGAAACTAGATAAGTTTATACATCGCGTATTTGCTTATATTTACGCGCAGCATTTCATGAACGCACCACATTTTCAATTGTGTATAGGAGTGTAAATCGATCAGCTGCTCGGCTGTCAACTATTATTAACAAGTCAAAATGCCAAGAATTAGTGAGAAATTAAAACTAATTAAAAAGTGGGAGCAATTCGCCTTTAACGATTTGTTAATGCTGGAATTATTTGAAAACAATGATGGTAGTAGTTGGTTGTAAAAATTCTTTTGCCAAATTAAGCTTTTAAATGTTTTAGAAATTCAACGTAAAAAGGAGGAAGAAATTCTTGATGAGTTAACGCTCGCAATACTAGTTATAGAAAATTGTAGGTATAGCGTTCCATTCGTCCATCACAGTGTCCCAAAATCGCAAAACTTCCTTTCGGATGTTTTGCCGTATTTGGATGAGAAACGGTTTACTCAAATTGCACGAGTTAGCTGGGAAAATTTTAAAATAGTGCTTGATCTCATCAAGGACGACGATATTTTTCATAGAGCTCGATCGAGTTCGCAGTTCCCCGTGGAAATGCAATTAATAATTGTATTATATCGGTTGGGTTCTAGTGGAGAAGGAGCAGCTATTGCTAAAATAGCGAGCTTATTTGGCATTGGCGATGGTGGAACAGTTAAGGTGATAATTTAATTACTGCATTTGACACAGTAATAAGAGTAATATTAGTTTAATTTTTCCTTTAAGATAATTACTGATAGAATTTTCAAAGCCATTCTAAGGTTAAGGGAGAAATTTCTATACTGGCCAGATGATTCGGAACGAAAAAATATTGTTGCCGAAACTTTCCACGAATTGCCGCACTGCTTCGGATATGTCGATGGAACAGAGATAAAATTGGCTGAAAAACCTTCTGAAGATCCAGAATCATATTTTTCTCGGAAACATATGTATTCGATAAAAGCACAAGCTGTTTGCGACTACAAATTACAAATTCGTCACATGGTATTGGGCTATCCAGGAAGCGTGCATGATGCCAGAATTTATAATAATTGCGACTTGTCTTTGAAAGAAAATGAATTTTTTAAAGGAGGAGAATGGATAGCAGGTGACAGTGCCTATAAATTAAGTAGCACTGTAATAACTCCTTTCAGAGCTAACTCGACAGAAGCTACTTCGGAAAAACGAAACTTGTTTAACAAAAAATTTAGCCAGCATCGAATTCGAATTGAGCATTGTTTCGGAATTTTGAAAGAGAGGTTCAACAGTTTGAAGGAGCTTAAAATTTCAATTAAAAATGATTCCAGCATAAAATTTTGTTGTCGTTGGATTTTAGTTTGTGCGATATTGCACAATATCATTATTATGCGAGGTCACAGAGAAGATATTTTCGGAAAATTGAATGAACTAGTCGATGATGATGAGCTGGATGAACACCTGGATAACAATGACATGCTTCCTACTGTTCCAGGTGAAGTTAAGAGATGCGCGCTGATGGAAATAATATGTTAAATGTAAAAAACTTGTTTTATTCCATAAAAAATATGGGTGCACAGATTCCATTCTCAAATTAGGCAAGGAAACGGTTATAAAGGAATTTTATTTTCAAATTATTACAGTAGACCACTTTTAAGTTTTAATTCTAATTCATACTTTTTTATTCTTTCATCCTTTTCTATTTCTAACTTTTTTAATTCAAATTCTTGGTCCAACTGCAATTTCTTGAATTCCAACTCCTTTGTGGCTGTTTCCTTTTCTAGTTCGAAGCGTTTCACTTCCAACTCTAGCTTTTTTTCTTGTAAAGAAAGTAATGTTGTTATATTGTTTGAATTGCCGGTTTTCGCTTTTTGTGGTCTACATTTAAAACGTTTTTTGAAAGTGCTGAAATCGAGTTCGCGCTGCTGTAAAGATGGCTCTGGGGTATTTGAACAGCAAGCCTGTTCATTGCTGCAGGTGTTATCATATTCAAAGTCCACGACAGAAATTTCTGTACTATCTTCATCGTTTAAAATCACATCACCGTTACTATTACTTGTTTGGAAAACAACAGGCGGATTTATGTTTTTTCTTTGTCCAAAAATTTGTTCAAGTAAGCTGAAGTGCGGACAAATTTTATCAATATATTCCGCAACACTCTTTCCTTGGCCATCAGCTAGAAGCCCAGCACCTGTATTACCCTTCCAGCTGACAGCAGATAAATATAAAGATTTCATATGACGAATCTTGCTCTTTGCGGTCAACCAGGAAATGCTTTCAAGAAGCGGCGATGTCGATAGAACCTTCTCGTAGAATTTTTGTGCTGTCGGTTTCTAAAACTTAATTATTTGTAACACAGTTTCGGCACATATAATTTATAACAATTTACCTCAAATGATTCAACATTGTTCTTAATACCTTCGACCAAAATCTGCAAAAATTCCACGGTCTGAACGTCTGTCCACCGGTGGGTCGGATTAAGCCGGATTCGTTTTATTTTTCTTTCGGTCTGCTGTATTTCATATTTAGTAACAATTTTGTTAATTAATTTGTTGAATTTTAATTAAAACTTCGGCTTACCTTGGACATTTTTCACAAAAAAATAGCAAAAAGTATCACAAATCAATCAATCAATCAATTTTTTCTTTAATCTGACGTTTGTGTAAGTTTACACAGATCGTATACACACTGAAATTGCCGCGTAAAGTTATGAGGTTTGTGTATTCGATTTTCCATACAAGTTTTGAAATTTCATTTAGGAGGCTGGTAAACTTACGCGGTTTACGCGAATACGAGGTCAATACGCGTTTGCATGAATACCCTTAATGATTTAAAGGAGAAAATAAAAGTTTCACAGGCCTGTGTAATTTGTTCTAAATTTTCCATGCTCAGTGTAAGTTGTTTATCCGTTAGATAATCAACCAATTTTTGATTTTATTCAACTTTTTTTTCTTTTTTTGAAGTTCGTGCCATTATTAAAATGTAGATAATTGTTTCAGCCGAACTGATCTTAACGAAATAAAAAACCGGAAAATTATATACTCTACGGTTGGACTTGTATTGGTAGTGGTTATGCATGAATCCATCGCATTTGTAAATAATAAATCGTCCCCAGACAAAGCTCATTATGTAGTTGTAGGTTGAGAAATCGTTAGAAAGAACAATAACAGTTACATATTTATAAATTTGTTACTCGTGAGTAATAGTAAAACGAGAGCAAATATGCAGGAAAATCCTGAGATACGCAAATATGCAAGAAATATGTATAGACATGCAAAAATTATGTTATATGCAAAATATACAAAAACAATTATAAATCATGCAACTCTAAATTCATTACAACAAATTCCCATTTTCTGATGCGCGGTCTGGAAATAAACCACGAAAATCGCTCCCGGACTAAATGCTTTAACTTGAAAGAAGTGCTCACAATTATTTAAGTCTTATCTCGAGTTGATCTAAGTAAGTTAAATATGGCAATAAAGAACTTTCAAGTAAAATAAAGATCAATTGTACCGTATTTTTCAGAAATATGAACTCTCAAAAATGAAAATATGTATGTATGATTTCCGTAAGGCTAGGGAGTAGGGATTGACATTTGCTGTATATTATGAGGGATTTTGGGAGAACCATACATTATTATTTCGGTCTCCCGCCGAAAAATTGTTTGGGTGACATGCTCAGGCAGGTCATGAGCCCACTTGAAATGGATATTGGAATGGTCGGAGGAGCCGACTGCAGCCGAGCGCGGCCGAAGAGCTATGATCGCCATGACGAGACCTCCTGATTTCTTTTTTGTTTGCAATCCCCTGATTTTTTGCGTCAATTTCTCCTGATTTTTATCAGATGGCAGCAATGGTTGGTTTTTTTTTAAACATTAGAGAGCAAAGGCGAAGGCCCGAACATTATTTTATTTAGGGTAAACTACTAGCGTCTATAGGTTGAAAAGTCTAAAAGAATTTAGCGTCAGTTAATGAGCAATACATGCGTTGACGTTTTCTTCATTGTTCAACGATATTTTGCAATGAAAACATATTCATTTTATTCATTTTAGTAACCATTGATTTCGATTTGTTTTTTCGCTCAAAGTGTTAAAATAATAATTCGATTAGAAAAACCTCAGATCAAAGAGTACAGGAAATAGGACATTCCATGTAAAATCCATGTACATGAGTGAGGCAATTTCCCCTCTTCAGAGCTCAAAGAGGAAATCGTTTTTTACATAAGAGATAAAGAGAAAGCGCTGTTGCCTCTTGTCAAAACCGGAACCTCTTGTCAAAATTTTGTGATTTACGAAAGCATATTTTGTGAGTTATTTACAGCAAATTTCGTGAACCAGTTTTTTTCAAAATCAGTTAAAAAAATACACCACTTTGATATCAGGTTCTTTGAGTGCTTTTAGTTAAGTGTTTATTTTAAAAAACAAGAAATTTGCAGCGATGTAGTGCTAAATAATTCCCCTTCCCTAAAACTATTAAGAGAACCGCCAAATTTCGCCGGAGCTATCGTAGGGACGGCGCGTATAAAAATTACACAGTGGGGCTGTGATCCATGTTGACTTAGTGCTCCTTTTTCCCCCTTTTTAATAATTTTGGCGACAATGAGCACACACACAAAACGGAAAGTTACTAATACTAAATATCCTAATGTCCTATTCTGTACTCTTTGATCTGAGGAAAAAACCAACCAAAGATTGAAGGTCAAATCTACTTATTTTAACCACTTTGAACAAAACACCGCTAGGTGATTAAGGTGTCCCTATCCAGAACAATTTTTTTCAATTTTTTTGACAAACATTTTTTTGTTTTTATTTTATTTTTGATTTGGTACCACCCGCCCATTTTTTAATTGCGATATCAGTATTTTTGTATGAACAATTTATTACACGTAAATAAAATGAAACGTATAACTTCTGAACGACTACAACAAATTGGATACCTAATTATTTTTTTGTTGTGTTCGCTGTTGTTAGGACAAGATGGCGCGATACGTCAACTTCTATACCGTTCAACCGATCGTCATAAAAATTGGTATACGTAGGTATTTAAGCACGGTAAATATTTTCGCGTCATCCATTTTACAATAACTCTGCACTGGATGGCGCTGCAGTAGGGGAGACTGGGTACGGTTGAAACGCAGGACGGTTGAAACAGTGCTAATATCTCTCGAACCGTGTGTGGTGGGGGGGAGAGGTGTAAGGGACGAAAGAAGCGGATGACAAGTCCGAACACAAATCTCAGTGGCGCGTCGCTCACTACGCGTTGTGGTTGTTTATAGGAGGCCCCATTGTTATTTGATAAGCAAAAGTAAATATTTATGCACCAAAACTACACTTTTCATTCAAGTGACAGTATAGAGTGGTATAGTTGTGTTTGAATCAATGCTTTTAGAACATGACAGCGTAATTAGTATTTGTGTAAAATTATTTTTGCCATTACTATAAACTGTTTTGTATCAAATGGGGTCTTGGGGACAGTTGAAACATTTTTTGTGGGTACGGTTGAAACAATTTATTTATTTAAATTTCTCGCTTTATTTATTTAAATTTCTTGTTTTATAGATGCCGGGGGTACGTTCAAGAAAGGCTTCGCCTGGGAGGACGATTAAAAAAAAAATTAATAGCATTGTTAATAGAAATATTCTTTTAGTTTATATTTGCAAATAATTTCACTATGCGAAGAGCTAAAATTCGGTTTTAAAATAAATCCTGTTAATTTTTATTGTTTTCGATAAGCGGATACCTACTTTATGTGCAGTTGTTAAGTAGTAATAATGCCTAAGGCGACTGAAGAATATTTTGTATTATTTGTATGTATTTCAGTTGATTCAAACCACTGTTTCAACCGCCCCTGGTATGGGGACGGTTGAAACAATTTTAGTTTTTTTGTTAAATTTGATTTTACACAAATTACAAAACACCGGGCACTCAAATAATACTGCAAATTGGAAGATGGAAACACGCCCTTGTATTTAACATGTCTCAATCGGTGCTTGGTTCGGTAATAGCGATGCTACGGACAATAAAAGCTAAATTGTTTCAACCGTACCCAGTCTCCTCTACATCAACTTCTAAACCGTTGGACCCATCATCATGAAAATTGGCATATGTAAGGTATTTCACCACGATGAATATTTAAGCGCTATTAATTTTGCTATAGCTTGCCAATAGATGCCGCTGCCGTGCATCAACTTTTATACCGTTCAATCGATCGTCACGAAAAAGGCTATACGTAGATACTTCAACGCGGTGAATATTCTCGCGCTAATCACTTTGCCAGGGCTCGCCACTAGATGGCGCTGCAACACATCAACTTCTATACCGTTCAACCGATCGCCATGAAAATTGCCATATGTAGGTATTTCACCACGGTAAATATTTTAGCGCTATTCATTTTGCTAAAGCTCGCAACTAGATGACGCTAAAGCACATCAACTTCTTTACCGTTCAACCGATCGTCATGAAAATTGGTGTACGTAGGTATTTGAACACGGTGAATATTTTCGCACCGTCCATTTTGTTATAACTTGCTACTAGGTGGCATTACAGCACATCAACTTTTATACCGTTCAACCGATCGTAATGATAATTAGTAAACATAGGTATTTGAACACGGTGAATATTTTCGCGCTATTCAGTTTGCTATAACTCGCCAATGGATGGTGCTGCAACAAATCAACTTCCATACCGTTCAACTGATCATCACGACAACTGGTATACGTACATACTTGAACTTGGTGAATATTTTCACGCGTATTGCTAAAACTCGCCACTAGATGACGCTGTAACACACCAGCTCCTTGTACAGTTCAACCGATCGTCATGAAAATTTGTATACTTAGATATTTGCACACGTTGATTATTTTTGCGTTATCCATTTTGCTACAACCTCTGCTTTTGGATTTTGGACGCTCACTCACGACAAAACGGGTGAACAGATTAAAATGAAATTTTGAACACAGGTAGAGAATATCTTGGAGATGAATATATGACACTTTTTATTTGCATGCTTCCAAATGACGGATCCAAGATGGCGGACATTCAAATTTAAAAGATTATGCGATTACCATTAAATTCGTAGTTGCGCGTTCTCGGGGTCGCTGATTTCAACCTGAGTCTCTCTTACGAATTCAAGATGGTAGACTGTCTTAAGAAGCTTATGCGATTTCCAACAAACTTGGTACTTGGAGGCTTTGAGGGACGCTGATTTCAACTAGACTGTCAGAATTTACGAATTCAAGATGGCAGACTGTCAAGTTTAAAAGCTTATGCGATTTTCACCAAACTTGGTACATCTGCCTGCCTGTCTGTCCGGGGTCATCTTTGAAACAGTTGTACCGATTGGAAATTTACAGACATGAAAATGTTTTCAGTAGTAATATAGACTACTTTTTTATAATCGTTTACTATTGTTAAAAGTTGTGAAATTCTGCACGCCAAGTGATAATTTTTAAAAATCACTTATCCGATTGAGATCAAATTCTATGGGCATGTAGCGCATCATCTCCTAAGAGACATAGTCTATGCATCGCAATTGGAAAGTGAGGGGGGAGGGGGGAGAGAAGAGAGAGCGGGAATGTTGAGCAGTAATATGTTTATGGTGCGTCATGCAAAAAGTATTTTTGCGATTTAGAAGAAATTCTATGGACATGTTGCGCTTAACCTTCTTAGTGACATTTGATAAATTTGAAATCGACAACATCATATTTTTATTAAATTTTCCTTTTATTTTAAGGATAGTTGTGCGGGTCAGCTAGTAAAATATAATTATATAAATGGTAAGTCGATAGAAATAAAGCAACAATGAATGTTTTCTATCAAGATACTTGCTTTAATTCCTCTCTTCGAAGCACCAAAACACCCTCAAAATTAATCAAAATATAAAATATAATATAAGAGACAAAACACGTCAAGTGAGCACCCCTAAAAACCTCTATGTCAGCGATTTTTATGAAACATAGATCAAATGAATGCCTATACTAATACTAAACATAGCCCCAAACAATTTTGCAAAATTCCTATTTTTACTGTTTTTACGGATGTTTAAAAATTTTGACTACTTTTTGTGAAAACATTAATTTCTCGGACACCTTTCAACGAAATGTTATGAAAATTTTATGAGAGGTTCTTAGGAGTTTATATTTTCAAATGTTATAAACAATTTTCGTAAATTTGTTTATTTACCTATTTATTTATAATAATTAAATAAACAATTGAATTTTTAATCATGTTCTCATGTTTCGATTTTTAGGAAAATAGGCGCAAAATGTTCCTCGGACCTTGAACTATAAGATTCCGCGAAAAAATTTAACTCCCCGACTTATTCTGTAACTCGGCATTAATTTTCTTCGATGCAAGTTTACTCCACGCTAGAGCGCCTGAGCTCACGTTCTACGTACACCGAGCAATTAACTCACGTCTTTTTGGTTATTCGGGTGATTGTAAGTTTTTCAACTTCGGAATATATTTTACCAGCTATATTTTTGAATCTACGGAATTAAAATTGTGGAACTGTCGCGTACTCTTGACAGTTTTAGCATCTGCAAAAAGTTGTACCAATCGGCTTTCATTTTAATTATGATCCGACTGTCAACAGAAGCTGAAACCTATTTTTTTGAAAAAATTGCTCGCCCATTCGTATAATGTTCTCTCGTTTGCTATTACAGAAGCTGAAACTTATTTTTTTGAAAAAATTGCTCGCTTCTTCGTATAATGTTCTCGTGTTTGTTATAAAAAGAGAACATTATACGAATGGACGAGCAATTTTTTCAAAAAAATAAGTTTCAGCTTCTGTTAACATCCAGATCATGATTCAAATGAAAGCCGATTGGTACAACTTTTTGCAGATGCTAAAACTGTCAAGAATACGCGACAGTTCCACAATTTTAATCCCGTAGATTCAAAAATATAGCTGGTAAAATATATTCCGAAGTTGAAAAACTTACAATCACCCGAATAACCAAAAAGACGTGAGTTAATTGCTCGGTGTACGTAGAACGTGAGCTCAGGCGCTCTAGCGTGGAGTAAACTTGCATCGAAGAAAATTAATGCCGAGTTACAGAATAAGTCGGGGAGTTAAATTTTTTCGCGGAATCTTATAGTTCAAGGTCCGAGGAACATTTTGCGCCTATTTTCCAAAAAATCCAAACATGAGAACATGATTAAAAATTCAATTGTTTATTTAATTATTATAAATAAATAGGTAAATAAACAAATTTACGAAAATTGTTTATAACATTTGAAAACATAAACTCCTAAGAACCTCTCATAAAATTTTCATAACATTTCGTTGAAAGGTGTCCGAGAAATTAATGTTTTCACAAAAAGTAGTCAAAATTTTTAAACATCCGTAAAAACAGTAAAAATAGGAATTTTGCAAAATTGTTTGGGGCTATGTTTAGTATTGGTATAGGCATTCATTTAAATCTATGTTTCATAAAAATCGCTGACATAGAGGTTTTTAGGGGTGCTCACTTGACGTGTTTTGTCTCATAAGCAATTTTCACAACAAATTAATAGAAAAAATTTACTTACCAAATATTATCCATCTCCAAAATTTTCATTAATTTTTTGCTTATAACTGATTTATTGTATTAGTTCCAAAAAACTTTATCAATCAGAGTCGTACAGAGGGAAGAGCTCTGTAAAAATTTTTTTAGGAGTGATAGTTTTCGAGATAGATCTATTAAAAAACTATTTTCACCTTTATTTATAATTTTGCCGCCCTCTTGTTTAGGTATTTCAATTAAAAATATGTACTATAATTTACAGTAATTATAAAGAACGTTTCGGCAAGAACAGTTATCATTATTGAGTATTGTACTAGCATCAAAACAAAGCCTGCTATGACGAAAATGATGTTGTTCCCAATTTTCCGGCGACAACAAAATTTTAAAATCACTCCCTAATTACCACCCCAATTGAAAATAATCATTACCACTTCACAATTCACTTTATTTATGTATATGCTCTAGAAGTTCGACCGGTTTAAGGTGCTTAGTTTTTAAAAAAATTTGAGCTTTAAGTGAAGATAGCAATTTTTGTAATTTTACAAAAAATGGCCTTTTCTTACAAATAACTCAAAAACTATTGTAGAGTACACAATTGTGGGTTTTGCTTTTCTGATTAATTAATTAATAGTATTTTTATTGAAAAATAATATAGGTACTTGTAAGAATTAAAGACAAAACTTCTGTCTTTCACTAAAACTCGTCTACTTTTTTTAAGAGCAAAATCTTTTATTGCAAAATTAATGTCTACAGCATCACTCACCTCTTGCTCAATAGACAAGATAGCCAGATTGGTTTTACCTTAAAGTACTCATTGTTGATTTTAAATAATTTTGGATCAATTTAAATTTTGAAAAATTTCGCTCACAGCAATTGTGAAGAATATTCGGAGTTGCCAGACGCTACAATGAGCAAGATGTAATTATTATACATTAATTTAAAGATTCCGATTCCCGGATTCCTCGATTTCATCGCAGAATATGTAAGTAATTTAAAATTCCACGCTCATTTCAATCGGTCCGAATCGTAGGTGCGACAAAAATATGAAATGGTTCAAATATTGAAAAGATATTATTATTATTTATTGTGAAATTTTGCCGGCCCCTAAAAGTGCCGCCCGGGGCGGGCCGCCCCTGCCGCCCCCACTACGCTACGCCATTGCCCCCGACTCCGAAAAGTCAAACTTAAACTCCTATTGGACGTCCCTACATAATAGAAAAAGAGGATTGCCAATAGCCCAAAATGCACGGTTGACTTTTCCCTTACACCGGATTTACTGGAAGGGACTGCAACAATATGTAATAAGAAAATCACGCTTAAATGTGCTTTTTAGGGTTCCGTAGCCAAATGGCAAAAAACGGAACCCTTATGGATTCGTCACGTCTGTCTGTCTGTCTGTCTGTCCGTCCGTATGTCACAGCCACTTTTTTCCGAAACTATAAGAACTATACTGTTGAAAATTGATAAGTAGATGTATTCTGTGAACCGCATTAAGATTTTCACACAAAAATAGAAAAAAAAAAATAAAATTTTGGGGGTTCCCCATACTTAGAACTGAAACTCAAAAATTTTTTTTCATCAAACCCATACGTGTGGGGTATCTATGGATAGGTCTTCAAAAATGATATTGAGGTTTCTAATATAATTTATTTTCTAAACTGAATAGTTTGCGCGAGAGACACTTCAAAAGTGGTAAAATGTGCCCCTCCCCCTGTAACTTCTGAAATAAAAGAATAATAAAACTAAAAAAAAATATATGATGTACATTACCGTGCAAACTTCCACCAAAAATTGGTTTGAACGAGATCTAGTAAGTATTTTGTTTTAATACGTCATAAATCGTAAACCGCAATTTACCTTTCATTCAATCAACTCAAATAAAAAAATAAAAAAAAAAACATTTAATTTCATAAACATAAACCTTATGCATAAACCGTGAACCATTATTTTCTAATAATAAAACTGTATTAGGTGCCTAAGTAAATAATAATTATAATAAAAAATACACTATTATTAAAACATCGATCAAAGTTACAACGAACTACAAGAACTTTTATATTATGTTACTTGCTGCTACGGAACCCTTCATGGGCGAGTCCGTCTCGCACTTGGCCGCTTTTTTTTCTTAGTAAAATATAACGTTTAATTTCTGTTTACTTGGGGAGTCCAAGCTGAACCAGAAGCTCAATGGTACCCCGGCGTGTACCCCTTCACCTCCCGCTCCAAGGTACCTAAAAGTTTCTATTGCCGATTTTATTTAGGTAATATTACGATTGTTAATGTTTCAATGTAAAGTTTAATGAAAAAGAAGTGTAAAATTGAAATTTAATATTTATTTTATTTGAACAATTTTATTTTAAATCAAAAATATCCCGTGAACCCATGACTACAGAAGTGAGACTATTTTTTACCACTACAGTTAAGGGTTAAGAATGTTGAAGGTCTTTTTGGAAAAGGGTTCCACTGTTCCGAGCTATTCGATTATAAGGTAACAATGCGATAATTACTACTGGCAAAATACATAAATTAAAAGCAAGCAACACACACGGCAGGTTCACAGTAATGCAATAATTATTATCACTGTTGCAGCAGCTCTGTTAATTAAACTTTGACTTAGAGCACATCTGCAAGGGCGTTTTGATCTCTGCCAACCGCGTATTTCTGCTGAACGGAAAATCTTGAAAAACTTTATCGTTCTACGTCAGGAACCCCTGATGCGGCGCCACCGTCGGCATACGTATGTATGCGCTTAAGCTTATTAGCAGAAGGCTCTTCCGGTGATGTTTCGTTATTTTGAGCCAGCAGCGTTCGTGCAAGAAGTCCTCCGGAAACTTTATCATATTGCCATTCACAGAGACACTCCCCGGCACTTATCAGATGACATAGAAAAAGTTTGGCCATAAATAAAATGTAGTGATGGAAGTAGGTGCCCGTAGTTGTGGTGGCTCCTCATTTAGAGCGCTCTTAAGCGCCTTGCTTTCAATCTTCAATATATGGCCGAAAAAACCCTGTACGATACTTACTTTTTGCTTTGTTATCAGCTGTCTGCAGGCCTTACCTTAAGGACCAGAACTCGGAATTCCCAAGGAATTAAGTCCTCAACCACTTTCAGTTTTTTAGCTCCTCTTCATACGGCAAAGGAATGAAGGTTTTTTTGTTGTCTTCGCAGTTAATACGATTATAGTGCTTGCTATTTTGGAAATGGAGCGAAAAATAGCCAATCGGACTTAGTGTTTCTATTTTTTATCTAGTACCAAGCAAAAGAATTTTCTACAAATTGAGAGATTTCTGAAAGATAATATACTAATTTATATGAGTCATGTATAAATGCAACTTCTTATCAAAAATGACAACCCCTACATATTAGTATATTACGATACGAGGCCCAAAAGTAGCCGATGGGCACACCAAGGCGGAATTTGCAAATAAAGCGATATAATTGAGTGGTATTTTGAAAAGCGATTAAGACCAGCGGTCGGGATTAATTTTTTAGTTAATTGGTACCGAGAAAAATATAACGTTTTTCTTAAAATAAATGTTGATAGGAAAAAAATTTCGCCTTTGCACTTCGGCAACAAAACGAACTGATGATATATTTATATCAATATTTTCACAGTTGAAATAATAATTTCAAATAAAATCATTGAAATTCAGAAAATGGTGTGCTATCAAGTCCAGAAAATTTATAACATTTCCAAGTATAAGTGGGATTGAGGGGAGGGTATATAACACGTCAAACAAAAACAGTAAGAAAAAAATCAACAAGTTACTTCAAGACTATCAACAGTCCGCTTTTGCTTACTTATGTACATGTTTTAACCAAGAATGTGTGCCACAGAAATAGTTTAGAAATACCTCGTTCTATTGTGTGACTCTTCTTTCCGTTGTAATGACCGACCCGTTTTAAATAGTATTTACTGGCCATATAACCTGTGTTCACAAGGAAGTTAAGTGGCACATTAAAATAAAAAGGAAAAGAATAATTGAGAACATTAATGGCGATGATATAATGCAATTGTTTTTTCTTATAGAATAGAATGAAATTTACTTTACAGTTATTTAGGAGCCCACTCTTTTTCATATCACCTAAACCTGGTATTTCTTGCACTTAAAAATTTCTGTTACTATTATTTCATCCAAATTTTTAAATGTAGAGAAGTATGCATAGTGCAATGCCACTCCATATGGTTCGCAATTTTTTTCTTCGACTCTGTCGCCATTTTGTATTTTGTGGCCGCCATTTTGGTTTTATAAAAGCAAAGCCTTATTGATTAAAATCCATCCTGCCGTGGGGATGCTACGAGGGTGTAAAGAAACCAAGATACAAAGATACGCGTGAAAAACCTCACCCTGTCATTGCTGACGCGCAGTCAGGAACAAGGATGTTCTGGATCAAAAAGCGGGCGTTCATTCTAGATATGTCCTGTTTAGCTATACTCCCAGTATGTTACTAAATTAGCAGTTGAGGCTCTAAAGGAGTTGTAGGCTAAACGGCTACTCACAGATCTCCCCAACAAACCGAGATTTAGTTAGTAGTTAGTTTATTTATTTAGTCAACAGACAACTGCCCTGACTGACAAAAAAATACAAACAATACAATAAATTAACTTAAATCTTAATTAATTTAAACTACAATGTTCCTAAGTCTACACTCAATATCTCTCATTTTTAGGTTAAAATCTGCAATATCATAATATTTATTGTAAGAGGCCTTCAGTGAATCAACCGGACCGAACATCGCATACCATGTTCGACGGTTTTCAATTAAAAAATCGTGATTCCTAAACTTCTTTACGGATATGTTAATATTTAGTGAAAACAAAAGCTCGAGACAGTTCAATTCGCCTGTCAACAGCTAATGGATAAAAACGACTTTACAAATCTCACGGCGACATTTCAACGACTACAAATCGATCAACTTCAACCTATCCTCATAAGAAGGTAGCTCCACAGGATTTTGCCACGGCAGCGATTCAATTCCTGTTATATGTGCAGAGTGATGCGGAAACCACGCCACACCTCCATATTCAAGAATCGGTCTAACCAGTCCTTGATACAGCGATTTAAGGACGTAAGTATCCCTTATTACCTTAGACCATCGTTTTATAAAATAGATCAAGGTGTTTGGCATTTTGGAATAATGTAAAGGTAAACAAAGAGAGAAGAGCGCAAACTCGCGCCGCCCGGTCGTGTATAGCTGTACTTCAGACGTGTGATTAATTAATGATTTGTTAATTTTATTTGTAATTTATAATAATTAATCATTTAAATCTTTTCTTTGTAATTTAATTTAATTTAATTTTTATAATTTAATTCTTTTATAATCTTTTATAATTTGACGATTTGTGTAGTTCTTTCTTTTCAAACAATTCCGGAATTCATATTAAAAAAAACTTTCGTCGGTTACTTGATTAGTTAATATAGTAGTTTACGAAGCGAAGTAACCAGTGATTTCACAGTGCAAAGTAACCAATGATTCCACAGTGAGTACAACCGCCACAGCATATTTTAGCAGTCCTCAGGCTAATTAGAATAATAAGAAAGTGTTTAAACTAACAAAAAATAACTGTAGGAAAGCTAAGATCTAAACATTTTCAATTTAATTTAATTTTATCATGAATGTTTTCTGCAGCCTGTTCTTGGATATTTGGTTGTACGTTATCTCTTTTTACCTAGAACAACAATGGACCAGATAAAGAATATTGCTGTCTCTCTCACTCTCTGTAGCTAAAACCGGTGTAAGCGAGAGCAAACAAGAATCATCTCACCCCTTCGTTCTCACCTCGTGGTTACTGCTACTCATTTATTGGAATCTGTTTTGTATACTGATTTGTTCTTTTTTTTTATGTGGAAGTGTTAGAGATGTATATGTATATAAGATAATCTATCCAAGGCATATTTCATGAGGAAGGATACCACGCCTATCATATTCAGCGAGTCCAGGCTTTCCTGTCTACAGTTATAAATAGCGGTTTGATTTTTGCCAAAATATGCCAAGCAAGGGGATCCCGGATTTTTTAAATTAAATTTTGACGACTGATGAGTCATGATTTGACCAAATTGGAGTATTCAATATTCATAATATCCACACGTGGGCAATTGAAAATCCACACGAGGTGAGACCTTTTCAACATCGTTTTAATATAAACATGTGGTCTGGTGTCCTCAATGACGAATTAAATGGGCAGTTAGAACTTACGTCAAGACTTAATGCAGAAAACAACAAACGTTTTTTGGAATACGAGCTACCATTTTAGCTGGAAGATGTGAGTTTCGAATTTAGACGAACTATGGTGTTTGACGTCGCCCCATATCACTAAGCAAAGCAAGTGCGAAATTACTTAAACGAAATGTACCCTAACAGATGGATCGGACGAAAAGGACCAATTAGGTGGCCTCTATCGATTTTTTTGCTTGGGGTTATTACAAAGAAATGACATACTCTCGAGAATGTTCGGAGGAGGATTGATAAAATATGCAATAATTTATTTTTTTAAACAAATTACTATCTTAGAAATTTTCCACCTCAGTATTTTTAAAGGCTGATGTCAGCGAATAATTGCCTATAAGGCTGTGTGCCAAACCTGCTAAATGCTGACTAATTCTAGTACATTTCCTTTTAGTAAGTTTTCGAGCCTGCTAATGGTTTTATCTTCTTTTGCTAAACGGCTAAATTTTGACCTACTAAGACTTCATTTTTGTTGACAAGAGAAACCCTTTCACTGCAAAAAAGTAGTTAAAAAATGACCAGTAGGAAATTATTTTGAGAAGCTCAAGGAAAAAAGGCTACGATAGGTTTAAGTTTGCAATAGGTCAATTTTGTTATTAATTCTGACATTTAAAAATTCTTAAATTTAAATTGCAAGGACGAGTGTAAAATCAAAAAAATGTTTTGTAGCATCCTTTCAGCTTTGGCACTTTTTCTTTTGGATTGAAAATATTCCCATATTATTTAATTTGGGATCCATTTAAGGGAAAAATATCGTGCGCTAAACTAAACTGCCAAAACCTCGTTTTTATGATATATATGTATGTCAAATGAAAATGATAACTACATATTTTTTATCTTCCATTAATATTACGAAGTTAATTATTTTATGCGTGAAAGTACAATTTATAAAGAATGAGTTAAAAAAAAAACCAAAAACGTTGTACAAATTAAATAAAAAAAATTAAAGCCGATTCGGTCGAAAATTTTCAAAAACTTGTTAAAAAAAAAATCATAACTCGAAAACTTCGAAAAATCACGGAACACACATGGGGATGATTCGGATACCCCTCAATATGAGGCACCTAAATTAAACCTTTGGATGTCACTTCTCCGGCCACCCTGTATATTTATATAAGCTATTTATAGAATCTAATAAAATAAAAGAAATTCATTTGAATACGCGACACGAAGTGCTAGGGCGGACATTTTAATCCCCTAAATTTTTTAATTCAGGCTAATTTCAAAACAATGAGAGCAGTCCTGTTCCGGGAAGCCTGCTATCTGACATCAAATTTAGGGCTTAATATAAAATTAATAGAAACTAAACATCCTCGTCGCCACCTTCGGTCTCGTAACACCACACGTTCCACAGCGGGTGCGAGTTCTGTGTACTCTCAGTGAAGTATGTTTCCTTAACGCAGCATTAAATATAAGGCCCGTTCGCAGTGCGTTCTGTTTTGCTCCCTCCCTATCTTCAGATGTTGGAGAGAATGCTTTGTGACACAACGCGGTACAGTTGAACGGCAGAAAGTTAATTTCAGGAGAGGGCCAAAAAGTTCAGCGACTTGCACGAATGGGATGAATTCGCTGCCCGTCCTGTTACAGCAAATATGTGTTAAATGAAAAGCATATTTTCGTGTGAACATTATCTTTATCCAGCAGAATTTAAATGAACGTATAATACGCCGTAACATGGTCTTCTCTGGGACACCCCGGTCGCCAGTCTCGTCCCCGGAGCCCGCTCCAGTTCTCCACCATGCCAGCCAGCTCACCTATCTCATTAGGGAGGAGCTCCGCTCCCTTAAATCGTCCGCAGGATTTTTAGGGTGATGTTGGTACCGTAGGTATCCTGAGTTATTGTTTGAACACAGGGGCGAACGTGCGGGCACACAATTTACGGGTACGACTCTTGAACCCGACGACGGTACCGTCAGATCAGCATCAGTGTTAATTTTTAGGAGCGTGATAAACAGCTTCGATACCGACGCCATAAAATACACGTGGAAAGAAATTTTTAATTGGACCCAGCAGTGCCGCTAAGACTCACAAGCAGGCCGGGCGTACTATTATTCCTTTTCACTTATTGTTTCTCAGCAGCCGCGACATCTGGCAGCAGACGAATCTGTCCCAAACATTTTTTGAAATTTTTACCAAGATTAGAGTTTGATTAAAAGCCGCAAAGGGGTGGCTAGCTAGGAATACAGTGCATCTCAAAACTGATCACATGATAGTACTTTAGGATTTTGCAAGTTGTTCATTAACGGTAACAGATATCGTAAAACTGGTTGCATAATATGGTAGAGAGAAAAATTTTCTATGAAATGCTCGTATACATTTTGACATCCGATTAACCATTTTTGAGTTATTTATGAAATAAAACTGTCTTTCACTAATTTTATTTCGCAAATAACTCAAAAAATATCGCAGTTACGGGAAAAAATGTTTATACCCTTGACTCATTATGGCTGAAATTTAGAATTTCGATCTCAATTTTGCGACCCCCTGACGCACTGCTGTTCAATTTCAAATGTCAAATTTTACAAAACTGGAGAAAATGGACAGCGACCGCCTGATTTTAAATATAATAAACCAGCAAAACATAGATTTTTTACATATAGTAGACTTAATGTTGCACCAAAATAAATTAAAAAAAGTTAGGGAAGAGAGGGACAACAGGATTAAAATATTGCAAATAAAATTTTTGACGTTTCGAAATATTTCCTGATGGTTTAGTAGCCTGTTTTTCACTTTGCAAACAGCTTCATTTCCAAATTGACTTGAAATGTAGATCGAAATGGAGAAAAGAGCCGAAATTCTAAATTTCAGCCATAGTGTGTCAAGGGTATTATAATCAATTTTGTTCACAATTGAATTCTCTACAAGCAAGGCGAGGACACTTACCCATGTCAGAATAAAAATTAGCGATTTTTTGCAGAATTGGGCAAAACATTTTAAAAACAATTTTATCTCGAAAATTATTAATCTACAAATTAACTGAGGACACTTTACATCAGGTTTATAGTTAGCAGAAATAGACTTGTAATTTTGCTTGTGCCATACCTGCAGTGCAACGTCTGGCAATTACTCTACGGTAAGAAAATTATATGTATATTTTAATGTTTAAATTCATACATGTATTTCACCATACGCGTATATGTATTATAACTTTCTTATTTTAGCTTTTAAATTGAATTTCGCATATCCATGCTTTCCGCGTCAGATTTTTTTGTTTTAAAACCGATATGCCCTTTTCGACTCCTGATGTTCCTACAACTTTCAGCTTCTTTTATAAGTTTCTTCTCTTTTTTGGGAATGAGATGTTCTACATCAGTATCTACATTTTCAGACTCTTCCATGGTTTTTTTAGAAATTGGTGTTGTTGGATTTAGTTCTGTTTCTAAAGTGGATGTTTCTAAATCCTCTGTTTGTGATAAATACTCACTTTCAGGCAGGAAATTCATCATTAGAGCCGTTATCATCGCTGAGAATATTTGTTGCACATTTTGCAAATTATAAAAAAGGCATTAGAAAATCCATTTATGTTTTTTTGCTGCTTGGCCTGTATGGGTTTTTATACTTCTTAAATGTTTGCTGTAAGAATCTCTCCGATTTTTCCATTTTTCTTTCAATCTTTTCCTGAAATTTCCAAAGAAACATAATTAAATTTATTATAATTAATAAGCAAAATATATTTTTAGATTTTTAGCTACTGGTGACAGCTTAAAAAGAATTGGAAATAACTACAGAGTAGGCTTTACTACTATAGGGTACATTGTTCGAGAAGTCTTTTAAGCTTTTTTTACCTGAGCCTTAAAGACATACATGGGAAGCAGCATTGAATTTCTATAGAATTGGAAATTTCCGAACTGTGTCGGAAGCATAGATGGAAAGCATGTTATAATTCAGTATCCTCAAAGAAGTGGATCTATATACTTTTCATATTTGAAAAAGTTTTCGATTGTCCTATTGGCTATTTTTTGACCTGATTACAAAATATGTGTAGATGTAGGCGGGTACTGGAAAAACAGTGATTCAGGAATTTTTGATCAATCAGTTATGGGTAGAAAATTTGAAAATGAACAGTTTGCTCTTCCGGCAGCAAAATCATTACGCAATCAAACAACAACTACACCCTATGTATTGATTGATGACGAAAACATTCCTTATGCGGCCATTTCCTTGCAGAGTTTCGAAATATAATCCAGAAAAAGAGAAATTTAATACTTGCCTTCATATGGCTAAATTTGTGGTGGAGAATGCATTTGTCATTCTTTCCCAAAAATGGAGAATTTTTTTCAGACCTTTAGAAACCAACGTAACAACAACAATAAAAATAGTTCGGGTAGCTTGTGAATTGCATAATGTTTTAAGATTTAAAACTTATGAAGATAACTATTTTACAGTTTTAGAACTTCCTGAATTTCAAATGAAAGCTTTTTCAAATTTTAAACAAGATGCTAAAAGACCAAGAAATTAAGCTTTTGAGATCCGTTGAAAATTTGTAAATTATTTTAATACAGAAAAAGAATAAATATAAAGAAACTACATCATACATACCTATACGACTTTTTCTTGAGTTTGTCTTTGCCGCGTGATCGACAAAGCCTGCTAGATGTTATGACTGACAGGTGTGGTTTTTAACGAAGTATGAGAATTCGTTTTGAAATAAAGTTTCCTTAAAAATATGAAAAAGCTTTGTTGTTTCTTTGATTTTTACAGAGAAATGCAAATACGTCTTTGTTTCATTACCGTATTATTCAAGAGTATAATACTACATGGAAGTGATCGACGTCAGAAGAGTATATCGTCGCCCTGGGGAACGTTATTCTCACCCAAGACTCATCAGTGAAGAGTACATTACTCCACTGCTCTAGTGTTCAATCCCTATGCTCTCGAGCAAATTCAAGTCATACTCGACGGTGGGCTACCGTTAAAGGTCGTGTTACAATGGTGACGCTGTCGCTGTCGCTATCGCTGACGCGCAACTAGACGCCCTTGTCAAAATTGTCGCATTGAGGGTTGCATACACTGTTACAATGGTGTTGCTGTCTCAAATTTTATTTGTTGATGATTTACTACTGTTGCTTAGAAAAAATGGAAAGAAGACGAAGAAAGGGAGTTCACCCTCTTTGCAGAACGAGAAATAATTATTTAAACTAACAAAATTAAAATAATATGTATTCTAACTCACCATACATATAAATATCTATACGCACATATACACACATACATATGGATATCACTTGACGCTCGTCAAAAGTTGAAATGTTCTCAACTTTGAGCGACGCGATTCGTGACAGCGACCTCCGGAGCGACACACTGTAATTGTCATTAGGAGATTTCATACTTTTAACTTTTGACAGCTGTTGCGACAGCGACTACCACAGCGACAGCGTCACCATTGTAACACGGCCTTAATGCTGGGCCTATTGCAGCTCTCTTTGGAGTCAGGTTCCGTTCAGCAAGTCTCATTCTGACGGTATCTGAACTTATGACCACTTGGCCTTCGTCACGCAGACTTTGTTGGACTTGAACTTCGTTGAGGCGGCGATTTCGTAGAATAGCAAGTTGGGTATAAGGATCATGTGCTGCTGATGTAGCCCTAGGTCTGCCCGTACCCGGACGGCAATCGAATGCTCCAGTCTCTAGCTATCGTCTGTAAACTCGTAACACCAAAGAACTGCTGATTCGAAGTCTTCGCCTGCTTGAAGTAGTGCTATAGCTTGAGCTGCTTCCTGAGTTGTCGTATCTATTATTGGCCTAACAAAGTAGCAAACATATACGCGTCTGAGCAAACGATGGACAAAAACTAAAGAAATTATTAGAAATATCCGATATTATAGAAAAACAGAACGCTAATCGCGAACTCTAGTCAAAACAGCAAATCATTAGCATTGTATTTGTTGCTTGATTACAATATGAGTTGACGGTACGTTAGAACAAATTTATAGTCATTTTAATCAGCATGAAACGCACTTCCTGTAGAAAAAGTGCATAATATCTTTGGAATGTAAAAACCCATCTAATACGTATATTAGATTATCTGTACATTGCGCAAGGTGCAAATATTTTAATGTCCCCAATCAAAATATAACTTTTAAAAATTGTGTGTCCATTTTAGCTGCATAATGAAGTTGGTGAAAAAAATGAAATAGATTGTCGAAGTAACGAATTGCCGAATTGAACGTTTAATCAATCATAAAACTAATACCTCCTTTTATGTCTACATTGGAAGTAGTAGAAAGTGACATTGATAATATAGTATGTAGAGATAGAAATATATTTACAATTAACTGACCCGTACCCGGCGTTCCTCAAAATAGACCGATTTTAAAGGACATCATCCGATTTTCATACATTTTTGGTCCAAATATGAAAGTGCCGGCCAAGAAAAAGAAATGCTATATTCTATTAGAACTTGTCCATCTGAGCATTTATTATTATGACACCAAAGCTGTAGGACCATTGTCCTTGGTTTTATATGAGTTTAAAAAATCTGTCTTTTTCAGTTAAATGATCTTAGAAAAGTATCTGACTTTTTACATCTTTTAGTTCTTTTTTAACATCATTTTGTGCATATTTGTGCCTTAGAATATTCCTAAGCCCGTTTTTACATTGAGGTTGTTGTTAAAAAATAAAAGAAAAAAATATAGTTTATGTAATATTATGTTTATTAAAAATGATCATTGTTTAACAGCTTTTACACGAATTATTGATCACAATCTGAATAATTAAGTCGTCATCATCTGGTAAAACTATGATGCTCTCTAAACCCAAAGTTGCGGGCGTAAATGAAGGCAAATGCCTGGTATGGCTCATTAACCATATTATGCACATTATATGTGAGCAGCACCCAATCGTCGTTTTACCTATGATGCACGTATAATAATAGTGAGCGATTGCTTGCAATCCTGATAGTTACCTGTCAATGACAATATATGTATAATACTGCCTGGATCTGATATGCCGGGATTGCAATCGCCCACGTATCAGCCATAAATCATTGTCCTGTACCTTTAACTCTGTCATTGGACAAATCACTGCTGAGCTCAATTTCAAATTACCCATTCTCCAGTATGTGCTCCCCGTAATAACTTTTCGCCTGTTTTAATTGATATATCCCAAGAGCGAATAAGAATAACTCTTCCTCATTTAATATGGGAAAATCTTCAAACTCTGGCATATCCGCGGTCATTGACCGAAACTGAGCACGTCTGCGATTGTAGTTATGGCGTACTACAAGATATGCATTCTCTCATTGATAAATTCGTAAGATGTCAGCGGCATGGGGATTATCCTGAATTAAAACATGATATCGATTTATTAGTGCTGCTGCGATTCTGAAGTAATCAGACATGCTCCTAAGAGCTCTATTGTTGTAGACGTTTCGTAGTGATCGAAAGTCTCTTTTTAACCTGCCGTTGACAACTTCAACAACCCAACGACAGATTGTAATTAGGCGGAATTTATTCGCCTGATCCGTGGTCAGTTTTGTTTTATGTGGATACTTCGTTTCCGGCATATACGGTTTGTAACCGCGAGACTCGAGATTTTTGATTGAGTTACGAAATCCACGATCCAAAATAAAAATGTCTCCACTTCTATAAAACCTGTGGAATGGACTGTTCTGATTATTAATCATACCGTTCATTATATCTCCGTCAGATGTGACGGCAGCATATGGTCCAATGACTTCGATGATATGTCCATCGCAAGAAACAATGAGAAACGTTTTGAGGAGATTTCTGTATTTATGAGGGCTGTACGACTGACGTCGAACAAAATAATTGCCACTTTTTTGTAAATACATGTATGTGGCATCACAAATAGTAATAGCTTTTCTTTCATTTTCTGGGCTCGACGGGTTTCCAAATAGATTATAAGGCAGCAAAAGATTCCTCTGTGCTACATTCTCGCGTGTTATGTGATCAAAACCAAGATTTGAGGGCACAAAATCTTCCAGAAGTGCTTCGCGTCCGATTTTCAACAATGCATGGAACGTTGTTTCACCGCATTTGAAGATATTAGCTAGTCTCGCGTTTGAGTCTCCTGTACTCAACTTAACTAATACTGCCACCAATACGGTTCTTTTCTTGCTTTTCAATCTCAAGCGTGGTAAACTGTCTAGCAGTTCCGCAAACTGGTCCTGAGTCGTACCTGTCCAGGTATGAAACTCAGCTGGTGCCATAGTTTCATACGGTTCAAAATCAAGGATATCTTCTGCAATGTCTTTGTAACATCGACACTATAGTGACTATTTGAGCAGCGGTGAATTCTTTCGATGTGTTATCTTGCAGAGGGAGTAAATGCCACATATTTTGCTCCATGTGTCCATTACAAACACGTGCACTTTCCGGCACAAAATAACTATAACGGCAGAACATGCGTAAAGTTATATTGTTTGGAATACGTCGGCGTGATTCATTTTGACAGTGTTGGAAAATGCAACTGTTTTATGTGCTTGGTGCCCAAAGAAGGCCTGACAAAACCAAAGAGGAAATTCTTCCCAGAACATCTTCGGCTTCGGGTGGATTATCCTTTTGTTCAGCTTGGCGTTCAGCCTCTCGAATACATTGTCGGTGCGTTCGGTTCTTTGCCAACACGGTCGACAAATGAACGCAGTAGGCTCCAACTGAAAAGTTAACAAACGAATTGACAAGAAAGAAAAATCAATCACATACATATGTACGGCTTTTATCAATGAGTCGTCCAAATCGGTACCATTCCAGACGAGTCATTAAAGAAATGAAATTATTATAATGCAGCACACCTAAGACTACGACTCAAATCACCATAATCGTATTTTTGGTACCTATTTCTAATATTTATGTAGAATAGACTCAGTGGCGTACCTAGGTAACCAAGGGCCCTGGTTCAAAAAAAAAAAAATTGGGGCCCTATCTAAGCTGGCTAGGTTTTATCGGGTACAAAATATAAATAAATATATGTAAATATAAGTATTTTAAGGTGCGAAGCTACTTCATCATCCGCTTTTTACCGCTCACTACAGAGCGTAGCAAAATAAAGCTAGTTATGTAACGTAGTTATAAAAAATGAAACAATAACGAGGTAGATTATAATTAATAATATATGAAGGTTATTATGCAATAAAACGAAGTAAATAAAGATTAAATGGTTTGTTATATTAAGATCGAATCTCTCTGCTGACAACAAAATGAAAATGAATCAATGACTTCGGTTGTTTTCGATCGCTATTAGCGATAAATGTTTGAGTCGAGCTTGATACACACAATTTCTTAAATCATTTTTTTAAATTTTTAATTTGCTGAATGATCTTTCAAACGATGCAGATGTGACAGGAATTGTATAAAACATTAAAAGTGTTGTAAATACTTCCGTAAGGTTCATTCTAACACTCCATATTTGATCATTATTTCCTTGCCCGGGGTCTCCACTGGCAATTTCTGTCTTAACATTTCTGTCCGAACAGAAAAAAAGTCCAATGGAGACCAAAATGTTATAACAGAAAATCTGTTAAGACAGAAATGTTAAGACATTTTTCCAGACAGAAATGTTAACAGAAATGTCTTCATCTGTCACTTTGTGAATTTTCAAAATGGCCGCTGCGATATTTTTCGAGACAAAATGTTATGAAAATGATTATTTTTGTCAGGTACAGAGACTGTTTATGGACTAGTAAGCTTAAATTTATAAAAAGAATGATTTCAACAAATTTGCATTGGAGAAAATAGCTCAGGAATTTAAATGGCGCTGAAAGACGACATGACAGAAATGTTAAGACAGAAATTGCCAGTGGAGACTGGGCGTATAAAATGTCCAAGATGGCGCTGATAGACAAGATGTTAAAGACAGAAATGTTAAGACAGAAATTGCCAGTGGAGACACGGGGTTAGATAATAATTGGTGAACAGTCCATGCCTGGGTCAATTTAGGTAAAACTAGGTGGTAAATATTAACAAATCGAAGGGAAAAATTAGGTCGTATTATGTATATCAGAATATTTACGTTGGAATTGATCACAAGTTTTTAATAAAGTTGCTTCATCTACATCTAGTAAAAATGTTGGTGTTAGAAAATTGTAAAACGTGTGTTTAATTGAGCTATTATTGTGTCTGGTATATTAGCCGTGTTCCTTTCACATCGGATCCAGTTCCAGGTTTTGGAGGAAATTTTGAATTGAATTGAAATTTTAATAACCGTCACGTATATAAAGTTTTAAAATCGGAGAAAAGCGCATCAAATTGCCATGATATTTACCCATTCAAACTTCAAATCTTGAATCAGATAAATTTTTGGATTAAAGTTTTGACGAATAAAGTGGGTATAAATCCAGGCAATTTGATTTTATTTTCGAGAAATAAAAGTTGTTTGATATGGTTTCCGCTCATAAAATTCAATTCAATCCAAAATTTCCTGCAAGACCTGGAACTGGATCCGATGTGAAAAGAACACGGCTGTTATTGAAAATGGTTATTTTAAATATTTCTTCCCGGGTTTGAAATCGGTGGTCAAAAGCTAATTCATCAAAATTTCTTTTAACTGTCCTTTCCTTTTTTACTTGAAAATGAGGATCTATATAATATTTGCTTGCAGTTTCACTGACTTTACAATTACACTTCAATGATTCGAAGTCATTTCTGTAAATTATCAATTTTACTTTAATCTCTGCTAAAGCTCTACTTGCTTCGTCCAAATCTATATCGAATTTTTGTAAAGTTTTGGATGCATAATTGAAGTCGTTTAATACACGGTACATGAAGTTACAAAGCAACACGAAATCGAATTTTAGCATTTAAATTTCGAGGCGCCTGAGTAAACAAGTCGGGGCTGGGCTGTTTTGCCCATTGCGTGCATTCGATTCTTTGTTTCGAAGCTCGAGAGCTTTGATTCGGCGCGTCGCCTAATTATGGGCACAGGCAGCGCTTTTTGAGGGTTTCAGCAGAGATAACATATTACTACGTCTAGATGTGCAAAGTCATAGAAATTTTTCGTCAAGAGCTTTCACTTTAAAAACCTCCAATCTACTTCCAATCGCACATGGCCTAGCCCTAACCGAAGAGATCGTGAGTTTCTCTCTTAAAACAATGCTCACAGACAATGAATAAATCATGCGCATTGGCTGCAGCTCAGGTTTGGCATGCGCGCACGGGTTAAAGAGTCGCGACATCACTCTCTGCTGTTTGCTTCGCTGCAGATCCAAGCCTGGCCAAGCCAATTAATCGCTTTTAAGAGAGTGGCCCATAATAAGATAATTTTAAACGAAAGCCCTTTTGCCTGAGAAGCTTTCATTTCATGCCGCGAAAAATTTCTATAGGATTGCACATCTATATATTCGTTATCTCTGGTTTCAGCTAGCATTTATGACGGTGTCATAAAATTGCATGAGAGGCACCAAACTTGTACCTTGATATTTTCCAAGGGCAGGTCATCTAATCCTTAAATATCATCATTTTCACCCCAAGTGAACTTCGTTTAGTAACTTTGTTCATTGTTATCACAGTTATGTTATTTTAATTTCGTTAAAAACAGTTATGCCCGTACTTTTAATGTAGCATTTATGTTTTGAAAATGAGAGACATTTTCGCGAGGTCAGTTCGAGATTTGCTGGCCAGGGGCCCCCTGAACTCGAGGGCCCTGGTGCACTGCACCACCTAGCACTTTGGTAGCTACCCCACTGAGACTGTGTGTGTTCTTACCTCTCGATGTAATAATTCCTCTATCACTATTTGGGCCATGTCAAGGTGATCTGTTTCACGCGAAGTCCAGTCGTACCTTCGCCGATTCTCTGTCGATTCGGGACACAATAGATAGGTCTGTCATGACTCGTATTAGTATAACATACCTTTAACAAGCAGTGCGGTAACCAGTGAAAACGTACAGCGAAAACAAAAACACATGACAGAGTTGATTTCGGTACTTACAAAACAGACGAACGAGCAAGCGCGGTCACCGGGTTGGGGGAGGCAGAGGGCGGGACACCGCATCCTTTCTTTTGACTGTAATGGACAGCTTTTACCTGGTTTAACCTTTTTTGGATCTATCATTCATTATCATTCAATTCCAAAAAAAATAAGCTGGTGGTATTTTAGTTAGAAAATTCTCAAAAAGTGATTTTCTATGTCAAGAACCGGTATAGGTTAGAACCATTGGTGCTAATAATGTTCAAAATGTCATGTTACGGCAAAACATCACTTGTTTTTGCGATTTCATTGTGTCGAAAATGCATGAAAAGGCAGCATTTTCAAATGTTAATGAAACCAAGAGCAATGTTCCTACAGCTTTGGTGTAATAATAATAAATGCTTAGATGGACAAGTTCAGGATATAACAATTTTTTTCTGGCCGGCACTTTCTAGTTTGGACCGAAATGGATGATGTCCTTTGTTAAATGTCACTCAGGAGGTTAAGCGCAACATGCTCATAGAATTTCTTCTAAGACCGTTTTCGAATTTACAAGCACTTGCACTTAAATCTATTCTCCACACTATATATTCTCCGAAATACTTTGTTTAAACCTCACCCACGATTTGTTTGGTCCCTTCCTATTCAACTTATTCTAAGTCAAGCTTGGCTGAACTTGCCGAGAACTCTAAGTCCTTTCCTGTTCAATTATTCTAAGTCCGTGAATACTAACTTGAGCTGTGTTTGTTCGAGTATTACGTCTTGTGAACGTCGATTTTAGAACGGATTGTTAAGGTGTTGGGTTTATACCAATTCGAAACATTAATAATATTCTATCACCCTTTTGACCAAGGAGTTTGATTTGGCAGCTGTATTTAAAGGATCCATCCCTTTCTTCTCTTCCTTAAATCAATCCAGATTTAACATACTTCGAATAGTGCTAGGGCGATCGAAATTGTACGTGGATTTTTATGCACTAACACTGTTTTATTTGTCACAATTGTAGTGTTCTCGCGAGTACACTAAATGAGAACGTAGTTGATCTCCGATATAGTATAGAAAAATTAAACCTTTTTATATTTCTACTGCCTTACGATAAATACATTTTGGAGACAACTTTGTTATTTTGCTTGTTTTTTAAGTGCTAACAGCATAACTCATTAATGTAGAGCCGTTCAATTCGAGCATCCTAAGTGACGAAAAAAATTATTTTTTTTGCCGTCACAAAAATCTAAAGAATCTTTTTCTATGTTCGATAAGTAATTACATCTTGGTTTTGTGTCTTAAACATCTATCCTGTACGAAAAGTTGCCCTTAGGAGCATCTACCCTTTGGCATATATGTACATATATGTATTTCTTCCGACACGCTTTGTGAGGAATTGAAAAAAAATGTTTTAGATTAAAGTTTCGTATTTTTTTCCGAATCTGCAATTAAAAATGGGGGTTCCCATTGAAGAGATTAAAGCTACCCCGAGTTTGATGTCAAGCCACGGCTTTCCAAAAACTATTTAATATGCGTTTTCCTTTCTTTGATTCAATGTGCATTTTGCAAGATATTCAACCGCTTCGAACATTTCTTAAACGCTGCATTTCCTTTTATTTTTATCGAGAACGTTTTTTTCTCTCAGAGTCAAACCAGAAAAATAACTAGATTTATTTTTTTTTTACAAAATGTAATTAAAATTTGGGCACATAAGGGCATATATCCCAGTATTATACATTTAATGTATACACTTTTGTACAGCAGTATACCATGAAGTGGTTCTCGCTATTGAGTGGTCTTGACCACTTCCTTGATAACCGGTGAACGCTCAAGGTGTGTTATAGAAGTTGTGAATTGCTGCTGTAAAGTTGAATTGTATCGTAGGTAATAAGATGTGTTATGGATTATTGTGCCTGTGAAAGACTGTGAAGGACTTATGAAATAAAGAATTAAAAGAAAATACATAAAAGTTGGCGAAGAGGATTGTGGTATTCGCAGACACGTGTAAAGTAACAAAAAAATAAATCTAACCTAGAAAATGTCAACAAGGAACGCAACACAAAAAAACTCTGGCAACGCCTCTGATTTGTTAAGGACAAGTTTTTGTATCTACTCTTTTTGAAGTTTTTTGTTTTTGTAATTTTTGAACTTTTTGATATTGCTGACCTCTTCATCGTGCTTCGTCCATCACTGGATTCTCTGGACATTGGAGTGTGTGGACTGCGTGACTCAGTTCTTCCGCATTTTGGGCTTTTATGAACTTGCGTCGCTCTTTGCCCACTGTCCACCCGTAATTTTCATTTACCAATCTTCTAGAGACTCGTTTGGACTGGCCAATCTGTGAGGCGGCTCCTGATTGATTTCTTCAGCGTTCTGATTTACTCCTGTGCCCTGAACCATTATATCAGGTTTGCATTTTTGTGTGTCGGACGGCTGCTCTTTCGCGCCTTTTTCTGCCCTTTTTTCTGCCCGCCACCCACCTGTCATCTTTGTTGACCTTCTACGATCTCAGGGACTTCTGGAGCCCTGTTGCGCGGCGCTCTACCTGTGAATAGCTTATACTTTCGACATCCGAACTTTCGTCTCGAGCTTTCACACGCGCGGTAATGCCGATGTGCAGCGCTTGTCAATCCTCTAATTTGGACGTGGACGAGGTTTGGATCGAGTGTGAGGGCATCTGTGGTAAACATCTCCACTCAGCTTGTGTGAAGCGAAACTTGCGGAGCACCGATAAGGATAGCCGCAGTTACATCTGTACTGATTGCAGCGATATAAAGCCTTGTCATGTGCTGAAGGCATTCAGGCTCTTGACTTCCCAAATGGATGATCTGTTTAGTCTCCCATCTAGCGTTTCTCTAATATGCGACAAACTGAAGGACCTCTCGGATAAGTTATACATACTACCTGATCTGTCGGATGATATGAATGCTCTGTCTGCAAAGGTCGACACTTTGCCCATCACTCTGGCTGAGATTATGTCATCTACCAAATGTGCGGCAGACTACTCTTTTAAGGCTTTGGGAAAAATTGACACCATTGTTGAATCACTTGCTGATTTCAGCTCTCCACCTGGTGCCGTTCTTCCTACAACTGCCATTGAAAATATATCGGCTGCTCTTGATTAGATTAAAAGACTTATTGCTGGACAGGCCACAATATCAGCACCTATTACCTCAAAGCTCATGAAAGCCGTCTCTCCTCGAACGGACGTGAACACTGCTAAACGTACTGCTGTCTCTGATGAACCCACGAAAGCTTCTCGAATCTCCACGAGATCAAAATCACAATCGTCATCATCACAAACATCATCCGCAAGACTGTCACCATCTGCGACTATATCCATGGATCCTACAACATCTAGGGACGTTGAAAAGCGCTGCTTCATCGCAAATGCTTCCAGTTGTGACTTCGGATAAACATGATAAATTTTTGGGTTCGCCTCATCTACCCGGAATCTCTCGGACTCCGACGCCAACAGTTCCTAATTCGGATAGCACTGCCCTTGGTTGGCAGTCCCCACCACGGTCACACACTCTCTGCTGGGACATCTGCATCAGTTGATCTTGAGGTTGTCAAGCCTCCTGTATCCTTGTTTATTTCACGCCTGTGTTACTCGACGACTACTGATCACATCTTAAAATTTATTTATACAAAACTTGGACGTCCTACTGCAAAAATCTCATGCCAAAAACTGACAAAACCCAATCTACCTAATCGCGACACTGCTTCTTTTCGCATATTTGCCCCGGACGATGTCTTTCCTCTCCTCAATTCTAAGGACTTCTTGCCTGAGGGTATCGTCTTCCACCAATTTTTACCCCGGGCTCACCACCTTAAGGGTGCACATTTTGTGCCGAGTGAACATGCCACAACCCTCGTAATCAACGACTTTGCTGTACCTAATTCTACATCTAATGATTGTAATCGTAACTTTAATGTTGTTTATCAGAATGTACGTGGTTTGAGGACCAAGTTGCTGGACGTGTCTTCATCTATTTTGGCTGACAATCCTGATATCTTTTGTCTTAGTGAGACGTGGCTTAATTCATCGGTGTCGAGTAATGAATTTCAACTTTCTTCTTATGACATTTTACGTAGCGACCGTGACTTGAGTCGAAGTTCCAAGAAGGATGGCGGCGGTGTCGTTATTGGCGTAAAGACTGCTGCCTTCGCCCTTTCACTTTCCTACCGATCTTTTTCCCATTGAATCTGTCTGCATTCAATTTAAACTTCTTTGTCACGTGAACCTTTATGTTTGCTGTGTATATGTTCCGTGTTCCTCTTGCCTGGACAGTTTGGACCGTATTTGTGATGATTTGGCGGGAAACCTCAATGTAGTTGACCCAAACAGCTACTTATTAATCTGTGGAGATTTTAACTTACCAGGCTTACCTGGTCTGACTCCTGTCCTCCACTGCTTCTCTAATTGTAGTGCGAGTACTTTGTTGCGTAACTTCATGGAGTTTGGTTTAGTTGTTGAATTTAACAATATTAAGAATCAAAATCTATTTCACTGGACCTAGTATTTTCCAATCTTTCGCCTGAACTTATTCAAACTGTTAACCACACTGGTTTAGTTTCTACGGATCAACATCATCCGCCGCTAGAAATTGAACTTATTCTGCCTCTGAACGCAAACGTCTGTGCTTTATTCTGTACTGGACGATGCAATATGCAAACATGTTCCTCTTCGTAGAGCACCGAAGAAAAATTATGCAATCTGGTTCACTCCCGAAATTTTAAATGCTCTCGATGAGAAGGAAAGGTTAAGATCATTGTATAAACGATGTAAAACTCCTGATCGAAACGATCCCAAGCCTTATTGGGATTTTGCGAAGAACTCTAGATTTTGCGACAGATCTCCTTCTATCTTGAAATCTGACGAGGATACTGCATCTGACCCACAATCTATCTGTGATATGTTTGCCAGATTTTTCAGTGGCTCTTTTATTAAGCATGACAATAATGACCTGACAATAATTTTTTACCTCCTTGTGCAATATCTTTGTCTAATTTATCCTACAGTGTGAAATAAAATTTGGCACTCTTTGATTTGAATTTAAAATTGAATTTTTGGTGAAAAGGTGATGATTTCTGAAAAAAATATTATTGAAAATTTGTTTAAAAATACTCCAAAGTATGAACCGAGAAAAAATAAAATATGTTAAACGGACTGATCGCATAATCAAAAATTTATTTTAAATTTTCACTCATGCGAACAAACTTCACTTCGCTAAAAAAAACAATCATCTTTACAATGAGATAGCTCGTTACCTAGGTAACGATTCACAATGATGAAAACGTATATGTGTCACCCCGCGCCCAAACCTTCGACAGGGCAGGCAATATACTGATCGGCCGGTAATCACTCACCACCTTGGCTTCACCCTTCTTAGGTACTGGACAGATTTTCGCACATTTCCAGGCTAACGGAAAGGTCGAGGTGGTGACAATTGTGTTGAAAGCCGACGATTGGAAGGTCTAGTCTGAAAAGACGAGAAAAAGGTGTTGAGCTCGTCAGGACACAGGCCGCTATAATCAACATCATCCGCACCATTTATCCCGAGATCGTTCACCTTCCGCCATAGCTGCTTAGCAGGCAGGTCTTTACCGAAATATTTCTCCCCATACAACCTTTTACCATCCCTCACCATCTGTGTCACCCTGTTTCTCAACACACAATGAGACCTCCACCTATCAGGGGTTCGACGCTCCATATAAGCTCTAAACGCCTACAGCATTCCTGATGTGGGAATTATACCAAGGATTTTCACTATGGTTTGGGTATCAGGACTGAAGCGGCACATGTTTATTGAAAAGCTGCAGTAATGAGGCGTTAAACACACCAAATTGAATATTAACATCTCCAGTGCAGTAGATTGCACTAAGATCCAGCTCAGAAGCATCTGCTAGAAGATTATTTAAATGAATAGCATTATAGTTGCGGTATTGAAAAGATTCCGATACACGCCGATGCATAATATCGAGTGAAATGAAAATAAAGGCATGCTTAGAAATGCCCGGGACCCAAAATTGATTACTATAAGTTACAGAGCACTTGTCGTTCACAACGAAAAAGTCATGAGGAGTCATCATGAGGAGCTTCCATTCGCAACATCAAAATGCGTCGGCGTACCATTGCTAATGAGCTGCGTCCCATGGCAATCAAAATAAAGGTTAGTAGAAGTTAGGATATGAGGGTAAACGTCATTATACTTAGGGAGCAACTAACTCAGAACACTGTCAAGGGACTGTAATTGACCGCGAGGACGATAAATCACCCCTCCAACCCCCACCTGAACAAAGAGATACTCCAACTCCGAGTCTGCTGATCTGGCCAAGACCTTGGCCGGTAAGTGGCTAGAGGTATAAAGAGCTACTCCTCCCCCCTCAAGACGGGACGATAGTTACGGAAAATTTTATATCCAAGAATAGCTACTGCTTTATTAAGCACATAAGACTTAAACTAAGTCTCTGAGACACCAACAATGTCCAATAAAGAACCAGCGAGTATGGACTTAATTTCATTGAATTTAGATGACTTAGTTGAGGGTTTGATGCTCTGTCCATTGAAGTGCCCGATATTGAGGTATTTACGCCTAGTCCGAAGATTACGCCTGAGCACCGAGCTGTCCGACAGCGCCTCAGAATTCCGATCATCCAGCGTCACCAATTGATGAACAAGGTAGGCAGTTAACTGGGGAGGATATACGCATCATTGCAGGAAAGGCATATAAATAAATCAGAGCTAACATATCTAATTAAACTATTGTAGGAATTTAAATAAGATTCCATACTTTTATTTTATTTTTAGTAATTTAAAGATTTAAAAGGAAATTATTTAAAGAAATTATTTAATTTTATTTTATTGTTAATTCACAAAATTTTGGTTAAAGAAAATTATTATGTAGACGTCTTTAAGTATTGAGGATATTCAGTCGACTGACTTTTATCTGTTGTTTTGTTTTTCTCATCGAAGCTTTAAAAAATCCCACGATTGCTTCGATTATACTGTCCTCCATATTACCCTCCTACCAGTTCTCGTTTACGAGGACGATACCGTGGTATGTAGGGTATATTGGGGGTGCTCTCTGGTATTTAATGGCTGTGGAGTCGCCAACTTTGTGAAGTGTTGAGAATGCGGCTGTGAGGTTGCCGACTTTGAGAACTGCTGGTAGTCCGGCTGTGAGGTCGCTGACTTTGAGGGTTGCTGGGGGTGCGGCTGTGAGGTCGCCGACTTTGAGGACTGCTGGTAGTGCGGCTGTAAGGTCGCCGACTTTGAGGACTGCTGGTAATGCGGCTGTGAGGTCGCCGACTTTGAGGATTGCTGGTAGATTATTCCAAATTTGAACGATTGATCCGTTGGCGGTCTGGGTAGAGTTATGGGGCCCCGGGTAAAATTCCCCCTTCCTCTTGGTCCGCGTCCGGCGTCGGGGTCACCAATGTAGGAATTTAAATAAGATTCCATACTTTTAGGAAGGATATACGCGTTGTGGGGACACAACTTAAGCAAAAACTCAACTTAATTCAAATAACAACAATCAAGTCTTCAAGAAAATATTTAAAAAAAATAGTATGCGTTTGGATTTAAATAAAAGACGGCCAGTCGGGAAAAAGTCTTTAAACATATAACTTCAATTCAATAAATTATTTATTTTAATCTATAAATTTCTTTTCTTTTATTGTAGTTTGAAAATTCATAACGGACAAATACGTTATAGCATCAAGCTACAAATTGGTGACCCCGAAAACGAACGTGCCCGGCCGCAACAACAACAGAAACAACAAGAAATCACAAATCGAAAATTTACTAAAAACTCAACTAATAAAAGAACCATATAGGTACATTTTCAATAAACCAAGTCAAATATCAAGAATGAAGTCAAAACCATATTCAACAACTTCAAAGCATTTTCAAGAAAGAAAAGAACATATATGTACTCCTTCAATACGTATCGCAACTTATCTAGCTGCTCAAGCTAATCCAGAATATATCCTATTAGAAAATGGCAGATTCATCATTAAAATACCACCTCTACAATCAACTAAGCAAGGCTATATATCAAAACGTCGACTCAATTAAATTTTTTTCCGTCCTCTCATCTTTCATCAATAAAGTGGCGATGACTGAGAGGAGGGAGTAGACAAATACTCAACTTGCCGCAAATCGGCACATATATTAACAAATCCAACTGTCGCAAATCGGCATATTAAAATATCTACAACGGTCGCAAATCGACTTACATCAATTCCTTAATTCAACCTTTAACCCTGGCTTCTTTTGTATCGTTATCTAACGATAACTGGTAGGAGGGTAATGTGGGGACACAACTTAAGCAAAAACTCAACTTAATTCAAATAACAACAATCAAGTCTTCAAGAAAATATTTAAAAAAAATAGTATGCGTTTGGATTTAAATAAAAGACGGCCAGTCGGGAAAAAGTCTTTAAACATATAACTTCAATTCAATAAATTATTTATTTTAATCTATAAATTTCTTTTCTTTTATTGTAGTTTGAAAATTCATAACGGACAAATACGTTATAGCATCAAGCTACAGCGTCATTGCAGGAAAGGCATATAAATAAATCAGAGCTAATATATCTAATTAAACTATTGTAGGAATTTAAATAAGATTCAATACTTTTATTTTATTTTTAGTAATTTAAAGATTTAAAAGGAAATTATTTAAGAAATTATTTAATTTTATTTTATTGTTAATTCACAAAATTTTGGTTAAAGAAAATTATTATGTAGACGTCTTCAAGTATTGAGGATATTCAGTCGACTGACTTTTATCTGTTGTTTTGTTTTTCTCATCGAAGCTTTAAAAAATCCCACGATTGCTTCGATTATACTGTCCTCCACACTATAAAAGCAATTTAGTAAATAATAAACGAAAAGAAATAAAGAAAGAAAAACAAAAGCAACTGCCCGCGGGCAGCCAAAAGCAATCAGTCCTAACTATCAAGCTAAGTTTAGGTAATTCAACATAATGAGCATTGTAAGCAACCGATTTAAGCATACATGACTTTGGCCACTAATAAACTAGGCAATAATAAAAAAAGAAAAGTTTAATTATAGACAACGTAGCATTCATAGACACTCAATTCTAGGATACAGGATTTTCAAAGCTAAGGCATGGATAAAATAAGAAGGCTTAAGAGCTAAAATTTAGAATTCGTAAAACTAAAGTGCTACATAAGTAAGGCTTACAAGACTATAATTCAGTTTTTACAAAATTGTTTAGTATAATTCAAAAACTATAAGCTGTACTAAACTCCTCAGGAAAGAAAACAGTGCAGAGCTGTTGAGTTCATTAAGCAGTAGTACAATATGTGCAAAAGCAGAGAAAACCGTTAAATTCTTTAAGCAAAATTCAAATGCGTACAAAGGGAAAAATTCAATATAAATTCGTTACAAATTAAGTGCAGCCAGCTCACCTGCTGAGGCGATCTTCACGGTAGAACCGTCTAACTTCTTAACTATTAAGTTACCATTGAAGATAGAGACACTGGAGATCTTCTTTTCCTTCCTAAGTAGAAGACACTGCTTTTTTAGTTGCGCAATCGCCACTGGGAGATTGTCGTTGAAATAGATACGGGACTCCACTCCCGCGACTCCAACATCAGATAGCCTAGGTCCTTCTTTGCAAAGTACGCCCTCATCCCGAACAGGGATAGATGTGAATTTCAGCCAAACCAGACAACTATTACTCCTCAGTCGTAAACAATGAGAGACGTCGTCAGAACCCACCGTCACCGCGAACACTGTGAACAGGCGACGCAGAAACTTCTTGGGGTCCTCGGAAAGAGGGATACCAAAAATCATGATAACGTGCCTACTCGCCTGCATGTCTAAGAAACGAAGAGATTCGGACAAGGAATGCATAGTCTTGACCTCCGACTCAAGACTGACCAGACGCTCTCGATGCTCAGCCAGGGTAGAATTAATGCCGCTGACCTCCTTAGAAACTGCTTCAGCCACCACAGACTTGATGGCCCCCCGGAGGGAAGCAACGTCCCTATTCAAAGCCTTAATCTGCGCCGCAAGGTCTTCGGACGCCCCAGACTCGCGGCAAGGCTTGCAATGCTACATTTCCACTAATTCGATCAAAGAGGACTGCATCCACTCCAGCCCAGTCTCGGTGGAACCACATAAGGCACAAGTTGCAGGAGATGCTCTGACAATTGTCGCTGACGAGCTGCTTGCATGTGGGGCACGCAAAGACTTCCTCGGTCCCCTCAGAGGAGCACACACTCCTTGTACTAGAAGTATGGTTAGGGTTGCACTTCTTACTCGCATGTGACTCCTTTTTTCCACCAGCCATAACGTGAGGGATTAATGAAGAAGGACGAAAAGCCATGTCAGTTGATCAGGCAAGGGAGCAGCCAATAATCCAGGTATTCAAGAAACACGGGTCGCCAGGGCAGCGTTGCACCGCGAAGCAGCTCAGCACCAGCTCGCACAAAATCTGTCAGAAATTATTTGACTTGAACAGAAAAGCACGACTCAGAAATACAGTTAGATAGCACAGGAAGCAAATTCAGACTAAAAACTCTCGAAAACTGCCCACGAACAAAGAAGTTGTACTACTCGTCCGCCATTTTTTTTCAATTCCTTAGTGTGACAAGCGCTTACAACAGAAGCTTAGAAGAAGCATTTGTTTTTGTAGAATGCATGGCCAATGCATATGAGCATTTTATCCAAAATTAGTTTCGTTTAGCAGTTAACTAGTTCGGACGGATATTATATTGCACTAATGGTAATAAAAGGTTCTTTGTTTTAAGACGTTACGGTAAGTTCCTCACTAATATGTTTTTATATATGATGACAAATGAAAAAAAGGCATAAAAAACAAGATGATAGATATATCCAGGCTCTGGGGAGGCCACCTTAAAATGTCAAAAAAAAAACCGTACTCAAATCAAAGCACGCGTTCCGAAGTTATTCATATTACAGTGGGTCAGCACAATGGACCTTCATGTGTTGAGTTGCTTTAGTTTTTTCCAACACTGTATGAATTCATATAAAATCGAAAGTTTGTTGGTTTGTTTTTTGTTTGTTGCTCAATCACGCCTAAGCACTTGGTCCGATAATTTTCATTTTTAATGAAGACACTACATATTTCGGCCTAACATACAGGCTCCTTTTTATTTACGGATTTCAGAATGGCGGACGCAAGGTGCCGGCCACAAATTGTAAATTTCATTCGATTGCCATGAATCTTAGGCCGCGTTCCATTTAGCTTGGAGTATGTGATCCGGCGTACTTGGAGTAGTTATTGACAGCTCCGAACTACTCCTTCTTTGGAGAGGAGTATTTTGTTCGGAGTACTTGGAGTAGGTAGTGCCACAGAATATTTTTAGCTCTCCCAAAATCCAAAAGATGGCTTTTCACGATTGTAATTTGTTGAATCCTATAAATAGTAAGTTAGTGCATTGATTTGTATCATAATAATTGAGTTTAAGGACAAATTTTATTTACATTCAGTGTTATAATTTCCGCGCTTGAAAACACGATGGAAATTCTTGAGTCTTCCTCGAGCTCTTCATCAGACTCGAACAAATAAAGGTTGTGTATTTTACCATTTCCTTAAATTGCTTAAATTGTTGCAAATTTAATGTACTTTAAAAATGGTAATAACATCTAATATCAACAAATGCACAGTTTATGAGTCATAAGGCAACTGAAAAAAAAGCTGCACATTTTCACGTATTACGCAGGAAGCACAGGTTTTTCGAAGCTGCAAATTTGGGTTTACACTACTCTAACTGGTCCTAACATTATATCAAAAAATTAGAACTACATCACGCTTTGCAATTTTAATGTCTAATTTGACTGGGCTATGGCGCGCGGCCAGATTGTAAATTTCAATGGATTGCTGTGAATATTGGTTTTTAGAATTATAGGAGATGCTGATCGTGAATCCGGTTCCAAAATGAGAAATCAAGATAGTGGACTCAATATGGCGACTAAATATTGCATGATTCAAATTAGAAAGCTTGATTTAATACCCAATAATTGATTAAACATTTACATGTGTAACGAAACGCTTAGGCAAACGATATTTTCTAAAAGGAATAGGCAATCAACATAAAGTTAGCAACTTTAATGTTTTCAATAAGGCAACGATTAAATATGTAGCTAAACAAAAATGAATACCCTTATTTATTTATTTAACACTAACAATGGGAAAATAAAATTATAAAATAGACTATGAGCCTTCGGATATGGCCAACATCCAAATATTTAAGTAACACTCCTAAGCTTTATAATTTGAAAATTGTTTTTTTTTTTTTAAGTATTTAACTAAGTATTATAAGTATATACACCGGGAGAAACCGGGTTACTCAGCTAGTTATCAGTAAAAAAGTTATGTAAATTTGAATAGTTTCCTCAAATTCGCTTTTGTGAAATAATCACTTAACGTAAGAAGCAATAATTATATTATATGGAAGAGAGAACCGTTTAATTTAAGTTAATTTAATTTAATTTAATTTAATTTAAAAACGCAAATATTTAGTTAACATCTTCTTTATATTTTTTGTTTTTCAACTTCAGAACAATAACAATATAAATAATAGTCTAATACTCACGCGAATTCAAAATCGCCAAAATTTTAATACAATACGTTAAATGAATCATGAAATATCAGAGTACATTATGTAAGTATGAAAGTGAGCTACAATATAAATTCCTAAGTCTTTTGCATTGCCACTCAGAAAGTTACATCACAATTCCCCTACATTACAGTTTCCACACAACTTCTCCATTCTCTAGCGACATACCCCGCCTTCGCGCATGCACTTTTATGAAATTGAAAGCTTCAATATATGTATGTATGTACGAGTACTTTCAACATGTTGCATGCAAAACCCATTGGAACATTTTCCCCACCTCGCAACGAAGTCTCTGCCTGAAGTCTGCCAATGTTGATTGTTTTATTGAAAAACTTTTTCACAGATCTTTGAAGTGGCTCGCTTTTATGACAAACAAATGATTTTTTGATTTCAGCTATTGTTGAGACTTGGGAGACAAAGTATATCCTATTGATTTCACATTTGCGCGCATAGAAGTTTCGAAATGATTGAAATCAACATTTCTTTTCGGGAAAATTTTCATCTGAAATATTAATTTCCGAAATAGAAAGAAGAGAAAAATATGTATAATAAAAACGAATATGAGTGATGATAGGTGAGATTTAGAAAGGTAAAATGATTCGTTTATTTACTTTTTTTTTGTATTTTGTTTTCCTTTTTAACATATTAGCTGTATTTTTCATCTAATCCGGCTTCAGGCTAAGCAGAAATTCTGCTATGAATTTAAATTAGTGAATAGGTAGCATTACTTTGTTTGGCGAAAATAAAATCAAATCAAATCATAATCCAGCAATTTATCTGTTTCAACGTTCCAAGTTTGGATACATTTGGAAATTGACACATTTTTCTAGATTGTGGGTTATATTGTATTACACGAACTATTTCGGGCCCCTTTCGACCCCCCCATAACTTGAAATTTATTTGATCTACAAACTTGAAATTAAGAGTGTCTAGTAAGATCCACTAATGACCAAATCTCAAATTTCAATAAATAACCTCTTATCATTCACGAGATAATGACGTCCGAAAACGTCCGAAAATCACTATTTTTATGACTGACTCACTCACTCATCAAAATTTTAGACTACCTCCAGGTGACTTAGGAAGTTAAAAATTGTTGGGGATGATGGTTATTGTAAATGTATATGTTACGAGCAATTTGATTAACCAGGCAGTATTAATATGGACCGGTCATTATGAATAATTAATAATGCCCGGCGGCCCGTGGTCCATTTAAAAAGTCAAGGTTTGAGATACCTTGAATTTATCACTTGGACTGCGCAGTATGAATACTTCCCTATTTCTAGCCGGGCATTATTATTTATTAGCTTGCTCCTTTTAAAAAATGTTTAATAACTAGTGTAGCAATGATCTTAGTCATAATATGAAATTATTTTCACGAAAAACTCAAACTTGAAATTCTCTACCTTCGTGATTTTGTGCCCTATAGTGTAACTTTCTGCATCATAGAACACTACCCTAATAAAAGAGGATAGGTGCAAATTGTATTCTTAATTTATAAAAAAAAAAGACTGTCTGGTCGTGGATACGCAGTAAAAGAAACATCGTTATATAGATTATATCTACCACTGTTATGGATCGATGGGAGAGGCGAAAATTGAGTTAAAAGATACTTTTCTTGCGGTAATACAAAATACTTTTATTTCTTGCCACAGTAGGCCACTTCACAATACTGCTCCGGCTCCTTGTTACAAACAGAATAAAAAATTAACTGGAAGGGATATGTCAAGTTCAGTGGACGTTCTCAGTTCGTTGAATGCGAGCGACAGGGTACAGTTCAGTTAGAAATTAAGATTAAAACTAAAGAATCTTAACATTTCCGCCCGCCTCGTGCGGCTGCACGATGGTAAGTTCCAGAGCACTGTCACATCCGCCCGCCGTGTAGAACCACTGGAGTAGAAAGAAGTAGATCCCTTGAAGTCGGTAGGTGTGAACATTGATGAAAAAAGGACTGTTGGTTTATTAGTTAGCCATGTTCACAGGTAGAACACAGATTTTTGCGATGGCTCTCTTACGATAACCATCCTTGTATCTCAGGGTCACTACGCGGACCTGTCCGTCAGCACCAGGGTGAAGTTCAACCACTCGTCCAAGAGACCATTTGGCTGGTGGAAGATTCTCTTTTATAAGCGCTAGATCGTTGATCTTCACATGCTGTTCCTTGGATTGCCACTTAGCTCGTAGCTGTAGATGATGAACATATTCGTGTCGCCAGCGTCGCCAGAGATGTTCAACCATAGACTGCACCAATTGCCAGCGGTTTAAGCGGTTTGTCGGAATATCGATAACGCTGGGGGTTGGCATAGTGAGTAGGCTTTCGCCCACCAAAAAATGACCGGGCGTCAGCGCGGTGGTATCGTTAGGGTCATCAGAGATGGCGCAAATCGGTCGGGAGTTCATGCACGCTTCAATTTGCACTAATAGCGTCTGCATGGCCTCGATGTCCAATGTATGTGATCCCACGATGCGTCGAAAATGGTGCTTCAACGCCTTGACACCTGCCTCCCAAAGGCCACCAAAGTGGGGTGAGCCAGGTGGAATAAAGTGCCATTCTGTTGAGTCTTGTAGAAAGAGATGCGACAATTTAGGGTCTTGTAGCAGCTGCCTCATAGAGTCTTGAAAATGTCTGTCTGCACACACGAAGGTAGTAGCATTATCGCTATATAATTTAGCACAGCGACCTCTTCTTCCGATAAACCGACGGAAAGCAGAAATGAAAGCTTCGGTGGTAAGATCCATTACCAGTTCTAGGTGTGCTGCTCGAGTGGCAAAACAGATAAAGATCGCCACATAGCACTTAAGAGATGTGCGATTACGTCCTGGAGTAGGTTTAATGTTAAATGGACCAGCGTAGTCTACTCCACTATGCAAGAAAGGTTTGGATGGTGTGACTCTGTCCGCAGGAAGATCTCCCATAACTTGTGTCTTAGTACTTGCCTTGTGACGACAGCAGATAATGCAGTTCCTAATGGATTGACGGACCTTGCGACGACCATGAACCAGCCAATATTTACTCCGAAGGTGCTGTAGTGTAGCTTGCACACCACCGTGCAGTGTAAGTTTGTGCGAGTAGTTGATGATGAGATGAGTGAGATGACTCTCCTTCGGTAATATTACTGGATATTTCTCGTCATAAGAAAGTAAGGCGTTCTTCAGCCTGCCACCTACTCTCAATATCCCCTCAGTGTCGATCATTGGATTCAGATTACGTATCCCGCTGTTGTTTGGTAGAACCTTGCCTCTTTTAAGACAATCGATTTCCGAGCGGAAAAAGCGTCCCTGTACTAGCTTAATCCAGATATTCGTTGCTCGGTCTAATTCAGCCAGTTTCAGATCTCCTGTGCACCTGGTTTCAGCCTTAGTGTTGCAGTACATTCGGTAACAGTAAGCGGTAATGCGTAGCAACTTCTGTAGATCAGAATATCGATGATATAAGTCGTAGGTAACATCCTCCACTCTTGTAGTCAGATGAACAGCACGTACTTCCTCGGGTGGTAATTCATTTGGCGGGACTGCTCGTGATTGTGGCCAATGTGCAGAACTCCGTTGCAACCATGGAGGACCTGTCCACCATAGTGAAAAATTGGCAAGTTCACGCGCGAAAATTCCTCTGGTTGTACAGTCGGCTGGGTTATCTGCAGATGGGACATGACGCCAACAACCATCAGGCACCTTTTCATGAATGAAAGCTGTCCGATTGGCAACAAAAACCTTCCACCTCGACGGATGCTCTCTTAGCAAAGCCAACACCGTTGTAGAGTCAGACCACAAATATACTGTAAGCCCTTTCAAGGGAAGAGACCTGTGCACTGCTGCAACTAATTCCGCTAAAAGAGCGGCTCCACACAGCTCCAGCCTAGGCAACGAAACGGCTCTGATCGGACTCACCTTGGTTTTCGCCGCTAAAAGTGAGACCCGATTGTTTTCCGAATTGTGAGTGATGCGTAGATAAACAACTGCGCCATATGCATTGAGCGATGCATCGCAAAACCCATGAAGCTCGAGTCCCAGCTGAGCATTGGTGGTTCCAATCCAACGGCCAATCTCGACATTGCTTAGATGTTGTAAGTCAGCTTTGTAGTCCAGCCATTGCTTCTTGAGATCGTCAGGGATTTCATCGTCCCAACCTATTTTATCCATCCACAATCGCTGTAGTAAAATCTTCGCCTTAACCGTGACGGGAGAGAGCCATCCCAGCGGATCGTACAATCGGCTAATATCAGCTAACACCGATCGTTTGGAAAGAGTATTCGTTGCAGGGAAGGAAATACCAATACGAAAAACATCCTTTGTCGGAATCCAATGAATGCCAAGTGCCTTCACCACAGTGTCACTAACGATCTTGTGTGTGTCCGATGCTTCACGATCTTCATCAGGAATACCCTCTAGCAGTTCAGGGTGGTTAGCCAACCATTTGCGCAATCTAAAGCCACCTTGTCTCAGCAGCGCAGATAGCTCATCGCGTAATGAACATGCTGTTTTTACATCAGATGCTCCGAAGAGAGCATCATCCACATAAAACTGCTCTTTAATTATCTTCGCTGCTTCGGGATAGATTGTTTGATGGTCCTCAGCAAGCTGATTAAGCACTTTACACGCCAAATATGGAGCGCATGCTGTTCCATAAGTTACCGTGAGCAGACGGTAAGCTTGAATAGGCTCTGATGGATGCGAGCGCCACAAAATGCGTTGCAAATCCACATCAGCTTTATCCACCAAGATCTGCCTAAACATTTTCTCGGCATCAGCAGTGAAAACAAAGGGATAGACTCGCCATCTCATCAACAGCTGAAATATATCGTTCTGCAATTTAGGCCCGACATGCAGAATGTCATTTAGAGATTTCCCTGAGGAAGTTTCTTGCGAAGCGTTAAATACTACGCGCAGCTTTGTCGTAGTACTGCTGGGCTTTAGAACTGCATGGTGAGGCAGATAATAGCATATCTTAGGCTCCTCATTGTCTGCCAGTTCCATATGGTTTAGAGTCAGGTATTCTGTCATAAACTCAGAGTAAGATCTCTTTAGGTCAGAATTCTTCTCGAATCTACGTTCCATGCGTTTGAGTGAGGATATAGCAGCGTCCTTAGAGGATCCCAATTCTGATGTAGTAGTTCGAATTGGCAGTCGCACAATATAACGTCCAGTAACGTCTCGGGAATGAGTATGTTGGAAGAAGTCTTCACAGGCCAATTCTTCAGGAGTCAGAAATGTGGTTGCTGGTGGTTCCTCGACTTCCCAAAAACGACGCAAGAGAACATTCAATTCGGTTGTAGTAGTATGTAAACTAAGCGATTTACATTTCGGTTTTTGTAGGTCATTTTCAACAGGACCTGATAGAATCCAACCAAGTGAAGTAGCTTGAGCAATTGGAGTGCCGCTCGGGCCACGTCGCACTTCACCAAGCAGGACCTTTGAAACGATTTCAGCTCCCAGTATCAAATCGATTCGTGCCGGCGTTTCATAGTCTGGATCGGCAAGTCGCAAATTCGCAAGGTGGGGCCAATCGAGTTTGGAAATTGGCTTAGCAGGTAGAAGAGCTGTTAGAGTAGGTAACACCAGTGACTGCAACGTATAACTGCATGAGGGATCGTGAGTAGATATAATCTCATGTGAAGCCACAAAGTGGACAGTTCCTGCTTCGCACTGTCCGACCCCAAGCACTGAAATGTCAGCCCTTCGTTTGGGTAAATTCAACCAATCTGATAGTGCCTGTGTGATAAAACTTGACTCGGAGCCCTGATCCAACAGCGCACGAACTTTAAGCATACGACCATTCGGTGATCGGACAAAAACCACAGCAGTAGCCAGTAGGATGGTTGTGGTATTGTGGTCGCTTTTGATGCTGTGTGCCACAGTAGAAGTAGAAGGTAACTCAAGCGAGCTTGTATTATGATCAGGGTGCGAGCTCGCAGAAGCAGCAGGCATCCGGTGTATCATCGTGTGGTGTGGTTGTTGACACCTTTGACATCGATAATTTGAGGTGCAAGAGCTTGCAGAATGACCTGCTTTAAGGCAGTTAGCACAAAGCTTATTGACTTTCAGGAAGTCTATTCGTTCCTCCACAGATTTAGTTCTGAACTGGGGACAGAATAATAGTGGATGTTTGCGTTTACAGCCAGGGCAAACTTTAGTCGAAGCAGTATGATAGGATCTAGAAGCTGTCTTATTTACAAAAGGCTTAACGTGCCTTGACTGACGTTGCTGCAAGGAAGAACTATCCTTAATTGCACTAAGAGCATGCAGTCTACCCTCCAAAAAGGTTCTTAGAGTTTCGAAGCTTGGTACCTCTGTAGAAGATTCAAGAGAAGTCTCCCAATCTTTACGTGTCGTATGGTCTAGTTTAGTACCAAGAAAATATACGAGCCAATCATCCCAGGCTTCAACAGGACGAGATAAATTTTCCAAAGTTCTAACAGCTTGCATAAAAGTGTCGAAAACTCGTCGAAGCTCCATAGAGGATTCACCTGACATGGGTTGTAACGTTATGAGCGAATGTAGATTCGAATTGACTAGAAGCCTAGTATTCTTGTAGCGATTTAAAATAGTCTGCCAAGCTGACTCATAATTCCAGCTTGTAATTGTGTAGTGTTGTAGCAGCTTCGATGCTTCGCCAGTAATAGCTGACTTGAGGTAATGCATCTTTTGCACACTCGTCAAATTGTCATTTTCATGTATCAATGACACAAAGGTATCATTAAATGATGGCCACTCCAAATAATTACCGTTAAAAGTGGGCAGGTCTATTTTTGGCAATTTTATGGCTGCCGTATTTACAGGTGATTGCACCGTAGAATTCAGCAATGTAGAATCTTGAGCCTTAGGTGCAAACGACTTGAATTGCTCATTCAGCCAACCCTGAGCCTCAATATATGCACACTCAACATCTGAGAAAATGTCCTTAGCGAAATAAGAATCGGTTTGCAATTCAGCAGGGGGAATCGTCTCAATAATTTCTTCGTGAGCCTCACAATATTGTGACCAATAAGTCTCTAATAACTGGAACCTAGCATTAAAAAACGATTCATCCCTCTTTTCTCGGGCGGTCTTACTTGCGTTCGTAACAAATTTCTGTATTCGCTCAGCCTTTGTAATGGCCTTTTGCCTAAGTTTGTCCATATTGTTTTTATATTTTAAATTACTTTTTTTTCTCGAAGTTTATACCCCGAATTTATGTGCCAAAAACAACACAAGAGTCAGTAGTGTTCGCATTAATATTTAAACCGCGCGACGTTAACCACCGCTAACACTTCACTCAATCTGTTCAGTACACGAGAGTTCAATAGTACTGCCTAGTAATTCTTAATTATAGATTGTCCGCGAAAATTACTTGAAATGTCAGTCCAAGCGGAAAGAACCGGGGAATATGCGCACAGAAATTATTCTCTACAAAAGTCTCCACAAAAGTTCAAAGCTTCCTTGTTAAGCTGTCAAATCCCAAGCGAGTACTTTTACCCGTCACCAGATCGCCGATTTACTAAAATCTCAAAGCTTCAAAGTTCACTTCCTTAACACAATTCAGCGCAGTACCAGTGTATGTAATAAAAAATAAAATGGAGCGAACTCACCGGCATCAAGTGATCAAGGAGTCGTGACAAGCTTATTTTCGCCTCAAGTTGGTTGGAAAGCTTCTTGCTCCGATTAGGGAAATGTTGAGATACAATGTTGCTTGTGCTTCTTCTTACATGAAGCATAACCACATGGCCTCACACATACACGCGCATTTATGCACTAACGGGATTTGTCCGGTCCGGCCGGCGCACGAGTCTATGCACTGCGATACACGCTCGAAATTATGCCCGAAACTATGCCCGAAATTATGCCGCGTTTAATTACAGCGATTGAATTGCCTAGTCCCGATAATTGCAATTGTAACTCCGCGTGCGTACTTCGCGTACTGAGGTTACCCGTTAGTTTTTAACTTTGCAGCCCGGTATAGATCCGGCACCCAATTTTCGCTCTATATAGATCCGACGCACAATTTAACTCGGTATAGATCCGACTCGTAAGGACCAAATGTTATGGATCGATGGGAGAGGCGAAAATTGAGTTAAAAGATACTTTTCTTGCGGTAATACAAAATACTTTTATTTCTTGCCACAGTAGGCCACTTCACAATACTGCTCCGGCTCCTTGTTACAAACAGAATAAAAAATTAACTGGAAGGGATATGTCAAGTTCAGTGGACGTTCTCAGTTCGTTGAATGCGAGCGACAGGGTACAGTTCAGTTAGAAATTAAGATTAAAACTAAAGAATCTTAACAACCACGTTTTAATTTATCCATAACATTTCATATTCCTTAACACGTGCTCTTTAAGAACACATTTATCTTATTTTCGGTATCGATTTTCCTAACGTAAATATTTCTGCTGATTTTGGGGTTTGTTGAATATATCATTTAAAAATTGTATAAAAAATATTTTGCAATTATTGCATTTTTAGGGGATAAAATTAACAAATCGTTTGAATCAAGTAAACTTATTAAATGCTTTTCTTTAACTCACAATGTTTTATTATTTTCGTGCGCCCAAATATGCCAAGCATAGTTTGACAACCTTTCTGATGTCCTTGAGATCTAAAATTTTGCACAGAGGTCTAACTCGGGTGACAATACAATAATCCACTCCACTGTCACTTTTATACCCGGACATCCTGGTCGGCGGCGCACGGTACGCAAAGTGGACCATCTGCGAGGACGCGCGTTGAGCTTTTCGGGGATATTGTACTTGCTCGTAATTTAAGCATTAAGTCAAAACATAATTTGAAGTCTAAATTAATAAACCTTTTCTATTACTTTAATAAACATTTTCTACCTCTGTTTTTTTCACGTAGTAGAAAATAAAAAATAATAAAAAAAAAAATTAACAATATCCTTTAAGAACAAAAAAAAATACCATTAAATAAATAAATAAAAAATGAATTAAAAAGTAGAAAATATATTTCTCAAGTTAAAAGATGTTACAAAGACATTTAATAAAAAAAATTCTACAACAACTACTATGCTGATTTGTTTTTTTTTTGTACCTTTCAATAAGCATCATGTTAGTTGAATTTCATATTATAAACAAGATCACTAAAATTCATTTGTTTTATTACTTTGCCCAAGAGAGGGTGGTCATTATTCATAGTGACCGGGAAAAGTGATAAGTCATGCAGTTTTTTTCGCATTGCCCACTTGATTCGGGCATATACACATACCGGTCATTATTCATAGTGACCGCACTTCTCACATTGCCCGTAGCATATACATATGTATGTAGGAAAAAATCAGAAACCATCACACATATGAAGGGTTGGTATAAAAGACAACTTTGTAAACGATTTTATACTCTAAACTAGCTGTCCCGCATCCGGCTTTGCCCGGGTATCCCGGTATTTCTTCGTTCTCGCATGCAAATAAAAAGTATCCTATGTCCATCTCCAAGATATTCTCTATCTGTGTTCCAAATTTCATTTAAATCTATTGACCCGTTTTGGCGTGATTGAACGTTAAAATTCCAAAAACACAGGTTGTAACAAAATGAATAACGCAAATATATCAACGTGTTCAAATACCTACGTACACAAATGTTCACGACGATTGGTTGAACGGTACAGAAGTTGATGTGCTACAGCGTCGTATAGTGGTAGTTATAGCAAGAGGGCGCGAAAATATTCACCATGTTCAAGTACCTACTTATATTGTACCAATTTTCATGCCAATCGGTTAAACGGTGTAGAAGTTGATGTACTGCAGCGTCATCTAGTGGCGAGCTTTAGCAAAGTCAATAACGCTAAAATATTGACCGTGTTCATGTATTTATGTATACCAATTTTCATGACGATCGGTTGAACGGTATAGAAGTTGATGTACTGCAGCGCCATCTATTGGCGAGCTATAACAAAATGAATAGCGCTAAAATATTCACCATGTTGAAATACCTGCATATACATACCAATTTGCATGACGATCGGTTAAACGTTATAGAAGTTGATGTATTGCAGCGTCATCTGGTGGCTTCTACCGGGTCCGATTGAAAATCTAAATAATACATGGTGCCACTCAAACACACACCAAAAATTTCATCACAATCGGTTTAGCCGCTTAGAAGGAGTTCAGTAACATACACACGTACAGAAGAATTATATATGTATATAAGATATAGGCTGGCGGTGGGATAGGGGTGAAGCTTGATCCTGTGCGCCTGTAGCTGTGCGACACATTCTTAGAATCGGGTCAATTCCTGGGATCGAGTTGGCATCACAGGATGGGAACACATCGACTGCCAAACACGGCCGAAGTCTACCGAGTTCCGAAAAGTGTCAACCGACCAATTTTCGTTATATAAGTTTTTATTCCCCCCCCAATCTGTAAAAGTTTCACTTCAATAAATAACAAATAGTTAGTCTGACGCTAAAAAAAGTAAATATTTACTTGCTTTAACATTTTAGAAAATGGTGTAGACACTAAAAAGTTTAGTTATTCAGTCATAAAATAAGAACGTTTCCTAAGATTTTGTTAAATTTCAGTATGAGGGAGAGAGAGAAGTTAATTTTTGTGTAGGTTTTTCTGAAAATTAAACGTTTTTGTACATCGAATCCTTCGTTTGTTTAATTTCTATTATTTTAGAGGACTTACATTGGCTAAATATGTACTTGCTTAAGTATATAGTTTTTATGTCCAAAAAATCTGCGAGCCAAAGTAACCCTTTTCAAAGAACAACTTTAGCGCAAATAAAAAAAAATAAAATAAAAAAAAAATATTTTTACAAACTTTTTGCTACATAAAGGATTATTATTAATTAGCTACTATCCTCATCTATCAAATAAAAACATTATAACACCGAGCAGTCTATCACAGGACATTTTCTTAAATAACAATATTTTTAACTGTTCTCTCAACTCTCAGTATGTACTTGTTACACCGTTAAAGGGTCATTTTCTGATTCCGTTGTTTCAGAATAATAAGTACTTGTCTCACAAAGTTCAGTCAGTCAAACAGTGCGGATATTCCTTTCTTTAACTTCCGCTCACCTAGGACTTAAACTTATTTCTTCGCCGCGTTCGTTTTGTTTGTAATGGAAAGGCGCTACGCTAACATTAATTGCTCGAACGACTGCAATGCTGACTTAATGACCCGCAATGGACTTTGTGGGAAATTATTTCACCTGGCTTTTATTGGTTTAAGCAAACGGGCCTTGACCTACATTAAGGCGTACCTTGGTATCTTTATCTTCCACTACGAGGATTGCAGGAATATTTCCCTGGCACATGATTTACTTGGAATCAGATGAAATAATGACTCAGTGAACTCCATGATAAAAGACCATTAGGCCATTGTAAAGTGTTGTTTAGAGAAACTGAAATTCGAGAATTTCAGCGGTATCGTTAGTTCCACATTTAAATCTTTCAATAAACACTTAACTTCAGTCAACTAGTGTTTCCAAAATATGATTGCCTCTGATAACACTCTCAATTATTTTGTCCTCAATATTAAACAACTTTCATCGCTAGCAAAAATTACTGACGAGATAAACTCGCTCCGACATGATTTCAATGGCCAACTCTTTCAGCTCATCCAAAATACGAATGAATTGTCGTCCCGCATTTCACCTCCTCTTCGTCACGCTGATTCAGACCTTCATCTCATCATTTCCTACGCTATGAACAGTATCACAACTATCACTTCTAAATTCTGCAGCACATAGACGTACCTTCATCGTTATCTCCGAAGATCTAAAGGCTGCTTCTGACTCACATTTTCGAGACCAGACAGCCCTCATTATGATTTCTTCAAGGTCCTTCTACTTCCACTAATCTCCTAGAGTTCGTTGAGGATTTAAAACTAGTCAACAAACTTATTGTATTTATACTGATTTTAGCAAGGCGTTCGATAAAATTTTTCACCCTGTCATTATTCTTAAATTGAAAAGTATGTATGCCCTCTTCTTTTTATTTTAGCTGATGATGATATCACACACTTGTTGAAATCCTGCAATATTCTAATCTATGCTGACGACATGAAGATTTTCCGTCGTATTCAATATATTAATGACTGCCATTTAGTTCAAAATGATTTAAATATCATACAGTCTTGGTGCCTGTACAATAATTTGAAGCTTAATATATCTACACCGAAAGAAAAAATAGCAATACTAACTAATCTTTTGTTGATTATCAGCCAATTAATTGAATTAGTTGTTATAACAATTTAAAGTAGTGAAATCAACTGAAATAGTTGGTAAACTAACTAATTTTGTAAATGTTTTTCTCACTGTTTTAGATCAATCAACTAATTTAATTAATTGGCTGAAAAAATAGTTACTTTTGCTGCTCTTTTTCTTTCAGTGTAAGTGTGAAATTATTTCATTTCATAGAAGGCACAACCCCTTGATTTTTAACTACTCCTTGTCCGTCTGTACTCTTCGCCGCACTGTGTTCGTGACCTTGGTATTTTTCTAGACAGAAAGCTTGACTTTACTGAACATATTAATTATATGGCTTCCAAGGCTTCCTTGTTGAGTTTTGTAAAAAGATAGTCTGAAGCTTGCTGAACTAGCTGAACTATGCTCACGGTTCTTATATTAGGCATTACACAATTTAACAATACCTCATTACAAATTGAGCTCACTATTCTAAGTCCTGCACCATTATACCTTCACCACCTTTTACTGGCTCAACTCACGTCCAGACATGCGCTGCCAATTTCGAGACTCCTCACCCTCCCTCTTAATATACATACATATGTTTGGAACCATTTGGACCGAAGCTGCATGTACTCAATGGCTGTCGAGACCCTGTGGCTTTAATTCTACCTCCTCGTTGGATTGCTTTTCTTGGCTTTCAATGGTGATTCTTGTAATGCTGATGAATCCTGAGTTCCCATTTTATTTGCAGATTTCGACTTCTACCAGATCAACTGCAGTAAAATTGTGTCTTCCTCCAGACATCTTTCCAGCTTTCGGGTCAATATTCCACAAGCTTGGTTCTTTTCCTGCTCGTCAAGTGATGGTCTCTCTGCTCTCATATGGTAAAATACGTATCTCGGTATGGAATGCTGTGTCATCCAATCTCGTAAAAACTAATAATAGCCGTGTGCTTTTCACATCGGATCCAGTTCTAGGTTTTGCAGGAAATTTCGGATTAAATTGAGTTTTATGAGCAGTAACCATATCAAACAATTTTTATTTCTCGAAAATAAAATCAAATTGCCAGGATTTATACCCACTTATGCGTCAAAAATTTGATCAAGAAATTTATCTGGTTCAAGCTTTGAAGTTTTAATGAGTAAATATCATGGCAATTTGATGCGACTTTCGAAAATTTTAAAATATTTTAGACGTGACGGTTTTTAAAATTCCAATTCAATCGAAAATTTCGTTCAAAACCTAGAACTGGATCCGATATGAAAAGAACACGGCTAATAACACCATTTAACTCTCCAACTCCCACCGTTATTTCTAATCCTTACTTTAGATCTAAGAAAGTCCCTAAAATAGCGAGGTCTACCTCTATTACCTCTGCGAAAAACAAACCGCATTCTAATGATTCCACTCAACATAGCCCAAAATACCGTCCTTCTTTCCCCCTCAATTCCAACTGGCACCACAAACCGGGCATCTTTACAAGTTTCAATTTTAGTACCACGATTAAAAACCCTAATTTTATGAAATCCCTTGTCCTCAATCCAGTCGATCTTATAATTCTCATCCCTCTCCTTCTTGCCTTCACGCTAATCCCGCTAGGTCTACATGCTCTACTCCGTCTTCTTCTGTCTCACTCCAGGCTTCCCGATTTGCCTGCTTCCACTTATGGTTGCAGATGTCTCCATTCTTTGATATTTTAAATATATTTTTTATTTATTTATTTTTGATTATCTCCTCATTTGGAAATAGATATATTATTTTTAAATAAATTATTGTGAGATTATTTTGAAAGAATTTATTTTATTTTTAAAATACAAATTTGATACAAGCTCTCGAGAGGTGATTTCCGACTGGATAAAAAAAACAAAACCTTTTTTATTTTTTAAAGTCAATGTTAACTTGATTGTTGCTTATTTTTTTTTAAATAAAATCGGGGAACTTGATTGTCTAAATTGAGGGTTAGATTGACTCGCCACACACTCTTTCCATTTCTTCTCCTCCTCCTTGACCTGTGGTCACCAATAAGCCTGACAAAACTTCCTCGAACCTTTGTTCTTCAGCCCCTACAGCTTTCTCACCCTCAACTGCCACCTCTCAAAACTTTATACTCCCTATCTCCCAAATCCCCCAACCATTGCTTCTCTCCCCTCGTAATGAAACTTACTATGCGATCTGTCGAATCCAGTATCATGTTTGCGCGCCCATAGAAGAACAACGTACGTTTTTCTTAGCCTACATCCACGATAAACCCGACTCCGTCTGTATTAATGGCAAGAACAAAACAAATGTTTCTGTCTCCATTCACCAGGAAGGTCTTCCCACTGATCTCTCTACTTTACGGCAGCTTTTCTTTAAATACCACAAGGCATTTAACATCCCTTCAAAAAAGGTTTTTGACAATCTTAAGGCCCAACAATAATCAACATGACTTAACATAGAAACTTAGCGAATGTTAAATGTTAACATAAACAAACCATCATAACATATTGACATGAATTTCAAAAATTTTAAAACGGAGCAAAATGAGTGCCTATCTATAATTCTGAACACTATTTATTAATATATCTTCAAATTGCTCCATTTTTTATAAAAGGCAATCTAAGCAAACAAAATTAATTTGAGAGTCCCTATGTCGGGCACGGTTTCAATCGTAGGAGATACATACATATGTTATGTTGAAAGTTGAACGAAAAATCTCATGTTATATCATGTCAATTATGGGTACGTTCATAAGCTAAATTAAGATCGCACCAATTAAGTGACGTCACTGACTGGTTGAGCCTTTACTTCCTTCGCCTCTTACATTAGTTTCAAATGATGTGATGCTGCAATTACTTGAAGATCCGTTGTTCTCTTATAATAAGAGGATAGTGTGATGCAGTAATGCCAGATGGAAACGAGTGGGCGCTGTTGCGCCCAGCGAATATCCAAAACATCCTCCCTGCCTTGAAATGAAGTTTAAATTCCAGCGTATATGTGTAACTTCGGATGTTATAGGATCCCCCTATGTAGCTTCGATTAGAGTTGTGTTCTCGGGTCCTGATCCTAACTTTAGGTCCAATTACATAAGGCGGACGGCACCTAATTCTGCCTTCTTATACTCATATAGTAAACGGGTTATTTTGGTTTGCATGTTTAAGATAATTTAGAAACGGAACATAGGTAATTATTAAGTCCAAAATTATTTGCTTTAATAATATAGTGACTTCACGAAAAAGAAAAAAAAAACAAACAAACAAATATTCACTGTTCGGAATTACTTCAATGAGGTGATTCAATTTTGTAAGCGTTACTAATCAGAAATGGTATTGAGCAGCAGCAAACATACCTTGGTTATGGGGCGTTTAAATTCCCCTGACTGAGTCTTCACAGTAACAACAGGGGACGAAGCTGTCATTACCAGCGTGAATTTTTATAACTCTTCCTAGAGGCCATCGATTAAAAGGAATATTTGGCTTTTTTTTTGATAAAAAGAGATTGTCCAATTTTAAGTTATTGCAAATTTTGGTCCACTTGGGACGCTGTTGCAAACGTGACAAATATTCCTTGCTCCAACATTTCCAGAAGTCCTGTTTCATTTCTTATACTTAATTCCATCTATATAGAAAGCGTTTTTAAATTTGAGGAAGAACAATTCTCTTTCCGGTGGAGAAAGGAGAGAGTCCCCGATCGAAAAATCGTCTGGAGTAAGTATTCTTAAATCGTCCAGATTATCAGTCAGCGGGCAAAGCAGGCGCAAATTTAGACATGCTTCGATCTGGGCCAGAAGGGTACTCATATCTTTATAAGGGAGTGCACATTACCTACGATTCATTTTAAATGAAATTTTATTGATTTAACCCCAGCCTCCCAAAGACCCCCAAAATGTGGGGATGCTGGTGGTATGAAATGCCGCTGCATAGCTTCATCAGAGAGTTTACGAGCTGCTTCTTTTGCACTTGTCTGAACCAAGCTATGAGGTCCCGATCCAACTGATTGCGAAGGTAATACCAAAGTCGGAATATATGTTACGACATAGTCCTCGTCGCGCAATAAATCGCCTAAGTGTTGCCATAAATCCGTTGATAGTAAAATCACTCACTGATTCGATATGAAACGCTTTGTGCATAAGCAGATGAAAATAACGATGTACCCCTTATTGGTGCTACATCCCCTAGTAGCCGAGATTCTTAAGTTAATGGGACCCGCATAGTCTATGCCAACATTTGTGAAACGCCTAGTGGGTCTGATTCGCGAAGCTGGAAGAGAACCCATGAGCTTCAATTGAGTTTTAGAAGAATTTTTAAACCACGTAATGCATTTTCGTATAAACTCTTTAACGGTTTTATATCCGCTGATAAACCAGAACATTTTTCGCCAAAAGAGTTGAAGTTAAGGATGGTCCACTATATGTTATATGTAAGCATGACAAGTGAGCATTATTAATTATTAATTTCGTTAAATGGCTACTAGGATGTAAAATTAGTGGATGGTTCTCATTATATGGAAGAGCTGTATTGTCTAAGGCATAAGCAACCCCTTCTTGCAGGAAAACTTTTGCATTCAGGAAATTTTTTATTTTACAGGACTTTTCAAAAGGTTTCCCCTTAGACAAACATTCAATCTTTTCGAGAAAAAATCATGATTGCTCTTGCTTTATCTAAAATATTCGATTATCATGTATATTTTTGGTTGAGTAGTGGAAAGATTCAGTTGAGAGTTTTCGAAATATTTTTACAAAAATCTGGCAAAGCGCTGTAAAGTGGAGAAGGCGCGATAAAGTGGACAATCTTTCCAAAATTTCGAAACAAGCGTGCAGAACCACTTTGTTTTGTTTAAAATTTTCAATGGAAGGATCCAACTCAGGAGTATTTGGATTTAATGGCCAACCATTTTCTGATTCCTTTAGCCACTTAAGGCTATGCCACCATATTAGGTTCTCTTTTAAGGTATCGATCGATGAAATGCCTCGGCTTGCTAAGTCCGCTGGGTTGCCCTGAGAAGGAACATGTCTCCATTGGACGGAATTTGTGCTGCTAATAATTTCCGTAATTTTATTGCTGACAAATGCTTTGAAATTATTAGGATGACGGCATAGCTAAGACAGGGCAATGCTAGAATCCGTCGAAGCGAAATAAGCTACTTTTTCTGATTTCACAGAATTCTGAAATTTCTTTATTAGTTTCGGCAACAGTGCCGCACTATATAATCCCAGGCTCGGTAAACTTATAGCCTTTATAGGCGCTACTACATTTTTGCGCAGATTTTTACATAAATAGGCATTAGTTTCAACATGCAGGTATAGGTAATATAGCGCCGTAGGCTCGCTCAGAAGCATCGCAAAAGCAATGTACGTGAAGGTTTTTAGAAGGACTAGTCTACCTAGTGTAATATTCGGTCTGGCAGTGTTCTTACCAAACTGAGCAACTCCTATCACAAGCCATGCCGGATATCACTCACTCACTCACTCACTCACTCACTCACTCACTCACTCACTCACTCACTCACTCACTCACTTTCTTGCCAGCTCCTGAACTATAACGTACATTAAACTAAATAGTTAAGTTCAAGCGGTATATTTTATTTAAATCCCCAAACATGACACCTAGTACCTAGGATGTGATGCAAATGGTTAAAGATTTCGGCCAGTGAAGTAAGATATCCCTTGCCAGATAGATTGTATAAGAATTTTAAATCTTACAACTATGAATGTCAACCAGCCTAACGGGTGATAGATACGGGATATTTCAGAGAGAATTGTCCTTTTTGTGATCGATAACTGTTGGGAAATTTGAAAGTTATATCAAAAACAGTCTTTGTTGGTCTCCACTGTAGGCCTAATGTTTTTATTAAGTCTGCCTTATTAGTAAGTACTGTTCATGAAGATTGTTGGTCGATGGGAATATCAAGTAAAAGCTCTTCGCAATTTGAGGAGCATTTTCTTAATTCGAGCCTTCCGCGTTTAAGAATTAAATCTATTTTAAATTTAGCCTCAATTGCATCCTCTAAGATATTGGCACCCGATAATACATCATCGATGTACATATCATTTAAAATAATTTTGGCACCGATCGGATAATCTTTCTCTTCGTCCTTTGCTAGTTGCTGAAAAGTGCGTATAGCCAAGTAAGGAACACTACTCACGCCAAACATTACTGTTAATAAGCGAAAATCTTCCAGTGGATTATTGGGATAATCCTTTGGAAATCAGTTTCAGAAGGCTGTACTAAAATTTTTCGATACGTTTGTGTAATATCGGTATTAAATACGAATTTATGTTTTAGCCATGTTCTTTTCACATCGGATCCAGTTCCAGGTTTTGCAGGCCATTTTGGATTCAATTGAATTTTATGAGCAGCAACCATATCAAAAAATTTTTATTTCTCGAAAATAAAATCAAATTCCCTAGATTTATGACCACTTATGCGTAAAAAATTTGATCCAAACATTTATCTGGTTTAGGGCCGATTTCACCGTACTCTGTTAATTAGTAAATGTCCTGTTAAATATCGTTAACGGCCTGTTAAGGCTAACGAGCGTTTCACCACGTGCTAACGGACGATTAAATTCGCTAATCAGGCATTTTGGATTTGGATTTTAGGACGGGATTTCGAAAGAGAAGTACGTGCTAAAAAAAAAACACAAGTTTATTTTTATAATATTGCACGTTTTCCTGAAGCATTGGGTGCTCGATTTAGATTGCACGCATGTGCGAATTGACTTTCTGTTAATGAGTGAACGAAAAATGAATTAAATGAGAGGAATTCACTAGATACGTGATTAGTAACGACTTGTTAATTTTCCTTTTAACAGACGATTTCATAATGCCGGATTAGAATTTTTTTGGTGAAGCTTTGAAGTTTGAATGGGTAAATATCATGGTAATTTGATCATTTGATGCAACTTTCAAAAATTTTAAAATTTGTATTTAGGTGACGGTTTTTAAATTTGCAATTCAATGCAAAATTCCCTCCAAAACCTAGAACTGGATCCAATGTGAAAAGAACATGGATTGTCTCCATTCAGTGATTAAGAATGAAATGAAGCGCTGTAAATTAGGACCTGCTAGTAAACGGTAGTTTAATGAGAACCAATTTTTTAACTTACAACTTTCATAAAATACAACTCGAGTTTCTCTTGTGTGTGTGGCGCGTATATTACGTGCCCTACATATTCTTGTAGTCGTTCGAATCGGATTGAAAAGAGCTTATACCCCTGACACACCGCGGCGAAATTGAGATTTTCGGCTCTGTTCTCAACTTCGACTCAATTTCGATTCACATTTCAACCCAATTTCGTAATGGAGATATCACTGCCCAATTGCGTGCGAAATTGAGAAAATAGTGGGTCTTATGCATAAAGTTGAGAAATTACTTTTTACTCGATTTTTTAAGCATTTACTCACTCGCAAATGCATAAAACTTTTTTACCCATGAGTTAGATCTCGTGTTCTGAGATAAATCTCATCATGCGAGCATTTGCTCGAAACAAAAGCTATTACTGAGGAAGATCTCAAAATGGTATGCAAAATAATAGCCATTGCTCGTTTATTTGAGAAATTGCTTAAAACATTTTGAGATAGCTATTTGCTGATCTCAGTTCATTAAAAACAACGAAAATGGCAGAATATCTACAGGAAATAAGCAATAGAAAGTGTTATAAACCGCGAAGAGATCATGATGAATTTAACAGTACAGTTTTATACCGGTTTAGTAAAGAAAATATTGATTGGTTGACGGATTATATTTTCGGCCCCACCACGGAAACGCGGGGTGGTGCTTTAAGTAATGATGAAAAAATTCGGGTTTATTTAAGATTTTTGGCCGATCCCTGATTTCAAAGTGGAATAGGCGAGGATGTAGGAATTCACCAGACAACTGTTTCAAGAACAATTCATGAAGTTTCACAAGTAATTACAAATCGTGCAAAAGATTGGATAAAGTTCCCAAATAGTGAAGAGGATTTTAAAAATGCACAACACATTTGGGTGAACTATAGGGTTGATATTTTTATTGTATAATATCTTTAATTGAAATTCCTTCAAAGGATTAAACAAATGTTATCAAAACTTTTAAAAAATTACGAAAATTGTTGAAACGTGTTTTATTTTAATCCTTTGAAGGAATTTCAATTAATGATACAATAAAAATATCAACCGCAGTTTACCCAAGTAAAATTGTTCGAGTCCAACAGTTGGGCTATTTGAGGTGGAATCATTCATAAATTATATGAGTCCGAATTTTAAACAAATTGTGTGTATTTTACTATACACTAGGTGTGTCCTAACTGCACATTTTTTAATATATCACATATAATATCACACAATTATTTACACAAATTGTATTTTCACACACATATTATTGGGTACGCATATGTTATAAATCGCAACAATCATTGTAGGCAATTATATCGCCTACAATTATTGTAGTAATTGTCAACAAACATTTCTTAGAGTGTGGTGTAAAAGCTTTGAGATCGATCTCACATATCATGAGTTTACTCAAGTAAGCTTGATCTCATTATTTTGCATACCAATGTGATCGTGAGTTTGAGCAAATGCTCCAAACTCAGGCTTGAGCTTGAGCTCATGGGATCGAACTCTGAGATCAATCTCATTTTTATGCATAAGATCCAGTATCTATACATTTTGCGGCAGGTAGCGCGCTTACTACTTAATTCCTGCTTCGAAATGTTAAAAATTTCAGGAATGTTTGAAGTTAATCCGTTTTGTGCAATACAATGGATAAGAAAATTAGCAAAAGAGGGTATAAAAAGAGATGATTTTGGAGCCACGGTGAAGTGGAATGCTTAATTAATACATGGAGAGAACTAAGGAAAGCAAAAAGAAATTTGCATGTTTTTAAAAGCATGAGCACTTCGTTGACAAGTGTTGGAATGGATGTCGACCCCGAAGAAGTAAAGATAAAAGTATACAATTTAACTCAAAAATACAGGTAGTGTTTTTGAACTGCTATAAGTAATACCACAAAATAATTGCCACTCTTATTTTCAGAAACGAAAAAAAGTCTCAGGGATCTAGGGGAATTTTACGAAGAGGTCCATGAAATAATTGGTGGCTTCAAATGCCATGACCTTTCTCTAGCGGAAGAAAGCATTGAGGGCCCAAGTGACAGCAATTCGGGAAGAAACATGGAGCTTCACTCCTTTTTAAGCTGAATTGAGCAGTTGACTGCACTTTATACGAATACAATTTTTAAAACAGCTATGGCTGTGTGCCAAACCAGACTTTTCCTTTCAAAGATTCGTTAAAAATGTACTAGATTAATTTGCCTGTGCCAAACAAGGAGAATCTTTTCAAGTGACTTTTGTATCAACATATAAGCACACGCAGTACTTTGATATTAAATCGGGAAATGGACGAAGAACATCGAAGTTATAATTTTATATCTTCAAATACTAATAAACTATGTATTTAAAATACATAAAGGGGAAGAGGGGAAACTAAGAATTGCATGCAAAGGTTGTGTGCCAAACCAGACTTTTCTTTTCAAAAGTTCGTCAAAAATGTACTAGGTACACGCAGTAGATACTTTGGCATGAATGAAAGTTACGAAATGGACGAAGATGATATTGAAGTCGTTATTTTATTTGTTCAAATGTTAGTCAAGTATTTAAAATGTGTATAAAGAAGCGAGGAAAACTAAAGCGTTGCATGCAAAACAGGATACCTAAGCATTATGCTATATGCACACAGCCTTAATACACAGCTAACTGCATATAATAATGGGTTTTTCATATTTTAGTCACGCTCATATTGCTCCAACCAAGTGACGCTGCTCTATAAGGATATAATAAATAACAATGACCAGGTTTTTCGTGAAAATCTGCGGATTTCAAGAAGTTCGTTTGAAAAGATTATTGAAATTATACCATCAAAACATCATGGGTATAGTTTGAGATTTGATCTAGCAATTTTCTTGTATTGGTTGGCTTCTGGAGCAAGTTACCGAGTAACAGGAAAATCTTTCAATTTATGAAGATTTTCAGTAAGAAATATTATACATAAGTATCTTAACATATTTGTTGAAATTTTGCCAAAAGTTATAAAATATCTGACAGTTGAGGATTGGCATATTCCTATAAATTATAATTTAAGGGGGCGAACTACAATATTTTCAAGAGCTATTGGTGCTATAGACGGAACGCACACATAATGGTTCCAGTAGAGCTTCATGATCAATATACGTATAAACAGAAAACTTAATTACAGCATTCAAATGCAGGCCATTTGTGACGGTGATTGGAAATTTTTAAATATATGTGTAGGATACCCAGGTTCAGTACATGACCAAAGGGTGTTGAGGAATAGTAACGTATTCAAAAAGAAAGAGTTCCATCCCAATGGAGATTTTTTACTTGGTGATAGTGGTTATAAATGCTCGTTAAGACCAATAGCAATTATAACTCCTTTTAAAAGAAATAGACCCTTATTAGAATTGGAGAGTCCACAGTAAAGCAAGGAGTGTAGTAAAATCAGCTTTTGGTATAATGAAAACCCGATGGCGTTCAATTTTTCAAAAACCCCTAGAATTAAAAGTGGAAAACGCGATTAAGACTGTTGTGGCCTGTTGTGTTATGCACAATATATGTATAAATGATAATATTCTTGAAGAATCAATGGAGAGACTTCAGCCACCGCAAGAGTTAATAGAGGAATTTGGCTCAGTGGAAGATGACGCTGACGCAGTAATTTTTAGGCAAACGCTTGCGGAAAGTTTAATATAAAACTATTGTAAACTAAATAAGTTGGGAAATTTACATACAATTGTAAAATGTGGGTAAAAACATTTAGGAGAGAGGAAATAAAAACAAACTCAATTAACGTATTTCTTTTATTCACTATCTGATGAAGCTACAATGCCATGTTTTTCATTAAAGTATTTTTGAATGGCTATGCAACACTTATTTCGCTCTTCTATTTCCTTCTTCCGTTTTCTTGATGATAAAATAGACGGCATTGAGGACGATGGTCGACTTGAATCTTGAACTGATTCTTGTGAAGGGTCAGCAGCGGAATGCTGGTCCTTCACATGAATCACAGGTGGCGGTGCAGATGTTTGGGTTTTCCCGGAGGAGTCAATTATAAGCGGCGGATTGATGGTGTGTTTGCTTGCAAAGTATGAAAACAATTTTCTAAAATGTGGCCACTGGGTTGTCTTCTCCGGAAGGTGCTCCGTTCCTTGGCCAGACGGTGGTTCGATAATGCTCTGGAAAACAAAGTGCGTAATTATTATCCTACTCGTACTCACTTTTTTATACCTTATACTTGCAGACTATATTTGTCCACCTTTTTCATATTTTTCGCCAGTCTTCTTGGCTGTCCAACGCCTGGCCAATTTCCCTGCAAATAATAAACATTTAAAAGTTTTAATATTCCTATTATACTTACTCCCAAAGAGATTTCAAGTGAATATTTTTCCTCGTAAAGAACTTCTCCCTTTTAATCCTTTCTTCGACCAACTTCGCTATCTTGTCTTGAAACCCTGTAAATAATTAGTAATTTTATAATTATCGGTTGAATATTTAAATAATTTTTTACTTACAACGCTCAGAATATTCCCTTCTTTTCATTTTTCAGCTGTCATTATATCATTTTAAACAGCGTTCATTCGTTAAAATTTCAAAACAGTTGGCGCTACTTTCTACAAGGAAAAAGTACTGATTTGTCATTTGAAAAGTCTACTCGCCAACATGTTTATACTGTTTTGTACTCAGCTCTGAGGATGGCCTTGTCGGCCAAAATACGTATTAGCCTATTAAAATAATAAAAGTTATTTTTGAAACATTAAAAGTATTTTTTAAAAATCGTTATTGTGAAACAGTGTTTATTTAGTTATTTAATGGATTTTTTTTAGATTAAATTCATATCTCCTGATGGTTCCATATTTAGAATTGATACATCTTCAAATACAGAACCGGGATCATCTTGCTCCACGCCGGGACCATCTTGCTCCACACCGGAACCATCTTGCTCCACGCAAGTTCCTTCCCGGAAAAATCGCCCTGAAAAAAGAAATTCAAAAAGTATGTATGAGGAGAAAATGGTAAATGACTTACAGAAGACTTTGATCTTGCTGGAGGAAGAACTCAAAGGAAGGATGGAAATGGAGGAGAAGTATGAAGAAATTGAAAAAAAAACTGGAAATAACACAGAATTTGATGGAAAAAAGCTTAAAAATACAGGAATTGCTGTCGGAAATAAAAAAACAAAATAAAATTTAAATTATTAATGATGTAATTTTAATGAAGTTCGATTAAATATTTTTTTAATTGTTATTAACGATTGTTTCACTTCCCAAAGTATGCGGCTAAAGCATTTCTAATGACCGTGCCCTCAACTCGTTCGTCGCCTACATATTTGTGACTCTATTTGGCTGCTGTCTATTCAAATTTGGTCTGTCTTTTTCCAGCCATTGCATCCATACGACATCATTTTGGTCATTCAGGATGTTGTGTAAAACACAACAAGCTTTTATAACAACAGGAACATTGTTAATGTTCAACTCTAAACCTCTTCCGATTTTCCTAAATCTGGCTTTAAGGTAGCCAAATGCATTTTCTACCACCTTTCTACACTTAGAAAGGCGATAATTAAATTCTTTCTGATTTTCTGTCATTGCATCAGAAAAGGGAAAAGGTTTCATCACGAAGGAACACAATTTAAAACCAGAGTCGGCGATTAATAACGATTCAACTTCTGTTCCTTCAATCGTAGTGACAACGGTTTTAAGAACGGGAGAGTGCTTATGAATATATTTTAATCTGGATCTTTCAAAAATATATAAATCATTACAGCGGCCTAGAATCCCGACATTTATATATGTAAATCTAGTGCTGAATGAATAAAATTAAATATTAATCACACAAGAAATTATTTAATTAAAAATTATATTTACCGATAATCCACAGACGCTTACAAAATTACTGAATGCCATCCCTTAAAATTAAAATAATCCAATGCCTCTTCTTTTGGAGGACACTCTGAAGTCTTCTTTAAATTTTTGGTCTGTATAGAAGGGAACATCTTTCTCCCAAAATGTACTTGAACGATCCTAAATATAAAATATATTTTCTATATGGGCTTCAAACAACTTTAATATACCTACACGATTTTTCTCCTGTGAATCCCTTTTACTCCACATAAATAAACACACCGTAATGTACTTATTCTTGCACATAAAATCCGAATTTTTTTATTTCTTTCCTCTAGTTCTCGTTTCAATTTGTTTTTTTCCTTGAAGAGCATTGTTTGCAAAATAATAGCAATATTATTTGCCTCATGATTTAAAGAAATCAATATTTGTTTTGAAGTCATCTTTAACTTTCACTTGAAACTGAAATGTCGAAATTGACAAGTGAAATGAAGAAGTTCAATGTGTGAGGGGGTAGCGAAATTGACTTTGAAATTCTCAATTTCGCCGCAGTGTGTTAGGGGTTTAAAAGCGCACCTTTTGAATTTAAATTGCTTAACAAATTTCCTAACTTTTTAGTAAATTTATTTGAATTACCTTTGATTTTAATTAATTTTGTCGTTCAAAGTGGTTCAAATAATCTAGTACAAAAATTCAATCGACTACATATTTCAATCACTTTGAACGACAAAATTAATTGAAGTTAAAGGTAACTAAAATAATTTTGTAAATACTTTAGGAACTTTATTAAGGAATTTTTATCCAAAAAGGGCTTTTGTCAGCTCTTTTCAATCCGAATAGGGCGTTTTACTTCGATGCTTCTCCGTGTAAGTGTGTCTACTGCGTGGGCCTCTCTATTCGACTAGACTCTAGCTAGAGTATTATTGAGTTTAAATATGAGCGATAATAAGGCAACTGAACCTACAACTAGATATGTAAAAAAACGATACCGTATTTTCAAGATACCTATATAACATCACGTCTAATACTTTTATTTAATACTTCATTTACCATCGGCCAATCATTTCTTTTCTTTAATTTCGTCGCATACGCCTTCAACAGCTAGTATTCCAGAAATCGCAGAAAATACATCAAACTGTAACTGCATTATCAAAAGGTCTATATTAAAAAAAAAGAACGAGCGAGCCTTACAGTAGTCGCATATGATATGTAAAATCTGACATTTCATCTGCAAATCATATTAACTTTAAAATTTAACATTCCGCCATTTTGAATTCGTAAATTTTGACAGTTGATTTGAAACAAGCGACTCTGAAAACCCCCAAGTAACGAGTTTCATTCTAATCGCATTAACTTTAAAATTTAACAGTCCGCCATTTTGAATTCGTAAATTCCTACAGTTGATTTGAAATAGACGACTCCGAAAACCCCCAAGTACCAAGTTTGGTGCAAATGGCATTAACTTTAAAATTTGACAGTCCGCCATCTTGAATTCGTAACTTCTGACAGTTGATTTGAAACAAGCGACTCCGAAAACCCCCAAATACCGAGTTTGGTGCAAATCGCATTAACTTTAAAATTTGACAGTCCGCCATCTTGAATTCGTAAATTCTGACAGTTGATTTGAAATAAGCGACCCCGAAAACCCGCTAGTACCAAGTTTGGTGCAAATCGCATTAACTGTAATGTTTGACAGTCCGCCATCTTGAATTGGGAAATTCTGACAGTTGATTTGAAATAAGCGGCTCCGTTACTACCACAGATTGCAGGAAAGCACAGTCCGCCATCTTGAATATCGTGTTACACACTTCCGTCCCTTTTTACGAAATCACTCCTACAGATTGCAGGAAAGCGAGAAGAAATTCAAATCAAATAGTGCGCGCGCGCTTCTTCACTTCCTGTTACGCTAGTTCCGTCCCTTTTCACGAAATCATACCCAAAACCGAGAGTACAGATATAACATATCAAAAATTTATTTGTTTTTTGTTTATATTCTGTATAATTTCTGTCGTGCGTCCCGTGACGGTAACATTTTGACATGAATATGTCTTATCCCTGGGGTCTATTTAAAAGAATGTATGTCACAAAAATCGTTACTATGCCCAAAGAACTTCTAAATAACAAGAAGCTTCATCTCAGCCCAAAAATTGTGCATTCCCTTCGTTTGTTTATAGAAGAAGGCGGGAAGTGGCAGAGGGGCCCTTAGTGAATGAGAATGAGAGAATTCTCTTCGCACAGGACGACATGGATTTGTGTAAATTCGACGAACCCATAAAAGTTACGCGCGCCGGCTGTTTTTATACATGCAATATTTCGACGTGGGTTTTGCTTTTTTTCGATAAAATACTCGGAATCAGCGCCGCGGATGACACGCATCCAGGCCACGCACTGCCGGTTCCTAGAAATGGGAAGAGTTTCCATCCTTAGAATAAAAGGGGGCTCTCACGGCGGGTTGCTACGCTCTAGATGACGGGTTCCAATCCGATAGAAAAGATTTTTCTCTCCATATCGAAAAACTTGAAACAAAAGCATACATCTCGTATTTTAAGGCCGTTCTCCAATGCACCGACCACCCAACCAAGAACGAACCAAAATCGCGCCATCGCGTCACACATTATGTTGGCCTCATATTCCCTCTCGCTCGTGTTTTGGTCAACCCGGCTAACTTTTTCATGTGTGCGTTTTAACAACATAGTACTAGTCGCCCATTCAGCGGTTGTGTAGTACTAGAATACCTGTCAGTGAGACAGCTGTCCCACCGGTTGCCAGAAATTTTAACATAAAGTGCTTATAAAAATGTGCGCGGTAATTTCAGCCCAGCACTAAAAGTAAAAGTGAGTAGTTTTTTCGCTCAAAAAGTGATAAAAACTCTTCCAGATAAAATATCTGCCCGAGGATATTTTGACAGCCGGCAGGCACAACTACAGGCAGAGGCTTGTATTTTACACGCGAATTCAGGCAATTCAGCGTTTTCGTTGGTTGGTTCGTGGTTGGTTGGTCGGCGCATTGGAGAACGGGCATTAGTACCCATCGTCCTCTTCTATCCACAACTTCGCCTTAAACATCACATAACTTTTTAGAATAAAGTTGTGTGATGTGGATTTGCTGATCGTGTTGTATGTTTGTATGTATGTATGTATGTATGTGTTTGCATGTATGTATGTGTTTGTATACAGTGTATAGGGTTTTAAGGTTTCCCTATAATATTAAAATTAAATTAATATAAATATTGAGTTATTATTTAAATCTTTATTTGATTAGTATATTTCATTTTATTTTTAATGTTTCATTTAGTTATTAATATTTCTGTTTTTATTTGTTTATAATTTATTAGTTTAGGATTGCTGAACTTGACTCCGTGAGAAATTAATGCGAAATCACTTCAAAAATTACTTTTGTTTATTTTATTTTTCTATCTAGGACACTTGGATGATTTTTGTGTTTTCACTGCCACACAGTGTATGTATATAAAAGCTGTTTGTATATAGTGTATATAAAAGATCCAAAAAATATATAAAACCATTTAAATCTTTCTTTTCATTTATTATATAAGACATATTCATGTCTACTGTGCCATCGAGAAGCCATGGCACTTTTTTTGTTGTTGTTGTTGTTGTTGTTGTGTTGTAAGGCTTTAACAACCGCATGATGGGGCATATGAAATACAGTATCAGGTGGACGAGTTATATCATATATATTTTGGTATTTTCTTGAGACGATTAACCTCAAGGTTCTGTTCAAGGCACTTGTTATATACCTATACCGTAGATTCGGGTTACTTTAGTAGGGGGTAACTTTGGCTCAAAACAAAAAAAATATTGAATTTCCCACCAGCCATGACACTAGGTAAATGATCTAGTTCGAGTCGGGAATGTTAGATGGTTTTACTGACGTCTATTTTTAATTGGTTGCACGAATTTTTTCAAAATTAAAACTGTCATTTACGCTTCAAACTTACCTGCTGTGAATATTTACGTATTTCAGGTCAGAAAACTTTCTTGTGTAACAGAGGGCTGTAGAAAAGTTAGTTTTTGTTAATGTTTTGTTGAAAATTAAACGTTTTTTTGCGTCGGATGCTTCCTTTGTTTATTTTCTATTATTTCAAAGGACTTGAATTGGTTCAATACTTCCAATTTAAAAAAAACAACCTCGACCTTGAAATAACCTTCAAAGTTAAATCAAGGTCAAACTAAAGGTAACTGTTAAATGTTCCCCTCCAAACTCGACATCTTTTACTTGAACTTTTTTTTGATTCGGAGCATTCCTGGTAAGATATTCAGCTGTATTGATTAAAATGGCCCACCGTGTATACTCGAGCTTTAAAGGCGGATTAAGATTTAAGCGTTTTTCTAAAGCCAAATATCATTTAATAGCCTCTTACCATGAATCTCTAAATTTTAATTCATTTTCATCGGGTTTGGAAAAGGGGAGACGTACCTGCAAAATACCGACCGTCGGGATTTCGGGAATGTGAACTTGCAAGTAAGTTTTCACCAGCGACGTCTTTCGACATTTGAAGAACTTGAGAAACCTTTTCTATTTCCCAAAATCGTTTTAGGGCATCGCATTTCTTAACATGATTACAAGAATTTGCGACGACATTCTGAACAGAACTGTGACTATTATGAGGAAGATTTGCCTCGTTATCAAGTCTACTTCAGTTATCTTCGCGTAAACACCTGCGCGAAGGATAATAATTACATATCGTCGTTCAAAGGAAGGATCTCCAAGTTGCAAGTCCTTGATATGGCTAAGTTGTGAGCTAGATATATTTTGGGGCGGTAAGGAATCTCTCAACGTTTTAAGTACAACGGTCTTGATTTCAAAATTCGGAATGTAGTATATAGAAAATATATAAGCTAAGTAAATATATAAATATATAAGTCAATACTAAGAAACTTATAACTAAACCTATAGGTACTATCACAGATTTGTTATCACATAGGAAATAGGAGTTACAGTTAGGTAGATTACTGTAGGCAGATTAAAGCTAGTTAATTTAGGCGTAAGCGGCACTTTGTAACCAGCAGCCTAAGCAGACTCATCTGTACTTATTTTGTAATAAAGTAAAATTTAACATAATAAAATACTACATGGCGCAGCCGAAAATTAGTAAAAGAAAATAAGTGGTTAAAATAAAAAGTAAAAATAAAAGTAGAAATTGTGTGGTGCCTGCATGGGCATAGTAAAAACTGAAAAGAAGTCTGAGAAGGGTCCACGTGGTCGGCCCCCTAAAATAAGAGTGGTCACAAAAGTACAGGCTATGGATTATGTGAGAAAAATTGATAAACTGGTGTTGGAAGGAAATGTTGCTGAAAATTCGCGGAAATTTAAAACAAATTTTGCGATTTTCGCAATAGCGGCAGAGATTGACAAAAAACCGGATCCTGTAAAGATAGCGGTATTGCTAAATACTTTGGGAACGGAGGCAGTAGAGCTTTACGAGTCTTTTAATCTAACAGCAGAACAAAAGGCGTCTTATACTGAAGTGCTAAATGCTTTTGAGAAATTTTGTGAACCCAAGAAAAACGTGGTATGCGAAACATTTCTGTTCCACACCAGAAACCAAGAAAGTAGTGGAGCCGTTTGACTCATTTTATATGGATGTGAAAAAAATGGCACGGAATTGTGAATTCAACCTGGCAGAAGAGAGAATGCTAAGAGACAGAATTGTCATTGGAGTTGCAGACAAACAACTACAAAAAAGATTGCTGGAAGTGGAGGACCTGACCCTGAAGAAAGCGCTGGACATGGCTAAGGCAGCAGAGGCTATGAAGTCGCAGATTCAAAAAATGCATAAGGAACCACTGGATACTCACGTCGACCAGATCAACCCGGGACCATCGAGAGAGCTGAACGCAAATAAGTATCTTTCAAAAAATCATAATAATCAGGTAAAAAAATTTGGCAATACAACAAATAATTTTAGATCAGAACAGAACAGAAACACTAAAAGAAATGAAATTAACAATTGTAAGTTTTGTAAATCAAGGCATGAAAAGGGAAAGTGTCCGGCTTTTGGTAAAAGGTGCAATAATTGCGAACTTAGAAGCGTATGGTGGCCACATTATTAAAACTATTGGCAAGGTAAAACTAAAATGTATATTTCGCAACAATGTAGGCAACCAAACATTTTTCATTGTTAAGGCCGACACAACTCCAATACTTGGTCTACGAGCGTGCGTAGAACTTAACCTAATAAAAGAATAAATAGTGAAGGAGGGCCAGAAAAGGAGAATTTCAAAAAACAATATGAGGATGTTTTTACTGGCCTAGGGAATTTTAAGGACAATTATAAAATTATACTCAAAGACGGTGCGCAGCCAATAGTAAAACCGCCAAGGCGGATTCCATTAGCCTTGCATTCAGCAGTTAAACAAGCATTAACCGAGTTATGCAAAAGAAAGATAATTGAAAAGGTTGAGGGTCCAGTGGACTGGGTTTCGAATGTAGTTATTGTCGAGAAACCCAGTAAGAATGTAAGAATATGCTTAGACCCGAAATATTTGAATGACGCTATCAAATGTGAGCGGTTTCAAATCCCTACTTTTGAGGAAGTAGCATCGAAATTATCGGGTAAAAAATTTTTCTCGGTGCTTGACCTCAAAGATGGGTAGTATCAAATTAGTCTTGATTCAAAATCAAGTAAGCTGTGTTAATTTGCAACCCCATTCGGAACTTTCAAATTTAACAAATTGCCTTTTGGAATCAAAACAGCGCAAGAGGTATTCCAAAGGTATAATCAAGATAATTTCGCGGGTATATCGGATGAAAATATTGCTATTTACATAGATGACTTATTGATAGCTACAAAAACAGAAGCAGAACATGATGAGATTTTTAACAGAGTAATGAATAGAGCCAGAGAAAAAAATGTGAGGTTTAATGCTAATAAGCTGCAATATAAATTAAATAAGCCACACTTTTTGGGTCACATAATTTCGTATGAGGGAATTCCTATTGATCTGAATCGTATAGAAGCTATAAAATATATCAGAGCATGCAAAAATAAAAAAAAGGTGCAGCAATTTTTAGGGATGATAAATTATTTAAGAAAATGTTTGCCAAATTTGTCTGAAATGTCCCAACCGTTACGGGAATTACTGAAGAACGGTAACGAATTTTGTTGGCTACTGGCATTCTAATTGTCTAAATTTAATAAAAAAGGCTATATCTAAGGCGCCTACTTTAAAAACTTTCGATCCGGAGAAGAAAATAGTTCTTCAAACGGATGCTTCAAAATTTGGCTTGGGCTGTTGCTTGTTACAAGATGACAAACCAGTATGTTTCGCCTCGCGCAGTTTATCACAAACTGAAGTAAACTACGCGCAAATAGAAAAAGAATTCTTGGCAATTGTCGCGGCATGCGATAAGTTTCATCAATTTATATACGGAAGGGAGGTCACCGTATATACGGATCACAAGCCATTAGTGGGCATAATGAATAAAGAATTATATAAAATACCATCACCGCGGTTGCAGCGTATGAAACTACGCTTACTAAAATATAATTTGAAGTAAGTTTATGTTCCCGGAAAATTTCTGTATATAGCGGACTTATTGTCAAGAAATTTCAAATATGAGGAATCAGAGGCAGAGATTAAAGATTTAAGTGAGGTGGTTCATACAATCAATATGAGTGATTCCAGAAAAATGTTGTTTAAGAAAGAAAATGAGAAAGATCCTACACTGAATAAACTAAAAGAGGTGTTATTAAATGGCTGGCCGCAAACAAAAAGTAAACTAAATGAGCAAGTAAAATATTATTGGAAATATAGAAATGATCAATATATTGTTGATAGAGTTATATTTTTCAACGAAAAGGTTATAGTACCCGTATTATATTACGTCCGGAAATGTTAAAACTATTGCATGACTCACATCAAGGTATTGAGTGGACTAAAGCCCGAGCGCCAAGCATACTGTATTGGCCAAATATGTGTGAAGATATTGAGCGTAAAGTAGCTCAATGTAAATTTTGTCAAAAATATCGTAATGCAGAAAGAAAGGAGCCAGCAATTTCGCATCGAATCCGAATCATCCATTTCAGAAAATAGAAATGGATGTTATGTAAATTGATGGCAACGACTTTTTAGTCGTTGTAGATTTATTCAAAATACCCCGAAATTGTACAACTAAAGAAAAAAACAGCTCAAGAAATTATTTTAAATTAAAGCCCATTTTTGCGACTCATGGTATACCGCAAGAAATTATAGCAGATAATATGCCGTTTGCATCGTTTCAATTTAAAGAATTCGCTAAAAAGTTCGATATCAAAGTAACTACGGTTAGCCCCTATTACCAACAGTCAAATGGGTTAAGTGAAAGGATGGTACAAACAATGAAAAAACTTTATAAGAAAAGCAGAGAGAGCAAAAATGAGTTTGACGTTGTTAGAATTTAGAAACACGCCAGTTAAAGGTTTGAATAAATCACCAACGGAGTTGCTAATGAGTAGGACTGACTAGATCACTATTACCCGATCATTTGAATCCTATCAGAGACCATGATTGGGATCAAGTACAGAAGAAGTTAAAGGAAAAACAAACAAGAGAAAAATTTTATTACGATAGGGGTAGTAAATATAAAAATGGGTTTACAGAGGGGGAGAAAGTGTGGTGTAAAAATGGAACTGTTTGGGTAAAAGGACAAATAAAATACATTCATCCGAGTCCGAGGTCATACGTGATTGAGTTAGATAATGGGGCCACTATACGAAGAAATTCAAAAGTTCTAAGAAAAATAAAACTTTGAAGAAAACAAAGGATAATTAATTATGGTGAATTGGAAATAAAGCAAAATACTTAATTTTAAATTAGATTTCTGAGGACTTTGGACTTTCCTTAGAAATGCCTTGATGAAAACGAAAATATATGTATTATGTAGAATTTCAAAATGAAATTGTTGGTATAAATTTCTGATTAGGTAAAATTCAAGATGAATTTGTTGATATGAATTTCAAGATGAATTTGTTGGTATGAATCGAGTTAATTATGAAATAGAAAAAACAAAAAAATAATAAAAATAACATAAAAAATAAATGTAGAGATGTATCTAACTGATAACCGTGCAACTTTTGTGATAAGCAATATACTCTCAAAAAGGGGAGGTGTAGTATATAGAAAATATATAAGCTAAGTAAATATATAAATATATAAGTCAATACTAAGGAACTTATAACTAAACCTAAAGCTACTATCACAGATTTGTTATCACGTAGGAAATAGGAGTTACAGTTAGGTAGATTACTGTAGGCAGATTAAAGCTAGTTAATTTAGGCGTAAGCGGCACTAAGCAGACTCATCTGTACTTATTTTGTAATAAAGTAAAATTTAACATAATAAAATACTACACGGAATATCAAACGAATGGTTGAATATGGACATAAATAGACGAATGTGAACTTGCAGTCAAACTCTTCCCTAAACCTGAAATCTGGACAGAATGAGCTGCCTTCAAAGTAATGAAGATGGTTTGGGAAGCAGGGTGTACCAATGCTCGTAATAATCAAGATTCACCGTTTTTAGAAATTGCTCTTATTAGAAGTGAATCTAATAAGAGTACAATTTTATTATCGCGAGAAAAGAATGAGTTAACAGCAGTATGATATGTACAGGTTTTATAAATTTTCAGGAACTTTACTAATACCTTTGCGGGTAGAACTTGAAGATCATCACGAAGATAACTTACTTATCCGATGAAGCATCCGATCAAGGCAAGTTACGCGCTGAACAATCTACACCTATATTTTGTACCTATAAATGGAAAAATGGCAGACAAGCCTTACGAGAGAGTTACTGCTCCTGCATCCAAGGGAAGAGAACTTTGACAACTCCCCAAAGTAGCCCATATAGCCATATATTATTGGGGATGGGCCAGACACGAACCCACAATTTTACACTCAGATTTTAGAGAATGCTATAGCAGATGTAGAGAATATGTAAACTTCTTGTAAATACATTTTGACTTGTCTGTTGTTTTATAATAAAGTATTTTCATTTTAATCTTCTGCTGTAATTATGGAAGAATAATGAAACTATTGAATAATGTATTATATTTATATCGTCGGGTATGCCTAAATCTAAGATATTTCATAAATGAAAAAAATCACGAGTGAAGAAAAACAAATCGCAATAATGGAATATATTGTAGATTTAGGCACCGATTTTTTAGTGAAATATTAACAGAATTATATCACCATATATCACTAAAATTCTGAGCTACATCCTATTTTTGTTCGCTCGGGTGTTTTTGGCATATTAGGTGGACACAGTCCTTTATGAAAAGTTACCCATATCAAATATTTTTTATTTCGCGAAATTATAACCAAATTGACTGGACCTACATATACCCACTCTGTAGGTATCAAAAAGTTATTCCAAAAATGTATTTGGTTCAAGGTTTTAATTTTGAATGAGTAAATATCATGGCATGCATCATGATGAATTTTTTACAAATTTTAAAATTGAAATTAAATTTAAATTTAAAACCCTCACGTATGTTTTTAAAATTCAATTCAATGCAAAATTTGCTATCTAATTTGAACCAAATAGGAAAATGGAAAAAACGCAGCTAATGTTTTATATGAAATATACCTTAAAAGAGATGTAAATCACCAGTTAACAAATATTTTTCCCACATAAGTATATACGTTCAGTTATGTGTACCTGTTTTGCCTAAACGCAATATAAAAGCGCTCTGAGTATTAAAATGTCCTTATATGATGCGTTTTCTTTGTTTTATTAGAAATTCCTGCGATCATTTTGTTAGAAAAAGGGAATGAAAAATTCCTTTTGGCTGAGAGTTATTAGCTCCACAAACTTAATATTTATTGCGTAAACTTTGTCGAAAAATTGTTCTTTTATTAAAATTCTTGAGAGCATGTGACATAAATTAAGGCTTTAGAGAGTGGAACGGAGGAAGTTTGCTTAAGTTTTCCCTATACGACATATGCATATGTGAAAATAACCGATTGAAGTGCAGGGCAAGTAAAAGCTTTCAAAAAGTTTCTCCCAATGAAAAATTCAAAAAATGCAAAGATAATGCTATATTTGTTTCCTGCTGATGTGAGTTAGAAGTCGCCATTGGTATTGAGGAGGTAGACTGAATGTAAAATATGATGTGAATACTTGTGACAAATACATTTTTTGGTTGACGGATGTCTCGAAATGTATTGGGTAGGTACCTATTTTAGAACTTTACTTAAAAATTAGTTCTATTTAGGTAAAGACTTTTGTAATGCTTATGCTTATTTCATCCAGTTTAAAACTCTGATTTAAATCAATAGATGTGATATTGATAATTTTTCTACTACATTTCACATTTGAAGGCTTTTTACCTTTATGTAAGATGTTAAATAAATAAAATGCTTTTAAATGCTAAGTGCTAAGGGCTAAGGATTCACATAGGAACTTAAAAAGACTGCATTTTTTAAACCAAGCATGCATATGTGTCAATCTAGTCTTTGTGCATTGTAAATTTAGATTTTAAATAAAGCGAATATCGTTACAATGCATTGAAAAATTATTTTCCGGAGCATTTAAATTACTTACGTCGTCAGTCATTTAAAAGGTATTATTTGGCTCGGTTGCCAAGATTCCTTGAAAACCAGAAAAACCATGTTAATAAAATGTTAGATACGAATTGAAAATAAAAATATCTCCTACTTCTTACAGCGTTGTTTTAAAGGGCATTCTAGGTTTAGGTCTTTGTGTTTTCAATATTGCCAAGAATTACACACCCTTTGCTGTAAGGCAGCTCCAATAGTAAAATTGGCAGCGCCGAGGAATTAAGTGAGCATAAAGATCGTTCAGAGGGTACCCTATATAAAAACAATAAAAAATAATTAGTAAAAAAAACCGATGAATTAAAGTAAAAAATATACGTCCCAATCCTCGAGAATCTAAAATAAAGAAAGAGGAACCTGAAAAGAATTGAAAATGAATGATTACTACTTATAAATAACTGAATTTATTATTATAAATTTCAAGCAAATTAATTCCATTATTGAATTCAATTTCAAACAAATAAATTTCATTATTCAACATAAACACTTACACGCCACGAGAAAAAAAAAACTCTACACAACACTACGACCGCATTTTCGAAAAGCAGACACAGCGAGCTGACATTCAGGGAATTAGAGAAGACAACTTGAATGAAAAGAGAAGGAGATAAATTGTGTGAAAGAGATACTTACGAAAAAATGAGTAAGGATTGTGAAAGCTTTCATTATAGCGTTTGGAAGAAGGCGAAATTTCCATATGACATTTCCATTATCGATCATGCAGATCATAGGATAAAAACGTTATAAACCTTCAAAACAATGAATTATTTAATACTATAAGACAATATAATAAAGCCAGAGTCAAGGTTAATACACAACAAAATCGTCCAATGGAAAGCCGGGTCAAAACAATAAAGATTTAGAATTTTCGGGAAATACAACCGTGAACGAAGGGTGGATGTGGATGAGGGGCGCACGTGGTGATTTGTGCTCTGTGGCTAAAAAGACGTAGTAAGAACATTTTGCGCATTACATGGTTGTAGTACTACATAGTAAATGTTCTACGTTAAGTAGGTAACCCTTATTTTCCATGAAATGTGAGTAAAAATATTTTATTTATACTTTGAAACGTCTATTATGTTTAAATTCTATTTCTCTATTCTATACTTCTTATTGTACACATATTTATAGTGTCTTTAATTATATTGTCCTATGGTATTAAATAATTCATTGTTTTGATCCTAACAGAACTTCATGTATTTTTTTCCACAAAAATTCCTGTATAAAAAAATAAAGAAGTAATTATTTCGACTTTATATATATAAAATAAAAATTATGTTAATTTCCATAAAATGAGTTTCATTTATCATTATTTTAGTATAATTAGTAATAATAAGTTATAAATAAGAAATAAAGAGAAACAATCAGAGTATGAGTATTAAAAATATATACACAATTAAAGGGGTATAACTCAGAAAATCCTAACAATTGATATTAATCGCAATATTAACAAATGTTCTACTTCTAATGACATATCATTCATTGCTATACACCTACTTCACAGTTTTGGTACAAAATGCCCATTCTCCTTTATAGTATCTAACTAACAATTGACTTTCATTTTAAGCTTTGCCCATGTTCCCCAGAATTTTTTTTTATTCATATAGCTACTATGTACATATAATAGTATTTTACTTCTGTAGTAATATGTTGATTGCATGCAGATATTATTTTTTAGCTCTTATACATATGTATACATATATATGTACATATATGCGCATGTTAAAGAAATTACAGAAAGAGATTATTAAATTTAGCAGTGTAAGTATCAAAGTTGAAAAAATTGTAATGATTATAGAGCTACCTTGCTTTAAATACAAAAGGAAAACTAGAAAAACCTATGTGAGTACTAGGTATTACAATAAAATTGGAAAATTGGAAAACATGCTTGATAATACTAGAAACTACATTTAAAATTACAAGAAAATATACATGGAATTATAAGACTGTACACTGGGAATAACAAAATTGTATACTTGAAATTGCAAAACAGTATTACAAAACTCTACTAGAATTACAAAATGAATTAACAAAAATCACTTTGTAGTTATTACAAAATTTTTGTTGTCGTATTTTTGAAATAATTACGTTATTTTAGTATTTTTTTCTCTCAGTGTAAAAATAACGAACAACGTGTTGCGATTAAATTTTTCTTTAATGCCGTTAAGAGTGCGAGAGAAACGTTCGAAATGTTAAAGTTGGCTTATGGTGGGTCTGTTATGTTGAAAGGGGACCATTTTTCATCGATAGACGAGATACGAAAAGCCGTGACAACGAAATACAACAGTATTTCAAAGGAGGCGTTTTCGAAAGGCGTATGAAAAGGCTGAGAGATCGTTCAAACATGTACATATATTACAGAGACTGTTTTGAATAAAACATTTGTTGGAAACACTTTTGTAATTTTTTTCCATCTCTTATAGCCACAGTCTTAAAACTTATGGGATGCACTGTGTACCTACTATTTCATATTTTTATCTGCTTCCACCTAAGTTTTCGAATTCATTCATCTGAAAACTGGCAAAATTTGAAAAAGGGAAATTAATAATATCCAGAAGAAATCTAGGAATAATCTTCTTGGACTTCTTCTGGATATTTTTAAAAATTCTTTCAATAGGCAGTTTGTAAAAGGAAAATGTCTATCAAAATATTATAATGTAAACATTTTGTTGTTGTTGTACCGTCATTTGGCGAATAAATATAATATTCTCGAATTAAAGTTAACGTCAGCTGTCTTCGCGTCTGACTAATTTCCGCCGAAAGGAGTTCTACTCAGTATATAGGTACTATATATAATATGGAATTAGGTTGGAGACGTCGCTAATTTCTGAGCAGGTTACTGATCGCATCAAATGACTTAAAATTTGTGAAGTTGATGTTGTGGCACGCGAATGAAATTTCAGCTTGAATTGCGTTAACTTATACATAAACCTGCTTCGGATTGTCTTTGACTAAATCCATAATTCCTTCGAGCAAATTACTTTATTACTTCATCGATGAGTTGCGACTTTACGTATGAGCAAAAAAATATCCGCCACTCGAGCAATTTGAAATACGATGAAAAAATCTGCCAGGGTAACTTTGCGCGGCTATTATTATGTTTAAGTACATGCAGAGTTGAAAGATTGGATCGGATTTGGGTTGCATATTCGACCTGCATACCTATGTATATGAGCCACTAGGATTCAGTGGTCGAGTCGGAATTTAGTTTAAACGTAGTAGAAATGACAGGAAAACATAACATTACTTTTACTGATTGTTGGTTTGCTTATCTTTTTATATTGACTTCACTTCCCAAACATTTCTCCCAGCCATTTTAATATACATTAATACACTAGACTTCACTGTTCCAGCACAAATTACCTCGGAAATTACGAGTTTAGCGTAGGCGCTTAAATTAGAAATATATATGGAAATTTTTATGAATCTTGTAATTATTACGCGATTTTGATAACGTGAATAACCTTTGATTTAATAAGTAATAAAAGTTTCGATAAATAAAGTAATATAACATCATACTGTTTCATTCAAATTATCGCAATTGACCCCCTAAATATTTGAAGTCCATACCCATATTATTAAAAATGTCTGCTCCTATGTATTTTAGAAAATACGGATCCTTTCAAAGTTAACTTCAACATAGCATATCTCCTGCCATCTTTACGATATTCACAAGGGTGAAAAGAAAAAGAGATTGAAAAAAGGCATGAAAAGCTTTGTCCTGAACTTTGTTGTTTATAAAATGACCCAGTAAACTAAATGGCATCAGAATTGATCAAACAAATCACAAAACGAAATTGTACGGAATTAGTAGATGCACCTCAGTAGCACTTCAATCGAGTGTAATTAATTTTGTTCACAGCGTGACATTCATTAAAAACGTGAATGTTAAATTTAATTATTAAAAATGTCAAAGTGTAATGACCCGTTTGCGGCATGTCGTGATAAAATTAAAGTGAAATGCCTAAGGATACCAAAAACAAAATTAACCCAGTTTAATGCTGACGAAAAAAATTATTGGAAAGGAGTGATTCGGAAGGTTGAGAAACTCGCCAAAGAGAAAGGAAAAGCAGACAGAATTAGGCAATATGATTTGTCGACATCCCTTCCTCCAAACTTGTACAGAAGAGTTTCAAAAATTATACCATTAATACCTATTGAAGACGATGTCTTTGAGGATGAAATGCGTGTGGTGTCTGAAGAAGAGGTGAATGCTACCAAAACTGAGGTAACTGAATGATAAAAGCATACATGAAATTTATCTCATTCAAATGTTCACTTAAGCTTAAGAGCCTTAGTGATTTAACAGAAATTGTGCAAATGGAAAAAGAATTCTTCCGCATTGACTTGAAAATTGAGCAGAAAGTTGACCGTCATCGGCATTATAAAGAAAGATGCAGTTGGACATCTGAGTACATTTGCAAGAAGCGGAAAGATCGCATAAAGTGGGCGTCGAAAATTTACAACCTAGAAAAAAACATAGCAGAAAAGCCCCTATATGACCAAGCGGAGTTCCTAATTGACGCGGTAAAGTAGTTTTTACTATAAGTGAACTTAAATTATAAATAAAAAACCTTACAGGCGGCTGAAAGATTTACTGAGTGGGTTAATGGATTGAGCGATAACCGCGACACAAACATTTCAACGGATTTGTTAAAGGACTTATTCTCCTTAGAATCCGGCTCAGGACCACTCTCGGGTATTCACATCGAACCCAAACAAATAAAAGCTGTTCCAGATGCCGTTGCTCATAGATGGAACCTCCCGGAGGTTTGTGAACAAGAAAGACTTTAATAAAAGCTCAAAGTTTCAGAAGCTAAAAATTTCCTTTGCTTTTCAGAAATCCCTTGAGCTTAAATTGGAAAATTACCTCAAGGATAGAAAGAAAAAGGAAAAACTAAAGAAAAAACAGTCAATGGTAGCTTTCGGACAAACCTTGCCCTTGGAACTTCGAAAGTGGGAGCCATTGGATGCAGATACAATTGTGGAGCCTATTTTCCCAGCAGACCTTCTAACTAGAAAGACAATTTTCGAGGGAATTGGCCATTTACGTTCCACTCAAGCTTTGATTGCTTTCTACAAGCGTCACTCGCAAATCGATAGACCACCATTTTTAGTTAATAAAGGATACTTCGACACGAAAGAAACAAAAATAAAAACAGAGGAGGTGCCCTTCTATGAACTAGTTTAGAATTATTTACCTTATATTTTCTAACTTTAAAATAAAATATTTAAAACAAAAACTTTGTACCTACTTATTGGACCATTCCATACATGTATCTTGCAGCAATAATAAAATCGATTTAACAACATCAAGTCGAGAGTAACCCTTCCTGCTCGCGTAATCTTGGTGCATAATGCAAATTATCGCAGAGCTGAGTGTATATGCATTGCTGATTGGTCGCCATTTCGAATTGAGCGCTAAAAACGAAGATAATTGCCCCTTCATAGGATAGGATAACTGCAATATTTGCTCTCCAACATGTAGAGATTGAAGAGATTTCTGATCTTACCTCTTCCCTGTAAAACTAATTTGAGTGTGCTGCGACACTACGCTTACGAAATGGCTCATTCATATCAATTGAGTAATTCAAATTTATAGTCAGCAAGCGGCTAAATTTAAGAATACATTAAAAATTCCAATGCAATAAAGAAAAACAGCGCTAGCTTTAAAATTTCCTACATAGCTTTTTTCAAGACTATTAGAAAAGACATTACAATAACAAGATGAACCAAGCTGCAAATACCAAACAAAAGAACTTTGAAGTAGAGGAGCTATGAGAGTTCTGGGCCAAAATCCCATAAGGTTTATACAGGGGGTCTCAATTTCGATTTTTTCCAGTCTCCGCCCCTCGGGTTCCAGTTCCCCTCCCTGGATATTCCAGTCTCCACCCCTAAATTCTGGTCTCAGCCAATGAATGCTAAGCACCGCCCACAAAATATTGTAGCCCCACCCACAAATATTCCAGTTGCCATTGCAGTGAGATCACGCCATCCTTTTCGCTCCCTTCATCCTTCCCTTTCTACAGATCCTGCGCTTGAGCGTAAGCCTTATTTCTAGAGGGTATCAAGTTATATGGCTATGTACATGGCATGTTATATGTGTTATGCTAGGTTGAGGACAATTGTTCTAAAAATAGATTTCTATCCTTTAACTGTTTATGCAGGGTGAAGGATCAGTTTAGGGATCGGGTAAACAAGCCATATGTCTGGAAGAAAGGATCAGATAAAAGTTCTAAAAATAGATTTCTATCCTTTAACTGTGTATGCAGGGGTGAAGGATCATTTAAGGATGCACAAAATATTCTAGCACAGCCTGTTTTTAAACAGCTTGTTTTTAAACAGCCTGTTTTTAACAGCCTGTTTTGAATAGCCTGTTTTTTAACAGCCTGTTTTTTAACAGCCCGTTTTTTAACAGCCTGTTTTTTAACAGCCTGTTTTTTAACAGCCTGTTTTTTAACAGCCTGTTTTTTAACAGCCTGTTTTTGAACAGCCTGTTTTTTAACAGCCTGTTTTTTAACAGCCTGTTTTTGAACAGCCTGTTTTTTAACAGCCTGTTTTTTAACAGCCTGTTTTTGAACAGCCTGTTTTTGAACAGCCTGTTTTGAACAGCCTGTTTTTGAACAGCCTGTTTTGAACAGCCTGTTTTTTAACAGCCTGTTTTTGAACAGCCTGTTTTGAACAGCCTGTTTTGAACAGCCTGTTTTTGAACAGCCTGTTTTTTAACAGCCTGTTTTTATACAGCTATACAGACTGGTACAGAGCTATTGAACATATAGCTGTATCGATATGAGTACTTCGACCGACTGATGATGATAACTGAATTGCACTTTCTTTTATAGACTCATGAAGATATCAAATCCTTTTCGATATCAACTATTATCCAGAGGACTATACATATCAATTACTAAGAATCCATATTTGTCCACCCAACATTTGCACAAGCTTTCCAGAATTTTCAAACGACATATCAGTATTTACATGATCATTGTAAATATGCTTCAGGTTCAAGTTATCATGCTTAAACAAGATGAGCAAGTTTGTATTATCTCGAATCAGATGCTTTGGTATACGAGTATATGTTTGACAAAGCTGCAAACTATAAATTGCTTTATACCAACACATGCAAAGTATGCTCTAATATTATCCCGTTTATCAGAAGCCATATCATCAAAGATAAATATTGAGGTTACCATTGTGTCATCCGGATGTGTAGCAGCTATACAGCTATACAGCCTGTGCAGCCTGTTTAAAAGCAGCCTGTACAGCCTGTACAGCCTGTACAGCCTGTTTAAAAACAGCCTGTTTAAAAGCAGCCTGTACAGCCTGTACAGCCTGTACAGCCTATTTAAAAGCAGCCTGTACAACCTGTACAAACTTACTCATCTTGTTTAAGCATGATAACTTGAACCTGAAGCATATTTACAATGATCATGTAAATACTGATATGTCGTTTGAAAATTCTGGAAAGCTTGTGCAAATGTTGGGTGGACAAATATGGATTCTTAGTAATTGATATGTATAGTCCTCTGGATAATAGTTGATATTGAAAAGGATTTGATATCTTCATGAGTCTATAAAAGAAAGTGCAATTCAGTTATCATCATCAGTCGGTCGAAGTACTCATATCGATACAGCTATATGTTCAATAGCTCTGTACCAGTCTGTATAGCTGTATAAAAACAGGCTGTTAAAAAACAGGCTGTTCAAAAACAGGCTGTACAAAACAGGCTGTTCAAAACAGGCTGTTCAAAAACAGGCTGTTAAAAAACAGGCTGTTCAAAACAGGCTGTTCAAAAACAGGCTGTTCAAAACAGGCTGTTCAAAAACAGGCTGTTCAAAAACAGGCTGTTAAAAAACAGGCTGTTAAAAAACAGGCTGTTCAAAAACAGGCTGTTAAAAAACAGGCTGTTAAAAAACAGGCTGTTAAAAAACAGGCTGTTCAAAAACAGGCTGTTAAAAAACAGGCTGTTCAAAACAGGCTGTTAAAAACAGGCTGTTTAAAAACAAGCTGTTTAAAAACAGGCTGTGCTAGAATATTTTGTGCATCCTTAAATGATCCTTCACCCCTGCATACACAGTTAAAGGATAGAAATCTATTTTTAGAACTTTTATCTGATCCTTTCTTCCAGACATATGGCTTGTTTACCCGATCCCTAAACTGATCCTTCACCCCGCATAAACAGTTAAAGGATAGAAATCTATTTTTAGAACAATTGTCCTCAACCTAGCATAACACATATAACATGCCATGTATACATAGCCATATAACTTGATACCCTCTAGAAATAAGGCTTACGCTCAAGCGCAGGATCTGTAGAAAGGGAAGGATGAAGGGAGCGAAAAGGATGGCGTGACCTCACTGCAATGGCAACTGGAATATTTGTGGGTGGGGCTACAATATTTTGTGGGCGGTGCTTAGCATTCATTGGCTGAGACTAGAATTTAGGGGTGGAGACTGGAATATCCAGGGAGGGGAACTGGAACCCGAGGGGCGGAGACTGGAAAAAATCGAAATTGAGACCCCCTGTATAAACCTTATGGGATTTTGGCCCAGAACTCTCATAGCTCCTCTACTTGAAACTTATCACTGAAAGTCCAGATTAATAAAACTTCATGATTAACAACAAGAAGACGTGTTTGTGTTGGCGCAGAAAAGAAGATCTACATGGTTTTGTGGTAATGGAGAATGCGAACACATTTTGTGAGATAAATAATTTGTTCGGGATATTTAAATCGGGAGCCTGGAATGTGGTTAATAAAGTGTCCAAATGAACTATATCGATTAGAAACAATTATGTTAAATGGACTTCCGAAGAAGAGGTTCCAAGTATCACGGCTCAGCCTCTTTAGGAGTAGAACTAAACTCCCAAACGTAATAGGGACCATTGGTTTTTCGTACATTAAAATAGAATGAGAATAAAGAAAGCTATTTTAACCAAACAAAAATTTTAAAGAATTGCTCAAACAATTCTGAAAAATTCAAGTGCATTCATTCCTTGGCTAATTATAAAACTTTTTATTCTCCACCATTTTTCTCATTAGTGCATTATTTTCAAGAAAAAAACCTTTTCACGATCCGATACTACTTTGACCTTTGGAAGTTTTTTTTAAATTTTCCGGTAATTTTTTCCATTGCAGTATACCTTTTTTCACCATTTATCGAAAGTATACATAACAACGAGTAAGTGAGCCAAAACAGAACTGCGTAGAAAACGTAGTTTTAAGAGGAATCGCTGTTTTTTCGTTTTAATTAAATTTAACAACCTCTAAATATTTCCGAGTGAAAAAATTACTGCCTTTTTGCAACACTAAAAGGTATTTTTTGCCCAAGCTTCAGCTTCATAGAAATTTTTTTGTCAAAGAAAAGAAATAAAAACCGAAAAACCGGGCTTCCGCCACACTGAGAAAAATCGCTTGGTAAATGGGTCATTCTACGATAAGAGGTTTTGAGTCCATAGAGATTGCGGCCAAAGGGAAAAGTTGGAGTTTTTTATTAAAAACATATATTACGATTTAAGTCCCTTTTATATACACATTCACTTAAGGGCAAGTGAATTTATAAATATTTAGTTACTTTTTAGAAGGCCAGGGTAGATACATCGGGCAAGGTAGAGACTTTTTTGACCAAAGGAGAGACTTTGACGTAATAAAACAATGAATTACATAAACTTTTATTAAACATTATACTTAACTTATCATTTTCTATTAAGTAAAAAAAAATATTGAAATCGGATCATTTACAAAGAATTTATCCGTGAACACACATAAAAAACGGCGGGGTTTTTCGGTTTGAGAATGGTCTGTTTTTGAAACAAAAATAATGTGGGAATGCATTTCAACTACTTATTACTGAATTTTGACTGCCTTTTGTATAAGGAAAATCCTTAGTAAATAGAAATATTTTGTTATCTTGCCAGGGCAGATACTGCAGGGTAGAGACGTTTTCGTGACAAATTTAAAATTTGTAACTCACATAAGTTAATATTGGGTTAATAATATACCACATCTCAACTATCCCAGTATTGTTGAACTGAGGCAGAAAATTCAAATAAATTAAGTGAATATTATAAGTTTTACGACTTGCCAGGGGAGAGACACAATTGGCTTGCGAAACCACTGCACTGCACTGTTGCGTCGCGACAACTAACAAATTACAGCAATCTAACGGCTAGCATGTTTAATATTACTAACTTCAGGTTGATACGCATCCTTGAGCCCTATTGTAAATTTGGCCGTCTAATATTTCTATTTTGTATTAACGGACCAAAATTCGCCAGAGTAAATACGCAAAAAAAGCGGGACAAAAATAAAGATCGAAAATTATTGAAAATAAACAAATATTCTTGTATTTTACGTTTATATTACTTAAGTATACTTCTTTAAATTCGTGCTAAATATACTTTAATTTGGCAACTGCGACAAAGAAGGTATGTACTATCTACATGTTTAACTGAAAACGTCAAGGGGACAGGCCAGGGTAGAGACTTTTTCAGCCTTAAATGTGGGATTCCAGAAAAATCTTATATCTTTAAACGAGCAATTCTTGTATATTTATATATATATATGTTTCTGTGATCTCGGAAACGGCTCTAACGATTTCGCTGAAATTTGGTATATGGGGGTTTTCGGGGGTAAACAATCGATCTAGATTAGAGTTTTCATGCGTTTTTCTTTCCACGCAGAACATGGTCGCTAATTTCGTTTTGCCTACCACTGTCCGTCTGGTCCAGCGGGTTAAGACGCGGACGGCAAGAAACGAGTGTTACGGGTTCGAATCTCGCTCGGTGACTTATTTTTGTTTTGTTTTAAATGTTCAAGTTTATATATAATTTTTTAATTTTTATTGCTTCAAGTTTATATATAATTTTTTAATTTTTATTGCTTTTAGACAAGTTTAAAAAAATGTAGTTAATGTTTGAGATAACAAACCGATACAAATTTTAAACACAGTTTCTCGGGTAGTTTCTATGACGCCATCTCTCGGATAATGCCATAAAAACTAACTACTACGCCTCGTTTAATGCGTATTGACCTTGTGTATAGAGTATATAGTGGTCGCAAGTTCGACTTGTTAACTTCTCGCCAGGTGGCTCTAGCTGTATCGTTTTGAAAATAATAAAACTAATTTTTGTTTTCAAAGAAAATCTTGGCGAGGAAAAGTGATAAATGCGAAGGATTAGTTACTTAAATAATTATGGCATGTAAATAATTGCTGATTTTCCATTTTTTTTATTTGGTTCAATTCTCGTACAAAACGAGAATTATTTCCGTATAACATTTACAGATATTACGTATAACAACTAGTATAACAAAATGAAATCTAAACACTGTGGGTTTGGGGGTGGTTGGCGAGAATATTTGTCATGTGCTCATGCTGGCATAAGAAGTCGAGTTCGTGTGGGGAGCGGGGGAAGAAATTTTATGCGGCCGTTAAGAATAACGTGCGATGGACCTTTTTTTTTATTATTTTCCTAGGAAACGATTCCTGATGCACTTTTGAGAACGAATTGGGATAGGATGTGGTTAATTTTACCATAGAGAAATTCAGTTGGATTTCATCTTTTGATGTATTTGCAACTTTTGCGATTTTATCGTGGTGGTGTAGAGTGTGTTCTTGGATAAAATTACATAAATTTTGTTAAGTACAAATTTTTACTCTTTATTTTGATAAACTTTGCATTTGGTTTAATTTAGGAGTTCGGCGAATTTAGTGGGACGACGACAGGGTTTTGTTTTTGGATATTTTTATTTTAAAGTTGTGAAAAAATAATTTTAATTTTGTTTGAAGATGGGTAGGCGTTGCTTTTACATTAATTGCAACGTTACTGATAAGACTTGCTGTAATGTAAGTTTCTTCAAATTACCTTCTGATAACAGGCGTGATATGTGGATCCTCCATTGTGGAGGATTGGCATTTGAAAATAATATTCAGAAATACAAACACATTTTTGTGTGCCAAAATCATTTCCGCTCAGCAGAAGTCATTTACCGGGGGTCTAGTGCGAGCTTACTACAGTCTGCAATTCCCTTACCTTATGATTGCACCTTTTGCAAATGCACAGAGTATGGTTATGATCCATTATGCGTACCAGATGTTCAGATTAAAGAGAGAGTAGCTCGTAAAAGGACTTTTGTTCCCACATTAGTAGATTTTTCAAGTACTATTTCAGATATAGCAAACAATTATTCTCCTTCCTCACCTGAATTAATAGTAAATCGTTGTGAAAACGTTAAAACATACGGCAATCAGTTGGATATACCACTGATTCCTGAGAGAAATACTCCGTCCCCAACACAATTCTTAGAACCTCCTGAGAAAAAAATTCCATCTCCAACTATATTTACCAATTTCATTAACCCCTCAGAGCCTGATTTGCTTAATTCTCTAATTTCTGTTTCTGAGGTGACTTCTGGAAACAACATTTCTGATTTGCTCGAAAATAAAACGAAAGATGTAAAAGCTTTTATCAATGCACAAATAATGCATAAATTTGGCCCTGGAAAAGAGTGGACCCTTGATCAAAAAAATGTTTTTTTAAAAATATATTTTAAGTCTCCAGCCTGTTACAAGGCAATGCAATCTATGGGATTTTCGATGCCTCATACGTCAACTATAATGCGATGGCAAAATGAGACAATTTTCTGCCCAGGTATTAATCACAGCATAATTCAATTACTGCAATTTAAATGTGAAAAATGGACCCCATTAGAAAGGAAATGCATTTTATTATGATGATGATGAAATGGCAATCAAAAATGAATTAGAATACGACTCCCGTCAAGACATTATTTACGGACTTTTTGATTTTGGAAATGGTGAACGTAGGGATTCTATTGCATCTTCAGCACTTTTGTTCATGGTGCGTGGACTTAATTTAAATTGGATACAATCAATTGCTTATTATATTGGAGCCGTTAATCCTGATAAACTTAAAGATATAATATTAGATATAATTCAAGTTTTACATAACATTGGGCTAAATGTTATAGGTGTTACATGTGATCAAAGTTCTGTAAACCGAAAAGCATATGCAAAACTAGGGTGCACACTAGATAAGCCTTATGTAGAAATTGAAACGAAAAAAATTGCATTACTATATGATTCGGTTCACTTGATCAAAAGTATTAGAAATTGTCTATTAAAGGCTGACATTGAATGTGAGGGAAGAAAAATATCTTGGAGGATTGTAGAAGCGATATACCGCGAAGAAGAACATTCTACAATAAAAGCATGCTTTAAATTAACTGAGAAACATGTTTACCCTGATAGTTTTGATAGGATGATTGTAAAGTTAGCTACACAAGTTCTGAGTAGGCAAGTTTCTATTGGTATTCAAGTAGGTGTTCATTTAAATATATTCCCACCTGAGCAAGTCGAAACAGCAATTTACACTGCAGAATCATTTAAGAAACTTAATGATCTTTTTGATGCCTTCAACAGCGTTACAAGATTTTCTGCAAATCCAATGCGATGTGCAGTTTCAGATGATAAAAATCATCAGGATGTTTTAAACATTTTAAAGGATTGTAAACATTGGATTACTCAGTGGAGGCATTTAGGGCGTATGAAAAGGCCATATTCTTTTGACGGTATGTTGCAAACCATTAATGGCCTTTTCCTTATATGGGATAATGTAAGAAATTCCCAAAGCTACATTATTACCTCTCATTTAAACCAAGATCCTTTGGAAAATAGTATTTCTATATTACGCAGATGTAAAGGTAGTTATGAACGTAACCCGTCTGCTCTTAGATTATCACGGAATCTTAGACAAATTGCTTTCCAAAATCTCGTTCCCTCCTCTAGTACCAGCTATAATATTTCTAATGGTGAAACCCTCTTAAATGAGGCAACAGTTTTCGCTTTACCACAGGATGCAAATTATGAAATCGAAGTTGGTGAAGATGCACAATGTGAAGAAATAAATGAGTTTGTTGAATACATTTGCGATGATAAAAATAATGATCAAGAAACAACGGAAGAAGAAAGTTATCAAGAAGTCTACCAAATTTTGGATGATGATGAAGAATATATTGAGGAAGAAATTGAAGACATTGATGACATAACACAAGGGGAGAAAATTAGCTCTTTGAATACACATGCTATAGTTTATTTTGCAGGATATGTGGCAAATAAAATAATAAAGAAATATAACTGTGCGCAATGCACCAAATGTATGCTTCGTAAAAGTGAGGACGAGAAAATAGATGATTATTTAATAAAATCAAGAGCATATAAATCTTCCCAGACCAATTCAGCTTACGGCAATTTAAGAGTACCTTCGCAAGAATTTGTAAAATTTATAGACGATTTTCAAAAGGAGTTTGATGAAAAAATTAAGACTATGAAGCATGAAATGAAATTGTCTGAAAAAATGGAAGATGTTATTTGCAAAAGCCAAAAATATTATTTTTGCCCTCAACATAAACATCAAATAATAAATTTTATTGCGAAGGTTATAATTAGATTTTACATTCGGAAAGTGAATCGAATGCTCTCACTAAAATCTAAGAAGAAAAAGGATCGCCTAAAAGTCTTAGAAGGACAATAGATGCAATATAAAGGACATATAATGCAATAGAAAAACCAAATAAATGTGGACTAGGCCTACTGGGGACACCACCTTAAAAAAAACGCGCCTTGAGCTCTACCTCTTAGGTGGTGTGGAAAAGGGTGTCATAACACGAGTAAGCAACACAACACGCTTCTTAATAAATTAGGAAAGAAGGAAAATATATGGCCAAAATAAATTCAATTTGTAAAACAAATTAGGAAAAAAAAATAAAATTAATGTCTGAAATATCTTCTTGGATTTGATTACACCCAAACAAACAAATAAACAGACGTGAAGGTGAATTAAAGAACAGTGTGTAATAATATTACAATAATGCTGAGACTTAACCTTCGGATCGGTGCTCAGTTGAAATGGATTCATGCACAAATAATAATTTAACGATTTTGCTTTGGTGCCATATATATTTTATTATTGTTAATGTATAATTGTTGCCGTTTCATTCATTATTTCACATCAACGGATATTTCATAGAAATGAAACACTTTTCCTTATGTTCGCTTATTGTGTTATACATGCACATGCATTTGTTATATCTATTATATTGGCGAAAACTTGACTGCAGGTTCTTGTCTCAACTATCTGAGTTATAAAAACCAGACGACAGCGCCTCTAGGGAGAGGTTAACAAGTTGCTCCAGAAAGCTACTTGCGACCACTATATATTCTATACACAAGGGTATTGACCTGAATTGAACCATAGCTCACGAGCTATGTAATAAGAGAAATTGACAATAGATGGCGTTACTCTGTTACAAGTGCTGTAAGGTTGACATTCTAAACACAGCAAAAAATACTAAAATGTGAATCAAGGAACGAGGTTTATTTAGAATGTGTATCCTATACTATAATACGAGCAATATTTATATATACATATATATATTTGCCATCACGTTCTCGAAAACGGCTCTAACGATTTCGATAAAATTTACAATATAGGGTTTTACGGGGGCAAAAAATCGATCTAGGTAGGTCTTATTTCTGGGAAACATCCTTTTCTCCGTGTATTGACGCACAAAGCAACATAAGCTTGATTTGCCCGCGCAATATGAATTTTAATATCACTACGAGGATCGAGTTCTATATAGCTCAGTGGCTATTGAGTAGGTCTGCCACGCTGGGAAACACGGGTTCGAATCCTAAAAAGTTCCCCAATTTTTATTTCTTTTTATTTTTTGTTTTTTAGTATTCTATTCTAGCCACTGACATATAGAAACTGGACTGCTAACACGCGTCTGAAAAACGAGACCATTTTTAGCCTAGGCTCAAATCTTTCAGGAAAATTTTGGGAATTAAAATGCTCTAAAAACCCACACAATTATGTTTTAACACAGCTAAATAATAAATAATTAAGTTGTCACAAATCGATTTCTGTTGAATCTTGCTCAATTTTTAGTATTTTCATAAAAAGGCCCCTGAAAATAATCAACGGGGTATCAACGAACAACAGAGATTAGTGTTGCTACTTTTGTCTAACCTTCACATTTCACGTATATGCCAACATAATCTAAAATATGCGACGCAAAGTGCCGAAGCCATCTGTTGGTCATCGTTAAACTATTGCAACAGCCGATTTTAATTTGGTTTTTATTCTATTACTTTTGTGTAATTTGCGTTTTTTTCAGCACAAATAATTTTAATACGAAGAAAAAAGTGTTATGAAGTGGAATGGATTTATCGGGGATGCACTATTTTCATTCGAATACCAGAATAAAGTGCCATGAAGTTGTCTGCCTGGGGTATCAACGGGGGAGCGAGATAGTTAGATTTCGGCCTAAATTTGATCTCGTTTTTGAAGTGAGTTTTTAGCCAGGACCAGCAGTCCAGTTTCTATATGTCAGTGATTCTAGCCCATAGTTAGTCCAACCGTCTTTTCAATAGCCCAGTGGATAGATCGTAGGTTCGCCACTCCGGAGTGCGCGCGTTCGAATTCCGCAAGATTTTGTTAATTTTAATTGTTTGTTCTTTAGTATTCTTAGTATTCTTAGGGCCCCTAATCTTGTAAAAATGAGAAGAATGTTATGCTCTTGTAAATGGTAATATATGTAGGTATACTTATTATAAATAAAAGAAATTGCTTACCGATTGAAAATTTGTTTTACAATATCTTGTCTTGAAGTATAAATAACAAGTATTATTGTAAATATCACGAGAATTTCTTGTTGAGTCACAATTTCGAAAATTCCGAATATGAAATAACAATATTTTTAACAGTTATTGTCCAATTAATATAAATCTTGTTAAGATTTCGACAAACATTTTTAATTCGAATAGGAATTTAAGCAGAACCATATACATTCTTTTCTATCGATCTTATTACTACAACAAGATTGTTGTTAATCGTTATGTTGACTTTTAAATAATACAAGATCTTGTCAATTTGTATACTTCGAAGTGCTGCAACGGCAATATCAGAGAGTTCTCTCATCATTCTTTGGAAAACCGGCGTGCAGTTCATACATATGTGCAGTTAAAGTTTATAAAGTGGAGAAAAGTGTTTGAGTTCTAAAAATTTAATAAGCGTAAGTAATACAAAGATTTGATTTCTTCTGATGGCTTAAGGTAAAAATTCGAGAAGCCTCAAGATAAAACTCTGCAGCAATTTTCGTTTGGAACCCAAACGAACCAATATGCAAAAATGTTTTGTGGGAAACTTATATCTTTGACATTTGTCAATGAAAATGTCTACAAAGTTTTATAAGAATCCGGACGCTTCACGGATTCTTGATTTGTTCCCTTCTAATTGATATCACAGATAAATAATACAGATGCCCAGTCGAATAGGCAAGAAATTTTCAAAGTTGCCGAATTGCCTTTTCCTTGGGCACATGCATATAGCTACATTTTATCTCTCAGGAAGCAAATAAGGAAGAATAGGAGAGAAATAACTAATGAAACATTTTGCAGCCTCAGGCATCAATTGGTCAAGAGCCGCAACATCAGCAATATGAATCGAAGCTGAAGCCTCTGCACTTGCCCACTTGGTCGAGCGCCAGGACACGAGAGCAGCGCGGTGTTCGTGGGCGCCGACTCGGATGAAAGTGAGGCGTAAGGGAATTTCAATGTTGCAATGGTTCCATCCTATTCTGTGTCAATATGCACTGATGCAGAAAAAGGGAAAGAGAATGCGCAAGGGGATTATTCACGCATACTAGAAAAATTAGCGAAGCGACGAGGGAAAAATACAATGGTTCGCTGGTATTGATCAATCCGCAGAACACGACTTTCTGCCTTCTTGGACTACGACTTGTGAGATTTTGTTGTTGGAGCATTTCCGATATTTATAAATGACTTGAAATTTGCTTATTTTACAAGGAGCACATCTGGGTTTTAAAACTCCACAAAAACAGGCTGAAAAATATATAGAAAAATAAAAAAATAGCACTGAAATGTAGGTACCGACGAAGGATTGAACCTGGGCACCTTGCGTGATAAGCAAGTCTACTACCCCCGACACTACTCTTCTTCTTCTCGGGCCGTATTAAAAAAGTTGTATATAAATTACGAGCTCCCTCATAGATTCTCTGATTGCTCTAATGCTCCTATATTTGTATATTTCCTTTTCTTTCGCTCCTTCAGGCCAATTGTTGCAAAGTTGCTAGAACACGAGCGAGCATTTTTGAGGAAATGGACTGTTTTGTAAATATTAATTCTCAACATTTATTTGCTGCGCAACATTACTTGGCTAGAGAGCCGAAAACTTGGCTAGCGAAAATGTTGCATTGGTTCGATTTTTTAACATGGTGGCTGGGCATCTGTATTATTTATCTGTGTTGATATTTAACTTAATTTTACAGCAAACGTTAGAAGAATATAATAATATAATATAAGAATATATTTCTGGTATTAATTCGCCTAAGTGTATTCAAAAACGGATCTGCTTCATATTTTTGCGCATAAATTGTTATAATGAAATGTTTTATTTGTAAAAAGTTCTTTACTGACTTTTCACTTTTGATTAAACATTTAAAAATTCTTCATGGTTGTGGCATTTATAGCTCGTATTATTGTTGCGATGAAAAGTGTTCACAGCAATTTCAAAATATTATTAGCTTTAGAAAGCACTTCAAAAGTAAACATTTACCAAGAGACTATAAAGAATTCGAAAACTGTAATCCTAAACAAAGCACTCAATCTTTTTCTCTTCATAATTCTGTAAAATTAACTTCTACTTTTGTATCTCAAGCCACGAGTTCAAGTTCAACTAATTGTCCATCAAATTTTGGCACGGTACAAGAAAATGCCTGTTTTACTCCAATGGCTGATAATATTGCATGGGATTTAAATGAAAGTCTTAAGTATATTAAAAAAAAGGGTCGAATTATGCCTTCATTTTCATAGTTACAATAATTTGAAGTTGAAAAATATTTCGGACATACAAAGCATGATTGTTTCACATTTACATTACCATACGTACATCTTGACACAATCTTAAATCAATGCGCCCAGGGGAAGATGATATATAAGTTTTTTTGAAGAAAACAAATCACTTAACGATGTCAATCGAAATATCTTAAGGGGACTTAGCACCTTCAAATTTTCAAAAAATCCATCTTTGTTTTTTGATAGAATTTGTTAGAATGAACCTTTAAACACAAAAAAAGTTAGGTGTATTGTATGGTCCAGGCATCGCAGATTACATTTCGGTAAGGTTTATTACAAAAAAATATTGAATTTTAACTTAAAACGCAATTTTCTCGAAACAATGTGTTTAAAGTTGGCGTGCATGAGCATGATTAAGAAAAAAGTATTTATCCAATCGTTCTGAAATGTTAACACATTAATCTACACATTTTACTGCTCAGAATGAACTACGGATGAAAAAATCGGCATTAAAATTTTTGAGTTATAACCGATTTTCGGGGAAAAAATAGGTCGATTTTCGAAAAAACGCCGCCATTTTGTTATTTTCCAACCAAATTTTTTTCTTTTAGTTCATTCCAAGGCCGCTTTGATGCTGATTAAAACCCCGTTTTTTGTTTTTTTTTCGGACTTCTCTGAGGGCAGTTATCATGCACGCCGTGGTTTTTTGATGTATTTTTAATAAATTTGTAGCAGATGACAGTAGGCCACAAAAATTATTAAAAAAATGTTTTCGTGTAGTTTGAAAGTTTCATTAAGATAAGTCTTTTTATTCAATTCAAAATTAACCGTTGAAAAAAACAATTTTTTGAAAATTTGAAGGTGCTAAGTCCCCTTAATTGAAACTATCATCGGACACTTCTTCAGAAATAACTTGATTATGTCCATTAATCAAATGGAAATCTTCACCGAAGAAATTGTAACCACTTTTACGGGGAGGACAAAGTAATTTTATCTAAGAATTAAAAGTAATATTATATTATATTAGGAACTAATTTACTCTTTGTAGGCATACTATTTCATACGCATAGAAGGGAACAATCCGAAGGGAAAATTATATAATAAATACCATAACGCGAAATCCCGAATGCGTCAAGGTGGTCTTCGAAGTAAACTTCTTCCAAAATTTGAAAAAGAATCATACTTCACAAAAGCAAAAGTTTTGGAAGGTATCTATTAAACTAAAGCTAATTTTCTTAGGTTTAGTGAAAATGATTTTCTTTTTCCCTAAATTTTCAGAAAATGACGAAGCTAATTCTGCAGAGCATCTTCGCAAAATAAAATATGAGCAACTAAAGCCTGATGAATTCTTACAACACTGGAAAGGTTGCGCAAAGCTTCGTATTGATTTTGTTAAATAAATTGTACGAGTACGGCGAAATATCTAAGTCGTGGCCTCATTATTTTAACCCTGATGGTTTTAAATTGGTAATGATTAATGAAGAAAAAACGGAAATAAGAAAATAATATAATTTGTTATGTTTACAGATTGATTCTGATTTTTGTGAACTTTTTGATGATCCTCATAAGATATTTGACAATATTAATGAGTTCTGTGAAAGAATGATGACGATATTTGAAGAGAAGTGAAAGAGCCTAAAAGTCGTTTACTTTTGGAACGAATTAAAAATCATACATCATTAACAGAAAGTACGTATAGACTCCCTTCGCTAACTTAATATATACATAGATCTCCTTTTTTAATTGTTATTTTATATAAGTAGATGGCCGACATGCTGGAGTCTTCTTTATCCTTCATGCTGTTTTAGTACCTACAGCAAAAACTGTACAGAAGAATGAAGGAAAGAAAATTTTAATTAAGTACACCATTGCGGAATCTCAAAATACATTCTTATGTCGTGCACCGACAATTACCGATTTAGAAGACCATATTAAATTTCTTCAAGAAAGGCGCCAAAATATTCAACCTTTCATTATTGTTGTTGGTGATATTTTGGATCCCCAGGAAATTTTACTTTATTTTGATAAAAAAAATACAAATTCTTCAATATTGTAAAAGCCATTGACATTTGTTTCAAAATTTTTCAGTTATTTAATTTAAGCTATCCAGAACCTTGTATTGCAGTATGGCTTTTTATACAACAATACAACATTACTTTTACAACATCTCTTATAAAAAGGATGTTACATTTACCTCTGTAAAAGTATTGGAAAACGCTTTGAAAATAAAATGAAGTTTGATACTTATAAATTAGCTTTTTTCTTCTTTCTTAAATTAAAGTTAGCCAAGCATTTTTTGTTACTTTAGAATACTTTTAAGATAGAAATACTCATAATTTGGTTATACCTCCTGATTGTTTTAAAAAACAAATAAACTTTTCCTTTCAAACTAGCATATATGTATGGTTGAGACCTATTTTTCTAACATATTATTAAAGTTCATATCCCCAAGTTTTAGACCTTGTTACCAAGACTTGGTAAGAACAGACTCGATCACCTACCGCTGGGGTTGGGGAAGGGGGGCAAATCACCTACCGGTGGAGTTGGGGGGAGGGGTCGAGTTTGGTACCATTGGATAGCTTTTCAAAAAATATTTCAGACGTGTTTTTTCTTTCTTCGATGCCATATGTAGATCGTGAGATATTTGACCATTCCGAAACTTTTTTTTACACAATACACAACCTCCCCCGCACTCCCTGTATCGAATACAAAAAAATGTTTCAGACAAAAGTTGCGTATTTTTTCATGAAGAATCCGAATCTGTAGAAAAAATGGGGGGTCCATTTGAAAAACAAAAGTTACCCCCACCCCTGCCAACAGGAGTGGGGGTGGGGGGTAAGGGTTGGTAGAGTTGAATACTTCTTTTAAAAATATTTTACCCCTATTTTTTTGTTTTCCGATGCGATGTGTTCTTTCCAAAATATTCGACCGTTCCGGAACTTTTGTCACACCCTGTACATACAAAGGCAAACACACACACACGTGGGATGCTGAACGGACCGTACCTCCGCGTAGTGCATCCTGGGTTACGCTAAAATGGTCCAAAACTTATATAAAAAAACTATTCTTTCAAATCTGTAAACAGCATTATTTCATTTTAATTGGTTAATTATAGCAATGTTCCCACCACTTCCCAGCCATAAATATATGTTTTTCTGAAACTCCAGGACCCAAGTCTAAAATTTATAACATCCATTCACTTTCCGCTCGAGGGGCAGAAATCGGCACTTTTTTAACATCCTCCTTTACAAGAAAAAATGTTCATATCAACAAGAGGCTTGTCGGACTAATAGTGACAAGCTATCTTTTAAAACTAATTTATTATATTTATACCGATTTTTCTTTCAGTGCAGTTTCTTGAAAAATGTTGAGGTTAGGATAAAAAAAGTTTATACAAGAGTTGTAGATCTTTTTATTTCCTACATCCTTTACATTTAACTTTTTTCGATAGGATGCACAGTTTAGCCAGAAATCGCGAAAAACTATTTTCAACACCTAAAAAAACATCTCCCTCCACCCCGGATAGCTTCGATTTATTTTGTCGTCTTTAACAAAGGTTTGTTCCACATTATTGCACTGCCCGATTGCTGTAACGAATTATTTTTTTTTCTCATTTTTACGCCCAATTTGACTGGACTATACCTACATATACATATGTATATATACAATCCTTTTGTTTCATAATAACTAACTTTAATGATTTCGCAATTTTATCAGTGAATTACATTATAATTCAAATGTTTAGTCTAATATAATAGAAATGGCTTATTTTAACTTTTGCAATTCTTAGAGGAAAGCGCCATATCGCGGAGGAATGTAGTACTTCCGAAATTTCAGTAATTCAAGCAATACGCATTTGATTCTCTTAATAACGAAGTCTTAAAAATTTTGAATTTCTTCTAACCGTACTTCCGTTTACAAACTTGATCCAATAAGATCGCGGCGTATATATATATTTTTCTGCCAACCCATTTGATTGGTGGTAATGTGGACTTGAGATGACCATGTCTATATCTAAAGCTCTTGACAATTTTTGAAAGAATACGAATTAAAGGGCATATTATCAGCTACAATTATTCGGGGAATTCCATGAATAGAAAATAGATCTTAAGCTTTTCTTTCAACTTATGCAGTCTTTTTGGATAGTTCAATAATATCCAAATATTTTGTGAAATAGTCCACAACAATGAGAAAAGACTTGCTGTTTATTTCCATTATATCCATGCCAATCTTAAAACAAGGAAAATATTTTTATTTTTTCTTTATTTTTTTATTAAAAATTGGATTGTTTATCTATTAAATAAAAAATGCGGTTTGATTCGGGTAGGTCTCTAATATCATGTATGATTTTTTTTTAACAAAAAATGTGTATAATTTCCGCTATAATTAAAAATTTGTCAACAATTTTTTCCAGAAAATGTTTCTTCCGTGTTCGGTCTTCTGACGTCATAATTTTTATAACAAAGTTCTTTATGGCGCGCAGGTGAAGGCCATGCACCAAACTTGGTACTTGGGGGTTTTCGGGGTCGCTTGTTTCAAATCAACTGTCAGAATTTACGAATTCAAGATGGCGGACTGTAAAATTTTAAAGTTAATGCGATTTGTACCAAACTCGGAACTTGGGGATTTGCGGGGCGGTTTATTTAAAATCAACTGTCAGGATTTACGAATTCAAGATGGCGGACTGTCAAATTTTAAAGTTAATGCAATTTTTACCAAAGCTGGTACTTGGAGGTTTTTAGGGTCGCTTACTTCAAATCAATTGTCAGAATTTAAGAATTCAAGATGGCGTACTCTCAAATTTTAAAGTTAATGCGATTTGCACCAAACTTGCTTTTTGGGGGTTTGCGGGGTAGCGTATTTCAAACCAACTGTCAGAATTTACGAAATACAGATGGCGGACTGTCAAATTTTAAAGTTCATGCGATTTGCACCAAACTTGATACTTGGGGGTTTTCGGGTCACTTATTTCAAATCAACTGTCAGAATTGACGAATTCAAGATGGCAAATTGTCAGATTTGAAAGTTAATGCGATTTGCACAAACTTGATACTTGGGGGTTTTCGGCGTTGTTGATTTCAACCCGATTGTAAAAATTTACGAGTCCAAGTCAAATTTTAAAGTTGATGCGATTTGCACCAAAGGAACTTGGGGATTTTCGGAGCCAGTTTTTTAAACTTTTGTTACTTATTTTAAATATATCAAATGTTTTTGGCAACATTTCCCGTTTTACCCCTGTTCAGTTATCCCTCACCCTATATCTCGGCGAATTCTCAACAAATTCTAAAATGTAGCCATTACTTTGATCTTCAGCAACTTCTGAACATGGAATTTTGAAAACGTGAAATGGTCAATGTGACCTGCAACTTTTGTTTTTATGAAAAGAAATCACATAAAGCTGAGATATACATAAAAAGTGTTCAAATATCTAAAGTCAAGATTGCAGGTAATTAATACCAAGTAATTAGCGCAATATTTCATGATGGGAAACGTGAAAGTGGACACTACACAATAATAATTCCGACGATTATTGTATAAGCTTGGTGTAATAGAGCCAAAAGAATATATAACACATGTATATTGTTTATTCAAAAGCAGAAAATCATTTTCAATGGAAAGTTATTAGCAGTACCTATACTCGTGCAGATTGATTTTCAAATACATATAAGCGGGATGGAAAGGGACTATTCACTGCGCGTTAATAATAGAAAAAAATATATTTTAAGCGTTAACCCTTGACCATATTTAACTTAAACATCAAAGTTATTTCAACTTTAGCGCCCCAGAAAATAATGTTATGTACCTACACGAGAAAAAAATACTACCGGCAACAAAAAAAACTGATATATAAAAAAAAATTATTTTTTAAAAAAAAAGTGTTGAGAGGAAAATAATTCAAAACAGAGCTTCAAATTTCGGCAACAAAAAGAACTGATGTATTTATGTCGGTATTTTCACTGTTTAAATAACAAATTCAGAAAATGGTATGATATCAAGTCCAGAAAATAATAACATTTTCAAATATACTAATTTACATACCTTTAGCTCCTTCCGCTCATATTTGGACTCTTTTTGATTAGGGTAAACATTTTGAATTTCTCTAAAAGCGGGTTGTTGATAGTCTTGAAGCGAATCGTTGATTTTTTATTTATTTTTTATGTTTAACGTGTAATTTACCCTCCCCCTTCATCCCATTTATATTTGAAAATTTTATTATTTTCTGGACTTGATATCATACCATTTTCTGAATTTGTTATTTAAACAGTGAAAATACCGACATAAATATATCAGTTCTTTTTGTTGCCGAAATGTGATGCTCTGTTTTGAATTTTTTCCTTCTCAATTTGTTTTTAAAAAATTAATTTTTTTTTTTTGTTAAATTTACTCGAAGAAAATCTTGATGGAAAAAGCGCAACCAGGCTTTTTCTGAATTAGTGAGAACCAATTAAATTACTTTAAAAACATTGCCGGAAATAGTGCGGGTCCGAAAATGAGTATAGAACTCTAGTGATTTAAACATTAATCGCCTCATAAATTGCAATTTCAGTAAATGAGGACTTCACTTTCTCGATGAAAAACAAAAACAATGCAAATGAATCATCTTCTGTTACCACCGGGTGGGGTAGTCACGTCAGTCACAATTAGGCTGATCCGCTCACATGCAGCCGCAATCCAGTGCAGAAGAGAAAGCCAAAACGACTAGGAAAGTGTGCTTCCAACCGATCGGATGGACTCGACCAGAGCTAATTTCTTTGCCTACCCACGGCCCCGCTTAACCACAATCAGATAAAGTCCCAACCGGGACGGAGCTCCTGCATCGGCCTTCGGGTCGATAGAGCGAAAACGTTACCCCACTTGTCCTCGTTGGCCTGCAAAGGAATTAAATTATTAATTAATAACCAATTTGCTATACAACAATCCTATTACATCGCAATATGTCGGTTATTATGCATATCGTGTATGCAACTGCACAGCTTGGCATCATGTCAGCGCTGCACCCCTGGGGTTTGTAGCCGGCTTTTGGAACGCGCGGCGTAGCGTTCAACAATTAATTTTGCGACTTGCAATTATTACTCATTACTGAGCCCAATTCTATAGATAGGTTCTAATGATCTTTTTATACTATGTTCGTCCCAAAAATGTTTAAATTATCACATTTCGTTACTTCGAATTAATCTCCCCGAGTAAAAATAATCAGCGGCTGAACAGAGGCTGAAAAACGGCCACTCCGATGTTTTAGGGACGTACGCGACCTGTACAAGTGTAAAAAAATCTGAAAAGTTGTACATTAGAAAGTACGGCGGCCTATTTAGAATGAAAAATCCAATCGACCATAGTTTGGGTCTTACATTAGGTTGTACTATAGTCTTGGCCAAATGTCCTTCAAAACAACCTCGTACGACCGTTGTGCGCCCAAGAAAAGTGATTAAAACCCTTTGTACAGCCGCATTTTTAAAATTTATCATTTTTGCTTAGGTCTGCATCAATTTTATAAAAATCTGAAATAAATGTTCTAAAAATCTCAAATAAACTTCTATAGTTTTAGGCATCTACTTAGTTTCTTCGAGGATACATGTATACCTCAATAATTTAGAGAAAAACTAATTATTCTTATTATTGACTAGCTGTTCCTTAATCGGTGTTGACCGGGAGCATTGATGTTTATAATCGCTATAGTAAAGTAAACAATAAGTAAAAATACGCCCGAGTAATAACGAAATATATTAAGAATATCGCAAACCTTCAGATATATTAATGCTTTAAATCCAATTGCCAAAATGCAATGTTGAAGGCCCGCGCCCATAGAGTCCGGAATTCGTCCGACTGCGGAAAACGTAAGTTGAACTACATGCTTTCTTATGGGGGTGCACCCATAGAAACGCATTGCCGCAGTCGCGGCCGGATTGAAAAGTTGAACATTTCTTAACTTTTGATCCGTACTACATGCGGCAAGGAAAGCATCACAGCTTCATCAACGAGAGTTTCCAAGTTTTGAAAACATTTTGAAAAATTAAACACTGGACTGCTGGTCCCGAGATATAACAGAAATCGGTTCGTGGCAATTTAATTATTTGTTATTTAGTTGTGTTTAAACATAATTGTGCGGGTTTTTGAGCATTTTAATTTGCTTGGTTTGCTTAAAAGGTTTGGGCCTTCGCTAGCAGTCTTGTCAGTGACCTGATAAAATGGGTCGCACCTAAAAGCGGCGCCTTCCCTACAATAAAATTAAACATCCATCGTTTTCTTTTCAATAAAATTTGCTTCTTGTTTGTTTCTTTTATCATAATTTGCTTTTGAGAGATAAAGCTTGCCGCAGAAATTCCGGATTCTATGGGCGATACCTCGATTCCCAGACGTCAATAGCTTTAAGCTTACCGGAGTCGAGCAAATTCCGCACTAATTCCGGAAAACGTAAGTTGAACTATATGCTTTCTTATGGGGGTGCACCCATAGAAAAGCGTTGCCGCAGTCGCCGCCGAATTGAAAAGTTGAACATTTCTTAACTTTTGGTCCGTACTACATGCGGCAAGGAAAGCTTCCAGCGAAAGTTTCTAAACTTTGAAAACATTTTGAAATATTAAACATTGGACTGCTGATCCCGAGATATACCAGAAATTTGTTCGTGGCAATTTAATTATTTGTTATTTAATTGTGTTAAAACATATTTGTGCGCGTTTTTGAGCATTTTAATTGGCATGGTTTGCTTAAAAGGTTTGGGCCTTCGGTAGCAGTCCTGTCAGTGACCTGATAAAATGGGTCGCACCTAAAAGCGGCGCCTACCCTGCAATAAAATCAAACATCCATAGTTTGCTTTTCAATAAAATTTGCTTCTTGTTTGTTTTTTTTATCATAATTTGCCTTTGAGAGATAAAGCTTGCCGCAGAAATTCCGGACTCTATGGGCGATACCTCTGATTTCCGGACGTCAATAGCTTTAAGCTTACCGGAGTCGAGCAAATTCCGCACAAATTCCGGACTCTATGGGCGCGGGCCTTGAAGGCCCGCGCCCATAGAGTCCGGAATTCGTCCGACTGCGGAAAACGTAAGTTGAACTACATGCTTTCTTATGGGGGTGCACCCATAGAAACGCGCTGCCGCAGTCGCAGCCGAATTAAAAAGTTGAGCATTTCTTAACTTTTTATACGTACTACATGCGGCAAGGAAAGCATCAAAAAGCTTCATAGCTTTGCTTAAACGGTTTGAGCCTTAGCTAGAAGTCAAACTCAAAGTTTAAAATTGCGGCCGGTACAGTTTGTTGTTTTAAATTGTGACAAGTGGTCGAGTTTAACAGAAATGGAAGGTAAAGTAATAATATTTACAAATAATATTTACGCAGCAAGTTTAACCCCCCCCCTGGATGGGACGAGTTACCTTGATGTGTTTGCAAGGCAAGGTAGCTCGACCGACTCGTCCTCAGCGCCACCACCCCCTGCGAATACACCTTCAGGAAAGCGGAAATCGGAGGATGCTAGAGAAGCGAAAGAAAAGTATACATACAACAAAATTGAATAACAGAAAAATTAAAAATAAATTTTTTAGACTAAGCAAAATAATGGAGTCCGTCACAACGTTGATGACCACGGAGCTAGGGAACAGAAGCAGGAATGCGGATTTCCTGAGGATGCTGGACAACTTGATGCTCAGGTTGCCAGAGGAAGTCCAGGACTCCCTACAGATGGACATCCTCAACATGGTCTACGCGCGGAGAAACTCGTGAATTGTGTTTTTTTTTTTTTTAGTTTAGTTATGAACTTGCAATTTTTATTTATCTTGTTGAATTTTTTTTGTTTTTTTATTATTTAGTTTTAAGAAAGTACTTTTGTTTAGTTTTGAACTTTAATTTATTTTGTATGAAACTGAACTATTGTTACATTTATGTAGATTTTTTTTTTAAATAAATCAGGAGGTTTTTTATGCCAAGTGCTTTTTCCTCCTTGCAAAAAATAACAGTGTTTTATTTCGGCAATTTTTGATTTACTGCTACTTATTAACAGTTTCTCTGAGTAAGGATTTGGAATTTGCATCAATATTACATCGAATTGCCATGATTTTAATAATGCCAAACTTCAAAATTTGAACTGAACAGATTACAGATTAATTTTTTACTTCAAAGTGAAGAAAAATCAGTACAACTTGACGCTATTTTTAGGATTTTAAATCTTTGCTGTAGGAAATTCATATGATAAATTTCAAATCAATGAGAAATCTCCTGTTGTTCTGGATAGACGAAAAGAACACAGCTATTAATTGCTAAGAATGATGTTAGAAAATGAAATAAGAGTAACGTTTTTTTCTGAATTTGAACAACTTTTTCTCCTTAGTACCAACTCTTTTCACAATTGTTTCTTTTCAAAGCATGCTCTTTTTCTTTCTGCTGAGATGAAAAGGTGCCTACTACTAAAACTATTGGAATATTGCAAATAATGGTCAGCATAGAGTCCCAACATAAAAGTACTGTATAAGTCCCAGGTAAATTTCCAAATAAAAAACTATTATTTTTTCCAAGGAGGAAAAAGCACTTGGCATAAAAAACCTCCTGATTTATTTTAAAAAATAATTTTACATAAATGTAACAAATATTTCCTTAAAACTAAGAAGTTGCCAGTTTCTTTTTACAAAAAATAAATTCAAATTAAACAGATACATTTCCTTAAAACTAAGAAGTGGCCAACTTCTCTTTACAAAAAATAAAAAATTATTCAAAATTCAAGACAAACATTTTCTTAAAACTAAAAAAAAAATTTCTTCAAAATGTTGATGCTGTTCCTGGTGTCTTCGGTGGGTACACTGGATGCGCCATCAAGTATTCCTTGAGCTGATCCCGCAACTTAAATGCTTGTCTTGAAGCGTTGTTGCTCCAAATCCGCCCAGATCTTCTCAGAGGAGTTGGCGTTTCCTTCCTCCACAGGCCATGGATTATTTCTTCTCCATTGAACCGATCCACATAGTCAGGCGGAATATAGTTGCCGTCATGCATTTTCACAAAATTGTGCAATACAACACAGCCTTTAACTATTTTTTCCGCTGACGTAGGGTTCATGTTCAATGGAGCAAGTAATATTCTCCAACGGGATGTTAAAATTCCGAAAGCGTTCTCAATCGTCCTTCTAGCTCGAGACAGCCTCTTATTGAAGTTCTCTCGATCAGGCGGAAGGTGCTCTCCTATAATAAATTTTAAATATTTAAGTTTAGACCGCATTTAGGTAACCAATATTACAAAAATAAATGGAATATTTGCACTTAATTACTGTAATAAGTTATTTAAGTAAGAAAACCCCAGATATTTGCAAATTTTATTTAAGAATACGTCCTTTAAGAGTTTACCTGGAAATGGTCGCATCAGGAACGGCTTCAGAGGGAATGCAGCATCCCCGACAAAGTAGTGCGGAAATGGTATTTGGGATTCCGGCAGGATGTCATCCATCGGAATTCCCAATTTGTCATCAAACATTTTCTGCCCAAGGTCCGAGTGCCACAGTACGCCACCGTCACTTTGGGACCCAAATGCCCCAATGTCGACTCCAGTGAAGGTGTAGTTGGCGTCACACACCCCCAATAAAATTAACGAGTACGTGCCTTTTTAGAAGAGAGATAATATTAATATAATTTATTATTCGTATAAAACAAGAACAAAACAAACCTTTATAATTGTAAAAAAGGGATCCAGAGTTTGAAGGGCAAGTGATGTTGATGTGCTTGCCATCAACGGCACCTACACAATTCGGCAAATTCCAAATTGTGTGGAAATCAGCCGCGATCCTTTTCCACTCGGCAGTGTTTGGAGCAGACATATAAATTGGGCCGAGTATGTCCCAAATGAGCTCGCAAGTTTCATGTACGATTCGGCGCACACTTGTCAAGCCCATTTTGAATGCCATCGAAAACATTCGTTGGCTACCTCCGTGCGCCAAGTATCTTTAAAGATAAAAATTAATATATGATATTAAATTAAACTAAATATTCTTACACAAGAGTCAAAAACAGTCTGCATTTCGCCGATATAGATGGCCTGTTGGAGCACTTGGTCAACTTCTCTTCGAGCAACGTGAAAAGCAAGTCGAAAACTACTTTGCTCATTCTGGTAGCTATCATAAACTGCTCCGGATCGTCCTCGTACATCTGCTCGAAATTCACCTTAAAAAATCCATGTTGGTCACGGTCCTGCGGTAAAATTGTTAGCAGTTTTTAGTAGCAATGAAAATATGTGAATACCTGGTACATTGGTCGCACCCAAAAGCGGCGCCTTCTCTCCAATATAGTCAAACATTCATCGGCTTCTATAAGTAGAAGTCCTATTAATAGAAATTTAAGTACTCTATTAATATCCATCGTTGTCCTTTCAATTGCTTGTTGCTTCCTTCTATGACTTTGCCTTTTTTAATAAAATTCCCGCGCTTTGTTTGAACAAACTGTCAAAGTCAAGATGAGAACCACTTTGAGCGCTTTTAAGTCAAGATGACAAAAATATTGAAAGCTTGCCGCAGAAATTCCGGATTCTATGGGCGATACCTCTGGTTTCCGGACGTCAATAGCTTTAAGCTTACCGGAGTCGAGCAAATTCCGCACAAATTCCGGACTCTATGGGCGCGGGCCTTGAGTCCTCCCATCTTAACCCTTAAAGGCCCGCGCCCATAGAGTCCGGAATTCGTCCGACTCCGGAAAACGTAAGTTGAACTACATGCTTTCTTATGGGGGTGCACCCATAGAAACGCGTTGCCGCAGTCGCGGCCGAATTGAAAAGTTGAACATTTCTTAACTTTTGGTCCGTACTACATGCGGCAAGGAAAGCTTCCAGCGAAAGTTTCTAAACCTTGAAAACATTTTGAAATATTAAACATTGGACTGTTGATCCCGAGATATAACAGAAATTCGTTCGTGGCAATTTAATTATTTGTTATTTAATTGTGTTAAAACATATTTGTGCGGGTTTTTGAGCATTTTAATTGGCGTGGTTTGCTAAGAAGGTTTGGGTCTACGCTAGCAGTCCTGTCAGTGACCTGATAAAATGGGTCACATCTAAAAGCGGCGCCTTCCCTGCAATAAAATCAAACATCCATCGTTTTCTTTTCAATAAAAGTTGCTTCTTGATTGTTTTTTTAATCTTAATTTGCCACACTGATGAGATGAGCGGCTGGCGGACAAAATTGCACACAACCTTCCCTCGCTATAATTTTTGTTGAGGATAAAAGGCTCGTCCGCCGAGGCAGACGAGCCCGAAAAAAGTGTCGGCGTTTCAATCCGAAGCACTGGCCAGATCTCATCAGTGTGGCCGTTGGCCAGTGCTTCTGCCACATACGCCACGATCGTGCGGATTGAACGCCGATCCTCATATTCACTTGATAAAAATTTCAAGTGTGAATTATAGCGAGGGAAAATTTTGTAACAGTATTAACAAGGTTCGGGTCTCGGAAAGAGAAAAGCTTTATTAAAACGAGAATCTAATCGAGACGGAAACCACGACAAGTAAAGGTCCAACCATAATCGACATGACTTAACATAAGAAACTTAGCGAATGTCCAATGTTAACATAAACAAACCATAATAACATATAGACATGAATTTCAAAAATTTTAAAACAGAGCAAATTGAGTGCCTATCTATAATTCTGAACACTATTTATAATACTAATATTCCTTCAAAGTTCTCCATTTTTTATCAAAGGCAATCTAAGCAAACAAAATTAATTTGAAAGTCCTTAATGTCGGGTACGGTTTCAATCGTAGGAGATATGTTTAACGAAAGTTCAACGAAAACTCTCATGTTATGTCATGTTAATTATGGGTACGTTCATAAGCTAAGCTAAGATCGCACCACTTAAGTGACGTCACTTATGTTAAGTTATGCCGATTATGGTTGGGCCTTAACATCGACCACCACAACCACAACGATACACCAGGTGAGCGGAACCCTTGTCTATAAATATATAGTTATTGCAACTGTAACTAGTACACACCTCACTAGATGGCCATACTTGTACCACTTTGAGATATTTTCTAAAAAGCTTGCGAGCTGTATATCAGTTTTATTATTTCATTCTTGGCTAAATATAACAGCTTAGATTTGGTATAACACCTATAACAACGATTTAATGCGATTTAATTCAAGGACGATAAGTTTGTTTATTGTTGAATCAAGTCCACGGATCTATCTTTAATAATTGATAATGAAATTTGACTATAAAAAAAGAGTAAAATAGATCACCACATGCTATTAATCAAGCAATTTACATAATCCTATGAATCTAATTGAAATTCGCAAAAGGATTATTGTTATTATTCCAGTGAATAGAGGTGATTTCCTATAGATACGGACATATATTCATTTGGATATGTTTATTCTTGTCTAATAATAATAATGATTAAAAATATGATGTTGACGATATTTTGTGCCATGCGAAGCGAAGCCGGGTTTTTGTAATTTACACCAAACAATTTTGAAATTTGTTATTCAGAAATTCAGAAAGATAATAAAGAGCTGAAAAAAAGTTGGTTTAAAATAATTATTGCTTTGCATGCAGGAATTAGGTAGCAGCAGTCTGACCTCTATATGATTAGCTAAGAACCAGCCTGCAAAATAACGCTGGCGACAGCGTTCTAAAGCACTCTAAATGGTTGCTGGAATACTTTTCCAGGATATCTGTTTATCGTGACAACTAATATCAGCTTTCAATTTCTAACGCTCTTAGGACCAATTTTTCAATCACCAGATAAATTTTATTCGTCCAATAATATTCTCCCAATAATCAAATTGGCTTTGATTTCAAATAGTTATCAGACGGATAAAATCGGCTCCTTTAACCGGCAGAAAATAGGACTATTATTCGCCGGTTAATTTTGACAAATATAGTGAAAAAAAATATTTCTTCACGACCAAGTTGATTTCTTATCTGAAGAATAAAATCCAACGATTGAAAAATTGGCTCTTACAAAATAAACTGAATCGAACATACAAGCTATTTTTTTATTTTGAATTCAATTTGCTGCACCCCGAATTTTTAAAAGCCTTTCTATTAACTGAACCTTGATCACATGTTATACCTACAACATCAAGACCAACGTTGTGTAAAATTTCAAGCGCTTCCAATATTATATCCTTTAGTTGATTGGGGTTTGAAGTTCTTTTCCTAATAATTCTTTGCTTCGTTATAACTTGCAGTATATGCATAATGGATCTAAATTCTATTCCTTACATTTGCGAAATGATCCATCAAACGGCGAAGGTACGGCAGGTAATAAGTTTGAATTCGTACCTTTATATGTACAATATACCTATCTTCAAAGCGAAAAAAAACAACAACATATGTATATAAGTTTTGAAGAGAACATACAGTATTCACTAGAACGACGAAAGCGGTCAATTTGACCGCTAACGAATTTTGAACTATCGTACCGTCTACAAAACTTATTTTAGGCGGTTGCAAAGTTCTGATTTTCCTAAATATCAATAAAGAACATTTAGACAAAATACTTTTATTTTTTTTTATTTTTATTTATTGCAAAGTTATTAATATGTTATACCTAGAACGACGGAACCGGTCAATTTGACCGCTAATGAGTTTTGAACTATCGCACTATCTAGAAAAATGCTTTCACAGAAAGTTGCAATATTTCTAAATTTTCCTTAATATCAGTAGAGAACATTTACACAAATACTTTTTTTTTCTTATATTTATTCCAAAGTTATTCATAGTAATAACTTGAACAGCGGCGGCAATCATTTTGACAGGTGAAGGAAATGTACACCCTGGGCCAGTTGAGAATTGCTTTTGTTGGACCTATTTAGTACTCTAAATGTAAGACAAAAGTTTTATTGTAACAACATATATAAATAAGTATTGCCTTTTTATAACCTTTGTAAATCGATTATTTTGCCATAGACACCTGTAATTGCATGAAAGCCTTTAGCATAATTACAGCGGTCATTTTGACCGCTGCCGTCGTTCTAGGAGGGTTACATATGTCCGTCGTTCTAGTGTTAAAATTCATTAATGTATACACACTCTTGCGATTAAAATAAGGGTTAAATATTAATAATTATAATGAAATAAATATTATATTATATATTATATTAAATTGCTAATAAATACATAACATTTTTATAAAATTCAGTCCGAAATCTTTCGTGAACACGACTGAAATGTGATTTCTTGGTACAGACTCTTCTTTACAATATTCCTTGCGAATTCCTTTATGGAAGGCTCAAACAGCCTCCACATCAACAGATTGCAATACATATCAGAAATCGTTATACAGTAAGAACTTTTGAGCTTTTAGAAATGCTTTTTTTTATATAAAGAAAGAGTCTCGACTACAAAAATGTGTATCTGTGCTGAGGCTTTTAAGCATCCGATGGCAGCGCCGCTAGTGAGAAGTGTACCCAACAGTCACAACCACTATATATTTATACACAAGGGCGGAACTAAGTTCTGCGTCAAAAAACTCTTAAGAAATGTAACTTTTTTTTAAAAATGAATTTCAAGTTATTGGAGCCAAGGATGAAATGGAGTTGTTAGTATATCAGGAATTTTGGTTTCTTATAGACACTGGTCTATCATAAAAAATTGTTTGAGTACGAACAGGCACTGGCTGTTCCTTTGAAATAGCGGAGCTAGCTTGAGTTGAGTACAATTGTCTTGTTGAGTATTCCTTCTAGTTGGATAGGAGTTTTAGTTACTTTCTAAGGAGACACTAATGTTTTTATCTTTGATTTTTATTGGGGACAAATCTTGGTGTATTTTTATTGTGAAAAAATCGTGGTGTATTTTTATTACTGGAAATCCAATATAACAAGATCTAAAGATCTCCTTGGCTGCATCGTTTTCAACTAAGGCCGGTTTCGAATTCCCACGCACTTGCACTAAAATCTATTTTCCGCACTAAATATTCTCCGAAAAACTCCGAAAAGTGCGTAGGGCGTTCGAATTTGTTTTAGATTTCTATGCACTAACCCTATTTTATCTGTCAAAATCGTAGTGTCCTCGCGAGTACACTAAAAATTGACTTCTTCGATATTGCGTTAGCTATTTGTAGCAATAACTGCCACCTTTTAACCGCTGAAAGGGAAATAATAGCCAATATTGTGGAAAGGAAGAAAATTCGCTGATTTTCTGGCGATTTAAACTTATCTTTAGTTGAAAAAAAGGGAATAGCCTGTATACGATCCTAAATTTATATCCATTTTAAACGGGAACGAAAATTTATGCAGAAGACGAATTGGTGTGTCGTACAGAAGTTTTAGCCAGTTAGCAGCGTTTATTGAAACCAAAAGACATGGTTGGAGTGCACAATTTTTTTTCGCCGCCTTCATTTCAGCCGTCACAATTCTTTCCGAACAAAATGTAGAGCAACCACTGACATATAGAAATGGATTACTCCTCCCATACAAAATGCCTACATATATCGAAATGGTGCACTTTCTCGTTCCCTCTTGCTCACACCATTAACGGATTTTGAGCAGTCAGCTGTGGGTTTGAATGTTGTCAAATGAATTTTTGGGACATTTATCCGTTTTAATTGCATAAATCCATCAAGTAATTATACCAAAAATTATCAAATAATTCCTTTTGTATCTTAAATCCCTTTAAAAGAATGCAAACATGAAATTACCCCTTTGTAAGATACAACTGGATTTTACACGATTTCTAAGTTTTCGGGAGAAATTAAGTAGATAAGCTATGCCGGTTCTGTGACATTTTTACGTGTATTTTTAAAGGGGGGTCAAAATTCTCAAAAAATGGTATCAAAAGCTCGTCGTTTACGTCTAGGGCCTGTTTCAAGGTGGGTGACGTCATGAAAGCTCTGCGAAAGCTCTCTGTGGTGGGAGTGTGTGTGTGCTTGGGAGTATATGTGTGTGCTTAGTGAGTATGTATGTGTGTGTGTGTGTGTGTGTATCGAGGGTTCGAGTCTTTGCTAATAGTGCGGCGCGCCATCTACCGGATTAAGCTCAAGTTGTTCTAGAATGTGCGTGGGCTGCCCCTCTCCCCGCCGAAAGCTTTACCCCTCAAGGACGCGGATGCCCGATCTTTCCCGATTGCGTCATGTTGCGAAATGCGCAGGTGGCTTGGTCTCTGGGCTAATCAGTTGTTTATGCTGATGAAGAGTTCTTATTGCTAGGCATTTGGAACTGTAATTTGATCCCTTAGAAGAAGTCATTGTTTTTGTTTATATTAGTGGCACGACTTATTAGTTGTTTATGCTAACGAGGTTCTTATCCCTAGAGCTGGCCAGAATGAACTTTTAAATATTGGTGCTTTATTAAAAAGTTAATAATATTAAATTTTTTTTTGGTTTCTATGGATTCTAGAAGGTGTATCCAGTTAGGGTATTGGTACTGTTGGGGGATAAAATTTTGATCAAAAATCGTCTACGAGCAGCGGTTTCCGAGATATTAGCATTTTAAGCTTACATATATTGGGAACATGAACGATCATGTTTGAACATGTTAGGAAACTCTTATCAGTAGTTAGACCTCTGATTGGCTAGCTCATCATCACATGATTTTCCTTCGATAAACTTTACACTTGAGATTTCCGATGGGGGGGTATAAATAGCACCCCCACCAAAATATATATAACATATTCAGCGCTTGTTAATTGTGAGCAACATACCCTCAACCCGCAGAATTTTTAACTTGAAATTTGTGTAGAGGTGAAAGGAAAAAAGTACATAGTGAAATAATTATCAGTTTTTAAAAGGACTAAAAGGACATTGTAAAATTATCAGTTTTGTAAAGGACGAAAAGGACATAGTGAAATAATTATCACTTTTTAAAAGGACGAAAAGGATATTGTTTGAAAATGTCTCAAATGAAGCAATTAGTGCAAAGTGCTAAGCTAGCATTTATGAGTGCTCAAAATAATCGCGAGCTAGTGGAACAGGGTGTTAAGGAGTGTTCCAAGAATTTAAGAATTCTTCGGCAATACTTAAAGAGAGCAAACACTATAGGTGGAAAATAGAATTTTATCAACGGTATTAATCTTGTGCAAGGCTATCGTACCCAGCTGAAACAGCTGAAATTGAGAACAGGTTCTGGTCATAATGCTAACCGCTACAATTGTACTTCATCCCGAGTTCGGTGGCAAGACGTAGAATCAGCTTTTTGTGATCGGTAAAACTTTACAATATGTTTAAGTTACATCATCATTTTTTATTACTTTACAGTATGAGGACTGGTGCCATTATAAATTTGACTCATAAGGAGCCAAAAGAGTTTCTTAAAGACTGCACAGGACTTTTTCGCCGTCGTATTAATAATGCCCTGAAGAAGGAAGCAGCTCTCAAGGTTAACGCTGTGTTTTGTGGGGAATTTAAGATTGTGAGAGCGGATGAGGAGGTGTTCGAGTTCAAGTATATGAATGCAAAGAATGCTCCTATTTACCGTAACACAGATATCAATGAATGGTTCAAGCAGAATGTTGAGGAACCAATAATGAAGAAATTAGAAGAGTTCCAGGAAAAAGATATCTTCTTCTACGCAGAACATTTTCACTTGTACAATTGAATCTTAATAAACGCACAATGTTAGCACTAAAACCATCCACCAAATATGTTAACGTGATCAAGACTTTCGCTCAACTGATGAATATATGGATCGATCTACCCCACTTATATTCTAATCTAATGTAAACAATGACTTCCTCTAAGGGATCAAATTACACCCCAAATGCCCGCAAATAAGACCACACACACACGTTGAATCACTCATAATTAATTCTTGGAAATAAGAACCTCGTTAGCATAAACAACTAATAAGTCGTGCCACTAATATAAACAAAAACAATGACTTCCTCTAAGGGATCAAATTACACCCCAAATGCCCGCAAATAGGACCACACACACGTTGAATCACTCATAATTAATTGCTGGGAATAAGAACCTCGGTAGCATAAACAACTAATAAGTCGTGCCACTAATATAAACAAAAACAATGACTTCCTCTAAGGGATCAAATTACAGTTCCAAATGCCTAGCAATAAGAACTCTTCATCAGCATAAACAACTGATTAGCCCAGAGACCAAGCCACCTGCGCATTTCGCAACATGACGCAATCGGGAAAGATCGGGCATCCGCGTCCTTGAGGGGTAAAGCTTTCGGCGGGGAGAGGGGCAGCCCACGCACATTCTAGAACAACTTGAGCTTAATCCGGTAGATGGCGCGCCGCACTATTAGCAAAGACTCGAACCCTCGATACACACACACACACACATACATACTCACTAAGCACACACATATACTCCCAAGCACACACACACTCCCACCACAGAGAGCTTTCGCAGAGCTTTCATGACGTCACCCACCTTGAAACAGGCCCTAGACGTAGACGACGAGCTTTTGATACCATTTTTTGAGAATTTTGACCCCCCTTTAAAAATACACGTAAAAATGTCACAGAACCGGCATAGCTTATCTACTAAATTATGTTATTAAATTATGGAAATTAGTCTTTTAGTATCCCATATTAAAAATTCTTTTTATTTTATATCTCATTTACCGACAAAAATGGCAGAAAAACCACAAAAAACCTGGGCGGCGTAATGCGGCGAATTATTTCGGAATTAATCGCATTTATGTCCTTTTAATGTAACTAAATTAAGTGGGGATTACAGCAAAAACACAAAGTGCTCTAATTACTACTTTTGAGTGCTTCAAACAGTTGTTTAGAAATATAAACCGCATATCCAGAAGAGAGCATTTCAACGTTTTGCTGAGAATTTTTCAATGAAAAATGTCTTATTCCAGAAAGTTCTCGGTGCAAAATTATTTGAGATGTAATGCTACATTTAAGAGAATTAGATTAAAGCGTGCAGGCTACAAATAAAAATAAATATAATTTTTAAATTTGCCGCCTTTTGAAGGCGCCTATCTCGCTAAATGTGTAAGAAATAGACAAATATATGCTCCCTATAGCTGAACTCTCCTTAGGTAAGAACTGTCAAAAGAGTGCACCATTTGAGACAGCAAATCGAGTGGTCCATTTTTATATGTCAGTGAGGGCAACTCAATTCGAACACACTATTAGGGCGGGAAAAAGTGCCAAGTGCAAGTGCAGTCCAAATAATAAGTGAGAAGTGCAAGTGCTTGGGAATTCGAAACCGGCCTAAGTCGTGAGAACAATCCACTAAATCTTAGAATTTGAAAAAATTAACTTTCGAGTGATTTCAGCCCGAAACGGGACGAATATTATTAAAAAATTATTTCAAACGGTTTACGAAATCGTTTTGATGTAAAGTTTGAGGTTTTAGTTCAATAAAATCTCCGGGAAATCTGAACTACTGACCGGAGTTCAGCTCGAGTGGCTGCGAATTCTTCTCGAAAAGCCGTTCGTAAACCAAGTAGGACAGATGGTATGGTAATGTATCTGGCCGTCTCGTAGGTTTTAATTGCGGTTAAAAGGGTTCCTGACTAACTGCCGGATAGCCCACATTACAGTTTAGTACTCTGGCTATACCGTCCGGAGTTGCCTAAGTCCCGCTACTAGCCGAACTCTTAGGCTTAAGTTAATCAGTTACGCTCAGAGCTCCATCAACTCTAGTGCTCGTGTTCGCGCCAATTTCAGTGCTAAGATTTCAATCACCTAATTGCTTTCACGCAATTGCAGGTGTCGATGGCAAAATAATCGATTTACAAAAGTTGTAAAAAGGCTATATTTATATAATATGTTATGACAATAAAACTTTTGTCTTACATTTAGAGTACTACTGGCCCAGGGTAAATTTTCTTCACTTCTAAAAATGACCGCCGCCGCTGTTCTAGTTATTACTATGAATTACTTAGGAATAAATAAAAGTAAAAAGGCGGTATTTGTGTAAATGTTCTCTATTATTATTTAGGAAAATTCAAAAACTTGCAACTGCCTGTGAAAGCATTTACGATAGTTCAAAACTCATTAGCTACCGTCGTTCTAGATATAACATATGAATAAATTTGGAATAAATAAAAATAAAAAAACAATATTTTGTGTAAATATTCCTTATTGATGTTTAGGAAAAGTCAGAAATTTGCAACCGCCTAAAATAGTTTTTGCAGATAATAGTTCAAAATACATTAGCAGTCAAATTGACGGCTTCCGTCTTTCTAGTCTTAATCCATGATCCTGTAACCGTTGAAAAATGTTGTTGTTCTGAAGTTAAAGCTATTAAAATATCATCGAAATTGTTATAAAGCAAAAGTGAAAGCCTTCTAGTACCTACTGAATGGATAAATCTCTGAAATGTTTGTGCTGCATTACATAGGCCAAAAGTCATTCGTATAAATTCAAAAAGGCCAAAAGGAGTGCAAATTTCAGTTTTTGGTATGTCCTCAGGTTCTACGGCAATTTGATGGTAAGCTTTAGTTAGATCTAAAGTTGAAAATACTTTACAGTTTTGTAAGTTTGAAACAAAATTCAGGCGTCCATAGTCACCGCAAGGTCTCCAATCACCATTTGATTTTGGGACCATATGTACCTAAAGGTGACGACAAAGACCTGATGGTCTGCAGATACTTTGATTAAGCATGAATTTAAATTCTTTTTTTGCTATTGTAAGTTTTTCTAAGGATAGACGTCGAACTTTAGAAAAAAATTGGTTAATCAACTGTTTTTATTTGGCGCGTGATGTTATGTATGACCGGTTTTGAAAAGGTTGAATCAATAGTAATACTTTAAAATTCAACAATTCATTTTTTAGCTTTGTCATTAATCGATGGTTAATCGATAAAGTTAAGGGAGAATCTGTAAAGAATTGACCATATAAAGTTAAATTAGTGAGAATTGTTTTAGAGAGGTCAACAATTAATTTAAAATGTTACAAAAAAATCCGCACCTAAAATCGGTTTCTGTACGTTGGCTATTAAAAGTTGAAATTGGAAACTTCTTCTTACAAGGGGAGTATCGGACATGGGAATCACAGATTTCCATCACTTTTATATACACTGAGGGGCACTTACACTTACACGCACGTGCAATTCAATTTGTTTTTATATGTTTATTTTTCTAGGAGCTACAATTAATTTCAGGTACTTTCCCATTAACTAGGAACTCTAAGAAAAAAACTACCTGCATTTAAAAAAAAAAAATGGGTTGTCTGTAAAGTCGGTTTACTGACGATAGTTGAACGTGACAACGTCATAAGAAGCCGCAATTATCGTTGCTATAAACAATTGACACCACATTCACTTTTCACTGCACTTCATACTTGACGAAAATATGTAAATGTATTATTGTATAGCAGCTGTCCACGCGCACGCATCGCTCACTCAAGTAGGAGAGAGACAGATGTCGAACGCTGCCGAACGCGGAGGCCGATTGTGCTCTGTGATTGTGATTGTGTGATTGTGCTTTGTCGCTCGTTCCGTGCTCTCGCTTGCACTTCAAGCCTTAAATGGAACGCCTCAGAGCGAGGTAACGCCGCATGAATCATGTTAATGCTAACACCAAGTTAACCAAATTTTGGAGAACCACCCATATATTCCTTTGGCTCTATTACACCAAACTTAAACAGTAATCGTCGCTATTATGCCAACTGTTCTTTCCTCGCTGCATACTTGTGTAGTGTCCTCTTTCATATTCCCCATTATGAAATATTGCGCTAATTACTTGGCAATAATTATCTGCAATCTTAACTTTAGATATGGGAACACTCTTTATGTAATATCTTTGAATCTTACCTACAGAGTACCTTTGATATTTTGAAGCACTTTGAGCTGTATCACGACAGTTCCGAACATGAAACTATCTCAGCTTTGTGTGATTTCTTTTCATAAGAACAAAAGTCGCAGGTTACATTGACCATTTCACGCTTTCCAAATTCCGTGTTCAGAAGTTGCTGAAGATCAAGGTAATGGCTATATTTAAGAATTTGCTGAGAATTCGCCGAGATATAGGGTGAGGGGTAACTGAACAGGGGTGAGACAAAAATGTTGCTTAAAACATTTGACATATTTAAGTAACAAATGTTTAAAAAACCAATCCCGAAAATCCCCAAGTTCCAAATTTGGTGCAAATTGCATTACCTTTAAAATCTGACAGTCCGCCATCTTGAATTCGTAAATTCTGACAGTTGATTTGAAATGAGCGACCCTGAAAACCCCCAAGTACCAAGTATGGTGTAAATCCCATTAACTTTAAAAATTGACAATCCGCCATCTTGAATTCGTAAATTCTGACAGTTGATTTGAAATAAGCGACCCCGAAAACCCACAAGTTCCAAGTTTGGTGCAAATCGCATTAAATTTAAAATTTGACAGTCCGCCATCTTGAATTCGTAAGTTCTGACAGTTGATTTGAAATAAGCGACCCAGAAAACCCCCAAGCTCCAAGTTTGGTGCAAATCGCATTAACTTTAAACTTTGACAGTCCGCCATCTTGAATTCGTAAATTCTGACAGTTGATTTGAAATAAGCGACCCCGAAAACCCCCAAGTTCCAAGTTTGGTGCAAATCGCATTAACTTTAAAATTTGACAGTCCGCCATCTTGAATTCGTAAATTCTGACAGTTTATTTGAAATAAGCGACCCCGAAAACCACCAAAATCTAAGTTTGGTGCAAATCGCATTAACTTTAAAATTTGACAGTCCGCCATCTTGAATTCGTAAATTCTGACAGTTGATTTGAAATAAGCGACCCCGAAAACCCCCAAGTTCCAAGTTTGGTGCAAATCGCATTAACTTTAAAATTTGACAGTCCGCCATCTTGAATTCGTAAATTCTGACAGTTGATTTGAAATAAGCGACCCCGAAAAACCCCAAGTTCCAAGTTTGGTGCAAATCGCATTAACTTTAAAATTTGACAGTCCGCCATCTTGAATTCGTAAATTCTGACAGTTGATTTGAAATAAGCGACCCCGAAAACCCCCAAATTCCAAGTTTGGTGCAAATCGCATTAACTTTAAAATTTGACAGTCCGCCATCTTGAATTCGTAAATTCTGACAGTTGATTTGAAATAAGCGGCTTTATTAAGGAATATATATCCAATCTTTTCATTTGAATCGGATTCGATTCGAATGGTTTCAGGAATAGGCCCCCATCAGTCCAGTCGCCAGTCGCCACGGATAAAGCGTCGCCACGCCAACAATCAGTTTTACCCTCGGCTAAAGATGTTTAGCATAACCTACAATCGCTGCACTAGCGGACCGATGCTATTTATTTTAATGATGAAAGCACGAATATTCGACAATATATCACTGAACATATATTTAATATCGAAAGAATCATTACCTTTATCGCCGCAATTATCGTTGCTATAAACAATTGACACCACATTCACTTTTCACTGCACTTCATACTTGACGAAAATATGTAAATGTATTATTGTATAGCAGCTGTCCACGCGGACGCATCGCTCACTCAAGTAGGAGAGAGGCAGATGTCGAACGCTGCCGAACGCGGAGGCCGATTGTGCCGCGCTCTCGCTTGCACTTCAAACCTTAAATGGAACGCCTCAGAGCGAGGTAACGCCTCAGAGCGAGGTAACGCTTCAGAGCGAGGTAACGCCTCAGAGCGAGGTAACGACGCATGAGTCATGTTTTTTCGTGCGTGCAGCCGGCTCAATCGAATTATAAGACGTTGTCACGTCAAAAAAAATACGGTTGTCTGTAAAGTCGGTTTACTGACGATAGTTGAACGTGACAACGTCATAAGAAGCCGCAATTATCGTTGCTATAAACAATTGACACCACATTCACTTTTCACTGCACTTCATACTTGACGAAAATATGTAAATGTATTATTGTATAGCAGCTGTCCACGCGGACGCATCGCTCACTCAAGTAGGAGAGAGACAGATGTGGAACGCTGCCGAACGCGGAGGCCGATTGTGCTCCATGATTGTGCTTTGTCGCTCGTTCCGCGCTCTCGCTTGCACTTCAAGCCTTAAATGGAACGCCTCAGAGCGAGGTAACGCCTCAGAGCGAGGTAACGCCGCATGAGTCATGTTTTTTCGTGCGTGCAGCCGGCTCAATCGAATTATAAGACGTTGTCACGTCAAAAATCCTCATAAAAAGGCGGTGCATTAGAATAGGTACATTTATGGTTTTGTATGAAATATTATTTCTGTTTACATAATTTTTTATTACTAACATAATTATCTTAATCTAAGAAGTAACAAATATAATTACAAGTACTTTTAGTAATGTGTTGGCCCCCGTTCTTGGAAATTAATTCGAAGAGTCTGTCAGGCATACTGTCGAAAACACTTCTGATAAAGGTTAGTAATATTTCGTTCCAAGCAGTTAGGACACCTTCTTTTAGTGCTCCAACACTTTCATACTGTTTGCCATTTTCGTATACTTTACGAGTGAGCCATCCCCACACATTTTCTATAATGTTTAAGTCTGGAGAAAGGGATGGCCAGTTGATGATGTCTTCGGGCCGAAAAAACTCTTTTACTTGGCGAGCGGTATGGATAGCTGCGTGGTCGTGTTGGGAAATCCATGACATGGATCCTAGAAGTTCGTCTACGTCACCGGCTGCTCGTTGAAGAAGGTTATGTATGTAGTTTGCAGCATCTTGTTTTCTATTTAATATTATAAGCTCCAAAGGGCCGTTGTAAGTGATTGCTCCCCATACAATAATTGATCCTTGTCGGCTATGATGGCGGCTTAAAAATCAATGTTCTCTTTGTAGGTCATGAAAATAGTAGGATAGTCCATCAAACCCATCTAATGAGAAACATTTTTCGTCAGTACAACTACACTATTCCATTCCTGGTTCCAACTGATGTGATTTCTGGCAAATTCTAAGCGAGAACGTCGGTGGCGTTGTAGAAGAGCGGGATTTTTCTCTAGCCGAAGACGTTTTAAGTTGGGACTAGCCTTAATAATCCGCCGAACAGTCTATAAGCTGGCTGAGGCTCTTACTTCCCGTCCAATTTGACGGGCAGATTGTGAAGAATTTGAAGCAAGTTGCAAAATGTTCCTCTGTTCTCGTTCTATAGTGGCTGTAACTACTCGTCCTTTGTAACATGTGCCATATCCTTCTGGATCTCGCAGAAATTAACAAACTACGTTCGCCTTCGATTGATTTTGAGAGCAATTTCCCTCGAAGAGTATCCTTCTTTTTTCAATACTCCTATTCTGCCGATCTCTTCATTTGTAAGCTGGTTTTTGAGCCCCATTATATTTCTTCTTGCACAAATTTAAATATTTGCTGATCCAATAACTCTTATTTTCAGTTTGCACTGGGAAATAACACACCAAGTAGACTGATGTACCTATTCAAATGCATCACCTTTTAATGAGGATTTTTTCTTAAATACAAGTAGTTTTTTTCTAAGAGTTCCGAGTTAATGGGAAAGTACCTTCGATTAATTGTAATTCCTAGAAGAATAAACATATGAAAACAAATTGACTTGCACGTGCGCATAATATCCTTATTTGCCATTTATATCCGTGTACCTATTCAAGTGCTCCGCTAATATACATTGCGGGAGGGTCCCTTCGATAGTTAAGCAAAATGGCAAAATGCAACTCTCTTTTATTATCGAGATATTTCAAGTTAAAGTTGCATACCTAACTTAAGTATAACAAACGTTTATGCCGCTTGCAACAATGGGTTCGTGGCGTAGCCGCAAGGCTCTTGCATACTGAACGACGGATCGGCTGTTCAAGTCACGGTCGAGTTATTTTTATTTTTTTTTATTTTTCCGATTTCCAATTTGTTTTATTGATTTCAGATAATCCAGTACTGAGGAATCGCGGTCACCGCAAAAAAAAATGTTTTCGAGGTACCAGCGGAGTACTGCAATAAATCCGTTATTTTTTATATTTTTGTACCAAAATTTTTTTAATTTTTCTTGAATTATAACATGCTAATTTTCAAAATAAATCTATAATAACAATATTTTATAAAAAAATTCTTGAAAAAACCCCTTTTTTCTAACAAACAAACTTTACCCCCCTCCTTAAATTTGGCGCAACCGAACGGTCGAGATCGCATCATTCTCGATACGGACGCCAGCAATCTGGTTTGGGAAACGGTGCTCTCTCAGGTCCAAACCGAGGACGAAGAAATGATCGAGTACAACAGCAAGACGCTGAGCAAACCTGAAAGGTATTACTACGTCACACGCAAGGACCTTCTTGCCATGCACCACTTCCAGCTGTACTCTTCGGAAAGCCTTTTCTCCTCGCCTGGTGGCTGGAACGACTTCAAGCTTACAACTTTGAAGTCCAGCATCTCCAGGAACGGCAACATAAAAACACCGATGCCCTCTCACGTCTTGTGTTACGAGCACTGTTCCAGGCAGGAGAAAGAGAATGCTGCTAGGGTTTGTGTCGCTGTCGTGGCCGAAAACATGTCCTACAGGAACAGGATACGATGCTCAGCTTGGTGAAACAAAGGGTAAAGGACGGAGAAAGACCTGTGAGAGCGGAAATAAGCTCTCTTCACCCCACCGCCAAAACCAACTGGTCTATGTTCGATTGTCTATCCATTGAGAATGACGTCTTGTACAGAATCTGCGAGCAGAACGCCACCCGGACGCGACAAATGCTAATCCCCGCGCAGAAGCAACAGGAAATCATTTCCCACTGCCGTAGCATTGCGGCAGGTGGACATCTGGGGTGTTATGTACGCTGGGTAGTGCATATTATAACAATTGAGATTTTACCCCCTTGACTAGTGGGAATAAAATCTCTTATAATTATGTTAGGCTCCTGCTGATATTCGACTCGATGCAATCTCGGAAGCAGCAAGAAATGCTTCTCGAGATCGGGATGCTGGTTGTGTGCACTACCTAGATTGAACACCTGATGGGGAGCAGTAATTATGCGTTAACTCCCTTGTTTCTGGTATAGGATCTTCCCACTGACAACATTGAATTCGGTGTAATCGGAACTTAGCAATATTAATCACTCTTATTTTAACATTTAACTTCCTAAACACTCCGGACTCGCGACTCCCTATCTCATGGACTTAAGTACTTTTTCGGGGGCTTAAGCATTTCGGATTTAGCTTTTCGCGTACGCGCTGTTTGAAATTCTGAACTAGGACTCTCGTATTTTACGTCCGCGCCGCTTTGCTTTCAGAAAGAGACTCACCTCGGCAATTTATGAGGCGATTTCTGTTACTACAATGTACCCAAAATCAGGCAGCGATACTACTCGGCCGATACGGAACAGAATAGCAGATCGGTGCAACACCGAAGAGTCAAACCCCTTTATAGATCTACAACGTGGGAGTCCCTTTTGAGCGCATGGCGCATGTAATACAGAAGATGTTCTTGCTGTTCGGTATGCTATAGCAGCTTCATTGCGACCAGGGACGCAATTTTGAGTCAGAAGTGTTCCAGGGTGTGATACATAAATTTGGCATTGAGAAAGCGCGCACCACTATGCCTCACCTCCAATCGGACAGCTGGTCGAACGGTTCAACCGGAACTTGTTGAAAACTCTAGCTAAATTCACCATCCAAAACCAGGAAGACCGGAATACCCACATTTTATCCTGTTGGCGTATAGGTCTCCTATCCATCAAGCAACAAAACACAACAACAACAACTTGATTTAAAAATAACCACAATTAATCCCAATTTGAAGAATGTGATCATTTGATATTGGAGCTAACTGAGGATGCATCTGCAGAAGGCTACGACACTGAGGAAAGCAGACGGTTAGAAGAAAATGTGGAAAAATTCCTAATTTTACTAACAACTAAAGCGACTGTAGTACAATCAACCCCACGGGATCCAAATTCTGCGATGAAACTTCCCAAGCTCATTATCCCCAAATTTGATGGTGATTATTTAAAGTGGAAACAGTTTCACGACTTATTCGAACAGATGGTACACTTCCAGGCAATTGCAAATTGCTAGAAAATGTGATACCTCCTCGGTACATAACAATGCCAACTAATCCGGGGAAGCAGAGAAATTAGTAAAGCATTTTACTGCATTGAAGAAAACTATGCAGCTGCCTGGCAAACATTAAAATATCGTTAGAATAACACAAGATTATTGATAACAGCACTGATCAAGAAATTATTATCTCAGCCAGGGCATGCTAACTGCTTGCTTTAAAAGAAATTTTGTTATGTTCTTTGCTACTCAATAGTGCGACTTGGCAAGTTCTGACCCAAATACTTGATTGACTAGATCAATTAAATACTTGACTAAATCGTTCTCAAACGCAAATATTAAATAAAGTTGGTGGGTCCAGAACTTGCAAAGTCGCACTATATTGAGAAGCAAAGAACATAACAAATTTTCTTTTAAAGCAACTGCAGAACGTTTTGCATGACAGGAGCTATGATTTCGAAAGAACTTGGTATCCAGTTAAATCTTACTTCTTTTATTAACGAAACCGTTATCAGAGAACTTACCTTGCAAGTGATTTGTTACGAACTTGGCTTTCTTTCACATTTATGTTTTGTTGGGATTTCAATCTCTTGCCACCAAGACCAAAAATTGCGTCTTTGCATGCAGTAACTTTCGAAAGCTGTCAGTATCCAATCGCTCAATTTGTTACGAAGGTACAATTTATACATCAACTGCCTCAAATCTGGACACAATAGTCGCCAGTGTACTATACTAAACTAAGGTGTACAAGGCGTGACCAAAAGTATTATACGCTAGTGGGAGTGAATCAATGACCATGGGCAAAACCGACATTTTGCGCTTGCCCGTTTGGACAATTAGAAACATTTTCAGCTCCATGGCAATTTGATTGGTCGGGGCACCTCAAATTACCATTTTCAGAGCGTGCGAACCTTGTCGGGTCACTTTTGTACTATATAATTTACGAAAGTTGTAAGTTACGTAAATGCCGTTTATTTTTCCAAATTATTTTCAATATTGGTTCTTAGAGCTGTGGGCTTACATAGGTACTAGAGTTGCCAAACATCCTCGCCTGACAAGGATTGTTTTTTTTCATGAGTTTTTTCCTCAGTCCTCGTGGTGCTGTGAAAATCTTCGTGAAATTTAGTAACATTTGTGAAATTTCAATTATTTTAACTATGCTAAGTTTAAATTCAAACGTTGTTAATAAATATGAATCTATAATCATAAATCTAGTACTTCAAAGAAGAAGAAGTTCTTGATCTTAATGAAACAAGAAAACGATTCATTTTTCAGCTGCACAGTAAGTCAAGTCAATTCAACTTATGTATTGAGGAGCTGCACAGGAAAGTGATCGCGAATTTGAATTGAACAAGGATTTAATTGAAAACTAGTACTACGTGTATTTTGAGGCCACTAATTTCGAATCCATCATCAAAACTTGCAAATTCAAAATGGCCGACCTAGTATACTGTTTTGTTTGTTTGTTCCTCACTCATGCCTTAACGCTTGGTGCGATGATTTTAATCTTTTCAGGCAATACTTATCTCAACTTAACATAAAGGCTGCTTTTTATTCGTTGACTTCAAAATTTAAGTCAAATTTCATATTAGTGGTGCTGATTTTAAATCCCGTACATAGATCTGCAAATTTCTGCTGACGTCTTCACTTCCCCTCCTACCGTAACTTTAAGCTAATTGCAGCAGCTCTGAACTACGTACAGTTTTCTGCGGTTTCCTGCTTGTCAAATACAGCATTCAAAATACAATTGTCGGTTCAGCTTAGGTGTTTTTATTTAAAGTGGTTGGTTTAATTTAGTGAATGAAAAATGGAGAAAAGTAACGTTGTCTCAATTGAATGTTCTGCAACGTGTTCCCAGGTTTAACAATTTAAGTCGATTATGCGTAGGTATGAAAATGTATATTTTGTTTTAAAACAGAAACCTGGCTCTTACAATGCCTAGGTGGTCACCCCCCTAATCTCTTAAGCTCTAAAATAGTAAATATATAATAGAAAATGGTACTTATCTTAAACCTATGTTGTATGATGTATAAGGCGCGACGTATGATGTGTTCGTTCGATGATTGTCTGATATTGAGTGTGATGTGGTTGATGAATTGATTGATGATGTGTTTTGGATGATGTGCTGTGTAGATTGTGTCCTGCACGATTGGTGTGTGTGACTGATGTACGTTCCGGGTAAGGTTTTCAACTGAGGTTTTTAATTGAGGTTTTCCTTAAGGTTTTCCCTCCCTTACAAAATTAAATAATTAGGGACTTTTCATAAAAAAATCTATCCACAACGGTATTGTGGGTTTTCCCTTACCTCCTCTCCACTTGCTCAGATTCTTTAATATCGCTGGGTTTCTTTAAAATTCCTGGATGCTCAGTCCGGACGTCCTCCTCCTCGGCTCTCCAAATTGCGAAAGAAAGTGTTTGTGGCCGGAAATTATGGCGTACCCAATGTACTTTATATAGGGCAAACCCAAATGGGCGCCGAGTTTAATGCTGTTTCACATTTTAGTTTTTCTTAGAAAATATCTTCGGTTATGCAACTGAATCAATGATCATAACCGCCTCTGGCAATTCATTCTTCGATTGCCGGGATAAACTGTAGCATAAATAAAATAATATTTCTCAATCCACTTGTGGAAAGATCTCGCGATGGGGTTCGTGTACTGGCTAACAGCAATGGAGAGTGGTGGGACGAGCTTTTCAATTAAGCAGATGTGGCATCAGTGTGGGATCAGTACGTTAACGATGTACCAACTTGGACCAGACACATCACCGCCTCACATGTAGATGGTGATACGGCGTCATTAATCTGAATGTAATCTATGTTCTAACTAAGTTAAGCCTTCAGAGATGTTCACAACTGCGTCTAGGGAAGATAACTCAGGGAGCACGTTTCAGTGCTACCGGAAGTGCAAGAAAGTAAGTATGCTCATTTACAATAGCACTTTTGGATATATGTATATATGTATATATTTTATTTTGTATGTACATTAATCCTGCGCTATGTAGCCGAAGAATTTCTTTCGCAGAGGTTATCGGCTGAAAATACTTCCGGAGAGAGCAGCCAATTGAATTTAATTCAGTACAACATTGAAGGTAATTACGAAAACAATAATTGCATATATGTATGTATTATATTTTGGTTTGATCTACAGATTTTGATGTTCATAACTTTGGTAAAAACTAGAAATCCACATTTATTTATTATATTCTCTTATCAGAACAAACAGATGCTCAAGTAGAGTAAGCAGAAGATCACGAGTAAGAAGACAAATTGTTCTAGACAGAAGCAGCGGTGCTGCTGCTTATTTCTTCCGTGCAAGAATTAGGCCATGTGCACACAGAAAGCGGAGCGGAGCAACATTCTTGCTTACAGAAGCTCTAACATACATTTTGTAAATCTTAAGCTAGGGTAAAATAATACTGCTAGATTCAGTATCTAGGCAGTTGCGTTGTATTTCTTGGTATCTATCCATAGTGTCCAGTCTTTGTTGCTGGACATCGTTGGCCTGGATGGTAGCTGTTGACATTATGGTTGGCTGCTATTGTTGGTGTATCTCTTCTTTAGCCCTCTCCTGTAGTCCTTGTAGATCTGGTAGAGAAGTGATATTCCCTCTTCAATTGTCAGGATGATCAGTTTTAGCTCGATGTTTTCTGACTTATTATTATTATGGTGTTTCCGACTTCTCCCGCGTTGTCTACCTTCTTTGAGTTCGTGGTTCCCATGGTTGTTGGTTTGTTGTTTGCGAGTGACTGCTGTCTTTTGACCTCGGCCCTATTATATTTGGTTGATTACTTTGCGCAATCAATTGAATCGTTTTTTTTCAGTCCTGTGAACTTTTTTGCCGTCTGGCCGTTCTGGCTGTTCTGTTGGAGTGTTGTTTTAACCTGGCTAAGTATGCTTTACTGTGCTTGGCAATTATTTCCTCGACCTCGTTAACTTTTGTTTCTCTCAGCAGGAATTTGTTGCGGACGTAGCGTGGTGCTCCGGTTATTGCTCTTATAATTTTTGATTGTGCTCTTTTAATTAGTTCTAAATTAGCTTTTTTTGCTGCACCCTATAGTTGAATGCCATATGTCCAAATTGGTCTTATAATGCGCTTGTAGACTGCTATTTTTGTGCTCAGACTTCGATTTTTTGTTGAGGAGCCAGTACATTTTATTAAATGTTGGTTTTATCTGATTTTTCTTTTTAAGCAGATGAGCTTTCCACGTAAGTCTGCGATCTAGGTGGATACCTAGATATCTGACTTCGTTAACTGCTTTTACTTTTTTCCGTTTATTTCGACTGGTTTGCATGTCTTTTCCTCAATGTGAAGGTAATCTGTTCGGTTTTACTTTCGTTTAGTTTGATGCCCCATTTATCTGTCCATGCTATTATTTTGTTTAAATGTTCTTGTATAATCCTAGTAGCTGTTGTGGGGTTCTTATGTGCGAATATCAGCGCTGTATCGTCGACAAATGTTGTGGTCGTAATTTAATTGTCCACTGGAAGGTCTGCCGTGTATAGTAGGTAGAGCACCGGTCCCAATACACTTCCTAAGTTAAGGTAGGTAGGTTAAGGTAAGTTTTGCTGGTGCATTTGTTGTAGGTTACCTGAAATGTCCTGTTTATTTATTTATTTCGCTTAATACAAGCTAAAAGATAGACTTAAATTATGACTAAAACTAACTAGTTTAACCTAAATTATGACTAGAATAAGGAGGGGAGGGATTCGGCAGGTATAGGTTACGCTTTAGGGAGGTTTTGTCTAGATGGAAATCAAAGACGGCAGAGTTGTTAACCTTCCGTTGCATTCTAGAGAAGGGTTCAAAGTGGCCGTAGTTACTTCGCTGACAGTCAAGGCGAAAGGTGGGGAAGGATCTAATGTTGCGGGGGTTGGTATTAAGGGAGATGCGTTGAAGGAGGTCGGGGCAGTCAATGGAACCTGCAAGGACCTGGTGGACGAAGACAATATCGGCGACATCACGACGAGTGGCTAAAGGTTGAAGGTCTATTAGTTTCAGGCGGTTTTCGTAAGGAGGGAGATTGAGGTGATCTGCCCATGGAACGTCACGGAGGGCGAAACGGATGAATCTGCGCTGGACCGATTCAATCCGGTTGACGAGGGAGGGTTGATAGGGAAACCAAACTTGACAGGCATACTCAAGGAGGAGTCGGACAAAGAATATGTATAGTGATTTGGTGACAAAGCGATCGGAGAACTCCTTAGATCTGGGAGATGTGGAGGTGCGCTTCCGGGAAAAGGTAATCGCTTGGCATTTAGATATGTTGGGATCCAGAAAGTTTTTTGCACACCAGGTACGAAAATAATCTAGGTCGCTTTGGAGCAATAAAGAATCAGATGCGTTGGAAACTTGTTTGAAAATTTTCATATCATCAGCATAGATTACGATGTCAGAATGTTTGATAACATTCACGACATCATTAATGGACAATATCAAAATTAAAGGACCGAGGTGGCTGCCCTGAGGGACACCGGAATGGGATACGATGGGATTAGAAATTGAGGAGTCAAAACGGACACTGTAGTGGCGATTATCGAGATAGGAATTGATCCATGAAATGAGTAAGGGGGGGGAGGGGGCCGATATGATTCAATTTTAGGGTAATAATTTTGTGGGAAATTTTATCGAAGGCTTTGCTAAAATCAGTGCGCTACAACATCAACTTCGTTGCCGTTCTCCGTTGATGATAGCTGTGAAGTATGTGGTAGTATTTCCCTGGAAGTAATTTTTTGATTTTGGTTAGCAGTCCGTTTTGGTTGACTTTATCGAACGCCTGTGCTATATCCAGAAAGAGACCGATGCACTATTGATTTTTTTCCATAGCGTCTTATATTTTGTTGTGGATCTAGTGGACTTGCTCAATCGTGCTGTGCTGGCTCCTGAATCCGAATTGATGGTTGGGGATGATATTATTGTTGTCTAGGTAGTTTTGGAGTTTTTCTAATAGCAGTTTTTCAAATAATTTTGACAGGATTGGGAGCAATCTAATCGGTCTGTATGATTCCACCCTGAACACATCTTTCCCCGATTTCGGGATAAAGAAGATTTTTGCTAGTTTCCACTGTTGCGGGAGGTAGCTGAGGCGGTGGATGGCATTGAATATGTAAAGAATTCCAATTTTCCCGTTTAGCGGAAGTGCTTTAATTAGTTGTCCGGTGATTTTGTCCTGGCTCGGTGCTTTCTTTGGGTTAAGCTCCTGGATTTTTTGTCGAGGCGAGGGTGAATCTAATTGGTTTCTTCCTTGGTATTTTTGTTGGTCTTGCAATGGTTGTTATGCTAGGTTTAAATACCTTTTCCAGATGCTCCGCAAGTGCTTCAGCTTTATGCTGGTCCTCGTTGATCGTGCATTCTAGCGAAGAAGCATGTGAGAGCATTTTTCTGTTCAAATCTTAGCTCACCCGATCTTACCGTAGTGAAGGTGGAGGACAAGGAGAGAGGGGATTTGTATATCTCCTCGGCCTACCAGGCACACGACAAGCCAGCTCCACCGGAAGAAATCGTCGATCTTGCCGTGACCGTCTCTTCGAAGAAGGCTACCCTGCTGGTGGGTTGCGACGCTAATGCAAGGCATACTCTGTGGGGGAGCTCTGAGATCAATGAAAGGGGTGAGTCACTATTTGATTTCCTAATTAACTCTAATCTATCAGTATGCAATGTGGGCACAACTCCGACCTTCTGTTTCCCTAGTACTGATGATTTTGAGGGCTGGGAGGAAGTGCTGGATATCACCTTGCTTACTGACAACAATGCCTACAAAGTTGAGAACTGGAGGGTGTCAGATCTCAAGTCCTTTTCGGATCATAACTGGATCCTTTTTAACCTGGATCTCAAGTCTGAGACTCCAAAGCCTTTTAGGGACCCTAAACGCATTGACTGGAAGAAATTCAGTCGCGTCTTTTTAAATAAATTTCCCGGCACACCGCCCCCGCTGTTTGAGACAGCAGAGGAGCTGGAGGAGGCCGTTAGGAAGTTCGAGGTAGCCTTTAAAGTGGCGTTCAAGACCTCGTGTCCGGTCAAGTATAGTAAAAAAACCCTACCACCGTGGTGGAATGAAGATCTGTCTGACCTAAGGAAAATGACAAGAGCGATCTTCAATATCAGCTACAGGCATAAGTTCTGGCAGCCCTACAAGGACTGCCTAAAACTATATAAAAAAGCGGTAGCACAGGCCAAGAAAGAGGGCTGGAGGGACTACTGCGAATCTATCGGGAGCGTTAGGGACTCAGCTAGGCTAAGCAAAATCTTGTCAAAGGAGCACGTGTCTCCCTCTTTTATTAGGAGGCCTGACGGAGCGTGGACAGAATCTGCCGCTGAGTCTCTGGAGCTTCTTATCAACACTCACTTTCCGGGCAGCACGACCAGCTGCTTAGTCTCCCCGAGCTCACGGCGAATGCCACATTTACCTCGGGAGGAAGTAGAAAATCTAATTAACGCTGAGAACACGCTAGCAGCGCTAAATAGCTTCTCCCCCTACAAATCGCCTGGCCCGGACGGCATTCTACCGATCATGCTGCAGAGCATGCAAAGCGTCGTAATTCCGTGGCTTGTCTCTTTCTTCAGAAGCAGCCTATTGCTGCAGTATTTACCTGACTCGTGGAGGAAGGCACGGGCAGTTTTTATTCCTAAAGCTGGCAAGTGTGGACACGAAGTGGCAAAGGACTACAGACCAATATGTCTCACGTCCTTCGTGCTTAAAACACTAGAAAGGATTCTGGAGGTGCACTTGCGTTATACCGTTATGGAGTCGCAGCTTAGCCGCTCTCAGCATGCGTACTCCAAGGGTAGATCTACGGAAACAGCTCTACACGAGGTTGTGCGCACGATAGAGCATTCGCTGCAATACAAGCAATACACCCTGGCAGCTTTCCTAGATATTGAGGTCACTGGCTGGATACCATGCTGCGCTCTAGGGTAATCCAGTTTGATTTAGGGGATAGCCACATAACCAGATCCGTCAGTAGAGGGACTCCGCAAGGAGGTGTCCTCTCTCCTCTGCTCTGGCTGACGGTAATGAACAGAATACTGACCAGTCTAGATAAGGACAGGATCAAAGTAGTTGCTTATGCCGACGACCTTGTTATCCTGGTATCGGGTCTATTCCCCTCCGTTCTAAGCGATGTCTTGCAGGGGGCTCTAGCGAGGGTTAATACCTGGGCTAACAGGTGTGGTCTTGGCGTTAACCCGAGCAAGACGGAGCTGATGCTGTTTACCAGGAAGTCCAAAATCCCTAATTTCAGGTTACCCTCACTCGGCGGGGTAACCCTGTCTCTGTCTCCCAAGGCCAAGTATCTCGGGGTTGTCCTAGATACTAAGCTAAGGTGGAGACTTAATATCGATGAGCGGATCAGGAAAGCCTGCATAGCTTTCTACGCATGTAAAAAATCTTTGGCAGACGGTGGGGACTTCAACCAAAAATGGTTTTGTGGATGTACACAGCCATCGTACGTCCTATTCTCACCTATGGCTCACTAGTATGGTGGCCGTGTCTGGATAAGGATTATGTCAAAACAAAACTGGGCAGGGTGCAGAGAACAGCATGCGTAGGTGTCACAGGTGCCTTGCGGTCGTGTCCGACGGAGGCTCTTAGCGTGCTTCTGCACCTTCTTCCTATCGATCTCCATATTAAATACCTGGCGTGCTGTAGTGCCGTAAGGATGAAGGAGTCAGGGTGGTGGAATGCCAGGCCCTATGGCCACGGTAGGACCCTAGACTTGCTGCCAAGAGAACTGGTGGCGTGCCAAACGGACTACATCGTCCCTAAGATACCCGGGAGGAGGAACTTCAGTGTAGAAATACCTTCCAGGGAGGAGTGGAAGGAGTGTGAGGTCACACAGACCTTCGACCTTCTGGTATTTACGGACGGGTCTAAATCCGGCAGGGGAGTTGGAGCTGGTATATTTTCCGACTCACTCGGTATCAGGGAGTCTTTTCGCCTTCCTGATCATGCCAGCGTGTGCCAGGCGGAGCTGCTGGCTATAACGAAGGCCTGCGAAGCACTCGCTCGTCTAAACCAAACTTGCAACATCGCGATCCTCACGGACTCACAAGCCGCCATCAGAGCACTTGATGCGGCAAGCCTTTCATCTAGATTGGTGGAGAGCTGTCGTGAGCAACTAATCCTGTTGGGACAGCGCCATACCGTTACCCTTTTGTGGGTTCCAGCTCACAGGGACCTAACAGGTAACGAGCAGGCGGACGAATTAGCTAAAAAAGGTGCAACCCTCGACGAGTCGGTCGAAGAGGCGGTTTACACTTCCATGGAAACTATCAGGAAGGGTATTCTGTCGCACTTTCTCTCAATCGCGAACGAAAGGTGGGCGGGTCTCGAAACATGCGCCGTTTCTAGGAAGACTTGGCCTTCTTTCAATCTAGGGAGGACGCAGGAGCTCCTCAAGCGAAATCGTGTTGACATCGCCAGAGTAGTAGCGATTCATACGGGCCACTGGCATATTGGGGAGCACGCAGCTAAGCTGGGGATCCCCTTCAATAGTCACTGCCGCAGCTGCAAGGATCCAGCTGAGAAGGAGACTCTTTCACACTTCCTGTGCAGCTGCCCGGCCTTAGCAGGGGCTAGGCATCGGGCGCTGGGCAAGCAATTTCTCGACTGCATTAGCGATGTATCTTCGTCCAAGATCGGGGAGATAGTTCTTTTTCTGAATTCCACAGGTTGGCTCTGATCTCGGACTTTCTATCACACGTTAACGCCCGGGTATACCCTTGGGGATTCTGTGGTTTCAAAATGGCGCACTTGCGTTAATTGGACCCCGATGTGGAATTGGGGTCGCCACTTAAACCAACCAACCAACCAACCTCGTTGATCTAATCATTGTTTTCCTCTACAATGGGCGTATTTTGTTGCATTGGCTTTTTGATCCCTCTGGTTACTTTCCAAATAGAATAATCTGTGTCTGGGTAGTGGTTTAGTTTAGTCCTGTGGTAAACTCATCTATGCTTTGATTTCTCTCCGCCTCAAGATGAGTTTTCAGTTTCTTAGTGGCTCGGTTTAACTCCGCCTTGGCTTATGGTGATCTTGACGTTTGCCAGCGTTTTTTGCTCTTCTTTTGTTTTTTAATAGCTCCAGTGTGGTTGCAGTGTTTTTTCCTGGTCTTCTTCGGGCTACTGGGGTTTCAGGAGTGGCATTCTGAGCACAGTCCTTAATCGTGTCATTGATGTAATGTAGGGAATTCTCTATGTCTTTTTCGGTTTTCAATTTGACATGTGGGCAATAGTTCCTTTTGAAGAGATTTTGAAATGTTGGCCAGTTTGTTTTCCCGTTTGTCAGTCTACTATATGGTCCCTCCGCAGTTATTGGAGTGCTTGCGAATTTGATGATGGTTGGTGCATGGTCTGATAGTAAGTCCATGGTTGTTGTGGCACTTAATAGGTTTTGGTTTAGGCCTTTGGAGAGTCCGAAGTCGATAATGTCCGGTTTTTTGTGTCAGTCTCATGGCCAATGCGTTGGTTGTTTGCCGGAGATACAATTTAGGTTGTTTGTGTAGATTGATTTTAACAGATGTTTGCCCCTTGGCGATGTCATTCTCGACCCCCATAGGGGTGATTTTGCATTGTAGTCTCCTGCAGCCAGGAATTCGTTTCCTATTGTTTAAAGAACTTATTAAATTGGTCTCTTTCCACATTGCACCATGGGGGACAGTATACTGCTGTGATATGGATGGGCCCACCCATTACCATGAGACATATTGTGGTATGTTGAATTTCTTTTGTTTGGGAGTTGTTTATTGGGTGGTGTTTGATCCTGTTTTTAATTAGAATTGCTATGCCCCCGCAGGCTTTGTTATTAGGGTGGTCGTTTTTATATAGTGTATAGCCGAATATTTTGAAGTTATTTTTACCAGTTAGGTGTGTTTCCGAAATAAGCATTATGTCAGTTTCGTTTATGTTTAAGAATTTTTCTAGTCCAAGTTTGTGTTTGAGTAGCCCGTTTAAGTTCCAGTACGCTATTTTAAGCTCCTTAATTTAATTTAAGTTTGCTTAAAATTTCTGTTTGCCTGGTCAACATGGATTGCATTTGCTGCATGGTTTGTGTTAGTTGATTTATGTTGTTTGTTAGTGTTATTAGTATTTGCATCATGCCTTCATTTTGTCATCACTTTATTGGAAAAGAAAAAGAATGTGCGTTCATGCGACGAATAAAAAAAGGAAAATTTTCGGATAATTCCATCATCTTTACAATCAATTACAACAATACCCAACAAAATTTTACGAATATAGAAGAATGGAGGTCGAGATATTTGATTATATTTTAAAAGAAATAAAAAACGATATAGAAAAGCTTAGTTTTCCCCTCCCCTTGGCTTTCCCTTTTGCCTTCTTCTTTTTTGAACTCCCCTTTAGTTTTAGTTATTTTTACGCAATTTGTTAATTAGTTTTAAGCCTAACTGATGTATCCCCTCCCCTGTAGCTTGTATTAAGCGAATTAAATAAATAAATAAATGAATATATAAATAAATTTTTAATTTTATTTGCTATGACACAATAATTTTGTTTATAATTAATAGTTTTTAATGGCCAAAATGGAAGTGTTATTGGCGGTGATGTCGAACATGTCGTCATGAGACACTCTAGGCATCTTACCGGCAATTTCATACATCTATGAGGAAATTAAGATGTGAAATAAAAATAATCATATCAATTCTGCCAGATTTTATCGTCTTTTTTTTTTTTTTTTGTTCTCGTTGGCCTGAATGCGAGTGGCGCCCAAAGTGAACCATTCTGGCCCTTCTCCGACGCTAGCGAGTACAGTTGCGTTGCTCCAGGAACGTAAAACATGACTTACTGATTAATCGTCGATTCCAGCTCCATACATCAAGCTCTCAGCTTCTTCATAGAGCTCATTTTGTTGAGATAGGTTTTTTTCAATTCACTAGACTAGGTGCCTCCTTCAGGGAAAAATATAAATATTTATATTAATATTTATGAAGCTAGAAATGACGCCGTTACACAATACATCAAAAGAAATTGTAAATTATGTGTAGGGGAGACCGAGGGGTTTTGAAACAGAGGTGATTTGAAACAGTACTAATTTTGCGGAACTTATAACCGTTAGCGAGCTGGCAGTTTCGCAATTTAATTGCATTTTACCGCATGCGGGATCCTCAGTATGCATCCATGCCTTAAGACGCGTGGTTGAGGTGTCCTGCCTCCCACGTCGCAAAAATCGTGAAAAGTAAGTTTTGAACCTTTTTTTAAATCATCTATATTTTGATAATGTGTTTGTATTTTGACTTGGGCTATATATGTTTCGAAAGCTCATTACCTAAAGATTGAATTCATAGCGGTGATACAGCTCATTTCTATGGGTTTTGCTTCTTGGTTTTTGATTGAAAAAAATTGGCAGGATTTTTCTTACTGAGGGGATTTGAAACAGACTGTTTCAACTCACCTCGGTTAGGCTTTGTACGGCTGATTTGCTAATACGGTGAGGTTTATTTGCTTTTTTTTCCCTTATTTTGTTACAGTATGTCTACTGATTATAAAAGAAATACTGATAGAGGTATGGCAAGTTATGATATATACGAGCTCGCTGCAGAAGAAGTACCTAACATTGCGTCAAAAAAGTCTTCGCGATGCGGCTTCGAGCTATAACCTCAATCATTCGTTACTCTATAGTCTATATGTGCATAAGTTCATTAAAAAAAGGCTTATGAAGCTAATCAAACGCCCGACTCCTCCGTCTGTTGGGTACCCAGAGGAGACCGTGTTTTCATTGTCAGAGGAGAAGACACTCTGTGACTACATACACCTCTTAACCTGTGCTGCTGCTAACTTCGGCCTAAAGCACTAAAGTAGCCAGAAGTTTTACCTATAAGTTGGCGCATATAAAAAATGTCCGCCTTCTTGGGTTGATCAGGGAATGGCAGGTGAAGTGTGGGTCCGATCCTTCATGAAACGTCATCCTGTTCTTTCTCTAAGACTACCGCAACCAACGAGTATTGTTCAAGCTACAAGCTTTAATCGTTCAAATGTGCAACTTTTTTTAAAAAATTACACCACTTTATATTTTTTGAATTTTTTTGTTTGTTACTTTAATTAATGTTATGTTTTATCGTTAAATACTTTATTACAATATTATAGTTTTGAATTATATAGTCGTTTCTACTTTACAACCCTTAATACTACCGAAAAATCAACTGTTTCAACTCACCTCGACCTCTGTTTCAACTTACCTCGGTATGAGGGGAGTTGAAACAAAATGACTTGTCATGTTCAAGTCGATTTTTCGCCACAAAATTTACACTTACAATTTCTTTGTTTCGGTCATTTGAAAGTGTAAGAATTAAACTATCGATTGGCACTAATTTCGTGAAATTTATGTGTATAGAATTTTGTCTATGAAGCAAAATGTTAAAATTGTTTCAACTCCCCTCGGTCTCCCCTACTGTTCACGGTAACAATACGCAACTGAATGTGAATTACGCGCTTCTCCGCGCTGATTTAAACAAACAAAACAAACACGAAATCAACTCCGCTCTACTAGTAGCTGATGAGCTCCGCTCCGCTTTCAATGTGCGCATTTGTACTAGTTGCAATATGTTTATTTTTTCGGCGCTGATAAGGTCAGCTCCGCTTCGCTTTCTGTGTGCGCGAGTTACGGCCCTTGCCTAAAGTCATTAGTTACGACCATCGCCTAAGGTCATTCCCATTTCTTTATTCGCATTTCCTCCAATTTCCCAAATCTCCAAATTTTGCAATAGCTGAAGAAGCGGTGTCAATTTTGTAAACACTACCTCAGCAATATAGAAATAATTGACTTATTAGCTGTGTTCTTTTGTGGTCGCTATTCGGAACAGAATAAACACACCACAAAAAAACGCACTAGAAAACACAATTTTTATTCAGCTCTGAACTGTCAAGAAGCAGTCATTAAAAATGTGTAAAACAAAGTAAGAGCTCCTTGATATTTAATATGATTCAATAACAATAATAAGCAACAGCAGTACACGACAAGAGAAGAGAAGAACATGTACATACGCTGAAAAGACGGCTTTGCTTATTTGTTATATGCAGAGAAAAGATGAATTTCATAATTTCCGAAAAAAACCTTTCGCCTATCAAAATATTCAGATAATGTTTTGGTAAAGAGAATATTTTCATGGTAACGAATATATATTAAAAAATTCATTATTCTTTAGGAATCCCCTGTCACTCCAGAATTAATAGAAAATAAAATCAAATCCCTGTTGAAGTCATACACATCTGCGGTGGACAATAATAACAAAACTGATACTCCGTGCCTTGCTTCATTCCAAAATGAAATGGAAGAAGTTTTTGGAAATGGAGTCTGTGCGCCAAATAATGTTGGTCATGTTGTTCACGCAGGCACTATATTTGTTGCCAGTAGAATCGAAGAAGGTAATTCCCCAATACAAACTTCAAGTTATTTATACCCAATACAGGCTTCCACTTCAAGATCTTTATCTCCAATACAAACTTCCACCTCAAGTTCTTCATCCCCAATACAAACTTCCACTTTAGATTCTTCATCGCTCACACAAACTTCCACCTCTAGTTCTTCATCGTCATGGAGCTCCTCGGCATAAATCTTAAATCAAGAAAGGCGAAAGAAAAAGGAATAGCCTGAAGGAGAGGATGTTTGAAAAGAAAGAAGGAGGCAAATAAAATTAAGAAATGGGAGGAAAAAAAAATCTCTTATAAAAAAATATCAATAAGAAAGCACGGAAGAAAGAAAGCGTAACATAGACCAAAAATCTCAATTAATAAGAGAATTAAGAGAAAAATTAAAGAAGTAATTAAATAACATGATTTTGTGAAAAGAGCATCAACTTGCTTTGATTGCAATTTGATGAACAGATAATCAAAAAAACACAGCTAATTATAAGACTGAAGAAGTTAATGGGCCCTATTGTTGAATTCGTTCGAACGAACGAACGAACGAATACGTTACAAAAGCCCTTTTAGACAAAAATTCCTTTATAAAGTTCTTAACATTTTAACAAATTCGTTCTAGTTACCTAGTGGGCGAATTTATTGAACTCGAAGGGAATTAGAATGAATTTGTGAGAACTTTAGCAACTTTATTAAGGAATTTTTGTCCAAAAAAGGCTTTTGTAAGATCTTTTCGATCCGATTCGAACGGATTCAATAATAGGGCCCTATGTTATATTTGTTTTAGAAGAAGAAGAGAAACAGCTTTATTTTTGAATTTAAATTTATATTTTATTCTTAAGAAAAAGATCTATTTTTGAATTTATTTTTATACCAGCTGAGTAGCCCGGTTTCACCCAGTGTATCGGATATAATACTTAATTAAGTACTTCAAAAAAACTCAATATATTCAGATTATAAAGTTTAGGAGTGTTACTAAAGTCTTTCAATGTGGTCCATCCTAAACGCATTTTGCTACCACGGTCCATATCAGAAGGGCTCATAATCTATTCTATAATTATATATGCCCATTGTTAAGTGTTAAATAAATAAATAACGGTATTCATTTTAGTTCACCTCTTCATCGCAGTCTTATTGAAAATATTAAAGCTACAAACCTTATGTTGATTACCTACTCGATATCAAAATTATATTCAAGTTGATATATGTATACTTATATAAGAATTCAAAATCATTGGTACCGTAGTACGAAATTTCACTTAAATTCGCGGAATTTAAAAAATTATGGTCCACCATTTTGAATCCCGTGAATAAAAAGCAACCCATAACTTAAGTCGGGATATGTAGTGCCTTCACTTAAAAAATGTTCATTTTGAGCCGTTAAGTAGTAATTAAGCAACAAATATATTGGGTCCGCCATTTTGAATTTCTAAATTTTGCTACAGGTTCGATTTTTCTTTATATTAATTGACATGAAAATTCTTTCAATTTTCAAAAATATCAGGTGCCATATCGGGTCCGCCACTTTGAATTTTCAAATTCTGACAGACAGTTTCATTCCTACCTTTATGTATCTATTTGCTTCTCGCAGAGATAGACACAACAATAAAATAAAATATACTTACTGCACATATTCACCTACCTATTAATATAATTACAAACCCAAGAAAATTCGGTGGGGGCTGCCATTGCCATCTCTGTTCCCAATTTCACCTACAAAATGTAGCAGTATAGAAACGTATTATATGTGTCTCGTAGAGATATATGCAGCAATTTATATCAATTAAAGACTATATTATTTACGTATCCAACGTAATTTCAATTAGTCACAAACTCATAAAACATATAAAACATCAAGATTTCAGTTCACTTCAGGGAAGGGAATGGCACCCCCCGACGGATTTTCTTGGGTTTGTATAATTATATTAATAGGCAGGTGAATATGTGTAGTAAGTATATTTTATATTATTGTTGTGTATCTCTGCGAGAAACAAATAAATACATAAAGGTAGGAAGACTAAGGAAAGTCATATTTAGTTCTTTATATGACAGACGTCGCTACATGTCAACCTTTTTTAAAACGCTTTTTTTTTATTCATATCTTTCGTTATTTACTTCCTTTTAGTCGAGGGTTTTTTAAAAAAATTATTTAATCCTTTTTCGATTACAACGTTTGCATACATCCGTCGTAGGTTTTTTGCAAAATTTTTAATTTTGTTTTCATTGAAATGAATTCATTGTAATGTTTTTTTATTGTTATTGAAATTAAACATTCATATATCTTCTTATTTATTTTTGTTTGATTTGTATTGAATACAAGAATTTAATTAAGAAAAGTTCTATCCGTATATTAATAGCTACTAGTGGTCGCCCTGTGGTCGAAATTCGACCTACTGGGGTTACTACGAAAAATACGAATGTACACAGCCTACTATATGTGTTTGAAATTGGTACTGTCAATGCCAATAATAAAATTACGACAGTTTGACTACTATGCGTTTGACATAGACAGTATAAACGTAAATAATGAATTTATGTTATTGAATTTAATGTACATATTTGTAACACATATTATATTAAAATTTTAGCTTTCTGCAATCCTTCTCTATATAAACTTTAGCTATATGCCAACTCTCACACTCCTCCGTCTGTCCAATATGCTTAAAAAGGGGTACAAAGTTTTTCCTTCACGTATTAATATATAGATTGTTTAAAATAATTAAAATATTTTTGATGATTTGTATTGCTATTTATTGATATATTTTTATTTATTATTTTTTATTTATTAAAATTTTTAAATATTAGAATTTTACATTTTTGTATCTTTTGAATTCGAATAATAAAAGTAAACTGACTTTTTATAGTAGGAGAGCTAGTGGACTCTCCGAGTAACGGTATGTCTGTAAGGCTAGAAATTCTTATAGTGATGAGTCATAGCATGCTAAGTAAAGTAACCATCGCCTGGCACGCATCAGCCCTGCACGACATCAACTCCTATAATTTGGAAAGTGTAGATAAAATATGAAAAAAAACTTGTTGCTGTAAGCTTGAAATGTCTATATTATTTTGTTCATTCGTTGTGAAGTTCAAAAAAAAAATTGGCAGGCGTTTTCGATGAGCACAAGTACCTGACAGGTGAACCGAAAGGTGGGTAGTATATAAATTAAAATAAACTTTATTCTGTAAAGTTGAAATTTATATTTATGTTTGTCTAAGCGATTTAAAGAAGGTAGGTACAATGGCAATTAGCTCTTCAGTAGCTATTTATTTATTCGCTTAATACAAGCTACAAAGACTTAACACTAAATACAATTATACTTAAGGAACTAAATTAGCCTAATTATGACTAGAATTACGGGGGAGGGCAGGACTGGTACAGGGAACGCTTGAGGGAGGTTTTCTCCAGGTGAAAGTCAAAGGAAGGGCAATTGTTAACCTTCCGCAGCATTCGGGTGAAGGGTTCAAAGTGGCCATAGTTAGTACGGTGACTCTCAAGACGAAAAGTGGGAACGGATCTAACGTTGCACGGGTTAGTGTTCAGGGATATGCAACGCAGGAGGTCAGGGCAATCAATGGAACCAGCTAAGACTTGCTGGACGAAGACAATGTCGGCGACATCGCGACGAAGGGCTAGAGGGTGCAGGTCAATTAGTTTGAGGCGGTTTTCATAGGGGGGAAGATTGAAGTGGTCTGTCCAAGGAAGGTCACGGAGGGCGAAACGGATGAACCTACGTTGGACCGATTCAATCCTGTTATTTAGAGAGGATTGGGAGGGAGACCAAACCTGACAGGCGTACTCAAGGAGGGGACGGACAAAGAATATGTAGAGAGATTTGGCGACATAAGGATTGGAGAACTCCTTAGACCAACGTTTGACAAAGCCGAGAGCAGAGTTGGCCTTGCTGACAGAGTGGTCAATATGGGAACGGAAGTTGAGCTCACTATCGCATATGACACCGAGATCACAGAGGGAGGTGACTGATGGGATGGGTTCTCCAGAGAAGGTGTAGGATCTGGGAGATGTGGATGTGGAGGTGCGCTTACGGGAAAAGGTAACTGCTTGGCATTTTGATACGTTAAGGTCAAGGAAGTTTTTAGTGCACCATGTGCGGAAATTGTCAAGGTCATTTTGCAGTAGTGATGAATCGGATGCATTGGTAATTTCTTTGAAAATTTTCATATCGTCGGCATAAATAAGGATGTCGGAGTGATTGATTACGTTCACGACATCGTTAATGGACAGTATGAAAAGTAAGGGGCCGAGATGACTGCCCTGGGGGACACCCGAGTGGGATATAAAGGGGTTAGAAATGGAGGAATCGAAGCGGACGCTATAATGACGATCAGCAAGATATGAACTGATCCAAGAGATGAGTAGGGGGGGTAGGCCGAGATAGTTTAATTTTAGGATAATGATCTCATGGGAAATCTTGTCGAAGGCTTTACTAAAATCAGTGGCTACAACGTCAACCTCGGCACGGTTCTCCATAGAAAGAAGGGTACGAGACACAAAGGTAGACAAGTTGGTCGTAGTTGATCTGCCTTTGAGGAATCCGTGCTGAGATGGTGATATGATGGATTTGCAGTGGAATGATAAGAAATCATAGATAAGGCTTTCGAAGAGTTTAGGGATGCAGGATAGTTTGGCGATGGGACGGTAGTTCGAAATATCGTTTTTACAGCCCTTTTTGTGAACAGGAGTGATATAGGAGTCTTTCCAGAGGTCAGGGAAAATACCAAGGGAAAGGGAAAGTTTGAAGAGATGGGTGAGAGGTTCAATTAAATGTGTACAACATCGTTTTAGAACCGTAGCAGGAATACCGTCTGGGCCAGGGTCACTATCATCGACGAGGTTACTGATTTTAGCGGCGACAAGAGAGGAGTCGATGTTGATGGAGACTAGGGAGGTTTGAGCGGAGTTCTCCAGGGCAGAGAAATAATTTAGGTCGGGGGTGGAATCAACATTGCAAAAAGCCTGACTGAAGAATTCAGCGAACAGGTTAGCGATCTCTGTGGGGTCAGACGAGGATGAGTCACCGAGCTTGAGGACAGAGGGATAACCATTGGATTTGCGCTTAACATTAATGAAGTTGTAGAATTGCTTGGGCTCGGAAATAATTTTAGATTGCATGGTGGTCAGGTAGTTCTTGTAGAGGGATTCACAACGTTCGGAAAAGAATACGGAGATGGCGGAGTAGGAAGAATAGTCGGTGTCGGACCTAGACATGAGAAAGGAGTGCTAGAGTTTGTTCCTCTTGTTACGCAAGGAGCGAAGCTCTCTGTCGTACCAGGGTGAAGAAGACGAGTGACTCTTTACTGGCTCAAAGGGTACGCATTTAGATATGCAGTTGAGGAGTTCTGTATAGAACAGGGAGACGCAGCTATTTAAAGGTAATTGGGAGTCTGTTATAGAAGGAAAGATGTTAGATTGGCTTAAGAGGAGATTAAGTTTTTCAAAGTCGGCTTTTCGAAAGTTGTAGTGAAAGCGGGTTACGGCGATGGCGAGACGACTGGGAAACTCATGAGAAAAAGGTAGGAAGAGGGGGGAGTGATGAGAATCGAGAGTAGAAAGAAGGTGGCAACTTTCAGTAACTACTGAGTCTTGAGGGTTAGAAGAGAAAATTAGCTCAAGCTGTCTGTCCAGGTGGTTTTTGACGCCACTCATCTGGAAAAGACCAGAGTCAGAGAAGTGATCGATAATCAGAGACTCGGTTGAAGAGGAAGCGTTCGAAGCAAAGTATGAGGAGCCGTCGTCAGAGAGGGACCAGAGGAGGTGAGGAAGGTTAAAGTCACCTACAACTATAACGTTGTCAAGAGGAAGGGTAAGGGCTGACACGGCATCAAGTGCTTCAGTTGCAAGCTCGTAGACCGGGAGAGGCTGAGCCGGACGAATGTAGCAGCAAAGGATAAAAAGGGAATGGGTATTGAGGGTGATGCGAACGCAAACCCACTCGAAGGGAGATGAAGAAGAGGAAGTGATCAGAGTTGGGCTGAAACGGTTATGAGCGGCGATAAGGACACCGCGACCAGAGGGACCGGAATTAGCTGAGGCGCTGGAATTGACTGAGCAACCATCAGAGCGAAAAACACTAAAATCAGACGAGAATAATTCACTACTGTTAATTCCGGGGGTTAAATTTGTCTCTGAGAGCGCGAAAATGTCGTAGGGGAGGGACTGTGATTTTATAAAAACGTCCTGGGTTTTTGAGCGTAGCCCTCTGACATTCTGGTAGTAGAGCGAGACAGTGCTTAAGGTTTGGGTGGGGGGTGGCGGAGGGGGATTAGATTTGGGGGAGGAGCTAGTAGGGGGGTTAGGAGCAAAAATAATTTTTCGTGTCGATCCGACTCTTCTGCAGGTGGGAAATGCGCTTAGAATTAAGGTAGGAGGCATAGGCTGAGAGGTCGTCAGAAATTTGTTGGGGTGGGACGTCGAAAGCTGCGTGGAATTTTAGAAACAGCTGTCGCAGGACAACAGCGTCGGTCGGAAGTCCCTCTTGGTGTAGGGAGACAATGACGTTGGTGCGAGTTTTGCCGTCAATGCAGATGGAATCGGCCTTATCATGAAGGTAAGCCAAGTAGAGTCTGACGTTATCGTAAATCCTACGCTCGCGAAGGCGAGAAAGCAAGTAACGGCCGTCAGGAGACTCGGCAGACAGCCTCGTAAGCATAACAACTGGAGGGAGGAGAGGGTCAATAAAGGAAGGTTTGTCAGAGATATGGGGGGATGAGGGAGGGATCGAGGTGGATGGGGGGGATGGGATACAGTCTATGAGAGGAGGATTAAAGGGGGCGGACGCAGGGGTGAGAGAGTTGGAAGAAGGGGGGACGGACGCAGGGGGACGCTTGTCGGAAGAAGGGGTGAGAGAGTTTGAAGAAGGGGGGCGGATACAGAGGTACGCTTGTCGGAAGAAGGGGGAGCGGAGACAGAGGAAGTAATGGTTTGGGCAACTTGAGGGGAAGCTATGGGGGGGTATGGGAGTAGACAAAGTTAGGGTACTTTAAGGGAGTGGCATTCTTAAAGTTAGGAAATAAGCCAGCTTTAAGTTGCCAGTTGCTAGAAGTAGGAGTAGGGAGGGGAGAAGAAGAACGCTGACGAAAGCTGCGGGGTTTAGTTGTGTTAGCACGTTTGGGCTGTGAGGGAATGCTGTTATTTTTCAGGGAGGATGGTTGCGGACTGGGAGAAAATTTGTTGTTATTAACATGAGGGTTAGTTCTTAGCCTATTATTAGAATTTTTAGCACTAAGTCTACTGCTAAGGTTAGTTGTATGGTTAGGGTTGGACTTAGGTTGAGTGGGGCTAAACTTAACTGACTTAGTAGATTTATTACACTTAGAGATACGGATGTTACCGAAACTGATGCTATGATTGGAAGGGTCATCGAAAAGCCAGGCGTATTTCGAGGGGACGTCGATGCGAAAGCAGGTTGATTGGTCGGTTGAAGAGATCTTCGTACAGCTGGCTGGATAGAAGGAGAAGTGCTGCTTGAAGAATCTCCGTATCCAAGAGACGTCAGAGTGGCGAGGAACCCCACTAATAATAATAGATAAAAATTCGCTTAGTGCGTGGATGTTATTCCGCAGCTTGGAGATCCGAAGAAGCCAGTCGTCTTTATGGTCCACGTGGTACCGAACATTTCAATGGTGGGGGCAGGAGCAGAGGGGGGATCCTGATCCGGCTGAGGATGCTGGCGGGGCGGGTTCGACGTGTTATCCAGCTGGGGGATGGAAACAGTCGCGAAACAGTCGTTGCAGCGGGGGTAGGAGATGTCACAGGGCGGGTCAGGAGGCTTTTCACATCAACCGTGAGTGATCGCACCAGATCTGAGTTGAGTGAGCTAGTGCAACTCAGAGAGCTGACATCAGTTTTAAGTTGTTTAATGCTACGCCGGAGGTCGTCGATCACAGGCATTAGAGTAGACGAAGCTGGTGAGGAAGACTTAGGAGACTCAGGCAGTTGTTCCCGCAGGTCATCGATAGATGAGGAGACGGTAGACAGCTTTTTGGCCAGGGCGTGAAATTTGGAGAGCATATCCGAAGAGTTCGTATTTATATGCTCGGACAAGTCCAAAATTGTGTCCAACTTTTGATATACATTGGTTATATCGTCTGATAATGACTGTAAACCACCGATGTTCGAAAAGATGGAGTTGACTTTGGTGGCGATGATAGCCTGTTCGGAATAGATTTTATTGGCGAACGAGCTAATGAAGTGCAGGACGTGGCAAGGTTTGATTTCAGCACAGTCATCGCAGGTGATCAGGCCGTCGGGATTGATTTTGGTTCCGCGTTTGAGGCAGGAGGCATGGAAAACGTGACGACAGGCGCCCATGCACTGAATTTTCAGGTCTGAGATGGATTCCGAGCAAATATGACAGGTGTCCATAGCAAATGTGATGAAGAAGTAGAGAATGTAGAAGGTTGAGAGCCACTGGACAGCTTCGAAAAGTTGGTTTGTGTCTAGGGTGACGAAGGGGGCGAGGATCCACTTGATGACAAGAAGACGTAGACAGGCCACTTGACAATCTTAGTCAGCTGATCACCGATGGAAGCACCAACAACAGGAACAGGACGACACAGCCGAAGGACAGCACTGAAGGCGAAGCAGGGTGCAGGACGACGCCGACGACGGAGAGAAAAATCGAGGAAGCACGGCAAAGAAGACAGAAAAACAGGAGAAACGAGAGGGCAGCGAAAGACACGTCAGTGCACTTAGGAGGTTGGACTTTGAATTGAGGAATATTGAGGAAAGGGAAGAAGAAGAAGAAGAAATGTTTTCCGTGTTTATTATCATAATAGTTGCCGAACGATTGCATTGTACACATTACAAGAAGAAAAGAAGGTAATGAGATCACCGAAAAAAACTATATTATATTATCATCAACAAGCATTTGATGAAATGAAAATATTTATCACCGAAGAAGTGATAAATAAAAAAAGATGTTTTTCATTCACTTATTTATGTAAATATTACTCAGAAATATTAAAAGCACAAGAATAACTGCACAATTAATAACAATATTAATATACATATAATTGAAATTTTCAACTTTAAAATAATTCACTATATAAAACAGCGAAATTCTTTGTAAGATAGTTAAATACGACTGCACGTAGATAAATCGTTGTTACAACTGACGAAATTTTGCGTTTGAAATCTTCCTACAGGAGCAGATATACGACCCTCCAATTTTACCGTTAGATAAACTCTCTCATTCGCATCACTAAGTTGACATTACGCCTCTTACTCGCACTCCCATAGCATCTTTCCTCTCATCTGTCAAGGACTTATGCTAGCCAGAACCGCCTGTCATTGTACCTACCTTCTTTAAATCGCTTAGACAAACATAAATATAAATTTCAACTTTACAGAATAAAGTTTATTTTAATTTATATACTACCCACATTTGGGTTCACCTGTCAGGTATTTGTGCTCATCGAAAACGCCTGTCAATTTTTTTTGAACTTCACAACGAATGAACAAAATAGTATAAACATTTCAAACTTACAGCAACAAGTTTTTTTTCATATTTGATCTACACTTTCCAAATTATAGGGGTTGATAACGTGCAGGGCTGATGCGTGCCAGGCGATGGTTACTGTACTTAGCATGCTATGACTCATTACTATAAGAATTTCTAGCCTTACAGACATACCATTACTCGGAGGGTCCACTAGCTCTTGGTCTATTACTCCGAGGTAAAAAGAAGGATTTTATTATTCCCTTACTACTTAAATAAGTCTCCTGCCGTCTCCCCCACACTTTCTAGGCAGTTTTGTAACTACACAAATCATTAAAATATCAACAAAGAATGCAATGAAACTACAACATTGAAAGTAATGATATTAAATATTATTCTTCAAACGAAGAGATTAAATACAGTTAATCATATAAATTCAATATTACTGCGTCTAGAAAAGTTTCTGGCAATAAAATACAGGGGCCTATTGCGAATATCGTTTTTCAATCGAATCGAAAGCCAAGACACTAAAATGCCTTACATTTCCGCCTTACAAATGTGTCTTCGGTTTCGATTCGACTGAAAAACGATATACGCAATAGGCCCCTAATATTATTTTTATGCCTCGTCCAGTCCAAATACCGCATTATGCTCATTACGTGAGCACATGTACGGTGGGTGTTCCCGTTGGCGTGCTAACGACCGGCCACCTGTAACAATGGTTTATATTCTCAATTTTAACAAGTAAACTAAATTGCTTTGGTTCCAGCCAAAAACACAGTACAAAAAAAAAATAATCAAGTAAAAAAAATAATACAGATCCCAAAGTGCAAAAGATGTGTGTAAAGCAAGCAAATACGAAACCGACAACAATAAAAACAGCAAATTACTACATTTATTTGAAGAAACACAATTATTCTTCGCTCTTTTCCTGCACGACTATCATTGTTGGTATCGTACAATAAAATAAAGCTATAATGATAACCTAAAAAATGACATATACCTCAACTTGATACAGCACTGGGGACGAAACCACCCTCTTTTAACTGCATACAGCAGGACCTCAGCGTCGTCGAAGAATCCATCAAAAAGGGCAAAAGATTGTCTTGGGTTAACTTCGCCCAATCATTGACCCAAATTCGAATTAATCGGATGCGTGGAAAAAAGTCAGGCGGATTGCGGGCAATACGATAGTCTAATTTGCAATTTAGACGTTGACTCTACCACATACAATGACCCCGGGGCAGATAGCGGATCAGCTTACCGCTTCTCTTATATCCCTTAAACCGGAAATTCGTCCTTTAGGCCTGTAGTCCAGTAAATAAACCGGAAAATGCGGAAAAGTGGTGGAACAGCACCGATTTAAAAAATTGCTTTTTTCACGTATTCCCTAGACCTCAAGGATGATTCATCGGCAATGATCTCTGCATTAACTCTTAAAATGAGAAAATTAGGGGGTTTGAACCCCCCAAAAGTAGTTGTCATAAAAAATTAATATTTCGCCCCGCTAATGGGCTTTAGGGGGTTTTTTGGGTCGCTGATCACGAATCCGAAGTCCAAATTGTGGACTTCAAAAGTCCAGTATGGAATTCGTGTCATTTTTGGATGGAAATTCAACTTTTTTGGAACAAATTTCAATTATGAATTTTGTGCTGCGAAAATGATCTCTATAGGGGGTTTTGGGGTTTAAATTCAAGAATTCCATATTTTGGATTGGAATTTGTGTAATTTTTCGTGTCGAATTTCACTTTAAAAGAAAAATTCTGTTTGAAAGTTACGAGTATGTATTTCGAAATAATTTTACAAGTCAATTTTACTTTTAAGAAAAAAAGTTATGTATGAATATTACGAGCATTTTAAATTAATATAGGTACATGGCAATTTTAAAAACACTGCAGGAATGCATTAACTCCACTCTTGAAAGAAGGCAAATGTATCCTAAATTTGTTCTGGACTTATCACTTGGGGAATGAAAAAAAATTAAAGTTTTACATTTATGACAAGGCATGGGCTACGCAACTAATGAGACACGCGACTGAACATAATCTCAAATTTCTAGATGGACTTAATTACTCATACAACTCATTAATTGAAGATATAATAAATGCTAATGCTAGACTAAAAGATTAGTCCCTCCTCCCTCGCTCTTGTTCGTTATTATGTAGAAGGTAAATAGAAGACTGATTACTTTTAATAATTTTATCTTACATAAAATAACCGGGTAACTCAGCTATTAAGGCTATTCATGAAAGTACATAGATAAGTTTATACATCGCGTATTTGCTTATGCGTGTTTTCGGCAAAAGCCCCGGTGAAATGCCCCGGGGTAACTCGGGTAAACTGTGTCCCTGCTCTGAAGGGTCATTTGCTGTAGAGTGCTATGCCCTGTGTTCGGCTTTACTTGGTGTCATGCAATTTAAAAAAATAAATTAGTGTCATACAGCTGTTAACCGTACGTTTTACATTTATGGCGAATAATAGGAAGAAACTGGCGATTTCGGTGATTTCAAGCGTATTGCAGTTCTACGAAGCAGAAAAGGTATGTTTGGAAGAAGAAGACAATCTGGCTGAAGAATCTGAAACTGTAATTTTTTCGCGGAAAATAAAGAAAGTGGAAAAATTGAAAATTGTTGGGTATAGTGAAGAGCTCGTTGCCTCTTTTTCCTCGCAAGGTACGTTAAAAAAAGCTGTTTGTATGAATTAGTAATAAAATTTTGTTAGTAGGTAATGTGTATTAAGAAAATTAAGGAAATTTGTGTCCTGTTAGTATACAAACGTTTTTTTGATGTTCAAAGATTTTGAAAGACACTTTAGAATGCACCTTTCATCATTTGAAAAACTAAGAAATTATTTAAGGGGGAAAATTTCAAAGGATGTCAAAAGAGGAAACCCTGGAATAGACATAGAGAAACAGTTACAAATCACTTTATGGATTCTTGGAAATCAAGAAGTGTATAGGTAAGTTAATGCTAATAAATCAACATTCCTGATAATACGGCAAATATTTTTAGATCAGTATCTGAAAGATTTGGTGTGTCCCTGTCGGCGGCGTGGGAGTCAGTACAAAAAATTAGTCAATTGTTAGTGGATAACCGAGAAGATTTTATAAAGTGGCCAGAAGGTAGAAAAGCTACAGAAGAAATGGAGAAATGGAGAAGTATTTCGGGTTTCCCTGGGATAATTGGCGCAATTGATAGTAGCTATATAAGCCTCCTCCTCCTCCTATAAGCGCACCATCAATCTACCAGGAAAGTTATGTGTGCAGGAAGAAATTTCACGCCATAAATATGCAGGCAGTTTGCACTGCAGATAAAAAATTTATTAGTGCCGATATAGGTGCCCCAGGTAGCATGCACGATGCCAGAGTTTTCAGAAGATCTGATTTGTTTCGGCTAATTCAAGCAGACCAAAGTGCTATGTTCCCAGGCAATAGTCATCTTATTGGCGATTCCGCATATCCGTTATGCGAATATTTACTTGTGCCATTCAAAAGATACCGGGAATTATCCGTAGCGCAAAGACATTTAAATACAAAGTTATCTGCGTCTAGAGTACGAATCGAACAAGCATTCGGACTTCTAAAGGGCAGGTTTAGGCGATTAAAATATGTGTATATGTGTAGGACAGAGCTTATACCTTTAATTGTATTAGCGTGTTGCATTTTGCATAACATTTGCATCGACTACGGTCCGTAGTCGATGCAAATGTTATGCAAAACTACGGTGATGAAATCGACTACGACAACGAAGACAGCGACATAACTGTTGATTTCGAAAGCAACCCTGAAAGCCAAGCAAAAGGAATAGAGAAGAGAAATTCCGTTATGAATTATTTAATAAATAATATACCTGATTATTAATTTGCATTTAATTCATTTTTATTTTAATAATAAAAAGCAAAACAAACATCTTCAAATAACATAACAATAACTCAAATATAAACAATAACAATTGTATTATACATAAAATATCGCTCAAAGAGATCGAGTGGCGACATTCAGTCTTGTAATCCAAAAAAAAAAAAAAAAACAAAAACTATAACTTTTCGACTATTTTCTCCAATAGGGAGCAGATTCTGTCCGCCACTCGATCTCTTTTAGCGATATTTTCCTGATGCCTGTGATCTTGCCGCCTGAAAAATTCATCCATCCACTTTTCGGAATTTGGCTTCCTTCGTTTGGCAGGATTTAAATAATTTCTCTCAGCCATATCGTTGCTACTGTCGGACCCGCTATTCAAGGTAAACCCACTAGCACTACTGGCAGTAGAAATCGGCTCTATTTCCGGTCGGTTCCCCAACACCATATCCATAGCGTCGAAGAACTTCCAATTCCGGTTGTCTGCTCCGGAAGTTTTGTTATGGTCCACAACGCGCTTATATGTCCTCTTCAAACCCTTGCACTTCTCGGCACACTGATTCCCTTCAAAAACGCTCTGCTCCGTACTAATATCTCTTCCAATATTTGCCCATACAGTCTTTTTGTTTCTCCCAGCATCTCCGAATTCTTCTTTGTGTCGGCCGCAGACTTCTATTAATTTTAGGACGGCATCAGCTGTCCAAATACCTACAACGAAAATTACTTTAATAATTTGTAAACAATAAACATGCTTTTCCCTAAATTATTTCATACCTGCCTGTGCACGTCTGCCTTGATGTTTAAATTCATTTGAGAAGCACCGATGGTTCTCCAAATTTTCTTCAGGGATTTCTTCGCCACATATGCTGCAGCATGTTGATATCACCTTCAAAAATCACAAAACAGTATTTACAAAAGCAAAAAATGATATAAAATTTACTCACATGTCCATCCATTTTGCTTCTATTTTTATTAAACAATTCTTTCAAATGACAGCTCGCCTACTCTTGCCCTTACATTACCTTACATTGCACCAATTGCCCCTGCTCACGAGCAAGGGCAATCGGTGTTAACCCCCAGGTTCAAAAGTGCTATAAACGAACACTCTGTGTCATGCACCAGGGCATGACACCGCAATGACGAACACGGATTTTACGCTAAAAGGGCTAAAAGGGTAACCCGGGGCTTTTGCCGAAAACACGCATTACGCGCAGCATTTCATGAAGGCACATTTCTTTAAATCGACTTACCTTGGAAATTTTTCTATTCTCTGAAGTTTGTGTAAGTTTATCAGATCGTTTACACACTGAAATTGCCGCGTAAAGTTATGAGGTTTGTGTATTCGATTTTCCATACAAATTTTGAAATTTCATTTAGGAGGCTGGTTAACTTACGCGGTTTACGCGAATACGAGGTCAATACACGTTTGCATGAATACCCTAACACCCTTGACACACTATGGCTGAAATTTAGAATTTCGATCTCAATTTCGCGACCCCCTGACACACTGCTGTTCAAATTGAAATTTAAAATTCAATTTCAAATGTTAAATTTTACAAAACTGGAGAAAATGGACAGCGACAGCCTGATTTTAAATTTAATTAGCCAGCAAAACATAGATTTTTTAAATATAGCAGACTTAATGTTGCACCAAATTAAATTAAAAAAAGTGTGGGAAGAGAGGGACAACAGGATTAAAAGATTGCAAATAAAATTAATGTTATTGATACATAGGTAGGAAAAAAAATAACGAGTTAGAAATCGTACAATCTGGAAAATGGTATTTGGAAATAAATTTAATTAAAGAATTAAACAGCATATGACTTTAAGGTGAGAACGAGTACATTTTGGGAAAAGGATGTGCCTGCTTATTCTCAACGAAAATTCAAGGAAGATTTCCGAATGTCTAGAGATTCATTTGAATTATTAAAAAGCAAACTCAAGAATTTGATAAGATACCACGTTTAGGAAGTGTTCCACTTGCAAAAAGGCTGGGAATATTTTTGTATGCAATTGGTTCTTCTGCGGAATATCGAATAATTGCAGGATTGTTCGGAGTTGGGCGTACTACAGTGGGCGAAATAGTGAGAGAAACTGCAGTATCAGTTTGGAACTCATTATGTAATGAGAACCTAAATACATACCCACCGACAGAGGAGAAAATTGTAGAAGTCATCCAAGGATTTGATTCTCTAAGTTTTCCACAATGTTATGGAGCAATTGGTATGTAATCCATACTCCTCTTAGACACATTTCGATAATAGCGCAGTCATTTTCAGATGGATGTCACATTGAAGTGCAACCTCCAAAGGATGAAGCCACTGATTACTACAATTTTAAAGGTTGGCATTCTGTAGTGCTTCTAGCTTCGGTTGATTATCGGTAAGTATTTGTATTAATTTTAGTATTTTATTAATTTGCTTCATTCACCGTGGCAGATGCAGATTTACATATGTTAATGTTGACATACCAGGCCGCTGTAACGACGCATATATTTTTGAACGGTCTAATCTCATAAAAATTCATGAGACTTCAGAAGTTCTCCGCAAATTTTTAGGCAACTATAATGGGATAGAAATTCCTGTGCTCTTAATAGGCGATTCGGGTTTTCGCCTTTCAAATTTTGTACTGAAACCATTTCCATTCTCGGAAGACATGCCTTTAGACCAGAGGGAATTCAATTATCGCCTATCTAAATGTAGAAGGGTAGTTGAAAATGCCTTCGGTCATCTCAAAGCCCGATTCAGGATGTTGGGAAAAGGACTAGAAGTTCATTTAGATAATGTTCCTTTAATAATAGTTTTACACAATTTTCTAAATATTGAAAATAACGTTATCTCGACACAATGGTTGGAAGAAATGAACCAGAATAATTGTAGACCTCAACCAAATAGAACAACGTCGTACTCAAATGAGAATCGGGCGACACAAATTCGAGATGCTTTAGCGGCTCACTTTGGTAAGTAAAACTACTATTATATATATTGTGACAAGATCGGCTTTTCGGTCTTGTCTGGCCGATGTTAATAATGTCCGAGAGGGAGATTTAATTAATTTTGCCACCTGATGCGGACAAACTTGGTCGTAAAAGGAAGGAAACCCCGAGTTGAGACCAATCTGGCAACCACGGCCGACTACTTACTCGCAGAGTTTGCTCGGCCCACTTATGCAAATCCTTTTTGCCTCAATCTCTGGAGCCTTGGTTCCACGGCACTCACACCACGTCGGCGCGAGCTTTGCCCATAAGGGCTCTCTGAGCGGCGTACACTTGCCGACCAGGACTGGAAGTCACGGGAAGTAGCGCGTTGTTTACTTCCAGTCTGTTTATGTCGCGCTCGGCGTCGGAAGTTGGCTCAAGTTATGAGCGGTGCGCGGCGGAAAATTGTGTGGTGTTGTGTGATAGTGGTAATTAATCGTGCCGTGTAATGTCGAGTGTGGTCCAGTGCAAAAATTGCAATAACTATCAGTTGGTGACAGTGTTCTTTTCTTTTGCAGCTCTCAGCGGCCGGGGCGCAGGGTGGACAACCGGCGTCGAAGGACAGCGGGGGGAACAACAAGGCAATTGCGACGCGGGACGCGCAGCGGTTATTTCTCCAGGTGAGTAGTCCCTCCTTCTTATTCCTGAAATTTAGGCAAGAATGAATCGCGATATCGGTGTGCATTAACTTCTCCGCGTCGTTATATGAAGCCGCGGTCGAATTCGCCGTATGCTGTGCCCGTGTGTGTGCGGTGTGCGTGTGGAGCTGCAAAGCTTGTCTCAGCTGATCGAGATTCGCTGCAACAATGTTGCCGGCGTGACGTTTTATGCATCGGCCGTGAACTTCGTTGCACCGCGATGGGGCACGGTCAGCGGAGGCTCGGAATATTGACAGCTGCCGAGTCCAGGTGATTTCATGCGTGGACTCTGGGAAGGCCCACGGGACATAGGGTGAGAATCAAGCCCCGTAGAACTGTTGGCTGGGCGACGAAAAATTATGGGCACGGTACTTACCTGACCAATAATTTTTTACCCGGTTCCCGCGGAAAATGTCCTGGTCTATTTTGCGTCCTTAGTGCGATGGCACAGCTGATCACTACCGCACTATAGAAGGGGCGAAGAAAAAATTAGAGTCCTCGGCTCTACCGTGTTTCAGGGGAAAAGAAGCAGAAATTAAACTCGGCGGATTTTTAGAATCTGCTCTATTTCTGATTTTTCCAGTTCGCATCAAACAATTAGAACCAATCTAATTCCGATTAAAACACGGCCTGAACTAACTTCCCTTTTTTACAACTTTATAAAATAAAGACTAGAAATTAATTTGCTAATTTTCTTTTTTTTTTTAGGACGCTGTCGCACACCACCTCCAACTCAACTCGTCTTCACGCACCAAGAGAGGTCGATGGCCGCTTCGCCTTTTCCGGCCTTGACCTGCCGCAGGGTAGTCCTTAAGTGTAAGCGGTGTACTAAAAACTTCCCTGTAAGTAACTTGATTAGGCGTACCTACAAATATAGAATTTTTAATAACATGTTTCTTTATTTATTTGCAGGAACGGTGGGGACTGCAACAATATGTATCATTTCGTCTGATTATTGAGTCCGGTCGAATCGAATCGAAAAGACCTTACAATATCAAAAGAACCGAAATGAATTTGTAAGCCCTTTTCGATTCGATTCGAACAGATTCAACAATCAGCGGGCCTTTATTATAATGCAACACATTATTTTTTTTACGTTTTGTTATTTTGCTTAAGAGCAGTGATTGTATGTTCAAACTTCTTTTCATATAATTTTCTGTTATTTTTAATTTCTTGCACTCAATTTCTGTCATTTCCCGTTCCAACTCTTTTCTCTCCTTTAAATCCACTGCGAGTAGTCGATTAGTTTTAATAATTTCTTGCATTGTTCGCTCCTCAATATTTGTTTTTTTACTTCCAGTTCGTGAAATGCAGCTTGCACAAGGTGTTGAGCAGCTCGGGTCGGAAGAGATATCTGCATCAAAGGTGCTCGCACCAGAAGGGATGTCTACATCAGAGATGCTCGGACCGGCAGAGTTATCTACACCAGGGCAAGTTGGTGATGATACTGCCTCAGCGTAGGACGGAGATGGTACCTTGATCATTTCTTCTGTTCCCTCAATCTAAAAAATTGAATATTATTATTATATGTACATTATGTACTTTACGTACACATATTAAAAAATTAAATTTATAAGAAAAACCAGTTTTCATACCCAATTTTCATCTTCTATGCTCTCCTCGGCAAGGGATCGTGGCACTTGAAATTGCCTAGCATTTCGTGTAGTGTCTGGTACAACTCCCATTTTGAAGGACTTCCCCCAGTTGATCCATTGGATTTTTTTTCCTCTCTGAAAATAATTTTAGTTTAGATTATGTAATATAACATTCTTTACAAATGTACCTGTATTTCTGAGTAAAATTCGCCATTTTAATTTTTATTTCCTCTGGTTCCGCATTGACACCCAACTTATTCATAGCAGTTTTCATTTCTTTCAGAACGTGAGTATTTTTCTTCGCCTTTCTCAACGCAGGAATGAAGTCCTTCCATACATCTAACAACATCAAGACATCTTTTTGGCTCCAGGACCGTCTTTTTTTATAGCACCTTTTCGGTGCAACATGCAAACAAAGACTGAAAGAAAGACGAACTTGCACGTTTGCTTTTTGACGTTTAGAAATATTTCCTGCTGGTTTAGTTAGTAGCCTGTTTTTCAGTTTGCAAACTCAATTTCGCATGAAATTTAGTACGAACTTGTTGACTTGAAATGTAGATCGAAATGGAGAAAAAAGCCGAAATTCTAAATTTCAGCCATAGTGTGTAAAGTGTATTAGTATGTATATTGAGTAAAGTCATGTTTTACTTTTGTTAACTGACTTTTTTTTCGTAATTGTGATCAAAGTGCTTCTCAAAAATTGGCAGCTAATAGGTGCATCGATTCGTTATGCAAACTCAATATTTCAATGCACATATGTCCAGTTGATAAAATTAAAGTTTGGACATATGCAGTTATTTACTTAAGCCGATATTTTCGTACACAACAGAGTCATATATTATTCATTTGCGCAATTGTAAGTAAAAATATATTTCTTTTCCTTAAATGAAGATTTTATAAATAACACATATAAATTTTTTTCCAGTATTGAGCATGATTGAACTTTTAATTTGAAATACAAAAACATATTGAATAATCAAGCCTACTTATATAACTTTGGAAATTTATCTCAAAATAAAACTACGTTGCATCCATAAATATTGAACTTCACCTGATTAAGATAGTATGGTCAAATAGAGCCAGCTGAATTACAACAGATAATATTTGTCGATGTGCCAAATTACTTATAATAAATTGTTTGAAAAATTGTATTCAAATTCAAAATTAGGAAAAAATATTATTTTTTTCTACAATACAATTACAAAATTAGACGCTTACAGTAACCACATAAGGAAAACTTGAACAAGCGTAAAATCAAACAAATTCCCGACCCAGTGTAATGCACAAAATCCATAAATCCTAACCCGAATCTGCTAGTTATGTGGGATCTACCCTTTCACAGTTTATTAATGACTGTGTTCATTGGAGCAATCGAGTACCCAACCATCCATGCAAACAATCAATTCATTTAACAATCAGGCAACCACTCAATCGTATCACTTCATTTCGTCGGACCTAACCATTTCACGGGCAAGAAAGACGACGACGACTTAACGACGTCGATGATTGCTCAAAAACACGGAAATGAGCCGAAACAAGGTTCCCTCAACCGAGCATGGAATGCGCTCCACCTGAGTAGGAAGTGGTCGTCCTAAGAACCCAATAAACCTCAAAGGGAGCATATGGAAGACTCAGGCGCTGCTGGTGCTGTCAACACATCCTTAAGAATTAAATTGAGGGCGATAAGCACAAGGAAATTTGTTCTTATCGTAGCCCTTTGCTACTCATTTCACCTTTATTGAGTCTTATAAATTGCCAGTCCAATAGACATGTGCTCCGTTCCACATGACGGGTAGCTTCTCTTTTAAGAGCCATTTTAACATGATCTTATTTTATCCTCTGTGTCAGTCGGTGATAATTATTGTTTCGGATTTCTATCAGTCTCCCTCCCTCCCTTTATTTTTTGCTGTTTGAATATATACATACATATTTATGTACATACCTACATATGTATATATTTTGAGTTTTTTTAAAATGATTTAAAAGAAATTTCACTTCATTGCAAAGTGGTAGTATATTATATTATTGAAGACAGGAATACACTACGGTACAGAAAATACAAAGCATGCCTTCTTTTCATACTTCGTCGTTAAATAATGGTGGCAAAGTTTGTTTCGAAAATTGGGAAAAAAGTATATCTAGTAACTAGATTGCCTACCCGGGTGTTGCCTGGTATCTACATATACATATATGTATAAATAGGCAAAGAGAAAACAGTTCGGAACCATTTTCTCGAGTTGTTAACCGATTTCCTTTTTTTTGTTTTTTTGTTTGGTAGCTATTAAAGACCTTTATTATTATCAATAAACAACTTTTGATAACAGAACGTGGTTTATTATCGATAAATAAAATAAAATATTCATTGGAGCCTATTCTGAGATCCGCTTCACATGAAAAAAAATGTTCACATTACTTCCGTATCATGTGAAAGTACCTATTCCGAGATTCACATGAATCGAACAAAAATATTTCACTTGTAACAGGTGAAATTGAAACCGTCAAAGTAAACCAATTTTCTGAGCGACGCATACTTTTCAAGTTATTTGAAGATAAAACTGAGTTGACTGTTAATTTTGAATTTGTAAGAGTTGTCTGGGTGCCTTCTCACAGAGAAATTGGTGAGAATGAGGTTGCAGATAGATTGGCTGATGAGGCAAGAACTATTGGGCAACCCCTAAATTACTATTTAACGATCGATAATGCAATTCTAAATGTAAAAAAGAAGGTCGTAGAAGAATGGAATCGTAACTATTTGTCTATCTCTAGGGAAAAGGCTAATTGCATTAATCTTTCCGTATGTGGGGGTTCCGCAATGGTTTAAAGATTCGTCACTTCCGCACAAAGTAATTAGAATAATTAACAGAATATTTGCGGAACATACAAATGTATGATAGAGAAAGACTGTATAAGTGGGGCCTGGTAGATTCAGAAATGTGTGAGGAGTGCTGAGAGTGCAGAACATCTGATCTTAAGATGCTCCAAGTTTGAAAGAGTTAGGTCAATCTATCCGACCTTGATGAAAGCCAGTAATCTAAAGGAGGCCTTAATTCCCATAAATATAGACAACATATGTAGAAGTACTAGCGGATTTTCTGATGAAGAGAAACATTAAATTGTAATTTTTACGAATCCCCAGACAAAATGGATAAGAAAGATTAATCAAGTACAGAATTTATTATGGCCTGTAATACAGGAGATATTCATTCTCCGACTCTCTTTAGTGTCTTTTTTTTTAACCTGCATAATTATTTTATTTTAATGATTTAAAACTCTTAGTAATTGATAAAAAATAAGGAATTTAGGTAAGTTAAGTGACATTCATCAACTTACATTGTAAAATAACTAATATAATAATAAATAATAATATGTTAATGTTTCTATGGGAATTGATGAGTTATTGGCTCAATACAAAAAGACAAGGATTGATGAAACTGGATCACAGTCTAAGCAGCCCAAAACGTTGAGGAGGGAGGGGGTCAATTCATTCACTTGGAACAGGGGAAATTGAAATTATCAAAGTACAACCGTCATCGGCTTTATAAACTTTAAAAGACAGAACGTTGATTTTAAACGAAATATTGAATAGTTCAAACGTTTATAATACTTTAAATATTATTATAAATATTAAATATGACGAGCACTGAGCTGTGGTTTACCTCAAGCGATGATAGTGATGGTGACACGGTAGTATCATTGCGAAGGCGGAAAATAAGGGACAAATCAAATCCCTTAGAAATGGAAAGCGAACAGTGAGTGGGTGTTTTGTAGGGTAATTAAAAACTAACTTTAAGCATTTTGTATACAGGTTTCGGGCATATTACAGAATATCGAAGCAACTGTTTATATTTCTTTTGGAAAAGATGGAAGAAAAACTTTCTTCTTCTATTAGTGCCACTTCAGTCCCAAACACAATAAAGTTGACGGCTTGTTTACGTTTTTTTGGTGAAGGTGGTTATCAAAAGGGTGTGGGGAATGATTTATACGTTGGACTGGCACAATCAACGTTCTCCAAATGCCTCTCGGAAGTGTTGGAATTTTTCGAAGCGGAAATTTGTGCCAACGAAATTAAATTTCCAAATTCTGAAGAAGAAAAAAATTCCATTAGACTTGCACTTTATCGAAAGACGGGTTTCCCTGGGGTCATAGGTTGCGTTGATGGTACCCACGTAAGGATTTTTCCACCATCACATGACGAACAACATTTGTACTACAACCGAAAGGGCTTTCATAGCTTGAATGTTATGTTGGTAAATTCTGCACAAACTTACAATATTTAGTATACTATACTTATTTTGCATAAGGTTTGTGACCATAATCTCGTAGTAAGATACGTAGATGCAACTCATCAACTCATCACTGTCTGGAATGGCAGCATTTTGAAAAACCATTTAGAAACAAAATACTTAAGTGGTGAAAGGAATAACTGGATTTTAGGTAAGTAATTAATATGCTTTTACTTACAATTCTCAGTGATAAAGGAAAAAAATGTTTCAAGGAGATGCAGGCTATCCATTGAGACCCTATCTTATCACCCCATACAGGACTTCAGACGACAGAAGGAAGTCAAAATTCAATCAAATTCATAGTGCGACTCGTATGATTGTTGAAAGGACGATTGGTGTGCTTAAAAATTCATTTAGATGTTTAATAAGCGAAAGATCACTGCATTATAAACCGGAAAAGGCCACGAAAATAATCAACGCCGTTTGTGCTTTGCACAACTTGCGGATTAAATTTAATGAGTACTTGGAAGAAAATCCGCAGGAACAAGAGATAGATCAAGAAATGAATGAAAATGAAGGCGAACTTCTTGAAGCTGGAAGAAGAATTCGCGATGAAATCATGAATTCTATTGGATAAATAAAATTGTTTAATAAAAATATATTAAAATACAACCATAAATTAAAAATTCATTTAATTTTATTTCTATAGTTTAGCCAGTTTATATTTTGATAATAAATAATAAAACTATTTAACGAGCACATTGTAGTGCACAATAAACTAATAATTTCATTGCCTCTTTATCTCAAAACATAACAGAAATAGAAACTGATTGAAATGCCTAATTTTTTTCTATTTCCATCTCTAATTTACGCTTCTTTAATTTAAGTATTTCCATTTCAAAATTGTCCCTATTAATTTGCCTTTTTTCTTCCCGTTCTTTTAGCTCTTTTACAAATTTAAATTTTTTCGCTTTCAAATAAAACGTTTTCCTACTGTATGTTTCAATACTTTTTAGGGAATTGTGAATATTTTCTAATAAATTTGTTTGGTGCTCAAGAAGTTCCTTCCTATTTTTTCGAATACCGCCCTGTCTTTTATTACTTTGGATTTGCGATGGCTGGGTGGAGACCTGCTGTTCAAAACCACAATTTTCTTCAGTTAAATCTTTTTCTGTAGGAGTACGAGAATCGACTTCAAGAGCAGAATCAAGATCTGTACACCCCGGATTATATGCTTCAGGAGACCCTTCTGGCAAAGTACCTTGTCGAGAAAATCCTGGATTGCTTATTAATGAAACTTCAGCTTGTGACGATTCAGATGATCTCTGTACTGCCGGAGGAGGTAATCCAAATACTCTTCCAGATATTTGCGCCACTTTTTGTAAATTAAGTAGCGCAAATGTTCTTTCTTCATATGCGGATAAATTATGCAGCTTGTTTGGACCACCACCTGTTGCGTTAATCTCTTTTTTATTATCTTGCAGTTTTTTTTTGTGTTCAGTTTGAAATCGTTCCAGACCTACACATAAAAATATTTACCATTTGCATATATATATATATGTATATGCAATATATTAAACACGCTACTTATTCGTATAACATGGTTACCTTTTGCCACTCAAAATCAGTTCTGGTTGGAGGACCGAGGCTGTTTAAACTTAACGCAATTTCCTTCCATTTTTTTTGAATATTTCTCTTTTCCAATAAAATTTTCAGCAAATTTCATGCCTCTTGCTATATTTTCATTTTTCTCCATAAAGTCCAGAAGCGCATCAAATTGTTTCCTATTAGTCAGTTTCCTACATACAAAATCAATATGAACATTTACTGAAAAACGCTAATTTACGCTCAAACAAATATATTTTAAATATAAAGAAGAGATGAAGAGAATCATTATGAGTTTCGGATACAGCAACGGCAGACGAAATGGGAGGGAAAAAGTAATTGGCGTTATTTTATATTTAAAATATATTTGTTTGAGCGTTAATTAGGGTTTTTCAATCAATTTTCATGTTGATTTTTGTGTAGGAAACTGACTAATAGGAAACAGTTTGATGCGCTTGTGGATTTTGTGGAGAAACGTGAAAATATTGCTAGAGGTATGAAACGCTGAGAATTTTATTGGGAAAGAAAAATATTCCAAAAAGTATAAGGAAATTGCGATAAGCTCACTGATCGCTGTCAATTTCTAAGGAATTTGATTTGTCCCTTATTTTCCGCCTTCGCAATGAGATCAGAACCGTGTCACCATCACTATTATCGGTTGAGGTAAACCACAGCTCAGTGCTCGTCATATTCAAGATTTATAATCTTTAAACTATTATAAACGTTTGAGCTATTAAAAATTCCGTTTAAAAGTAACGTTCGGCCCTTTTTATCATACAGGGTGTTCAAAAAGTCGTTGTTGTTTTTTTTTTTAATTGACTACTCCTGCAGGGGTAGTGCACACAAGTGTGTCTTCCTGGTCTTAACCGGTCTATATAACCGACCATACATAACAGTTAGTCAATGGGCATAATGTTTCACAAAATCAGTAGATAAGTGTTAGGCATGAATTGACCCCCTCCCTCCTCAATGTTATGGGCTGCTTACACTGTGGTCCAGTTTCAACAATCCTTGTCTTTTTGTATTGAGCCAATAACTCATCAATTCTCTCTCTCAATAAAGGGCAACAAAATTCGTGACTTGGCCTAGAGCATCATCAGATACCCAAGGAGGACAACACAAGATACACATGATACAATGGAAACATTAACATATTATTTAAAAGAGTTTAACCTAGGTGTGAATTAGCTGTACAATGTTAGTTGATGGATATCACTTAACTTACCTAAATTCCTTATTTTTTACATCAATTACTAACAGTTTTCAATTATTAAAATAATTATGCAGGTTAAAAAAAAAAAAAATGAAGGAGAGTCGGAGAATGAAGTATCTCCTGTATTACAGGCCATAATAAATTTTGTACTTGATTAATCTTTCTTATCCATTTTGTCTGGGGATTCGTGGAAATTACAATTCAATGTTTGCCTTCATCAGAAAATCCGCTAGTACTTCTACATATGTTGTCTATATTTTTGGGAACTAAGGCCTGCTATAGATTACTTGCATTCATCAAGGTCGGACCTAACTCTTTCAAACTTGGAGCATCTTAAGATCAGATTTTCTGCACTGTCAACAATACCACACTCCTCACACATTTCTGAATCTACCAGGCCCCACTTATACAGTCTTCCTCTATCATACATATGTATGTTCCGCAAATATTCTGTTAATTATTCTAATTATTTTGTACGGAAGTGACAAATCTTTAAACCATGGTGGAACCCCCACATACGGAAAGATTAATGTGAAGAATTTGCCTTTTCCCTAGAGATAGACAAATAGTTACATTCTTCTACGACCTTCTTTTTTCCATTTAGAATTGCATCATCGATCGTTAAATAGTGTTTTAGGGGTTGCCTAATAGTTCTTGCCTCATCAGCCAATCTATCTGCAACCTCATTCTCACCAATTCCTCTGTGAGAAGGCACCCAGACAACTCTTACAAATTCAAAGTTATCAGTCAACTCAGTTTTATCTTCAAATAACTTGAAAATTATGCGTCGCTCAGGAAAATGGTTTACTTTGATGGTTTCAATTTCACCTGTTCCAAGTGAAATATTTTTGTTCGATTCATGTGAATCTCGGAATAAATACTTTCACATGATACGGAAGTAATGTGAAAATTTTTTTTCATGTGAAGCGGATCTCAGAATAGGCTCCACTGCCAATTTAAAACACATAGTAGTCTGTGGTCAAATAGTCATATTTTATTACTGACAGATTGACTGAATGTAATGAATTATCGTCGAATTTCGACCAGTAGGCGACCACTAATCTATATATTAATACGTGAAGGGAAAACTTTGTACCCCTTTTTAAGCATATTGGACAGACGGAGGAGTGTAAGATTTGGCATAGTTAAAGTTTATATAGAGAAGGAGTGCAGAAAGCTAAAATTTTAATATAATATGTGTTACAAATACATTAAATTCAATAAAATAAATTCATTATTTACGTTCATACTGTCTATGTAAAACGCATAGTAGTCTGTGGTCAAACTGTCGTAATTTTATTATTGGCAGTGCCAATTTCAAACACATATAGTAGGCCGTGTACATTCGTATTTTTCGTAGTAACCCCAGTAGGTCGAATTTCGACCACAGGGCGACCACTAGTATTAATTATTTAGTTTATGCCGCGCACGCAAAGAAGACCTCAACGGCGGTTGCTTTATTTCTGACCTTATCGATACTCATTGTCAATTTAAACAAAACATTCTTCAATATATGTATGTACATCTTCAATTTCAGTAATATGACAACAACACTTCATACAGGGGTAGAGTTTGATATCAAGACTCGTGACATTATAGGAGTATAAGATAACTATATCATTAAGTCTCGCAGGAGGAAGGTCTAGTGAGGTAGGATTTAGCCGATGAAAGGCTGTGGCTTGTGACTTGCCAAGATTAAGAAGTAGACCAATAACGTGGGATCGATCAAGCTGATATTCGACTAAAATCGAGATTGAGTCTTTCGACACAATCTTCTAGGAGACTGATTTGTCGACTAATATAAAGCTGTACATCGTCGGCATACATTTGAATTTTGCAGCTATGAACAACACTTGTTATGTCATTAGAAAATTGCATAAAAAGAAAAAGACCCATTATCGATTCTTGAGGAACCCCACAAGAAAGAGCCTTGGAGTAAGAAAAAAAATTCCCAACACGGTTGGGTACGATTGCATAGGAAAGATTTTAATAACTTCAATGATGAGCTGCTAAATGTGAAGTAGGCTGTAAGTTTATCTAACAAGCGGGCAAGCAGATCAAGAAAAGAAATCTTATCTTAGCCCCAACATTAACCCCTTGTAGCCCCTTGTGACAGTTCTGTTACAAACTATTTTAGTGCTCACAAAATTCCAAACAAACACTTAAATCCATTTTAAACCCATTACAGTGCAGGTACGAAACGTTCTCTGCAACTTTATTACACATTTTCTCAAAAATTTATGATTTTGACTTGATTTATTTGAATTTTATTCACCGTGAAATTGCTAAAGGAGGCTGTGTATAAATTGTGAAAATGGAATAAATTAAAAATCAATATTTCTTCGTGTTATCTAGTACATATTTCTGTGTAAGCCCACAGATCTATTCAATGTATTAAATAAAATTCTTAGAAGTTTCCGCATAGAAAGTTAATTATTATAGCTATCATGCTACCTTTCTTGTACTGTTTTTTATAGTATTACTAAAATTTTGAAAATCTAAAACATACGTGTTTTATTATTTTTGGAAACCTATCAAAACAGCTGATATTTAGACATTTTTAAGAACTTGGGCTACAAGGGGTTAAATAAAGCAGTTTCACAGCTGTGGAAAGGCCTGAAACCCGACTGCTATACAGAGATTAAATTATGGATACGAATAATAATATCTGGGTATACATTAATTTTTCGAATGCCATAGAAAGGAAGCAAATTACTTACTAATAGGACGAAAATCAGAGACTTCGATCGATGTAGACTTTTTCGCGATAGGAATGACAATGGCATTCTTCCAAGCGAAAGTTGAAAATGTTAGGCACGAATTGAAGACATGCAATATGTATTGACCGATGACAGGAAATAAAATTTTAATGAAACGCGGGGGGATGTTATCAGCACCAATTGCTTCAGATTTTATTGAAAACAAAGAGTTGTAGACTTCATCAAGGGCAGTGCCGGATTTACCTATGACGGGGCCCCAAGCAACCTCAGGTTTTTGGGGCCCTCATTCCAAAATTAACTCCCCCCCTCATTTTTTTAAAATAATAAATAACCAGTTAATTTTGCAAAATCAATATATTATTCAGTTTACTTACTAACTAAATTACATCTTTTTCCTACTTTTCTCAATCGCAAATTGATGAATGACATCAAAGTCAAGTTTTTGAAGCTTGTCTTTTTCAATAAACAGTAAGCCTAAATCACTTACTTTTTCTTGGCATATCGATGAGCGTAAATAATTTTTGACGCGTTTCAATGCGCTGAACGATCTCTCCCCTGTACTATTAGTTATCGGTAGTGTAAGGAATAGCCTGATGAGGCATTCAACATTCGGAAACGCTGAAAACAATACATCCTTGAAAATGATTTGGTACAATTCAACGAATGTTTTACGAGGCTCGTTTCCGTATACCAGTTTCAAATAGTTGTAAAAATTTTGAATTTCAGTCATAATGTTCATGTTAACATCATTTGGATAGTCTTCTATCAGTCTTTCTAAACTTTCTGTGATTTCCTCCTTCGACGCATTTAAATTGACAAGAAAAGAGAATTTAGCCGCGATATCAGTGTACGCCGTAGCACGTTGTCGCAAGTTGGTTGTCAAAGAATCGATCATCGGAAGAAACGATTTTATCCGAAAACTATCACGCGGAGACAAATTTTCAAGCGCATCCGTCGTTACATTGTGTCCTTCTGCGTCTTGTTCTTTGCGTGCTCGCTTTATAATCATAACCAGGAACAAGCTCCTTCGCTTTGGCTTCGATATCTGAAAAGTCATCACGATAATTCTCGACGAACGTAATTAACGCAGTGTATAAGTACGCACATGTTTCAAGAGAAATCGACGGATTTTGTAAAGTAGCTGATACTTTTTCAAATTCATGAAGGACTGATCTCCAAAAAATCATCATGAAAACGAATTCAAGTTGCTCCATACTTTTTACTAAACTTGTTGCTTGGTTTCGAGTATCACCGTCGAAATCACGATCATCTGCGATCTTTTGTAAAGTATCAGCTATTTTATCATAGTTCGTCGAAACGGCTGACATAGCCTTTGCGTGCGCATTCCAGCGAGTTTTTGACAATTGCTTTACGGTTGGAGCGTTTGGACCTAAACATTTATCAAGACAACCCCATCGTTTCGTTGAACCTGCGAAGAATACATAAATAGCTTGAATTATACCAAAAAAATTCACTGCTTCTAAGCACGACTCCACAGAAGATTGTCCAACTAAATTCAATGAGTGAGTAGAACACGGTATATAACGCGCAAAAGGATTTTCTTCTAAAAGTGCCTGCTGCATTCCGTTATATATACCGGACATATTAGACGCATTATCGTACGACTGTAACAAATCGAAATTGAGCCCGCCGTTAACTAAATACTCTAAAGTAGTTTTTGCTAAGTACCTTCCAGTATGACTTTCTATCTCAAGAAAAGCCAAAAACCTTTCTACAGGTATACCAATTGTAGAACACACATAACGAACGATGACAGTTAATTGATCAATATGAGATACATCTGGCGTGGAGTCGACTGAAACACTAAAGTACCCTGCAGCAATTACATCTCCAAAAATAGATTTCCTAACTTTGATTGCCATCAGGTGGAACAATTCATCGCAAATTGTTTTAGATAAATACGACGTATTACCACTACCGCAATTGCCATACTTATCAATATGGTTTTTTAAAAACGGATCGAACTGAGCCACCAGTTCTAATAAACTAATAAAATTGCCACAATGTGATTCTCCAAACTTCTCATTCGACCCTCTGAAGGCTATACTTTGTTGCGCTATCGTTCGAATGACTGCAATAACACGCTTAAGTACTTCTATCCAGTATTCCCGTTCCTTGTCGATTTGTTCGGTAAGATTACATGAAACATCAAGCTGTCGTTGTCTAACTAAAAACAACTGCGCATCCCTATGTTTTTGATTACCCTCATGACTTTGCACGTCGTTACAATTTCGCCAGTCTGAAAACCCGTTACCACTAAAACGAGTGGTGCCTGGACAAAACAATAAACTTTTTAGGAATAAAACCACTTGTTTAATGTCCAACAATATATTTTTTTATAAACGAGTGCGACGCGTTTCACCTTATTAGGGCATCATCAGGCAATCGACTAACTAACTACCTATACTAATGTACAATTAAAGGCGGGAGAAAGTTTTCCGGGTCTAAGAGAGGACTATTGTTTGTGAAATCAATTTGATCGTTAACTAGTTTTTTATTGTAAAACAAAGCCTTCCTAATCTCAAATATTTCTGTTTTGTTTAATATTACACCCTCACTCAAGTTATATAGCAAAGTCATATTTTCAAGATTGGTTGAATGCAATTCTTCGCGTAGGTGTTTGGATAAACCCGAATGTGAATTTCCCATTTTGGCTCCTTTCATGTGCTCGACAAATCTCGTCCGTAGTTGCCGCTTGGTTCTCCCTATATACACCGCCTCGCAATCAGCACACTTAATTTCATAGACTCCACTTTTTGTCAAGTTATCTCCTTTTGGAGTTATTTTGTTGTTCACTATGGGTATCTTGATAGGTCCCATAAGTAAGTTAGGTCGCTTGTTAATTATCTCGCTCTTCTAAAAGTAGAAAGATTAAATTAATAATAAGAATTTCCTTTTTTAATTAAATTGGATTTTAATTTAATTAATCTAAAGAATTTATAATTTTTATAATTTGAAGAGTTCCTTTCTTGACAAATTTCAGAATCAGAATCATAACAAAAAGTCCCTCGGCTTACTTGATACAAAAGTGTAAATTAAACTTATTTAATGAAACGAAGTAGTCCGGATAGCTATAACGCTTTTTACAGTGGCTTTCAACCTCGCCACATTACCCCCTTACCAGTTTTCGCTTTGGAAAACGATAAACGGTAAACACTTGTATGGGACTGTGGTTGAGGATGATTATTGAAGACGATCTGGTAGTTATTTGGTAGATTATTGAAGGATATTTTCCATGAGGTAGTTTTGTTGGGTAGTGAGTTTTCTTGCTGCTGTGGTGAGGTCACAGGGAAAATATAACGAGCGTTGAGTTGTCGTTTTTGATTAAATGTTGAAAGTTGGGGATGTTGATTGTTGGTTTTAAAGTGCCGCATTGTTCCTCTCTCAGTGGTCGTGTCTTGAGCTCGATGTAATGAGATGAAGAAGGGGGCAGGATTGGTATTGTTGAATTGGTAGCCTTTATTATTGGTTGAATGATGTGGCAGTGAGGTCGCCAAAGAAATAGATTGTGTCTTGAATTGATGATTCGCTGAATATTGCGGCAGTGAGGTCGCCGGAGAAATAGATTGTGTCTTGAATTGATGATTCGCTGAATATTGCGGCAGTGAGGTCGCCGGAGAAATAGATTGTGTCTTGAATTGATGATTCGCTGAATATTGCGGCAGTGAGGTCGCCGGAGAAATAGGTTGTGTCTTCTTTATGATGAATTTTCCATTTGGTAGATGGATGTATGTTCTGTTATTTGAGTTTGTGGCAATTAGCCAACGTTGCCATTTGGATTGAAAGCAGTTCATAGGCCCTTCTGGCCTGTCGGGGTCACCAGTTATGGGTATCTTGATAGGTCCCATAAGTAAGTTAGGTCGCTTGTTAATTATCTCGCTCTTCTAAAAGTAGAAAGATTAAATTAATAATAAGAATTTCCTTTTTTAATTAAATTGGATTTTAATTTAATTAATCTAAAGAATTTATAATTTTTATAATTTGAAGAGTTCCTTTCTTGACAAATTTCAGAATCAGAATCATAACAAAAAGTCCCTCGGCTTACTTGATACAAAAGTGTAAATTAAACTTATTTAATGAAACGAAGTAGTCCGGATAGCTATAACGCTTTTTACAGTGGCTTTCAACCTCGCTACAGTTCACTATTACCTTTTTTAAGGTATATTTATTGAAAAAAGCGGGTCTAACGTCATGTTGTTTTAAAATGTTTTTAATTTTCTTCTATGTTTCCTTAATATAGGGTATTTTTTTCCACTTAATTTTCTCTGCACTATTATTGTTTGTGCCCGCATATAAGAAAACTGTTGTCTCTCTCGATGCTTTCTTTTTTAAAATATTGTAAATGTGGCTCTTCTTGTACCCATTGTTGATTGCTATTTTTAGAATTGTTTTTAATTCTACGTCAAAATTTTGTTTAGATAAGGGAACAGAGAGAAGTCGATGTAACATTGAACTCAACTCCAGTTTTGTACGGTCTTGTTAAATTGCACAAAGAGGGTAAGCCAATTAGACCTGTGTCGTCATCTTGCCAGGCTCCGTGTCAGTTGTTGGCTAAATGGCTAGCCTTAATTACTTACTCAATTTTAAATCTAAGTACGCAATAAAAAATTCCTACGAATTAATAACAAAAATCAAAGACTTGAAAATTCCACAGGGTGCTCGACTCGTCTCCTTCGATGTATGCAGTTTGTTTCCCTCTGTACCTATAGCTAAACTAAAATCGACCTTATACAAAGACGTTCGGGATAAGGTAACAGATCCAGATAAGGCAACTCAACTTATCAAATTAATTGAGACTTGTCTAAATCAAAATTATTTTCGGTTTGATGACAAAATTTATAAACAAAAAGACGGTCTCGCTATGGGTAGCCCAGTGTCACCTTTCTTGGCAGAATATTTTATGTCAAAATTTGAAAATAAATTATTTACAGGAAATAACTCGCTCTTAAAGCATGTTGTCGTGTGGTTTAGATATGTAGATGATGTTTTTTGTATATGGACGGGGTCAAAACGACAATTAGACCTTTTTTAAATTCCGTGTTAAACAACGTTGATAGAAGTATTCAATTTACTAGTGAATATGGAAGGGACGAAATAAATTTCTTGGATTTAACGATTAAAATTCTTGACAATAAATTAGATTTTAATATTTATAGGAAAAATACTTTTTCGGATGCTGTGATACCTTATAAGTCGAACCATCCCTGGAATATTAAAATGTCAGCTTTTAATTCAATGTTACATCGACTTCTCTCTGTTCCCTTATCTAAACAAAATTTTGACGTAGAATTAAAAACAATTCTAAAAATAGCAATCAACAATGGGTACAAGAAGAGCCACATTTACAATATTTTAAAAAAGAAAGCATCGAGAGAGACAACAGTTTTCTTATATGCGGGCACAAGCAATAATAGTGCAGAGAAAATTAAGTGGAAAAAAATACCCTATATTAAGGAAACAGAGAAGAAAATTAAAAACATTTTAAAACAACATGACGTTAGACCCGCTTTTTTCAATAAATATACCTTAAAAAAGGTAATAGTGAACAACAAAATAACTCCAAAAGGAGATAACTTGACAAAAAGTGGAGTCTATGAAATTAAGTGTGCTGATTGCGAGGCGGTGTATATAGGGAGAACCAAGCGGCAACTACGGACGAGATTTGTCGAGCACATGAAAGGAGCCAAAATGGGAAATTCACATTCGGGTTTATCCAAACACCTACGCGAAGAATTGCATTCAACCAATCTTGAAAATATGACTTTGCTACATAACTTGAGTGAGGGTGTAATATTAAACAAAACAGAAATATTTGAGATTAGGAAGGCTTTGTTTTACAATAAAAAACTAGTTAACGATCAAATTGATTTCACAAACAATAGTCCTCTCTTAGACCCGGAAAACTTTCTCCCGCCTTTAATTGTACATTAGTATAGGTAGTTAGTTAGTCGATTGCCTGATGATGCCCTAACAAGGCGAAACGCGTCGCACTCGTTTATAAAAAAATATATTGTTGGACATTAAACAAGTGGTTTTATTCCTAAAATGTCTAGATTCCAACAAGTGCCTTCTAAAAATTCAAAACAATAAACATTGCCCGTGTGTGGAGAGTAAAGCAACCATTCTCTCGAGTACTGTTCCCCGTTCATTTTCGTCCCACGAAAAATATTTGTGGTACACTGTCTTGCTGTCCCATGAAAAACTCTTCTGGAGCTGTCGAATGGCCCATCAGAATGTTGACAATCACTCGGACCTTTATGAACCCAATGTTCGATGTCAGTCAAGGACAAATTCTGCCACAATCCAGCGTCATCGCGGAGGTTTGGAGGATCATCTGCATCAACATTTGGAAGAGGTGCATCTGTCTCGACGTCTACCGAAACATCCATAACTTGATTCAAATTCTCATCTGATTTTTCAACCAACTCACTCAGATCATGCGAATTCGAAATAGAACTGGGAATACATTCTTCAACGGACTGATTTTCATCTGAAGACAGGCCTCCAGATTCATTTTTGAAAAATTGAGTTATTTTTGGAATCGTTTTGACCGACTCTTCAGCAACTTCCCTTTTTTTTCTTTTTTGGTAACCACTCTCATACGACCTCTTCATGATTTTTTCAGCAAAAATCTAAACAGAAATTGAAACAAAAAAACAAATGATAGTAAATGTATTATTTTAGGTTTTATACTAATGTATAAATGTGGCCCTCAATTAGTCAAAAATATTAATAAGCTAAAAAATTCGTCTGGCAACTAACAAGTCTGTGAAAACAAAAATTTTTTAAAATCATTTACGTTATGTTGAAACAATCAAATAATGTTAGTACTTTGTTGAAAAAAAAAATGGAAAAAAAACAAACGACAATTATGCTGCATTTTTATTTAAGGTTTTATTTTTCCAGTTCAACTCACCTATGAAGTCAAAACAAAAATAATAAAATTTAGTCACTAGTTTGTCAAAGAGATTTCAGTGAGATAAAAAATTCGCCTGTTCACTTGTCTGCAAAAACATAAACATTGTTAAATCCTGGAGGTTATGCGATAACAATGAAATAAAAGTGTCTTTATTTTTTAATCAATTATAGTACAATTCTGTTCGTTGAACTTGTTTTGATTTAAAATTGAAGTGAGTTTTTTTGTGTTATTAAAGACTGATATACAATATAATTACCTATTACTCTGTGTGTTAGAGACGATGATGCTTTTAGAATTACAGCTGTTCAGACGAAGACACAAACACGAGCGACCGAAGCGCCAACTATACGCGCGAAATACAGTTTTGAACTAATTTCAAATTGTTTGCGGACAATAGCTGTGTTCTTTTCATCGAGTTCAGGCGTTTTACATGCGAATACAACAACAACTCCTAACCCACATATTTATCCGGTTCTTGATCAAAGAACCACATTCTAAAATTTTCTAATAGAGGCGCTGGTGTCGAACTTTGTTTCGCAAATATTGTCGACCTGACATTCTGATTGGAATTTTAAACTGTCAGAAAAGTCAAGACGTAAAATCGTCACCCCATTTCATCCATCCTCTCCAAATTATAAACTAATTCGATTTTAATTTAAAGTAAAATTATGTTTCACTCGGTGTTCTCTGCAAACGGGCAGAATTTTGAAATTTTATTCATATGAAAATCAGGCAGGTATACCAACTTTTAAATCACAGCGACTCGCTTGTTTACATGGATTTTTTCATTTTGCATTTTCAATTTTTTTTTTTAATTTCCGAATGTGTTTTCATAATTTTTCAATTTTTGGGGCCCCTGTACAAGCGGGGCACCAAGCAATTGCTTCCTTTGCTTCCTGGTAAATCCGCCACTGATAATCAGCCTCAAATGACTATTGGGCCAACTTCACAACGTTTATTTAGGGCATTATTATCATGTGGTCACCTGAACAAAATGGGCCAATATCTCGAAATCCGGACGATAAATTTTTTTTTGCCCACATAGACTTTTGCTTGAAATGTCGAGAGCTACCTTGCTGCAAAATTTGGGAGCGATTGAGTGAAACCCATTTTTCGAACAAAAACTGCGGGGTCCTTTATGGGGCGATATGAAGACAATTATAAATAGCGAAGGGGACAAAAGTGAATGGAGATATTTAGAAAGCTTATTGGCATTACAGGAAAACCAGCAGCTCTATTTAGGAAATAAATTGAGGTAAGCAAACATTTATTTTGCTAAAAAGAAAATTAATGTTAAATTAACGGTTCAAGTGCTAAGCAAATCCGTTGCCGACTCAATAGACTTTTGCAGAGAAGTATTACAGCTACCCTAATTTAGTGAGAGTCAACATATAACAGAGCTCATTCGTGTTCTCAACGACGTTTTTGACATTCTAAATAGCAGAAAAATATCTACATTTGAATATAAAAAACGAGCACTATGTGCTAATAATCAAGATGAAATTCCTGAATTTTCCATATTAGCTATTGAATATTTATCGAAATTAAAACTAGTGACTGGACAGTTAGTTATACAGAGCAATCGATAAATGGGTTTTATTGGATTAATATTTTGTTTAAAATATATATATATATACTTCATGAACGTTTTATATCAACTATGTAAACAGCTAAAATTCATCCCACTGTATAAATTAAACCAAGACCTCCTTGAATTGTTTTTTAGTTCTATTAGATCGCATTTGGGAAGAAATAATAATCCGTCTGTTAAGCAGTTTATTGCGGCCTATAAAAAACTCCTCGTTAGGTGCCAGATTAGGGAAGGTGGAATTTGTAATTGTGTTCCATTAGAACACATATCAATTTTAAATATTAAGCCCAAAACTATGATGGTCACTGATCCTGCAGAAGATATCAATAATACTGTAGAGAGGCACCATTTGATTGATAACAACGAATTCATCACTGATGCATAGCTGTGTTCTGGATCAGCAATTTCTCGAGTAGAATTTTTATGCTTCCAGTCAAGCAAAATTAACAGAGTTTTTTCAACATGTTGTCAATTGTATAGCCGGATTTGTTGTTTTTAAGATAAATATGTAAGATTTTGAAATGCCAAGAATGTTTAGCAGCATTGCAAGGGACGTATTCGCCAGTAACACTTCATGCTTATAAAACTAGAGGGAGACTGCAAAAACCTTCTGATAGTGTGGTTCAAATATGTGAGAAGGCCGAAAGTATATTGCGGAGCAGAATTCAGTATTCCAAAGCCTATGCTAACATATTATCTTAAGACATGTTTATAAAAATTATAATTGAGGTGCAAATGAGTTTATTAAACAAAAATTTATTTGAAGATCAAGACATGCATATGAATAGCAAAACTCATTACAGTTCCCTAATAAAATTGATACATAGCGGAGAAATACCTCCATACAAGGTATAATTGTATAGCCAAAAAATCTTCAGAAAAAATTTCACTTCGACAGCACTTAACAAAGATGGTAATTTTCAAAGGTATGTAAATTAATATATTTCAACCACAGCTCTCAAAAAAATAATAACTGTATGACTGTTTGGGACGCAAAAGAGGTTCGTGTGTATAGCTTAATGTATATTTATTTGTATTATATGTAAATAATACTGACAGGCACTAATCTCTTACTCCCTTGCACCTACCTCCTCGTGGTCGTCCCTGGAAGTTAACAATATTTAAACCTTTTATCTTCTGAAATTTTGCAGTTAATTCAATAACAAATCCATTTCATAAGTAAAAATATATTTTTTAAATAATTTTGATACTTTGATTTTAAAAATATATATATTTTTTAATATTTTACTTACAGTAGGTTAGGTTAGGTTAGGTTGAAGTGGCTGCCAGAAGGCACACCTAGGCCAAAGTAGGCCCATTGTGATACCACATGGGGCAAAACCCGTTAAGAACTAACCCTCGAACCATTTGGAGTCTTTAATGAAATTCTTAGGCCACAATGACATATATTATCGTAATCGTACTCAACAACGTATTATTTCGCAAATCGTCTTGTATTAAATTTCCATATTTTCCAATTTTCCACCAAATTCAAACCTTTCAAATTTTCTTTTAAATTACCCTTTTATTACTTCTACATATTAACGCCTGCACTGGCTAACCACTACTAATTGAATTCCAACATCTAGAAAAAGAGGACGCTTAATCTGCCTTACTGTGCTTAGTTTATATTTCTATGGACCTGCAGCGTAAGAAACACCACACACACGACTTATCGGGCGCGTATTGTCTTCCCTTCTGCCACTTCTGCCAAAACCTTCTATGTACATATATTACAAAACCATGAAGTGGTGCGGCGCACGCACACATATATAGGGCAAAGATGTCTGACAGTTTAAAGAAATTCCATTGAGTCTTATGGGCGACGTCGCAAAATTGGAAAACAATTTACGGCAGCTTCAAAACTATAGCTCCTATCGAAAAATTATTTTCACTCAAGGTTACTCTTAGAAGTTCTCCTCGTAATTAATAACACTTTTAATAACCTTTTCGAACAAAGAATATGAAATTTTCGAGTTTAACCAAAACTCAACAGAAGAGCCATGCCCCGGACCACTAAAAAATGTATGGCAGAAAAGAGAATTGGCTCCGAACCGAGCCGAAGAATCGGAAAATTTCTGTGTACCCAGTTAAAACGCGGAAAGATCTCTTTTTGTTCATTAAAGAAGTCTAGAACTTTATACAACGGCAAGAATGTGAAGATTATCTAAAAAAAACTATGCTGCAAAGAATTGTGGATATCATCGTCAACAAAGGTGATGTCAGTAAGTAGTAAAAATATTACAATAGTGTGCTAGACCAACTATTTTGCAAGAAAATCAGAGTAGACGAACTATGTTGCATTTTGGACAAGTATTTCGATGTATCATTACTTTTTATTTTTGCGAGTGAAGTTAATATTTTTTTTTTTATAATTGAGAAGAAGAAGAATTGAAGTTTTAGTATGAGTAACTGTTCTTTCTTATTTTATTTATTTCCAAAAATTATGTTGCAAGAAACTAAAAATCGTGTTGAATTTTTCGGGTAGACGAACTATTTTGCATATGGGTAGTATATTAATGCTATGATCTCCAATGTTTTGCAAATTAAAGCTTTTGAGAGACTTATCTCACTGGAAAAATTAGCTCAGAATCTACGGATTGTTTTTTTTTTTTTTTGATTATTTTAGCGGGAATTGAAAAATACTTAATACTAGCTGCACCTTCGGCCCATCGAGCTCCACATCAAATACAGAGCGAGCTGCCAGACTTAAAGAGACAGGATGCTGGAGAGCCATGCCATACGGACACAGCAATATCCTAGACTAGCTGCCAAAAGAAGTGGCAGACTGTCTCACGGACTATATCGTCCCTAAGTAACAAAGATTAGCTACAACAAGATGTGACACTCGCGAAATTTTTTCTTTTAAAAATTCGACCTTGGTACCGTTACTCAAACGAACTTGAGAATTAGATAGTAATAAGGAAGGCACGTGTAAGAAAGGGATAAAAATTTGGGTGGAAATGGAGTGGAAACGGACCGAGAATTGAAACACTTCTACAGGATGCCTCGTATTTTTTACAACTCTTCTATAAATGCATTCCATTTATCATCGACTTTTCTTTTTAAAATAAATAAATTGTGAAATAAATCCTTACTCTCATATTATTGTAATATAAATTCTTATTCTCATATTAGCTTGGTTAAGTTGTAAAAATTCAAACCCACCCCGTACTTCTGGCACGAACGAATACACCCAAAACTTTTGCGCCGTTTAAAACTGCAGTATGAAAAAATGTAAACAAACACTCCGTATTTAAGGCAAGTGTGTGCTCCCTGCTTCTTCCCCTTCTTATTCAATTACAGCCCTTCCCTTTACCCGAACATTGGAAAGGGGCGGGCACTTATACAACCATGCATGCATACTGACCAAACTTTTGCGCCGCACAGTCTCAGCACGATCAAAAATCGATAACTTTTGAACCCTTAAAGTTATCACAACAAATTTTTGGCAAATAAATCTCTATATTATTTACTTTCAATCCATGTAAGCAAGAGTTGAATTAATATGTAGGGTGTCGAGATATTAATTTACAAACTATAGGGTAACCATTTTTTCCCATTTTTTAGGAAGTTTTAAAAAGTTTTTCATCTGAAATGTTACTAATTTTTTATGTTTAATAATTAAATAAATATTTTACTAAAAAAAAAAAAATTTATTTTGTTTTTTTGTGTTTTTTTGTATCTTTTTATTTTTTCTTGTTTTTTTTTTTTCTTCTTAAATTACACTATATTAGTACAAATACCACTTAGGTCTTCTTCTACATTTAATAATGCATAGAGATTATTGGAAAAATTGAAAGATTTTTTTAATAATAGTATTTAATTGAAAAATCAAACTACTTTTATTTCTTTTTGAGTTTTAAAAAAATGGCCGCATTTGGCCGCCCTATTAGTAATATGACAAACAACTACACACCTTCCTCCTTAGTTCACAAAAAGAATTGGCTGCTCGTACTTGCTCATTTCCGAGAAAAAGTCAAACAAACTATAACCTACCTTAAGATATTCAGACATTGTTTTTCCACTTTAGCAGGAACATTAGGACTTTTAGAGCGTACACATTGTATTTTATGAGACAATGACTTAACTAGATTTGACATAGAACTAATCACCATTACCTTTACTAGCTTAGGTAAATGTTCTAATTAGCACGATAGATAATAACTACACAGCCCCACAAAAAAAAAATCCCTCCGGGCCCAAAGACGAGACCACGTTTCCTATATGTTTTTTGGGTCGCTGAATCGGAATCCGGGGTCCGTTTGACCCCTACAGGTCTGGGTTAAGGGCATTTGAAGGTCAAATTTCAAAATAATCGTGAAAAAATCTGAAAAAAATTTATACAAATGTTTTTGGGGTCGCTGAGTTCAAATCCAGAGTCTTTCTGACCCTAGTGTGTCAGAATCAAGGTCAAATAAAGGTCAAAACCGTCAAATCTAATGATTTAATACGACATCTAATGATTTAATACGAAATCGTATTAAATCATTAGATTTAACGGTTTTGACCTTTATTTGACCTTGATTCTGACACACTAGGGTCAGAAATACTCTGGATTTGAACTCAGCGACCCCAAAAACATATGTATAAATTTTTTTCAGATTTTTTCACGATTATTTTGAAATTTGACCTTCAAATGCCCTTAACCCAGACCTGTAGGGGTCAAACGGACCCCGGATTCCGATTCAGCGACCCAAAAAACATATAGGAAACGTGGTCTCGTCTTTGGGCCCGGAGGGATTTTTTTTTTGTGGGGCTGTGTAGTTATTATCTATCGTGCTAATTAGAACATTTACCTAAGCTAGTAAAGGTAATGGTGATTAGTTCTATGTCAAATCTAGTTAAGTCATTGTCTCATAAAATACAATGTGTACGCTCTAAAAGTCCTAATGTTCCTGCTAAAGTGGAAAAACAATGTCTGAATATCTTAAGATAGGTTATAGTTTGTTTGACTTTTTCTCGGAAATGAGCAAGTACGAGCAGCCAATTCTTTTTGTGAACTAAGGAGGAAGGTGTGTAGTTGTTTGTCATATTACTAATAGGGCGGCCAAATGCGGCCATTTTTTTAAAACTCAAAAAGAAATAAAAGTAGTTTGATTTTTCAATTAAATACTATTATTAAAAAAATTTTTCAATTTTTCCAATAATCTCTATGCATTATTAAATGTAGAAGAAGACCTAAGTGGTATTTGTACTAATATAGTGTAATTTAAGAAGAAAAAAAAAAAAAACAAGAAAAAATAAAAAGATACAAAAAAACACAAAAAAACAAAATAAATTTTTTTTTTTTAGTAAAATATTTATTTAATTATTAAACATAAAAAATTAGTAACATTTCAGATGAAAAACTTTTTAAAACTTCCTAAAAAATGGGAAAAAATGGTTACCCTATAGTTTGTAAATTAATATCTCGACACCCTGCATATTAATTCAACTCTTGCTTACATGGATTGAAAGTAAATAATATAGAGATTTATTTGCCAAAAATTTGTTGTGATAACTTTAAGGGTTCAAAAGTTATCGATTTTTGATCGTGCTGAGACGTTTTGTCCCACTGTGCGGCGTACTAGTCACCCATTCAGCAGCTGTGTGTAATAGAATAACTGTCAGTGAGACAGCTGTTCCACCGGTTGTCAAAAACTCAGTGCACTAATTTTAACATAAAGTGCTGGTAAAAATGTGCGTGGTAATTTCAACCCACCACTAAAAGTAAAAGTGAGTAGTTTTTTCTCTTAAAAAGTGATAAAAACTCTTCCAGATAAAATATTTGTCCGAGGATGTTTTGGCAGTCGGCAGGCACAACTACAGGCAAGGCCTTGTATTTCACACGTGAATTCAGGCAATTCAACATTTTCGTTGGATAGTTTGTTGTTGGTTTGTCTGCGCATTGGAGAATGCGCATAACGAACCAAAAGTTTAGAAGAAGTACAATAAAGGCCCAAACAGATAGCTTCCGTCCCGTCACGTCACGTTCACGTCCCGTTTCGACCAGTCGGATAAGTGGCCACAACAGTCCGTTCCGTACGACTTTAAACTGCTACCCGAATTCTCTCCACATCTGTTTTTTTTTTGCTTTTTTATCTATGTAACATTTATCTAAATTATAATACAACTCTCTATAGTCTCTGATCATTTCAATAAATTTCTTCTTTTCAATTTAAATTTGGTCTAATAGGATTTGAGGTTATGTGTTCCCTAAAAGTTGAAATTAGTTCATCTTTTCCGTCACGCGCCGTTCCGTTTCGACCATTGTGTGCAATAACATGTACGTCCCATATGTTCAACTTTGACATTTTTACGTGACGTGACGGAACGGGCGCTATCTGTTCGGGCCTTTAGAAACAGTGACTTTAATTGGCCTACTAGGTTGTAAGAATTTCTTTGTGTAAGTATAAGACCATTAGGCCAACCAAGAAGACACTAGGCTTTTATGATAGCGAAAACCTCTGCTGGAAAACACTGGCTTGTGTGGGAAGACGATTCGACTCCAGCACGGGCGCGTCCAGAAAGATGCCAGTATCAAATCCTTTCACGAATTTATACCCGCTCATAGTCGAAAGTGTGCGTTAGGACGCTCTCTCTCTCTTCTTTCTTTTCTAGTGCGAAGCCTCAAACTAAAGTTCGCCCCTCTAGGTTACTTATGCCTAATCTCCATAGAAAACCAGACCAACCAACCAAACCAAAAATGTCTGCAGCTGTTTCACTTGCATTGTAATTTTTGTCACCTGTCTCGCTCATTTTGGTCATCACTCGCTAGCTTTTTCGTCTGTGTGAGTTAAACCAATTGTAATTGCCACATTCAATTTAGCGCATTTAGTACAGGTTTAGTACTTGAAAATTTCTATATGTAAACAATAAATTGAGGTTAAATACCCCGGGCTCTAGAGTTCATCGGATATTTATTGCTAAATCAGCTCGAGAGGTGCTGCAAGGTGCTGCGGCTCCGAGGTCGTAAAGAGGAGCCCCAAAAAGCCCCGTGCTGCACCGCAGGTCGGACGGGCCCAGTGCACCTAAGGCTGACTGACATTTCACAACTACATTGATGATATGTGTGCAGATGTGATTTGTCAGGAAGTGGTTTTGTGGTTTTGGTTTGGTTGGTTTCCTATGGAGATTGGGCATTAGCAAAGATAATGTGCTAAACAAGATGTGACACTCTCTATACAAGCAAAAAGCTCTAACTCAAATGCAATTCCGAAAACGGGATCAAGAAAAATTTTGCCTAAGGTGCAGGCAGTAAAGAACTACTGCCTGCCATCCCTTATGTAAATTCCAATAAGAATGAACGCGACAAAAATATGCACGGCGCAAAACTTCACCTACGGGGCCTACACTGTAAACGTGGGAGCGTTTTTTGTACACGCGTTTGTAAACGGCGCCGTCGCGTTCATTCTTATTGGAATTTACATAAGGGATGGCAGGCAGTAGTTCTTTACTGCCTGCACCTTAGGCAAAATTTTTCTTGATCCCGTTTTCGGAATTGCATTTGAGTTAGAGCTTTTTGCTTGTATAGAGAGTGTCACATCTTGTTTAGCACATTATCTTTGCTAATGCCCAATCTCCATAGGAAACCAACCAAACCAAAACCACAAAACCACTTCCTGACAAATCACATCTGCACACATATCATCAATGTAGTTGTGAAATGTCAGTCAGCCTTAGGTGCACTGGGCCCGTCCGACCTGCGGTGCAGCACGGGGCTTTTTGGGGCTCCTCTTTACGACCTCGGAGCCGCAGCACCTTGCAGCACCTCTCGAGCTGATTTAGCAATAAATATCCGATGAACTCTAGAGCCCGGGGTATTTAACCTCAATTTATTGTTTACATATAGAAATTTTCAAGTACTAAACCTGTACTAAATGCGCTAAATTGAATGTGGCAATTACAATTGGTTTAACTCACACAGACGAAAAAGCTAGCGAGTGATGACCAAAATGAGCGAGACAGGTGACAAAAATTACAATGCAAGTGAAACAGCTGCAGACATTTTTGGTTTGGTTGGTTGGTCTGGTTTTCTATGGAGATTAGGCATAAGTAACCTAGAGGGGCGAACTTTAGTTTGAGGCTTCGCACTAGAAAAGAAAGAAGAGAGAGAGAGCGTCCTAACGCACACTTTCGACTATGAGCGGGTATAAATTCGTGAAAGGATTTGATACTGGCATCTTTCTGGACGCGCCCGTGCTGGAGTCGAATCGTCTTCCCACACAAGCCAGTGTTTTCCAGCAGAGGTTTTCGCTATCATAAAAGCCTAGTGTCTTCTTGGTTGGCCTAATGGTCTTATACTTACACAAAGAAATTCTTACAACCTAGTAGGCCAATTAAAGTCACTGTTTCTAAAGGCCCGAACAGATAGCGCCCGTTCCGTCACGTCACGTAAAAATGTCAAAGTTGAACATATGGGACGTACATGTTATTGCACACAATGGTCGAAACGGAACGGCGCGTGACGGAAAAGATGAACTAATTTCAACTTTTAGGGAACACATAACCTCAAATCCTATTAGACCAAATTTAAATTGAAAAGAAGAAATTTATTGAAATGATCAGAGACTATAGAGAGTTGTATTATAATTTAGATAAATGTTACATAGATAAAAAAGCAAAAAAAAAACAGATGTGGAGAGAATTCGGGTAGCAGTTTAAAGTCGTACGGAACGGACTGTTGTGGCCACTTATCCGACTGGTCGAAACGGGACGTGAACGTGACGTGACGGGACGGAAGCTATCTGTTTGGGCCTTTATTATTGTACTTCTTCTAAACTTTTGGTTCGTTATGCGCATTCTCCAATGCGCAGACAAACCAACAACAAACTATCCAACGAAAATGTTGAATTGCCTGAATTCACGTGTGAAATACAAGCCCTTGCCTGTAGTTGTGCCTGCCGACTGCCAAAACATCCTCGGACAAATATTTTATCTGGAAGAGTTTTTATCACTTTTTAAGAGAAAAAACTACTCACTTTTACTTTTAGTGGTGGGTTGAAATTACCACGCACATTTTTACCAGCACTTTATGTTAAAATTAGTGCACTGAGTTTTTGACAACCGGTGGAACAGCTGTCTCACTGACAGTTATTCTATTACACACAGCTGCTGAATGGGTGACTAGTACGCCGTCAAGTGTGGCATCCCATTACACTTTTTATCAATCTCGGAACTTGTAGTAGAATGCTTAAGATTCTTAAGCGCGGTTGTGCAGATATTGCCAGGGTGGTGGTAGTGCATACAGGCCATTGGCCAATAGGGGAACTTGCATCCCAACTGGGGATCCTCTTCAACAACCTTTGCCGGAGTTGCAAAGATTAAAATGAGGAGGAGACTCTCTCTCATTTTTGCACTAGCAATGGCTAGATACCGGGCACGGGGGAAGTCCTTTGTTAACATCAAAGTTTTATCCACGCCAAGAATCGGAGAGACGGCGGGCGCGTCTTAGTGCTACTTGAAGCAGTGGTCGGGTCGCCACTCAAATCAACCAGCCAACCCGTACTCGGTATTGCCCGGACATTATAATAATATTAATCAAAATACGTCATAATCATAAAAGTATAAATACCATAGCAAGCCTTTGAAATTTACAATTTTTGGTCGTCATCTTACGTCTCGTCTGTCATTTTGAAGCCCGCAGCCAATAACTAGCCTTATTAAGTTTATGTACCTACTGCAATATGCATAGTTTCAGTCAAAGGATTATAAATTTCGCACAAAGCATCATTGAGAAACAAACCAACAAACACCACCAAAGGAAATAAAAAGGAAAAAGTATTTTCAAAATCTTGAATTACAAAATTATTACAAAATACAATTTTTTAGATTTTTTTTTTAAGTTTTTTAAAATTGTTTTAAAAAAAATCGAAAACGTACCTTTAGCCAATATTCGAAAACGAAACTCAAAATAAGCAAAACAAAAAAAAAATCGATAGCACCTCATTTTTGGATAAATTTTGAAAAATAATCTTTTTGCCAAAATCCTTTCGTCGAATTTCATTTAATGAAACCACGTAAAGTCGGCAATCGAGAGAGAGAGAGTGAACTTATATTTCAACAAATTTCTGTTTTTAAAATGACGGAAAATTTAAATACAGCGGTAGTTTGTGCGATGATGTTTCTAGCAAATAAAAATATCGAGAAAAAAGTAAAACCTAAAAGACTTTGGCAAAAAAATTGGCTGGCTAACAGAAATGAACATGAGATTACTAAAGGAGTTGAAAACAAATTATCCGGCAGATTTATATAACTATTTAAGAATCGATGCACATGAGTTTGGGAATCTACTTGAAGAAATAAGACCGTATATTCAAAAAGAAAACACTAACATGAGAAATAGTATCCCACCAGAAGAACGTCTTGTAGTAACATTAAGATGTTTGGCTACAGGTCGTTCTTACGAGTGCTTAAAATTCTCAGCAGGAATATCACCTCAATCTCTTGGTAAAATTATACCTGAAGTCTGTATATCGATTTATAAATTACTTGGAAAGAAATATATGAATGTATATAAAATTATTGTTAATTACATAAAGCTTATTTTAGATTCAGTTCATTTATTAACAAAATTAAATTCATAAACTATATGCAAAGAAATTATTGCATAAAAATATTTGCTGAATCTTCAGGGAAGTACTCCTGCGGTGGTGTTCTTGATGAAGTTGGAGTTATACAAATTATTTGTGCATTTGGTGGTGTTTCTGATATTGTTGAGTTCTCCGTTAATTTATTTAATGCTGTTTTTTGAAGAGCTTGCATTATTAAGCCTTCCGCAAATATTTTTTGATGCTCATTCTGGAGACATTTTAGTTTAGATGCCACATATTGCCCCAAGGCATCATATTGGTCTCTTTCGACTCTGCTCTCACGTAATACTTCAGTAAAAGTTCTTAAGAAATCACTTTATTCTTTTCCTTCAGTATTTCTTTTAATTTTTTTATTTGATGAAGGAGTACTCGATGGAAATGGTGAAGGATACGTGCGTTTAGATGTTGTTGCTGTTGTTGGAATGATCTGCAGAATAATATAACAATTTTTAATTTTTAGTTTCCTCTCTCCAGCCTCTACACAGGAATGGTCTGAAGTAACAAAACAGTTTCAGAAGAAATGGCAAATGCCAAATTGTGGAGGTGCAATGGACGAAAAACACATTAGAATTACTGCACTCCCAAGGAGTGGAGCATTGTACTATAATTACAAGAATTTTTACAGCATTATATTAATGGCCCTCGTAAATGCTAATTATGAATTTATCTACATACATTGATGTTGGAAAAAATGGGAGAATTTCAGATGGCGGAGTTTTTGAATATACTAATCTGTATGAAAGGATTACTAACGGAACCATTAATTTTCCTACTAATGAAGAAAACTTGGAAAACTTAAATTTTGTGTTAATTGGTGACGAAGCTTTTTCATTACATAGAAATATATTAAAACCATTTTCAAAAGCAAATTTTAATTATGAAAGAAGAATATTTAATTATCGTTTATCGAGGGCCCGCAATGTAGTTGAAAATGCGTTTGGACTAATTTTGACTAAATTTAGAATATTGCATACAGCAATGTTAAAATTGATAATGCTAAACACATTATTTGTGCTATTTGTGTATTACATAATTACTTGATACAATCGAAAGGTAACTATGTGTCAAAAAATACATTTGATTCAGAAAATCCTGTTATACATGAAATGCGTCAGAATAGGGCATGGAGAGCTGATGATCCTTATTCGTTTGCATCATTACAAACTACCTCTATATCAAGATCAGGGATTAATTCCGATTGTATTACGAACAGGGATAAATATTCAGAGTACTTTAATAGTAATGGCAAGGTTCCATGGCAGGAAAATATGTTAAGATATGGAAAATGTTAATTAAACTAATATTATATTTTTATCAAATTGTATTTTTCATTTGACTTACCTGAGTATTTGTAACTGACTCTTCTTCAACTTGGTACTCTTTTTCACTTGTACTCCTTGAAGATCCAGTTTCATCGAACATAAATGAATCATCGATACTATCGATACTACCCGTTGGCAGTTCATGCTCTAAGGTGAACAGAAGTAAATCACAGTACCATAAATTTGGTACATAGATTTCTTCTTTCGATCTCCCATTTATTTTAGACGATTCCACTTTTTTAACTTCTTTCCTAAATGTTCCTCTTAAGGATTGTATCTTTTTTAAAACACTATCTTTATCCGCTTGAGTATAAAAGGTTTTATAAAAATTTAAAAGTTCATTGTAACCTCTATTTTTGAGATTACGGTTTTTATATTCGTTTGACTTTATTTGCATAAAGCCGGGTGTTTTTTATATATTTCTATAAAATTTATAATTAACTCCTTACAATTATTAAGTTTTTCTGCCATTTCGTAAAAACCTGATACGCGAACACCACACTCCAAATGACACGCCACTTTTTGATTTTTTCCGTGTGTGCATAGATCAAAAGCCGGCCACACACGGGACGGTTTTTGGCGTACAAGCACGCGTACAAACAAAAGATTGATCGTGTGTGGGCAACTTGGCGTACAAACTTAAAACCGTCCCAAAACCGTCCTAAATATTTCTCGCCTTTAATTTTTCCATGGTTTTATTTTTTTTTCATCTGTCAAAATGAATTGCTCCGATATTAGATTGTGGAGTCAGGATTTCGCTCTTTAAATTTGTTATATCGCTTTAGGAATGAAAACCATCACCGTTTGTGGGCAAAATGGCGTACAAACAAAGTTTGTCATAAAGATTGTCACAAGTTTGTACGCCAAAAACCACCCCGTGTGTGGCCGGCTAAAAGGAAAACTGTAAAATTGAGTGTCTAGTGGAGTGCATAAAAATTGGCGTGTGATGTTGACCACACACGATTGCATAAAACTGGAAGATTGCATGGCGCGGAAATTGGCGCGTGGAAAAAACTCTTACAGCCGTATTCATAAAAATATCTTAAAATAGCTCTTAAGCGTTCGTTACTTAAAACACTCTTTAAGACTAATGAATGTTTTAAATACGAGCTATTCATAAACGCGCTGTAAACTCCTTACAACTAAAATGGAATTAAAGTAGGTTTGAACGTTCTTAAGTTGCACAAATGTGTCAATATTTCAAATTCAAAACGTCGACAGCCGGCAATTTCTTGTGCAGTGAGGAGAAATTTGTTCAATTAGATACAGTGAAGTGAAATAAAGTTAGTAATGGTGGACGCAGAAAGCAGCTCCTTAAAACGGAAGCGGAGCGGTAATTGGTTGGATGAAGATAAGGTATGTTTTCCTCCACTTGATAGGAATGCAACTTCTTTTGCTTTTAAAAAATAAGCGAATTTGTTGTTATTTTTAGTTCTTGCTGCAGGAATTAATTAAGGAGCGGGTATCAGCTATTGAAAATAAGAATACTGATACCAACACCAACCGGGAAAAGAAAGCTGCATGGGTTGGTTTGCTTGATAGGTAAGAAAATAATCCTTTTCTCAATTCAAATTTCGTTAAATTACTAGAAAATTTCGTTGTCACTATGCTTGGTGTTGAAAGGGTTTTAATACAATTCTTTTGCACACAAATAGTTATATGAAAACATTTATGTTTTAGTTTTAACACAATGTGCAACGGGAGTCAGAGGACTATACCTCAGTTAAAAACCCAATGGAGCATAATAAAAATGACAGCAAAAAAAGCAAAAGCTGTTCAGCGAAGGGAAATTTTGAAGACTGGTGGGGGTCCGGAGCAACCAGCCGCAGCAATACTTGCTGATGATATCAGCTCTTGGTTGCCAAACGAATTTATAATTGATACCAACGAATTTGATTCGGATCATATACAAACGGTAATATTATTATTTTAATCCTGAAATTAAATAAATTAGCATATTGAATATGTTTGTTTAAGGTAATTGAAAAAAATGAAGACGCATGTAAAAGTACATCAAACAATGATAATTTAAATCAGGTATGTTTAAGAAAATGAGCCAATAAATTAAAGCTCTTTACATTACATTTAGATTCTTGTGCTAGAAAGTGAAGGGCAAAAAGGAGAAAACCTTCAAACCATGGAAGAATTACTTCCAAAGGCTATCTCCGTAAGTGAGGAACCACCAAAAAGAAGGAAGGTATGACAAATTCATTTTTTCATTAAAAATCATATGATCAGTTTGTTTTACTTGCTCCCTTTTTTAGAGACCATTGCATATACAGAAATCAAATTCTGTTGCAAACCAAAATATTGAGGCTATTACAAAACTTGACATGGAGTGCAAAAAATCTCTTCATAGCCTCCAAGTTTGTAATGAAAAAAAACGGGCTAGGAACCTTGATCTGGAGTATGAAGTTTTGAGACAAAAATTGCAATTTTATAAAAGAAAAAATCAAGAATTAGGTATGTATGTGCTTATTTTATTATTACTAATAAAATTAAAAGTAATGTTGAATAAAACTTCTAAGAATGCAATTGGCCCGCCTTTCATGTTGTTGGTTCAGCACACTACCCTCTTCTTGATTGCCAACTTCTAACGGCTCATTTCTTACAGGAGAAATCTCTTCTTCATCTGAAATTAATGATTTTTTTTTTTTTAATTTTGCAGGTACGGTGGTAAACAATGAAGAAGATGATTGAAGTTGTATTATATGATACAAAATTTATACTTTTTTATTATTGTTATATTTGAAATTGCAATAATATTTATGTTGATTTGTTAAATAAAATACTAACCTGGAATGGTTTCATTCATTTCTATGGCTATATTATGAAGAACAGCTAAGGCTACAATTAGAGTTTTTGCATTTTGCAGGGAAACAGGTATACCGTGGAGAAGACATCGAAACCGTTGCTTCCACACACCAAAACACCTCTCAATGGTATTTCGGGTCCTAATGTGCGCTGCATTGTACCTCTCGTCTTTTTCATTTTGTACTCTTAACACTGGTGTAAAAAGATAAGGCAACAGCTTGTATCCGGAGTCACCAAGCAAACGACCCCTAAATTCTCCATCCTCAAACCGTTGCTTTAGTGCACACTCATTGAAAATTCTGCAGTCATGTGTGCTACCCCTCCACCTGGCAATAACATCTCTTATTTTGAGATCCGCATCACAGACAACCTTAACGATTTGTGTTAAAAAAAAAATGAAAAAAACAGCATTGGAGACACCATACCTGGACATTTAAGGAATAAAATCCTTTCCTGTTAATATAATATTGAGCCAGGTCGCCACCAGTTTTCTTTATTTTAATATGTGTGCAATCCACAGCACCAATTACACCAGGGAAATTTTTGATTGAACTGAAGTTTCTCATGACTATTTCTTCTTCTGCCAGAGATGCAGGCATTTTTATCTTCGTTACAGCCAGTTCAGCAAGAGCACGTGCAACCCTTGCGCAAATTCTGCTCACGGTTGGCTGACTGACACCGTGAAGATCGCCTGCATCGTCTTGCACCTGTAAAAGACCAATTTACCGTTGAAGTCTTGTAACTTTTCAATAAATTAATTCATTTTCATTGATTTCATTTACGTACTTCTCTTCTACCCCAACAGCGTAATGCAATTAATACTTGCATTTGAGGTGATGTTCCACAGCCTCTTGTATCCAGACTTATCGCTGCCTTCACAAGATTAACAATGTATCGAGCACTTTCTTTAGAAAACCGATATTTTTTTTTAAACTCGTCGTCACCAGAAACTATAAACGGATCAACTCTTTTTCTGTAAATTTTTTGTTGACGAGAACGGCCACCGGCGTCTTCAATAGTGCCTATTAGAGCGATTGTCTCTATTGAATCCATATTGAATATAATAATAATTTATTGTTCTGGTCCTGTCGTTCACGTAATTGTCATAACCAGAACTTTACAATAGGATTAAAGTAGGTGCAAGCCTTCTGTAAATTTTCTCAATTTACAAAGCTGTTGTAAGAGTATTTTAACGCTATTGGACATTTATGAATAATGTTTTTTGAGACTTTCATTGTAAAGGCTTTATAAGTCCTTTTTAAGTTTTTATGAATACGGCTGTTAGTGTATGGCTTACTTTTTTTTTTTTTGCAGGGAAGCGGGGAAATGCCGTTACGCACTAGGGAGGCCGAAGCCGCCCCTGTGCCGGACTCCCTGGCCAAGGCCAGGCCTACCGGCTAAAACCCCGCTCCCCCCTCCAGGAACCCCACCCCGGAACCGTCTTATTAGACATTACTTCGGGGTGGAGCCCTGTCAACTCGCCCACAGTGTATGGCTTACTATAGACAGTATGAATGTAAATAATGAATTTATTTTATTGAAATTAATGTATTTGTAACACATATTATAAAAATAAATTTTAGCTTTCTGCACTCCTTCTCTATATAAACTTTAACTATGCAAAATCTCGCACTCCTCCGTCTGTCCAATATGCTTAAAAAGGGGTACAAAGTTTTCCCTTCAAGTATTAATATATAGATAGTATCGATGAAAAGTAAAGCAACAACTATTGAGTCAACTGATATAAGTTTATAACTTCACAAATTTATACTATGCAGCAAAAATCTTCTTTCCCTAGATGTTCCTGATACACCTCTTCAGAAAAATATGTACATTTCGTTTTTGAATTGCTTCTATTACCAAAATAACACACGATTTGTAATGAGAGAATTACTATAATTCGAAGGTCAAAACTGAAGCAACGGTTTCCAAAGATAGACAAAACTTCATTGTTATTTCGTAACGATATCAAAGTCCTTTTATATCTATGTAGTAGTACTTACCGCCCAGCAGCACTTCAAAAATAAATTTAAATTATATTACTTCATGGCGCGAAATAAGTCTTGTGCTGGGTTTAGAATTCGAGTTATGAACGATTATTTAAAAAATGGACTGACTATAAGTGAATTAGCAAAACAATTTTCGATTAATAAGTCCGTGGTGTCGAGATTAATAAAAAGCTCCGAATCTGAAGGGACAGTTCAAATCATACTGGAGGAAGGCCGAGAAAAACTACAGACTGTTTTTCAGGTCATGGAATTGGGCCCATTCATCGCATTGATGGAATTATGGATCTTTTTGTGTATGTAGACATATTGAAGAATGTGATGTTGCCGTTTGCGGATTAGGAAATGCCAGTTAAATTGCGTTTCCAACAAGACAACGATCCCAAACATATTTCGAAATTGGCAAAAGATTGGTTTAGGGATAATAAAATTGGGGTTTTGGAATGGCCTGCCAAATACCTTGACCTGAATTCCATTGCAAACCAACTCTTCTAAAAAATAGGTAGTGTTTTATGCAATAAAATAAGCTTGGAACAATATCCCAGAAGAAACGATAAATAACCTTCCATGCTTCTATGCCAAAAAGGCGCACAGAAGTCATTAGAAACAACGGAAGCCACACGAAATATTAAGATTCCTAAAGATGTTTGTACTACATACAGTTGATTTTGCCTTGTAACTTGTAATTGTAACTTTAATTTTGACCTTCAAATTATTAGAACTCTCTCATTAAAAATCGCCTGTTATTTTGTTAATAAAAGCATTCAAAAAATGAAATGAAGAGGTGTATCAGGCACATCTAGGGAAAGAAAATTTTTGCTCCAGAGTATAAAGTAAAATTATAAGCTTATATATATCAATTGACTCTATGGTTGTTGCTTTAGTTTTTACCAATGCTGTATATAAGTGTAAGTCAATTCAGTTTCAGCTCATTGCTAGAAAAATACACTTTTGCTGTATATTCATGTGAGATCTATTGTACATATAATATTATTGTTAATATGATTGGCATAAATCAAACAATACAAATATATTCGATGAACGAAAACTGCAAACCATTAATATTATATTTAAATGTTTTCAGATTAAATTAAATTTATTCGTTAAGCTGCTCATTAGTATGTAGATTACACTACCATGATCTGCAAATTGGGCATAGTTGTTCAAATAAAAGGTTAAGGAGAAAAAAGCATTCTTTTCAGTTGGGATAACAATGTACTATACGTCTTCTCAACGAGACTTCATCTATTTAGGCCTTGGCTCCAAAACTCCTTGGGTTATCTTCCGAGTTTATATGGGGCAATTAAGATAGCTTTTAACTTGCCTATAGCTGGCACAAATGAAATTTCTCTTCACTTCAGCATCAATTTACGAGAGCGGTACGCGCACATCCTAATGGCACAATTTGAAGGGAACTAAAATCAAAGCTACAAGTGCCCGGCTCTAAATTGGCTTGTTACCCGTATGTGCAAAAACTACAACAGGACGAGAAGTTGTTGGCGTACTTTACGCAATCACCCAGTGTTTGGGGGAAAACAAACGAAGGATCGCTTGCATGCCCAGCGAGGGGCTTTCGGCGAATCCTTCAGCGTGTGCGGTAGGTGTGTAGTGTAGGTACTAAATATAAATGGCTTGTCAGCTGCCCCCGTGAAACATGAAGCTACAAAGCAACGCAGGAAAAATGAGAGTGGGCGCTGTTTGAGTCCTTTGCCAACATTTTGCAACAAATGTTTCCGGGCGTTTCAAAGGAGCGATTTTTACCAGACCCGTCACAATAGGGCAGTACAAACGTGTGGTCAGGAGATGGTCGGCAAGATTTTGTGGGAAAGTCTGCAATTGATGGCTTCGCGTTTCCTTTTTATGCACATCTTTATTAAATTTCAGGAAAGGCATTCCCTTGGGTTGCTGAACTGCATCACACGATTATTACGGTCCCTAGAGTCCCTGCTTTCAGCTCATGTATTGCTCCTTCAGATGTACATAGTCGTATGCAATCCCTTTAATTATTTGTAAAAGATAAATTAAAAATCCTGGGTCTTTTCTTCAGAAGCCATACGACCTCTAACAATAGAGCAAGATTTGAATAGCATATTTTGGCAGATATTTTGAAAATTTTGAATGAATTATCTAGTACCTAAAAATTTAATGGGAGGCAATATTTATTTTTGTATAGTATGGATCTTAAGGATGATAGGGAATTTCATTTAATTAAACCTGTGATCAAACCCAAAAAATCGAACAAACCTAAACCAAGTTGTGAGACTCTTCTATTATATGAACGACAATCAAGCTACCTCCAGACAAGCTAGGACTCTTATATTAAAACATTAGGACTCACACACAATATTAAAATTAAATTAAATTTAATGAAATTGTATTGATTTTAAAGTATTTTAAGTGTTTATTTTAAGTGTTGAAGATTATAAAAATAATGCAGTATGATTAATTATGCAAAAATCATAAGTTTTAAATTTTAATATTTAAATATTGAAAGTTTACAATTGAAATATTTACTTTTGATTTGAAATATTCGAGGAGTCTGCAAATATTTTGGGATGGAATGTGAGCATTAGATTTTTGTATACATAGAAGAAAGCTTTTGTCAGGAACGACTAAACTACTAATTATAAATCAAAGCATAAAGTCATAGTCAGTATTTCGGGCCAAAAATAATCGCGCCGCGTACTAAAAGCATAAATAAAGGACAACTGCCAGACTCGAAACGCAAAGCTGAAGTACACATCATTAACTTTACGCAAGAACGTACAGCAAGGCAATAATCATTTCGCATTGTTGTAACTGTAACAGAAGAATACATACATACATGCATACCAATATCCGTACAGTCCCGACATAGCCATCTCTGACTTTTGGTTGTACCCGAATTTGAAAAAACCGATCAAAGGACACACACAAAGCCGCTCAAAGGACAAAAAGAAGATAATGCTATAGGGGGGCACTAAAGGCTATTACAAAAACTGACTTCCAGATTCCAGGACTGCTTCGGAAAGTGGAAACACCGCTGGGAGCGTGTTATTCAATCAAATAGAGACTACTTTGAAGGATGCCACTCACCCGATGACGAAAACGCCAGCCAATTATCATTATCATTATCATTAATTATATCCAGAACAACCACTTGTTCTTAGTAGTCACAAGATACTAACTTGTGCATTATTTTGAGTAGCGATCAAGATAATTCAGGAATTATAGCTAACAGTAATCTCGACTGTAAGCAAGAGTACAAAAAATGCTCGAACGAACCATTTCCATATGGAAGAAGTAAATCGCGCCACTTTACAGTCTGAATTATGTGCGATTGTACTCAACTGGCGAAATTACTGCACTTAAAGAAAACGATTGTAACGATCCGAAAATGTTGCCTCCTACAGTGTGCGAAATAATTATATTGGACAAGAGAAAATTTCAAATAAAGTAAAGATAAATATTTGTTTCAAAACAATTATAATGTTATATAATCCGAGTTATAAAAGCAAACCTAACAGGAAGATTTCAATTCAATTATTTACATTTTATGTATAAAATAAAGTTTCCATTTCCAAGTACTAACGAAATAAATATATCATACAAAACATGAATTCAGCCTATTTTACAACTAATTTTAGTAAAATATGGTTCTAATAATTAATGCGACCTCCCTTATTATTAATCACATTAATAAGGCGGCGTGGCATTGAATTCACTAAAGATTGAAGAGTGGACAAGTCAATTTTTTGCCACTCCTCTTGGATTGCTGTCTTTAGTTGTAATAACGTTTCAAATTGCCGACCTCCGGAGTAAACCCGTTGCGTTATGATTCCCCATAGATTTTCTATGGGGTTTAAATCGGGACTGATGGCAGGCCACTCTAACAATGGTATATTTTTGCTCTCCAAGAAGTTTTTTGTGTATCTAGCAGAGTGTATCGCAGCATTATCCTGCTGAAATGTCCAACTTTGTCCCCATAAATTGTCTCCAAAATCAATAAGCACATTGTCGAGAAGTTCAACGTACTTCTCCGAAGTCATTTTGTGTGAAACAAAACAAATTGGAGACTTTCCAAGGTATCCAAATGCGGCCCATATCATTACAGAGCCGCCTTGAAAGTTCCTGGCGTGACGAGTTTCCGGCTCCCGACGAGTATCTCTCCAATACTTGTGGGAGCCATCAGGCCCATCTAAATTAAATTTTTTTTCGTCACTAAATATGACGGAGCGCCACTCGGTCTCCCAAAATTTGTGACGTTCAGCAAATTCAAGTCTTGCGGACTTGTGGCGAGGCAATAGTCTTGATGTTGCCAACCGATTTTGATATTTAATATGGCTGTCCTCACTTAATATCTGCTGAATTCTTCTCGTAGTCACAGACAGAGATAACTGACATTTTATTTGAGATGGGCTAACACTTTTATTCACGGTCAGGCGCTTTATTTGCCTTTTTGCTCTTTCATCGATCTTGGGTGGGCGACCTGATCTTTTTTTTGTCCCATAATTCTCCGGATTTTTCAAAAAATTATTTATCGTCGTTTTATCTCGACCTAGTTTTTCGGCTATTAGACGAATTGTTGTACCACATTCTCTGTAAGTTAATATTCTAGCACGCTCCTCAGTTGAAAGACCTCGCGGCATTTTTTTAAAGTTAAGGACTAAAACAATATTATTTTTTAAATAACACAATAAACAACTGATTTAATTACACTACTTACTCTTTTGTGATTCAAAACAACTAAAATCTTAAAAAATTGTAAAATATTGGATTTATTTAAACCTGTCTGCTATATTTATTTCGTTCAACTAAGTACGCTTTCAAGTAAACACTCGAAGGTATTCCTAACTGTAAAAGAAATACAAAATACTAGTATTGCCAATACGTTACATTTAGAAACAGAGATGCTATAATGTGGCTAGGTATAAACAAGATGGTTGCGTTCAGTAAGAACAATTAGATAATACTTTGTCCGATATAATTATTTCGCGCACTGTATGTTCTAATCTCGGACGCTGCCTGAAATTTTGTGCCCAGCTCGGCCCACGCTCTATATTACGGTATCCCCAATTGTTTTGGCTAAGGATCCGCTGGTCAGCAGCTAGCCATCAGCAAGAATTGCTCCGGCTCGATTTATTGCAAAGTAGTCGTGAAGCAGAGTAGATCGATTCAAATCAATTGAGTTAGTGAAATTCCATTCTATAATTTGAATTGATGGCAAAAAAGTTAGTTATATCTCTCGTGAAATAAAGGAAAAGAAAAAGGTAGCTAGTTTATGTAATATAGTGCTTATTTAATTCGAGTATTTTTCACCTGATAAAGCCTGAATCAGCGCGGTAATTTTTTTGTTAAAGCGGATCGACCGCGTGGGTCGAGGCGGACCACGTGATGTCCCTCTTCCTGGTTTTTTGGTGCGTTTGAGGTAATTTCTCCCTTTAGACCCAGCGATACTCTAATGAGAGGTTCTTATACTAGATATTGGCGTCAGGTAGTTCCCTCCTCTGGTACATGTACATTTTTACTGATATCAGCGCCATAGCTTTGCAGTAGAAAGTAAAATAATTACTTTTGTGACAGCTGCGATTTGATTTTTAAAACATGGATAACGCGAAATATAGCAAAAAAAGAAAAATACTCTCTAATATTGAGACAGAAAGCTTTATTGATGTTTCGAAGGAAAACATTAGTGATTTGCTTGGCCAAAAAAAGAATGGACATGTTTTAACACTCTTTTCTTCCACCTTTGTCCATTTATGTATTTCTGTTAATGCTTTTCAAGTTATTTAATAAAAGAATTTTTCTATAAAGTGCACATCGCCTTTTGCTTTTAATTGCCAATGTTCGTAATTGAATGCTCCTTCTTTCTGAAGCTTCAATTAGCAACAAATTATTCGCATAAATCAAAAATAACTCATCTATTATTTCACTAGTTCACTTTTTAAAACTTCTGTGTGGCAATGTCAAACTATACCACGAAGGCATGTGTTTCATAGGACCCCCCCACGTAATATAGCTCTCTTCATAGTATAAATACCTGGTACCGATACGAGATGTGTGTCTATAGCATTATATTGTAATACTTAATGTTAAATATTTTTTTTATATATATATTTTTTCCTTCTAAACGAGCTCCCCCTTCTTCGTTTTCGTTTATCTTCGTTTTCTTTACTATATATTTATATTTATATATGTATTTATACCTTAATACGATTAAGGTTCTTTGATTCAGGGTTATGAAATCATATGCGTAGAGGGTTAAACCATCTGTGACAAAGGACGAAGAAAAAGCTGTCAGTCAAAAATACGGAAACCTCACGGATTTGAATGTAGCCTTGTAAAAACATTTCTAAGGGACGAATATGCAATAATTTGTTGTCGGAAAACTATAGATTTCGAGATATTTCCCTTTAAAATTATTGTAACTCGGAGTTCTCCAGCAAAAAGACACTTTTAACCCGGGTTTCTACAAAATTTTGCTTAGTTCATCACTTTACTGCACTCACAACACTTACATATTTACTGAATATTCTTTCAAAAATCTGTTGCAAATATAACATTTTAAATAATTATTTGAGATTAGTTACCTCCACTCCGTTTCCTTTGATGACAACTTAGTGAAACTGAAACTGACTTCACTTTTCAAGTTTCCCATCCTACCTGCCTTGGATGCGTTTACAAGGCCAATAGGTTTTTTTTTTTTTTTAGAAGCTATTGGGCATCCGGCTTTTATTTTTGTCTTCAATGAAAGGCTATTAAATTTACTGCAACTTCATTTTCCATAACTTTTCTCATAGGTTGAACAGTTATACCAAAATGAGACCAAAAACTTATTGATTTTTTGGAAGAACAAAAATGGTCATATGTATCTCGATAACAATTGGACGCATTGAGAACTGTGGTTAGGTTTAAATTGTTGCAACTTTAATGCACTTTAAAAATGTTAATAACGACTAATATCAACAAATGCAAAGTTTAGGTACTAGTTATAAGGCAAATAAAAAAAACTGCAGATTTTCACGTATTACGCAGCAAGCACAGGTTTTTTGAAGTTGCAAATTTGGGTTTACACTACTCTAATTGGTCCTAAGAACAAATCAAAAATCAAAATTGTTAGATATGGCAATGTTCAACATTTGTGTAAGGTTGGCTAATCTGAATTAATGTTTAGGTTAAGTTGGTAACACGAAAAAAGGAATGTCAAGTATCCTGTGAAGTTGGCTCGCCAGTTCATGTTGTAGCAATTATGCTGTAACTATATTGAAATAAAGAACTGTCCTAAAAGTGAAAACTCTGTCTATTTTATCGGAAAATAACATCAGGCTATAGGCCCAGGCATATAATTCGGTGTATTGACTTTGCTAACTTAAAAAAAGTTGCGGGGTTATTGGTCATTGATCGGCGAGAAGAAAAGTGATATTGAAGAAAAGCGAGGTTACCTAGCTAGCAAGCTAGCTAGCAAAATTTGCAAAATGGTGCAACTATATTGTCACAGAAAAGTTATCTGGAAAACGTAAATAAGAGATTGAATATGGAAAACTGTAAACCAATGTCGACCCCTATGGATCAGAATTTTAGTACTAAAATATTTGAGTCTGTCGTTAAATGTGATAAAAACATTGAAGAAATTTGTAGATAAATAATTGGCTGTCTAATGTATGCTGTTTCAGGCACAAGGCCTGACCTATGTTTTGCTGTTTATATGGTCAGCAGATATCAGAAGTGTTCAAGCAATATGCTATTAGGTGCGATTAAGATAGTACTGCGTTATGTGAAATGTACATTGGATTATAAGTTGGTCTACAAATATAATAATACAATGTTGCAAGGTTATTGTGATGCTGATTAGGGAGGCGACCAAAGACTTAGGAAGTCTACTTCAGGTTACTTGTTTAGTTTTGCAAATTTTTTGATAGTATGGTGCTTGAAGAAGCAATCATCTGTAAGTCTGTCCTTGACAGAAGCCGAATATGTTTCAATGAGTATGGCTACTAGTGAAGCAGGTTGGCTTGTTGGTTTGCTACATGACTTTTATTTTGAAAATCTTTATTCAGTAAGTATGTGTTGTGATAATCAGTCAGCAATATTAAATGCTAGCACAGAGTCTGTAAAGCGTTTGAAACATGTGGATATCAGATACCATTTTGTTAAGGATTTAATTAAGAATAATAAGATTTGTATTAAGTACATAAGCACATGCGAACAAGCAGCAGATATGTTAACAAAACCCCTAATTAAAGAATTAATTATAAATTATTTGAAACAATGTGGAGTAGGGAATGCAATAGTAGGTAGACTAAGAGTCAGTATTATAATTGAGGTTTGTCTTGGGCGTTATTTTAAGTTTTTTTTTTATAAATGTATACATTGATAGGAGGTGTTGAGTACGGCAATGTTCAACATTTGTCTAAGGTTGTCTAATCTGAATTAATGTTTAAGTTAAGTTGGTAACACGAAAAAAGGAATGTCAAGTATCCTGTGAAGTTGATTCGTTCGTCCATGTTGTAACAAGTAGGCTGTAAGCTGTGAACTACATGTATTGAAATAAAGTACTGTCCTATAAGAAAAAGCTCTGTCTATTTTACCCGAAAATAAAATCAAAAAAATTAGAACTACATCACGCTTTGCGATTTTCGCCCGTTTTTATGTACGATTCGACATACCTACAGGCAATTGGGCGTTTATAAGTAAAGTGGGTATGGTCTATCGATTGGCACTATTCTCAGCTTCCGGTCTCGACCAGAAGTATGTTTTTCAGACTGGAAGTAGATTTTTTAAATAGAAAGTGTATCTTTTGACCATGAATTCAGATTCTGAGATAAAAAATAAACAACTTTTGTTTGAAAATTTGTTTTTAAATCAAATATTCCTTTTGATTAAAAGAATCCCCTTCATTACTGATATTATGTACATATTGAATATATGTTTTCATGAATGCGACAACTCGCATCCTTTATATTTTTAAAACCATGTAATTGGCAAATTAATTATGCTTTATTTAAAACAATTCAATTCATGTTCTGAGTCAGGTGTTATTTTTAATTGTTTAATGTTAATGAAATTATTATTCCTTTCTTGAAAAAAGCTGGATTGAAGTCAAATCCTGTATTGCGTATAACGCAGGAAGAGCAGCGCAGAAACCAGTACCGAGGTTTTCGTATAGTTTTGATATGTATATACATATGTATGTACATATGTAACAAAGAGAGATATACATATGTACATATGTACATATATCTCTCTTTGTTTTCAGTGCCAACTTTAATCAACATTACTGTTAATATTCTGCATATTGTCTAACAAAACAACAGTAACCTCGGTATCAAAGCAATGTATACTACCACGTTAGCGTCATAATCAATTTTCGTGGCATGGAAAATAATCCACGCAGGACACGATAAACTGCCAAGCTGAGAACTGAGCGCATGAAATGTAATTGACATAGATCTTTTTATTTCCAATGTAGGGGGCCAATTCGTTCTTAGTACAATATAGAAGCAGAAATTAAACCAACGCTTCTGTAAAATGAATATTCTTTAGCGAACTCGGGAGGTCGTTTCATTTCTGACTCAAGAATGTGATAATATGCACCTTAAACAGTACCTCTAGTGTCATGCTCATTATCTTTAATGGACGATATTGTCTGTCAAATGTCAAAGTTTGAATCTGGCGCCTTTGTTTCGTCTATAGGTTAACTTAATTTGTTCCTACATTTTGCCTATTTTGACTATCGACATCGACCGTATCGATCGTGTGCTGCTAGTGGCTTGAATCTTTCGCTGTTGGAGTGTTCCGGCTACCTACTCGGGATTTCGCTTGATTTTCGATTCATTATCGATCGCCCGCCTACACAACGGCTGCCTTCGTTTGTCCACTCTGATTCTCTAAGGACGGAATGCTACATCCTACTGACTGTCGGTTTCTCATTCATCGTGCTCTCTTCTGTCAGATGATTTTGCGCTGAACTGGAATTGTGTCATCAAATTTCGCTTGAATGGTTTGTTTTCTACCCTAACGCCCAATATTTGACATACCAGTTATTATTGTTCATCATCTGGAGACACATGGCGGATAGTAGCAATAGCCACTGTTATACTACCTTCTATACTATTAAAAATTTTGGAGTGAAATCTAATGTTTTTTATATTTTGTATATAAAACTACACCAGAAAAATATTAAAAATTAATAAATTGTAAATATTAAAACGTGGGACTTAATAATGCTGGACTTAGAACTAAATACATACAAAAATTAAGTTTTATGAAAATTATCTTATTATATTTTAATTGATCAGGACTATAAATTAATATACCCTAATTAGAATACAATAAATTAATATAGTGAATTTAAATCCCTTTAAGAATATATTTTACCATGTTTGTATTAAAAGTCAATCCCACTTTTATTAAAAGTCAACCCTACAATTTATTAAAAGTCGAACCCACTTGTATTAAAGTGTAATATAACTTTTAGTTAAATAAAAATAAAATTTATATTGAAATGTAATATTCCAATATGATTTAATTTTATTTTCTCGTAATATTTAAAAATATTCGTATTCTTTCATATTTTGCAATACATTTTTATTGAAACAGAATCCATATTTTCTTTAACATGTATAGATTATTTAACAAAATTCTATTAAATATGTGTAATTCAGTCTCGTAAAAGGAACCGCTGTTTCACTTATATACATACACAGATATCATTGATGACATTTTCTCGACTATTCATAGCTTATAAAATATGGCATAAGTACATAACTTTTGTTATTTATAATGTATGACTCAAAAGGTTTTTTATATTTCAATTTTGAATATTCAATGCAAGATTGCGAATCTAAACCTTTTATTAAAAAACAATTAACTGAAGGGTCAAACTCAACGTTTTTATATGTGTTACAATAAAAAAGATGTCCATTTTTATGTGCATAAATCCTTTCAATTTTTAAGAATTCCCTTATTGTAGTATAAAAAAAATTACATCGAAATCCATTTTCCATATCTAAAAATGCGGTCGTAAATACATCGGTTTTATTTATTACATGTGCAAACTGATTAAGTTTTTCGAAAATCCTCTTGGGAGATGCTTCTTAATTTACCATGCTTTGGGCATTCTGAAAATGATAAATATTTCCAAATGAAGCACATAAATTGCTGATGCCTAACGGATAAGGTTTTACATATGTTTAAAAAATTATTTAGTGAGCTGCGTAAAATATCTATGTTTTGCTTCATATCGTAGTGTCGATAATTGTAATCATGAGCCCATTTTCTTAATTTTGTATACATAGTGGCTTAAAAAATGGTGTTTTGGTAAAAGTGAAAGGTGAAAATCGTTAATAATACATTTCAAATGAACTTCAATAGGCATTGATATGTCTATCTATCCGATGATATTTTTGGGGCAGAAATAATATTAATAACCCCAAGGATACTTGTAATTCCAACCCAAAGATTGGGAAAAATTTTACAAAAATCTTTAAAAATTATTGGAAAATGCAAAATTAGGCACAAATGTTAAGACGCTGATAGTCCTATATTAGTTGGGCTCTTTTCTAAATTAATGTTTGTTGGTAAGGATTTTCTATAAAGGTTACCGTAATTGAACGACAAGATCTTATTATTTACAGAACTGATTCGAATAAAATGACCGTCAATTAAAGCGTTCAAAAATGCTCTTATTATAAAAGGAACACAACCTTCCAGTATATCATGCATCAAATCAAGATTTGAATTTTGAAAAATATTATAATTTTTTATGTCATTAAGATTACAATAATTCTTTATTCCAAGTCAATCATCGTAATTACAAAAAGTTTGTCTGTGATCAAAGTGAAACTAGTTTTCATAATCAAAAAAGCTTCGCAATAAATTGTCATCTTGTTTCGTACTGCTTTGAGCCGCAAGTCAATCGATAGTGCAAATTCTGCAAAAATATTTAGCTCTAAAAGATTGCACGAACCCAAGAGCTGTATTTGCGCCCAAATTGTCGTGATTTAAACTAACCAATGTTCCTTTTAAAGTCTTACCATAACTTATTTCAATTCCATAAATTTCCAAAAGTTTTATATCTTCAATTATTGGATTCAAAACAGTATGAAGTATCAAATCCTTCATTTTTGAGATCATCCACATAAAATAATGCCATCAAATGAATATTTTCTGTACGCGAGTTATGGAAAAATTCTAAATTTGACAGTGTTAAATATGTAGCTCCTATTTTATGTACAGTGGTTTTACTACCTAAAGGGTTTACAACTTCGAAATCATCGTAAAACAACTGTAGTTAAATTGCTTTTTCATGTTGTTTTAAAAAATTGCTATTTTGAAATACATCGCCACAACAAAATTCTTCATATTGGTTTTTTTTTGCACTCATGTTTATCTTGAAAGTATGTAAATGTTGCGGAAAGACATATTTTTAAAGAGCACTTTTGAAGTCTCCAATATAAGCACATACTGAAAAGTGCTTTGAATAAACACATTTTTGTAGTCTTTATTGACATACTTCCTTTGCCATTTACCTCCTTTACTTTTTGTAACTGGACTTACATAAATTTCATCTGAAGTAAGCTGCTTATTTCTCTTATATACCGTATTTAATTTTTCAATCTCAGTTAATACACTACTATTATAATTTGATATCAAGCTTAAATTTATATTTTTATCAATATTATTTTGACAATCTGTTATTAAAGTTTCCAAATTACTATAAGATACTTGTAAAAGTTCAGAAATTTGAGAAAATATTTTATTTATATTTGCTTGGGCAATGCCCATAGAACATATATTATTTGCCAATGTCTCTAAACATTTTTGAAATCTGGCTTGATTTTGAGGACGAATACTATCAGTGTCATCTTGAACACTTAACAAACATAAAGCATAATTGAAGGAATGAGAATTGTTTTCAATATGTGTTTTTCGTTAAAAAATGTGTAGACCTCAAATGAAATATAGTAGAAGATATATGGGAAAGTATAATAACATATGAAACAAAAATAATTCATGTTCAGGCTACGTAGGTATTGAATTTATGCTGAAATTTTGTGAAAATTTCAAGGATGCGTGTGGATTTATTACTTTTCTCAATCTCATATATAAAATGACCGAAAAATTCAAAAAATTTTTTCAATAAATGGTCATATTCAATATTAAAGACATAAAAAATTTTAAAAAGTAATTCAAAAACGTTCAAAAAAAGCGGCCAAGTGCGAGTCGGACTCGCCCATGAAGGGTTCCGTAGCAGCAAGTAACATAATATAAAAGTTCTTGTAGTTCGTTGTAACTTTGATCGATGTTTTAATAACAGTGTATTTTTTTTAAATTAGAAAATAATGGTTCACGGTTTATGCATAAGGTTTATGTTTAAGAAATTAAATGTTTTTTTTATTTTTATATTTGAGTTGATAAAATGAAAGGTAAATTGCGGTTTACGATTTATGACCTATTAAAAAAAAACTACTTACTAGATCTCGTTCAAACCAATTTTCGGTGGAAGTTTGCATGGTAATGTACATCATATATTTTTTTTACGTTTTATCATTCTCTTATTTTAGAAGTTACAGGGGGGAGGGGACACACATTTTACCACTTTGGAAGTGTCTCTCGCGCAAACTATTCAGTTTAGAAAAAAATGATATTAGAAACCTCAATATCATTTTTGAAGACCTATCCATAGATACCCCACACGCATGGGTTTGATGAAAAAAAATTTTTGAGTTTCAGTTCTAAGTATGGGGAACCCCCAAAATTTATTGTTTTTTTTCTATTTTTGTGTGAAAATCTTAATGCGGTTCACAGAATACATCTACTTACCAAGTTTCAACAGTATAGTTCTTATAGTTTCGGAAAAAAGTGGCTGTGACATACGGACGGACAGACAGACAGACATGACGAATCCATAAGGGTTCCGTTTTTTGCCATTTGGCTACGGAACCCTAAAAACTGTCTTTTGGTACACAAACCAATCTCTTATCCAATACTATAAAGTATTGGGATATAGTTCGCGGATTAGGTCCAACTGCAATTATATCATGCTGCCTTTCACTAAAATCGAATTCTTCCCTGGGTGTGTTCAACTAAAATTAAAACATAATTAGCTAAGTTCAAAACTTTTTAGAAAATATGTAGGTATACTTCTTCAAATTTTATAAGTTTTTTTTATAGATGAGGCAAAATTAGCTCGTTTTTCTCTTTGGATTTAGGGCCTTGCACTGTGCATGGTAACACCTTTAAAAGTTGGAGAAATGGTAATACTTCATTATTAAATTCTGCAGAATCTGAAATATGTAGTAAAAGATATTTATTTGATTTATAGTTGAAAACAGCAAATAAATCTAAAGCATTATTTTTGGTAAATGCGGTATGGGAACTTGTCCCATAAGATAAATATAAATTAAACTTGTTAAGAAATCAAATTTTATTTATTTTTATTAAATTAGGACATGATTGAATAATAAGAATCCGTGTGGACAGATGAGTCGCGACTAAAAAATTCAAAGGCTTACTTTTTAAAAATAATAATTTTCCTATTCCGAAACCTAAAAAAAACAAGCGGCCAAGTGCGAGTCGGACTCGCCCATGAAGGGTTCCGTAGCAGAAAGTAACATAATATAAAAGTTCTTGTAGTTCGTTGTAACTTTGATCGATGTTTTAATAATAGTGTATTTTTTTTTAAATTAAGTTATTGATAAGTAAACATTATAATTAGGTACCTGAATGATGATTTATGTTTATGAAATTAAATGTTTTTTTTTTATTTTTTTATTTGAGTTGATTGAATGAAAGGTAAATTGCGGTTTACGATTTATGACGTATTAAAAAAAATACTTAGTAGATCTCGTTCAAACCAATTTTCGGTGGAAGTTTGCATGGTAATGAACATCATATATTTTTTTTAGTTTTATCATTTTCTTATTTTAGAAGTTACAGGGGGGAGGGGACACAAAACTTTACCACTTTGGAAGTGTCTCTCGCGCAAACTATTCAGTTTAGAAAAAAATGATATTAGAAACCTCAATATCATTTTTGAAGACCTATCCATAGATACCCCACACGTATAGGCTGGATGAAAAAAAATTTTTGAGTTTCAGTTCTAAGTATGGGGGACCCCCAAATTTATTTATTTTTTTTTTCTATTTTTGTGTGAAAATCTTAATGCGGTTCACAGAATACATCTATGTACATCTACTTACCAAGTTTCAACAGTATAGTTCTTATAATTTCGGAAAAAAGTGGCTGTGACATACGGACGGACAGACAGACAGACAGACATGACGAATCCAGAAGGGTCCCGTTTTTTGCCATTTGGCTACGGAACCCTAAAAAGTAGGCGGAAGGGAAAAGTAAAGTGAATTACTTAGTCAAAGTGAATTATGCCTTAACCAGGCAAATGCCTAGTCCGCCACAGCGGTATTGTACTCACTCTCAAAATCTTCTCCTGTGCATTCTTTAAGTATTTCGCCCGTCTTCTCTGAGTATAGTTTCCACCTTTGTAGCAAATAATTTGCCTTTTCACCATACATCAACTACAGTATAAGTCGTATAAAATCTAACAAATAAAATTTTTATTTATGTGCTGTTTTCCTAGTAAGGAATACAAAATTTACCAGATTTGTGTTAAAAAAAATGGGAAGTTCTTATATACATATGTATGTCGGGGTTAGTAAAAAGTTCTATCCTTTAAAATAAGAGTAGATTTAAGGTTTTCTTTAATTTAGCTCTTCCTGTGCTTTAACAGAACAGTTCTGGAAGAACTGCGTATCTTCCTTATTAATACCTATTTATTTCTTCTTCCGATGTTTCGTCTTCCTTTTTGGATTTTTGCTTTTTTAGTTTTTGAAATATCAACTCTTTCCAGCTGATTACTCTTTACATTAATATTTTTAAGTTTATTAACTAAAAAACCACTGTTGTTTTCCGGATTTTAATAAAGATCCTTATGAAAAAAGAAATCAAAAATGTACATGTTTTTTTGAAGTAATAGTTTAATAAAAATTTAAATAGGTGTAAATAATTCCTTTTAAATTTAAATTCCGCCAAATTTGCTGTTTGGAACTGCAAGAATTGGAAATACTAAAATTATTGCTTTTGCCACAGCGGCGCACCGCACCTAGCACTGCACATAGCACCGCACCAAATCTATCAATTCCTAGCACCTTGCACTTTGCACATCGCACATTTAATGGCCACAGTGAAGCACCGCACATCGCCCGGAACGAAAGCAATTGAAAATTTTTCTTCTGAAAAATTATTTAAAATTTGGCAAAAGTTGTAGTCGTTTTAAACCGGAGCAATGCTGAATTCGTACTACAGCTCTTCTGAAGAGCATGAATTACTTGAAGTTAACAAGTGGAATTTATTAAATTTTCTTACGAAAAGGACATGTCACATTCATGCAATTAACCATAAGAGAAATAGTTTCGTTGAATTTCATCATTTATATAATGATCTCCGAAGAGACCCTTTACGGTTTTATGAGTATATGCGAATGGACGTGTCTACGTTTGATTATACATATTATGGGTAAAATTGAAGGACTTATTGTGAAAAATTGGCAGAATTTTCACAATCAACCAATAGGAGCAGCGGAAAGACTAATGGTCACATTACGGTAAGGCAATTTTTAATACATACTGTAGAGGAGCTGTAGGAACGTGTTTCTTTCTTGTTTTCCTCTCCCTCTAACGTTAGCTTAGTATAGCCCATCTTGCCCTTATTATTAGTTATTTGATAGAAAGTCTGATTTGTTGTTATTTAATTTATTCACTATTTATATTTGATATTTTTAAACTTAGAGATTACAATTTATTTATTATTTTAAATGAGATCCCGGGAGATTTAGTATATGAACTAATTCAGTTGATTGATAAAGCGAAAGTGAAAAAGTTATTGTTTTTCTAAGGTTGCTTGATGTGATTTATTTTGAAAGGTAACTTGATTGTGGTGTTTTAACCTAGCCGCCACAACAGTATTACAAATGTGTATTTACAATACATAGTATTACAAACAAAATGAAATTTATTCTTGAATCCGTTCGAAAAGAGTCGACAAATAATAATAAAAAAAATCCTTTCAAATTAAAAATGCATAATCCTGAAATGCTCCAAATTAATTTAGCTTAAATTTCCGTTCACTAACATGAATTTGTCCGAATTTCAGATTCGGATAGAATGGATTTAAGAATAAGGCTCTGGAGGTTGGAATGCACTTTTCTCATTCCGCACAGACAAATTGTCAATTGTAAAATTGTCTGTTATAAAATTGTCAGTCGTGTTAGTACATGGTTGGTTTGAAACAGTTATCACGAAAAATGCATTAGGCACAATATGTCGCTGATCGGAAAATTCTTCCTCGAGAAGTTGCATGACCTTTATTCTAAACTTCACTTTTTGCCGAGAAGCTAAAGATCTCACATGGGGCAGCAGGCTATTAAAAAAAGAGATGTCCTCATCTACATCTCTCTCCATTTGCTTCTCGCGAACATTTTGTTTTCGCTTGAGATATTCAAGTTTTTCCCTCTCCGCATCTAAGAAATGCAATACCGAGAGGATTTATATTTGCAGTGCGCTTTCTGCATGCAGGTGCTCTCGACGCAGAGCAAGATGGAGTGCTTGATGATGCACCGAAAGAAAATTTCCAATGTTTCCGCTGTAATATTGATATTTTTCAGCTATATTTTTCAGCCGATAAGGAAAATATAACTTATTAACATTGCACCATATCAATCTTTAGAAAAATGCCGTATTAACATTGAAAAATGTTAATTTAACATTGAAAATTTTTTTTTACCACCCAGTTACCCCTATTCCGATACCCTTTTAGAAACTTTATTTTCCTATATTATTCTCCGACTAACTGTGGCTAGATTTGAACTTGGGACACCCGAGTTCGCGGCATTCTGCTCTAGCCCTGAGCTATCGATGACCCATCAACACATCTACGGTTTTACAGTTTATGAGTAGCGTATTTGTTAGAAGATTTTCCTTCGCTTATACTTCACACTTCGAATTTCAATCAGCGGATATAAGGACTGGCGATCGATTTACATTTTTTAATATTAATTTGGCTTTGAAAATTTCAAAATCGAATTAATATTTTGAAATGATATTTCCGCTGTAACTGAATATCCGAATTTCAATGTTAATATGAGACTAAAAATGTCAATTTGACATTTTTCTCTTTAAAGTATCATTTTTATTATCAAATTAACAGCAATAGTTGTAAAAATGATATGATATTTTTTTTAATATGAAAATAATGTTAAATTAACATTGCGTTTTTTTCTCGGTGTGGTTCTGGCGACGGTGCAAGCACAAACTGAATTTGATCACCAAGCTCTGTTGTCTCGTCACTAATATTTTCTTCGTTAAATATTTTTGGACTAAACTCCTTAGTGAAACTGTCCGTAGTTTTGCGGGGTGTAAATTAGTCTTTTCAAAATAATAAACTTTGAAAATATGGCCACTTGACATCCTCCATTTTTCCACCGGCATCTCTAGATCTTTTACAGGAGATTGCTGTGAATTTTTTACAAAATGTTTCACGAACACGCTTCCATTTTCCTTTTGCATCTGATACTGTAATATGTAATATAAAAGTTGCTACAGTGTTTAAATATAAAACCTATTTTTCTAGGTTTTTAGCATCTGGTACATCTTTCAGAGGTTTAGCTTTTTCTTTTCGCATGGGGAAAACAACAGTTGCAAAAATTGTTAAAGAAACAGTTCGAGCAATATGGACTAGCTTGCAGCCAATACATTTAAAAATTCCATCACAACAAGACTTCAAAGACATAGCAGAAGATTATTTTTTATTTGGAACTTTCCACATTGCGTGGGATCTCTGGATGGCAAACATATTCGTTTACGTCGGCCTGCACATTCGGGATCGATGTATTATAATTATAAAGGATTTTATTCAATAGTTCTCCAAGGACTTGTTGATGCTCATTATAAATTTATAAATATTAATGTTGGCTCATTTGGCAAACAAAGTGACGGAGGAACTTTTAAAGCATCTGAATTATTCCAAAAAATATTTACTAAAAATTTGAATTTACCTGAGGAAGATGAACTACCAAATTCTTTAATAAAAATGCCTTATGTTATAATAGCAGATGAAGCTTATCCGCTTATGAAGAATCTTCTAAAACAAAGCAATTGGATTCTGACAAAGAATATTTCAACAAACGTTTATCACGTGAAAGAAGAACAGTCGAGTGTTCCTTTGGCATTATAACGAAAAAGTGGCAAATTCTGGAAAAACCTATCGCGACTGATGTTGAATTGGCAATAGAATTAATACAATGTGTTTGCGTTATCCACAATGCAATAATTCATCTTGAAGGTATGAAACACAACCTACAATATATTAAATTCCAACCCAGAAGTGGAATGAGGAGAAATGTTCCAAGGGGTAGAGTAACAACAGAGGCGCAAAATATCAGAGAAGCATTTAAAATATACCTTTGTCAAAATCCGATTTCCTAAAATTAAAACAGTATTAAATGAAATACTAACCTTGGAAACCGCTTTCTTTTGAAACTTCCTCCCATAATTTACATAAAATATGGTTATTATGGTGGTTTTTGTCGTACTTGTTCCAAATTGCTAGTTTTGATTCGACCGCATTTATTAAAGCTTCCATTTTTAACACCAACTTGCAATAGCACTTTCAAACAAGAAATAATAAATGATTTTCTACATGAAGTGCAAAGCAACGTGTGATTTAAAATTTGGTGAAAGTAAAATTAAGTAGTTTTTTAAGCTTTGTAAATAACATGCTCAATTGTAATTGCAGTTTCTCTGACTTGAACGAAGTTTTACTTGGAGTTAATTAAAAGGAGATTTCTACATTCGTTGAAATTAATACAGTTAAATCTTTTGCAAAAATGTTTGAAAGTTTTCTATCAATGTTATAATGTTTGGTATATTTAACCATAAACATATACCAAATCGTTTCATACAATACAGTCGAACTTTATAATAATATTTAGGTACAATGTATTGGGAATAACTGCCATCAGATGTCAATAGTTTAACGATGACCAACTAATGGCTACGGCATTTTGTGCCTCAAATTTACTTCTCAATATGAATCATGACGGCAAAAAAAAGATTTGTATATCAACGTCTGTTGCACCTAAATCTCCAGCTGATTAGTGTCCGGGGCGTTTTTATGAAAAAATTAAAAATTGAGAATAATTTAACTACACGACACGAAACAACGATTGATACAGTTTTCTCACGTTACTTAGAAAAATGCGTCAAGAATTGTTATTTTATATTATATTATCACATTAGTTCTTCTCTGGGCAACGAAGATGTATTATTAAAATTATTACTTGGTATTCTCATATTTTTCAAAAAGAATATTTCGACTATTTTGGTTCAGTACCTAATTTTAAGTACCTACCATAAGTTTTTGTATGCATTACATCAATTAAAGCTTCCACTTTCACTAAAAAATCCTTTGAGGCACCAACGCACCCCGCACAAAAGAAATAACAACTAATTTCCTGTGTGCGGTGCTAGGTCGGTCAAATATTTTATCTGGAAGAGTTTTTCGCTCAGCACTACTTGAGCGAAAAAACTACTCACTTTTACTTTTAGTGCTGGGCTGGAATTACCGCGCACATGTTTATCAGCACTTTATGTTAAAATTAGCGCACTGAGTTTCTGGCGACCGGTGGGACAGCTGTCTCACTGACAGGTATTCTAGTACAACACAACCGCTGAATGGGCGACTAGTACTATGTGGTTAAAACGCACACATGAAAAAGTTAGCCAGGTTGACCAAAACACGAGCGAGAGGGAATATGATGCCAACATAATGTGTGACGCGATAGTGCGATTTTGGTTCGTTCTTGGTTGGGTGGTCGGTGCATTGGAGAACGGGCATTAGATGTCAAATACTCAGTGGCGAATGTCACGAGAGCTCTTCGTGATGAATCTTTTAAATTATTATTATTCTCGAATTCTCGAAAGATCCATGGAGCATTCGACTTTAAGTAATAAGTTAACTCCTTGAAAGGCAAAAAAAAGGGAAGGATGATCTTCTTATTTTTCAATAAGAATATCTAGGCCAGTGCTGTGCAAAAGATTTGACAAGGTATATATATTTTTTGTATCATATATGTAGGGGGAGGTCCCCCAGAACCGGATACTTAAGGAATAAACAAAATAGAAAAAAAAGTGTAATAGTTTAATTTGTTTATTTCACTTTAATAAACTCTCAAAGTCTCAACTATATACGTAATCAACACAGATATATCAGAAGTCTCAAATGTTACTTTAAATGTAGTAGATAATAAAGCATAATTAACATAGAAAAAATACGTTTTCAAAAATGTCCCCTAATGACGGACAGCCAACTTTTCGTTCATTTTTACACTTAAAATGTTGATAAAGAAAACTAATCTTGATTCTAATAAACTTTGATCACAATCAGGAACATTTTCTATAGAATCACAAAACTTTAATTGTACAACCTGCAAAAATCACAAATGTAGCTAACTTAGCCCTCCTCAATATCAGCACACCTTACCGATGGCTTTTTTCAATATTTCAGGTATTTTCACATTTCGATTTGGGTTTACCTATGTTGAAACGTAAAAACACACACACAAATAATGACTTATAAAAACAAACTTGCTGTAAAACTGTCCGGTATTAGGGGACTTTTAGAGTGTCCGAACTTAGGGACCCTTAGGTCCATACAAAAAAAATTCTCATTCACATTGTGTGTTATGAATCACAAAAAACAAACCCATGAGTTATATCAGATTAGTCCAATAGCAATAATAAATAATAACAATGAATATCGTCCCATACTTTAAATACAGTTTACAGACCCCAAAAAATTACTTGGAACAAAATTTTTACTAACCTCAAAATTTGCATCACGCTCCACGACGAACGAGGCAGCATTGACTATTGGCACCCGCCCCCCACACTTCACTTAGGAGAAGCTTTCTAACCGCGGTACAAGCAATAAATTGGCGCACTTCTTCGCACTGATTCAAATGCTGTCCGGCTTTAGGAGCCGTCCGGGCTTAGGGGACTTCCCCCTATGTATATATAATTCTTATAAACTACATTTTTTTAAATAATAGTATTAGATGGCGAAACGGTACAAAATTTTCTAATTCAACTTAACTAGCTCTTTTTAAACGATTTTATTTAGGATCAAACTGTGTACGTAACAGTCTAATCTTGTAAACTCATTTACACCCACTTTACGCTAACCGATTGAGTTGAAATTTTACACCCGGCTTTAGTTCCGGTGACAATACAATATAGTTAGTTATAGAATTGTAATATATTTAAGATGGCGGATGTTCCAAGATGGTGGATTATCTTTTCCTTTACAACCTTCTAGACATAAATGTCAAATGAAAGGGTGGGAGACGAGCAGAATATGATAGGTCGGGTGAAGCCATTCTAAATTCAAAATGGCGGACACCTCAAGATTACAATTTGCTTCACAACCCCTTTGGCATGGGTATTGAATGAAAGGGTTCGACGAGAAAAATACGATAAGCTAAAGTTTAAATGATATGATATGATTTCTGCCCGAAACTAAAAAGTAAAAAATAAAATAAATAAAAAACATATTTTAAGTAAAATGATTTTATACCTAATATAATATGTATATGTATGTAGGTTGCCAATTTGCACTAAACGGTGCAAAATAACTTTCGAACCATGTTGTACTATGTATGTATTTATATCATGCCATAATCTGGAATATCAACCTATCTACATATGTTACAAAACATACACTGAGTAAAATTTGTTTGCCAGAATTGCAAAAGCGTTTTGTAATTGTTGTTTTGAGTAGTTATAGTTATAGTTAGTGAGGGGGCTACCCATATGGTGGGCACTAAGGAAAGCCAGAAGGTCACCCACAGAAGAATTACGGACCTCCGATGAGCTCAAGAGCTCCTTTCTGAAGGTCCTACTTCTAATCTGCGCAAGAGCCGGACAGTCACACAAGATGTGAACTGTTGTTTTTCCGTCCTCTAGACAGAGTCGGCATTCTGTCTCAACTGACAGAGCTAGTTTATTAAGGTGGTGTCTAACCACATGATGGCCAGATAAGTAACCCACCAACAGTCTGAGATCCATTTTACTCAAGTCGATGGTGTTGGTATATGAAAAGGGTTTAATAAGCTCCTTAGCTTGTCGTAACCCCGGAGCATTATTCCAATATTGGATTTGGTTGGATTTGGTTTGTTTTAACCCATCCGTCCACCACTCTTTTGCCTGGAGACCAGCCAATGCTGCAGTAGGTTTCAAGGCCTTGGTATCTCGTTGTTGACCCCTTTCGGGCCAGCACGTCCGCGACTTCATTACCCTCAGCACCAGAATGCCCCGGTACCCAAACGAGTGTGACCCTGTTAGAGGAAGACAGGCGTTGGAGGCAGTCAAAGCACTCTTTGACGAGTTTTGAACGAAAGCTCCACGAAAAGCGCCCTAATAGCCGCTTGGCTATCAGAGTGTATGTTAATTGTAGTCCCTCTAAGTCCTTTTTCGAGGTTCAGATGGGCAAAGGTTTTAATGGCAATGACTTCGGCCTGGAAAACACTGGGCCATTTGTCCATTGAAATCGAGACCGAAGAGTTGGGTCCAAAGACATCTGCTCCAGTGCCGTGCTCCGATTTTGAGCCATCCGTGTACCAATTAAGGCTTTTCGGATTTGGATTGGAACCCTCGCCCGTCCATTCCGCACGGTCAGGAATAAGGATTTTGAGTAATTTCAACAAAATTTTAGTATTATTTACCGTCATTTTGTAATTAATAATACGAATTTGTAATTTCAAATTGTAATCACAAGTATTCTGTTTTAGTAATTGGTGGAAATTACAAAAACTATAGGAATATTTACTATTTACCTTTAATATTTACAAATCATATCGTAATTCCTGCAATATAATTATGTCAATTACAAACAGAACACTAATTCGTACAAAACATTTTGTAATTCCAACAATGCAAATACGTCCTCTACATAAAACACTTATACCGAAAAAACGTTTTGCAATCCCTGCAATACAAATAAACGTCATTTAGATGCAACACTAATTCAGGCAAACCGTTTCGCAATCCCTGCAATACAAATAGTCAGTTTTATGTAACACTAATATCGACAAAATGTTTTGTAATTCCTGCAATGCAAATACGTCATTTACAAATGGAACACTAACACCGACAAAACACGTTTTGTAATCCCGACATCATACTTTGCACGTCCCGGCGTGATCGACTGTCGTCGCATTTCATGGAGATCTGACAGCCGCGGTTGTAGTTTTGCTCTGCGCGATTTAAATCGTAATATTTTGATTTTAACTTGATTATGAGTGGTTACTGTGAGTTTGTGTTATTTAGTGACAATTAAAAACCGGAAAGGACAGCAGATTTGTATATGCACATATTTTTTCTTTTTTGAAATAAATTTATAGTAACTAGCAATTGACTTTCATTTTAAGCTTTTCCCTAGATTTCTCTACTTCATACATATAACTACTACATATAATACTATTTTACTTCTGTAGTAATATGAAGGGCCACCGACCAGACATGACTAACCCTCAAAATAAAAAAAAAAAATAGTTTTTTAGCTTTTAATAATCTACATGCATTACTCTTTCATTTCTTTCTATACATAGGTATTCTATAATATTTTTGATTAAAAAAACTCGCTTCTAAAATTCTACTTTCCCACTTTTATAATGAGCGCATTCAACTTTGGGGCTTAATTACCAGAGATATGAGTTCGGAGGGTTAGTCACGTCTGGTCCGTGACCCTTCATATGAAGCTTGCATGTAGATATTATTTTTTAGCAATTATAGTAAGTTAGTTTTATTTGACCTAGTACTCACGTAGTTGCTTCTATACACAGTAAAAAATTTTTACTACTTTAAATGTAGGCAACAAAATTACTACTCACATAGTAGCAATTTTCAACTAGAACGTAAACGAACTACGCTCGGATTCGTTAAACTACTAAAGTGAATTTTGTAAATGAATTCAACCCATATTTGTAAAATTACTCCCATTGGTAGTAAAAATACGAAAATTGCATGAAATTTACCTGAATTTTGAAAGGGTTCACTAAGAAAGAAAAAAAGATTTATACGTTTTAATATTAATTTTATTAAATTTAAGTATATACATAAACAAACAATGACATTCATCATTTTATACAAATTAAACTCTTCTTTTCAGCTTTAATATTATAAAATTATTGTTGTGAAACAGCATTTAGTAAACGTAAGTCTTTCGACATAGCATTTGTATTTTTCTTCTTCCCTCTTGTTATGTCTGTGTGGATCTCAAAATAATAGATAGATTTTAAAATATACTGTTAGTTTCGAAAGCTGTTCTCTCTAAATATAATGTTTTTATAATCCCACTTCACAAACTGTGCACTTAAATTAATTTTCCACCATGATAGAACACAATTTAAGTTGCCATCACAAGATGGCTACACGAACCGACGCCGCCGAAAACAGAAGTGATAATGAGGACGCACGTTTCTCTCTCAGGCAGGGACAGCCACGATATGCGTTCCGCATCTTTATATCCCTGCGTGGACAGACACCACACTACGCTGAGCGGCTGAAAAGTCAAAACACACACACTACAAGTCGCAAGAGAGCCGCGCTTCACACTTATGGGAATGCTCTCTCCGCTGTGAGCTTTTACTTTACTGAATGTACAAAAATTAAAGTAAAGAACAAAATTTTAGCTTTTACGAAAGGACATTTAAAGAACAAATTGTAAAATTGCTACACATTGTGTGTCATTTTTTATAGTTTACTTGAATTTTACTTATTATAATTAGTAAAATTCAGAATTTCTTTCAATTTACGCACATTTTTGTAATTTTCACTATGTTTTTGTAAAATTACTACTCAGGAGCGTAAATTTTTACTACTATTTTATTAGTAAAACTCAACATATTTTTTACTGTGTAGTTTTCTATTTGTGCTTAAAGCAAGTTAGCTCTGTAGTCATTACAATTCTTTCTGTTTTGATTGAAGTGAAATTCCACAGTTGCCCGATTAGGATGAGATGGGTTATGGGTTGCACGGAGATAGATTTTGACACTGCTTTTCCGAAACAAATACTTTATTTTCAAGTTCCTTGATACTCCCGAATTACAATTGATTTCCAAATATGAAATACGTCTATACTACTCGGGGACTGAATGTGGACTCGCCGATTTGCTGCCTGCATTCCCAGAGGCGGACAGCCTCGCCGCAATCAAGTTGCAATTCGGCAAAACGTGACTTCACTAGAAGGAAATATGACCGTAGCGCATGAGACTGCAGTCTGGGCAAGCTCGTGCAGTTTAGGAATTTGGAATATGACACTGCCGAGTCTGGGAATGCAAGTGCGCAATTTCGCTTCACAACATGATATTGGGACTTCTATGTTTAATAATCGCTTTCTATAATTTCTTTACTATGCATACATATTTATCATATATATGAATATATAATATACATATAGTAGGTAAGTAGTTCAAGTTGACAGAAAGTTTTTTTTTTCTTGGTCAATTTTAAATCTTAATGGATTGTCATGAATATTGGTTTTTGGAGTTTTCGGAGATGCCGATTGTGAATCCGGTTTCAAAGTTTGGAAATCAAGATATAAAAAAAATTATGAGCCCTTCTGATATGGATCCGTGGTGGCAAAATGCGTTTTGGATGGACCGTATCCAAAGATTTTGATAACAGTCCTAAGCTTTATAATTTGAATACTGAGTATTCTTGAATTAACTAACAATAAGTTATATTTATGATACACCGGGTGAAACCGGGTTACTCAGCTAGTATATCATAAAAAAGAGTTTTTGGCAGTTTAGTTTAGAGTGTGATTTTTTTTCCTTAAAATAATCCAATCCAATTAAATAATGTGACGCTGATATTATTTTCGAAAATGTTATATATATATATGGGAAATATTTTCACTCAAAAAGAAAAAGAACAATATCTGAAAGGAAACAGCAACTACATATTGTTATAAATGCTTCATTATTTCTTCACTCGTCCCTGCAATTTAAATTTTTAAATTCTAAAAAAAAATTGCAAAATTAAATCTGTCGTAGCCTTTTTGCCTCATTTTCTGCTGGTTGATTTTTTTAACAACTTTTTAGCAGTGAAACGGTTTCTTGAAGTTGTAGGTCAAAATTTAGCCGTTTAGCAAAAGAAGAAGGAGCTCGAAAATTTACTAAATGGAAATGTACCTACTAGAATTAGCCAGCATTTTGCCGGTTTGGCATAAAGCCTCAATATCAAAGTACTACGTGTGCTTATATGTCGATACAAAGAATCCTCTTGTTTGACACAGGCAACTTAATCTAGTACATTGTCACCGAACTTTTTAAAAGGAAATTCTTGTTTGGCACACAGGCTTTGTTTATATTATGAGTGCACAACTATAAGGAAAAAAGTATAATGCTTCTGCTTAGTACCTAAAAATTGATATTCACAATATAACATAGAAATACAATTACGTGGGCACATTTGGAGTTGAATGTGTACATTAGTGCATTATTCCATGGAGATTAAGTAATTCTGTGGACAGACTAAGGGCGTATGCCAATTCAGCTTTTCAAATTCTTTTCCTTTTTCGAACATTTCTCGGAATTGTACCTGTGCCAATTAACGAAGTTTGCTTTACATTTACTTTTCATTTAGCATTGAAGAGGACATGGAGCTCCTGTATTTTATTTTCATAATTTTAAAATATTTAAAGGATATTTAAAATTTCAAACACAGTAGTCATTTTTATTTGCCGTTTACTTTTCATTTTAAAAATTATACATATCGAATGAATAGTATTAATTGTCAAACAAAAGCGAATTTCCGAGGTGGCTGTTATGTAACAAGTATCGGCTTAATTAGCCGATATTGAAATTAAAATATTTTATTTAAAAATAAATTAAAATATTTCATGATGCTGAGTGCTTCACACTTCAGCAGAGAATTTATTGAAACAAAATGTTCTTTGTTAAGCCGAAGTGCCTCACACTTCGCTTAAGGAAAATATTTAAGAAATTGAAGTCAGTAAAGGAAAATATTTGGAAACATAAATTAAAATATTTAAAATAATTTATTAGTCTGGGGTGCTTCACGCTCCAGTCGGGAAACAAAGAATTTAAATAAAAAAGGGAGAGGTACCACTTGAGATCTCATCCCAAGAAAAATGTACCCGTTGTACATTTTTTAAGTACGGTCGAAAAAAATGTGCCCTTACGCATTTTTCGTAAGTGCATCGCCCCGTGGTAAATTGATACTTAGCGCGCGGGCGACGACCTCATTATTAGAAGTGCTCGATAATCGAAGAAAATGCGATCATAGCACACGCGCAACAATGAAATCATTGTTGCAGCATAAAAAGAATGCTTGATCGAATTTTCTTCGGTCACCGACGCCGGAAACCGAGCTTTCCTGCGATCGGAAATTCGAGAACGGATAGAGTTCGAATTTAGAGTCAATCGTGAACGGTCGATTTAAGACGAGCCGCGAATTTTAATAATTCTAATAAGAGAGTTCAATTTTTGAGTCAAACGTGATCGGTCGCCTTAAGCCGAGCCGCGATTCGTAATAAGTTTAATAAAAAAGTTCGTGTCGTGAGACCGGTGTTAAAAGTTAAATCGGTGGTGGATTAACGGTTAATCGGGTGGTAGTTTAACGAAAGAAAATTAAGTTCAATCGGTTATGGTGAGAGAACAGTGTAACCTTGGTAGTTGTAAGTACCGCAACAGAAAGTGTAGTGCCAAGGTGTAGTTAAGAATAATTGTCATTCCAACACTTTTGTGTATTTAGTGTAGTGGAGTGTAATAAAAACAAATACACCAGAACAGTTGTAGTTTTAGTGCAGAGACAGCACACCGAATCCTCACCAGATCCCCATTACCGGAAGAACCCCGGTTCGCCACATGAACCTCTAGACGACAAAGATAAGTACTCGTTTCAGTAGTAGCAACCGAAGTTGTACCCCGACAGAGTGTTGCAATAAAGAAATTTATTGTTGCAACACACTGGGTGTAATACCCAGAATACAACAATTGGCGCAGCCGGTAGGATCAGGGAAGCCTGGTTTTCATTGTCACGAAAACCATAAGAGCTCGAAAAACCTTGATCCTGCGAACCTAGGGCTTTTCGAAGCCCCAACGCTCAAGGGTAATCAACTTTAGTTGCCTCTGCTCCAGGCGAGCAAGCAATTACCCCACTACAGGGAGAACAACTGTAGTCGCCGCTGTTCCAGGCGAACAAGCGATCTCCCATCTCCAATTTATAGTGCAAAATAGCACCAACGAGGGAATAAACCAGGAGCCCGATCGAGCAATTGAATGTCCGACGAGGAACAACCTGAGTGCCCCCAAGGAGAGGAGACAACATCGCAGCCATCGAGGGAAAACACCTCAACAGAAGAGCAGCAGGCATCGAGGGAAAACAATACATCACCCCAACCAGGAACATCGAGGGATTATATCGACTCATCGACTCCACATCATCCAGCGAGGGACCACTCCACAACACAGCGAGGGACCCCTACACCTACCGGACAACAAGTACCGGAAGGAATTCGTCTACGCAGCGGAAACGTCCTGCCCAGGCCAACAGAGGAATTAACTGTAAGTCTTAAACATTATTTAAATAATTTAGTAGAAAAAACGCGAGTATCAGGGGGAATCTCTGTACAAAAGTGCGACGAACTCGAGAAACAATTAAAACGAACTCGAGAGCAACGTGAAGCACAAATTAAAAACTTGCAAGAAAGTACAGAAAGATTCCGCGAAACCCTACTCAATTTTGAGAGATACTCACGTTCTTTCCAAAGACTCGAGGTAGAACCCGAGCAAGAATTAGAAAATAAGAGTGATTTAAATTTAAGTAATAGCAGTGAAAAAAGTGTTATTGATAAGGAGCCGACAGCGGCTGAAATAGTGATAGATTGGCTGAGCGCGTCAATTGCAAGCTCAGACCCATCTGATAGTTTTCCCGGTTCACCGCGAAAAAATTTAAATAAATCGTTCGGGAATTCGTTAAACCAAAGATCTGACCAAAAACCGGAAAAAATGGCAGATCACGTTAAAATCTATAAATTAGTGCAAACAGTGCCGACTTTTTCGGGAACGCCCGGTCCGGAGCTGGCAAAACAGCTCCAGAAATTTTTAGATAACTGCAGACAGATACGAGAATGTCTGACAGAGGAGGAAAAAACCTTCGCTACCCGGTTATTAAAAAATCGTTTAGAGGGAACCGCGTACGAAATATTCGCGACGGACCCTCCGACCTCCTACGAAAATTTCGAGGAGCGCCTAAACAGAGCGTTCCTCCCAAGGGAGACGTACCAAGAATTAGTAAATAACTTAAATTCTTGCCGACAAATCCCTATGGAAACGCTCTATGCCTACACGATCAGGCTAAAACGGCTTCTAAATCAATGCAGGGAAGCCGCCTCTAAAAAATTTGATGCAGCTTATGCTGTAGCAATTAATGCCCAGCTAGAAGAACTGGCTATGGGAACTTTACGCAGAGGCGTTGCGAATCCTTTACTCTCGCAGTACCTCCTCACAATCAGTGAAGCTACTGCGGAAAAATTAATTGAGAAGGCCCTTGACACGGAACGACTCCAGCAAGGTGTCCCTCACTTGCATCCTTATGCTATGCAAAATAATACCGCCTTGGTAAATAATCCCCAAGGTGCGATGATCAGTGTACCAGGTACACTGCCAAATGTGCAGCCTCAAGTAGCTGCCCCGGTCCAAGCAGCGGTGATACCAACCCCTGCACCGGGCCCTTCAACATCCGACCCTACTCAGGCAGCATTAGCTAAGATGACCTGCAATTATTGTAATAAAAAAGGTCATACTTACGCTAATTGCCTCAAGCGGCAAAATACCCCGTACTGCAATAACTGCAAAATGTACGGGCACGACGAGCGAAAATGCCGCAAAGCACAAAATCAAAACAATCGCTCGCGTAATTTTAACCAGAGGGGCCCCAACCGAAACAGCGGAGCCCCAGCGCCGCCAGCCAATGTGCAAACAAATCGTACAGGCGACCGCGCGCAGAACGAGTCACAGAACTCGAACAGTCGACGCGCGTATAATGTTACCTTGGCGTGCGGATTTTGTGCTCGCCGTGGGCACGAAGAAAGTACGTGCGTTCATCGTATAAACTGGGAAAAAAGAACCCAGGGAAACGATGCCCAGTCGAGTCCGCAACCCCCGGCTCGACTATAATTTCTAAATCAGAAATGGGGTCCATTCAGCAGCCCGAGCAATGTATCCCAATTGTAAAAATCCCACTAGATATCGGTCTTGAAAAAGAGACCCCTCTAGTAGTGGATACGGGCGCTGAAGTAACAATAATTAAAAAGAAAGCAATAAAACCCGTAGAGACCATCAATAAAAAAGACAGCTGTACTTTACAGACTGCTTTCGGGTCAGGAAAAACCCTAGGAAGTTGCAAAGGGAACATTGTCCATAATTCAGAGACAAAAGAAATAAAAATTCCCTGCAAATTCCAAGTAGTAGAAAATATACCTGACCTATCCCACGATGGCCTACTGGGGAACGACGTGCTTTCTAAGCATTGTGACATTGAGGGACCGAAAAAGCAGCTCAAATTTCCGCGTACGGAAATTAACACAGAGGAGTTCTCGTACCCAATTACGTACGAATCGGAACAAATCTGTGAACAAGATGCAATCCGGCCAAAGGGGATAGGACCCGACGGGGTTAAATTATCCACCTGCCGAGTTAAAAAATCATCTGTAAGTACAGATGAGGATTGCAAGGTTCTAGAAGAACCAAGGGCTAGCGAAATAAAAGTTCTAGCGAAAGCACCACTGAATAGCGACATCGGGTGGCACACAATAGTTCTGATCAAACCATTGCGTGTACCTGCGCGATCACAGATGGTGGCTAGAATTCCTGTTATGATATCGGAAGATAAACTCTGCTTGTCTCAGGAGATAAGCGATGGAGTTTTTCTGGCGAACTGCATAACTCCCGCTAGCAAGAGCGAAGCTTTAATAGGTCTACTCAACGTTAACAGTGCTGAAGCCGTCGTCAAAGAGATTAAATTACAATTAATCTCAGCAACGGACTATGACTTAATTCAGATGCCGGGTTTAGAGGAAGAAATAAAAGCAAGTGAAAATGTAAACAGAACGCTTGCAGCCTCAAACCCGAGCTCTAAAAGTAAAAATAAAAAGAAACGAAGCCGCGGATCTCGCCAAATGAGACCGACGAGCTCTAAGGTAAGTAAAAAGAGCCCTGGACCTTGCGTATCAAGGCCAGAGAGCTCAAGTAATTTAAATGGAGGCCAACGAGCCGAAAATCCAAGGCCAGAGAGTCAAATATTTGAAAAAATTCACGGTGAAAAAACTTGTGAAATAAATTATTTTAAAAATCGAGCAGAAGACTCTGCCGAGAACAATCGAAAGGCCAGGTTAGAGGAAGAACTCAACCTGAGCCCTATTTTAAATAAATCCGAAAAGGATGTAATTTTAAAATTATGCCAAGAGTATAATGATATTTTTCACCTAAAAGGTGATTATTTGACTTACACGAGCGCGATCACACACTCTATACCGATTGTGCAAGATCAAGCGCCAATTAACCAAAAAATGTATCGCTTACCTGAAAGACAACGGGAAGTGATAAACGAGCAATTAAAAGAAATGCTCGAAAATAATGTGGTCCAGAGGAGCAAAAGCCCCTGGAACTCACCTTTGTTAGTAGTCCCTAAAAAAGCGGGACCTGACGGAGAAAAAAGATGGAGAGTCGTAATAGACTTCCGAAAATTAAATGAAAAGACCATAGGAGACGCATTTCCTCTCCCTAGGATCGAAGATATACTCGATCAATTAGGTCATTCGAGGTATTTCACTACGCTAGATTTAGCTAGTGGATACCATCAAGTGCTGGTCGAGCCTGAAGACCGACCAAAAACAGCTTTTAGCACCAGTTACGGACACTACGAGTTTAAGCGAATGCCGTTTGGACTCAAAGGAGCACCTGCTACTTTCCAACGCCTAATGAACTATGTTTTAACAGGTTTGCAGGGCTTAGAGTGTTTCGTTTACCTAGATGACATAGTCATCTATGGAAAAAACTTAGAAGACCATAATTCTAAGCTTCGAAAAGTTTTCGATAGATTGAGAGAATATAATCTCAAACTACAACCGGAGAAGTGTCAATTCCTCCGGAAGGAAGTAATTTATCTGGGACATAAATGTACCCAAGAAGGAGCTCTTCCAGATCCAAGTAAGACGGAATGTGTGCAAAATTTTCCCACACCAAAAACCGTCAGACAAGTGCAGTCATTTTTAGGACTAGCCAACTATTACAGGAAATTTATTCCTAATTTTTCAAAAATAGCACGGCCATTAACGAATTTATTACGAAAAGAAGTAAAATTCAAATGGACCGAAAAATGTCAAGAAGCATTTAAGGAATTAAAAAATGCTCTAGTAACACCTCCACTCCTAATATTTCCAGATTTTAACAAACCGTTTAATCTGACAACAGACGCTAGTAATGAAGCGATAGGAGCGGTATTATCCCAGGGTGAAGTCGGGAAAGATAAGCCGATAGCTTTCGCTAGTCGCACCCTAAACAAAGCAGAAAAAAATTATTCCACTATAGAAAAGGAATTATTAGCTATTGTATGGGCGACTAAAAATTTCAGATGCTATCTGCAAGGTCGAAAATTTACGGTCTATACAGACCATCAGCCCCTAAAAGGAGCATTTAATAGAAAAGACCCGAATTCTCGTTTGATGAGATTTCATCACAAATTATCAGAATTCGATTATAATATCGAATATAAACCCGGGAAATACAACACGAATGCAGACGCTTTAAGTCGCATTCCACATGAAAATAAGGAAAATGACGAAAGCCAAACCTTAACGGTAAAGGCACAGATTCATAGAACAGACCCTGAGACTGAAGAAACAGAGCCTAAAAATAATACATTACATAAAGTAAATGTAGTAACAAGGGCCCAATCTAAAAAAATCCAGGAAGAGGCAGAAATCGTGTCAGATAACACTGAAACGAAAACTGACCTAGAGCAAATTACAGAAGCTCCAAAAGAAGACAAACAAGAGGCTATGGTTCCGACTGATACAAGATCAAACCCCGAATTAATTTCGAACCCCGAGGAAATCAAGATAATTTTACGAGATTATCATGATTCTCCCTTCGGAGGTCATCAGGGCGTGATCAAAACTTATAAAAGAATTAAAAAGAAATTCTGGTGGAAAAATATGCTTCGCGATATAAGAAAATATATCAAGCGATGCCCAAAATGTCAAAAATTAAAAGCCTCTCCACAAAATAAAATGCCAATGGTCATTACCGATGTGGCAGAAAGACCCTTTGATAAGGTTTATCTGGACGTTGTAGGACCATTAGAGGAGTCCACGTCAGGAAATAAATTTATTCTGACATTCCAGGACAATCTTACTAAATTTGTAGATTGGTACGCAATGCCTAATGCAGAAGCGACCACGGTAGCACAAATATTTTGTGAAGAAATAGTTACCCGCTACAGAATTCCTAAAGGAATAGTAACAGACCAAGGAACAAATTTCCTTAGCGATCTGTTTAAGCGAATTTGCAAATTATTAAGAATTAAAAAATTGCAAACTTCTGCGTATCATCCGCAATCAAACGGAGCATTGGAGAGAGCACACCGCCCGTTAGTAGAATATTTACGGACAGTGATTGACGATAATCCCAAATCATGGGATCGATATTTAAGAACTGCTGCTTTCGTATACAATACTAGTGTACATGAGGGTACTAAATTAACCCCAATGGATTGCCTTTACGGTTTTACAGCAGATGTTCCATCAAATTTAAAAAGGGAACCAGAACCCTTGTATAATCATGAAGATTACTACTACTTGATTAGACATAAGCTCCAGAAAAATTACGCCACAGCGCGAAAAAATATTCTAGCGAGCAAAACTAAATCGAAGGAATATTATGATAGGAGTTCCAAACCCATTTCTTTCCACGTAGGAGACAAAGTACTCCTAAAGAGCGAAAATAGAAAACATAAGCTCTCGGAAATCTGGGTGGGGCCCTATCTAGTAACGTCCATAGTTTCACCGGTTAATACTGAAATTAAAATAGGCAAACGCCTTAAAGTAATTCATAATAATCGGCTGAAAAAGTACTTCGAATAAAAAAGAAGCATAACAATTTAAATATATAACAGTTTAAATAAATAAAATAATATAATTCTCGGGGATAACAATTGTAATTTTTTTTTTCGGTTGATTTAAAATAAATAAATTAAATAATTAAACAATTAGATATCTTAGCTTGCAATTTGCGCATAGTAATTTTTAAGAATTATTTGAATTAGAAATGATAATAATATATAATTAAATTTTAAATTTCAAGAAAAAATTTAATTTTGTATTGCAAGAAAAATGGAGTTTTACATTTCAAAATAAAATAAAAAGAGGAAAATTTTTGTAGAATCAATTTAGCAAGGTAAGCAATAATAGAATTTTATCAAAAGCAAATTAATTTTTGACATATATTAGAAATTAATGAGTGTTAATTAAGAAATTTAGATTACCTAATGTAATATTTTGAAAAATTAGCAGAATAAATAACGAAAAAGTATTAATGAAAAAAAAATTTAATAATAATGACAGACATTAAGTAATTTCTTTTAACTAAATATTATCAATAAAAAAGTAAACTTTTATACCTTAAGGGAAAAATGAATTTTAAATTATAAAAATAATTGAATTGAAAGTTATGTTAAAAACCCAATAAACATTTTTATATATTAAAACATAAAAAAAAAAATAAAATAAAATAATGTGAAACAATTCATTGTATTAAAACATAAACATTTTAATAATAACTCAAATAATTTTAAAATTTATATAAAAAATAAAAGTAAATATTTTTTGGTAAGAAAATTTGAAAAACAACAATATTTGTACTAACAATGTAAACCGTAACCGATGGGAACGAAATTTTTACGATTGGAACGAAGTATTTTTTTGTTTTTGCGATCGAAATGAAATTTTTTTTCATGACAATAGGAATAATTTTGACCCGCGTATGATCACATTTTTATGATGAAGTTTTATGAACATTTTTTTTAATCGAGTAAAATAAATTTTTTTTTACGATTTAACATTATTTTTTCTCTTCGGATAATATATATATCGAGCGGAAAATCGAGCCTTCTACGTTTAAATATTTTTCTTTGAAAATTTAACTTCTCACACTGAGAATTATTCCTCTTCAAAGAATAATCCTCTTTTTCACAGGGGGAAGGAATGTTATGTAACAAGTATCGGCTTAATTAGCCGATATTGAAATTAAAATATTTTATTTAAAAATAAATTAAAATATTTCATGATGCTGAGTGCTTCACACTTCAGCAGAGAATTTATTGAAACAAAATGTTCTTTGTTAAGCCGAAGTGCCTCACACTTCGCTTAAGGAAAATATTTAAGAAATTGAAGTCAGTAAAGGAAAATATTTGGAAACATAAATTAAAATATTTAAAATAATTTATTAGTCTGGGGTGCTTCACGCTCCAGTCGGGAAACAAAGAATTTAAATAAAAAAGGGAGAGGTACCACTTGAGATCTCATCCCAAGAAAAATGTACCCTTTGTACATTTTTTAAGTACGGTCGAAAAAAATGTGCCCTTACGCATTTTTCGTAAGTGCATCGCCCCGTGGTAAATTGATACTTAGCGCGCGGGCGACGACCTCATTATTAGAAGTGCTCGATAATCGAAGAAAATGCGATCATAGCACACGCGCAACAATGAAATCATTGTTGCAGCATAAAAAGAATGCTTGATCGAATTTTCTTCGGTCACCGACGCCGGAAACCGAGCTTTCCTGCGATCGGAAATTCGAGAACGGATAGAGTTCGAATTTAGAGTCAATCGTGAACGGTCGATTTAAGACGAGCCGCGAATTTTAATAATTCTAATAAGAGAGTTCAATTTTTGAGTCAAACGTGATCGGTCGCCTTAAGCCGAGCCGCGATTCGTAATAAGTTTAATAAAAAAGTTCGTGTCGTGAGACCGGTGTTAAAAGTTAAATCGGTGGTGGATTAACGGTTAATCGGGTGGTAGTTTAACGAAAGAAAATTAAGTTCAATCGGTTATGGTGAGAGAACAGTGTAACCTTGGTAGTTGTAAGTACCGCAACAGAAAGTGTAGTGCCAAGGTGTAGTTAAGAATAATTGTCATTCCAACACTTTTGTGTATTTAGTGTAGTGGAGTGTAATAAAAACAAATACACCAGAACAGTTGTAGTTTTAGTGCAGAGACAGCACACCGAATCCTCACCAGATCCCCATTACCGGAAGAACCCCGGTTCGCCACATGAACCTCTAGACGACAAAGATAAGTACTCGTTTCAGTAGTAGCAACCGAAGTTGTACCCCGACAGAGTGTTGCAATAAAGAAATTTATTGTTGCAACACACTGGGTGTAATACCCAGAATACAACATGGCTTTTCCTAAGACATAAACCTTCGAAAATCAATTAGGAAGCTGAAAAGCAACCTCCCATACAAATTTGCTTTTGAAAAGCTGAATTGGCTCACGCCCTAAAAAGTTAATTCAGTATTTCGTGTACTCTCACTGGTAATAACTTATGATACATTCGGCTATTTGCAGTGATGCAAACACTCTGGAAATCTCAAATTCCATGTGCCCTGATAAATTAAATTTTGTCAAATACTTTATTGAATTTTTATAAATTTATCTTGAAAACCAACAACTTACGAAAATCTTTAATGTAATGGCAATTTCATAGATAGTCACATACAATCATCTGATCTGTGATAGTTCTGTTGCTATAGATTTGAATTGAAATAATTTATGAAAAAAAATTCAACAAAAATGTTTGCTTTTCTGACAAAAGAGATTAAGGCTTTGTCTCTCACCCTGTATAGTTCGTTTATCTACAAACATCTAAATCTGCATTCATATTTAATAAGTACTTTTTCATAGCTAAGAGCCACAGCATAGTGTCATATTCACACATACATATTTTAAATTCTTATTTTTAATTTCACTGAATGTACGCAATAATTAACTTCGAATGGCTGAAATGCCAAGAATTTAAATGAAGATCCTACTTGAATTGATATATGATTATATGCTTTGTATGGTAATGTGTACCCGGCATATATCCAATTGTAAACAGACGTCTGTCTGTCAGATTTAGATAGGGCTCTAGTGTCCGTCAGTCGAAGAACCGCCATAATTTTCGGTGACCTCTTGCTGACCTTTTGATCTTTGGAGCCAAGGAGAGCGGACGTTCAGACCAAACGAAAAGAAAACTTGGAAAAACGAGGAGGAGTTAACGAGGAGGGAAAGTAAGAACTGGCCTAGGTTATCCACTATTTTAATTTTGTGGAGCGCCATCTAAATCCCCTTTTTTTTCCGAAGGGAAGAGCATTTTTCTTTTGTCCTTAACTTTTAAAAGCTATCACACATAATACACAATTTACACAAGTACACCACACAACATACAATCATCGCGGCAACAAAAAGGCAAAATAGAAGAAGCGCAGCATCCTAGCGCAACAACACTTAAAATACGCACATAACGACGCTGCCGAGACACACAACATATTTTCACCACATAACACATCATAATTGCTACACCAAACACACATCACACACACAGAACTCATATCTCGGACTCTACATATCACACACCCAACATGCACATCACCAAACATACAACATAACTTAAACATTACGACTCCCTCCAGTGCAGGATACACAGCCCGAGACCCATATCATTTTTTATCTAAATTGTGCTTTAAATAAAAGTTGCACTTGCGAGTAAAATTTTATGTAAAGACTTTATTTTAAGGTTCCTTCAGGCCAGAAGTTCTATTGTTGATTGAAGGAAAAATATCTTCAGTAGTAAAAATGCGGACGGATGCAGTTCGACGATCAGACATGTTTGGCCTCGTTAGTTTCTTGCAGGATATCTTCGCAGTGGGTATTTCGAGTTTGGGGAGTATGTATTTGGTGATATCTTCACTGGATCTAGCATAGCTGAGTCGAGAGACAAACAGAGATGGGGTAGGTTTCACCACCTCCAAGTTGACCGAAGTAGATGTCGCGATGGTGCCAGTAGAGAGCTGTTGAGCATGTTCGATAGCCAAAGGTTGAGGTCTGCTATGATTATTGCGATCAGACTCAGAGATGCTGACGGAAGTAGTATCGATCATTGCTGGGGACGGCGAGTGAGTTTTCCTAGAAGGTGAAACTTGACTAGGAGACTCCTTCGACACAATAGATCTGATCAAAGAAGCGCCTTTGGAAGTAGAAGCCGACTGCTTGGATGTTATAGCAGAGGAATTACGACTGGAAGGTCACACTTTCGAGGAAGTTTGGGATTCAGTCCGTAAAGCGCATATGGGTTCACGTTGCCTGACATCGGGTGTCCTCGAAGCTATGCTCGGTAAGGGTGTGATAGCCTTCAGTAATTTCGGTGAGCAAGACAGAGATAGCTGAATGACCAGCAACCAGGTCCCTAACTTCCATCAGCGCATTAGTCATGTTGTGGGTGGCACTACTGGAAAGCGACACATCGCGGCCTGGTCTAAACTCTAAAGTCCGCTAGAGTGTCCGCAGTAATATCTTACTTATTAAGCGCTTTGAATGACTGCTCAGCCGCGCCTTTAGAAGATGATACGATTTGAGCTAATGTATAACCACAAAGCAAATATTTGCTTGGTGGTATGATAGAAGCCAAGGAATCAATCTTAGCAGATAATGCAGCAAGCTCTTCCGATTTCACCTTAGGACATTCCTACAAGCTCCTTGCGAACAGCAGCAGCCAAGTCAAAAAGCCCCCCACGAGTCGCACCTATGCATCCTTTCAAGTCACACACCTGAAGATCATCAGTCATCTTATATAGTATATCTATCCGTATCTATCTATATACCCTCCAATGATGAGAATGAGCCGCGCGCGATTTGCTCTTGTCCTTATCCAGTGGAGGAAAAATAACTTTGAAGAGGCACACCCTGAAAAGCTTGCGCCCATTCGTGTACCCAATGTCAAAGCTGTTTTGCTTAATATTTACAGCTTGGCACATCTTGTTATTATAATGTCTTTGATTTCAGTTTTTCATGCATTCCAGACTTCAACTATTTGTGCAGATATACATATGTAAGTCCAAAAGCCTTCAAGACATGGCAGTGTTTAATATCACAGCAATCAGGGCATGTGTAGGTTCGGTTTTCCTTGCCACTGATGTTAACTGCGTTTCACACAGCCAAGACGAAAACGGTTTGCCACAAACACCAACACATTCTATCCACTCTGTGTCGGTGTCCAAGGTGCAAGATTGGCAAACTTTGAAGAATGCATTATATATGGTTTGAGTCTCGGAAACATACGGTTAAAAATCTTGGAGTAAATTTTAATACTACTTTAATATTACAGCCCAAATGCAATACAATCTGTATTTAGTTTTAATTATTGTTAAATATTGAAAGTAAATGTAATATATTTTGCATAACAGTATAATGTTTATGGTATTCCATTATAAAACTAATATCGATTGCATTGATTTTCATAAAGTCGTATTGAGTTTAAATTTATTAGTATTCATTTTCAATACAATATATAAATTCCTTTTTAATCCCCTTCCTTATAAGAGAGATGATGAAATGACTTTAATATACTCGTATTAAAATTAAATCCTCACATATTTAAATTAACTCTGTTGTGTATTGAAACAGATTTAAATTTAATACCTGCAGTGTTGCATATAAATATTTGTGTATTAGAATTTATCGCATAGACGCGGTCCTTTTCAGGATTGCATCATTCTATTTGATGTTTTTCCTAGAACAATGCCTTTTCCCGCAATATGTAGAATTGTGTTCGTTGTGAGTTGAATTTCCGCACAGTTTGTTTGATCTCTGAGGTCGAAACATCGTGCGTGATATAATCAATTTTTGTTTCATCATCTCGTTAATGCCGGGTTGTTTTTAAATTTTTTTTATCAGAAGATGCCAAATATAAGAAAATTGTAAAACACAGTGGAGATGGTGACTACCTTACAGTTGCTAACGTTTTAATTTCAAGTAAGTCTTATTTTATTACTTTTAATATTGTTACACATATAATAGCAGTAATATATTTGGTATATCCTGAAATCTTCATTTTATTTAAGCGACGATATTATTATTTTTATTTAATAATTAGTTATACCGGATGGATATTCGGAGAGCTTTGTAATAAAAGATTTCCATGGTTCAACCATAGATATAGAAGATTTATTGCCAATAATGGAACAATATAAAAACTGCAGTTGCTTTGGCTTATTATTAGAATTGTTGACAGTTGAATCTGAAAGCAAGGAGAGTTCTGAACCTGGAATGTTGAAAAGAACTAATGCTGTTATTGACTCTGAAATTATTATTAATGATCTAGTAAGTATCTACATATACAATTTTGAAGGTGTGCCGTGCAAATTACAAAATAAAGGGCTACGGCTCACGTGCTGCCTTTCTGCAGTGTTAAAAATTTGATCCAACGAAAGTAGTAGAAATTAGACGCGATTAATGATAATAACTAAATAACTAAATAACTAACTAAAAAACTCTTAAGAAAAGAGTAATAGTAGAATAGGATAAATAGTAATAGTAAATTAGAGTAAAAATACGAGTAGGTTAATAAAAACAAAAAAAAAATATTTTATTTATGACATGTTTATTTAAACATTAATTTATTTGTTTATAAATATTGAACATTAAGGAATCCATTAAGGAAATATATGTGTAAATCGATAAATTTAAAAATTACATCAACCTATCCACACATGTGACAAAACATATGGAAAATGGTTTTAGTAAATTTTTTCAGATTTTAAATTTATTTGTTCAATAATATATTATGGTTATAAAATCGTGGGCGCATAAAATAATTGACTAATTATATGATTTAGTGTGTTCTACTTAGTCTCTATTTAAAACAATTCGCTAATTGATCGCATCTTTGAGTTATACACAATCAAGCGCTCACGATTGTAGAACCATAATAAATTATTGAACAAATAAATTTAAAATCTGAATAAATTTACTAAAACCTTTTTCCATACACTAAGAGAAAAAAATACTAAAATAAAGTAATTATTACAAAAATACGAGTAAACCCACGACAACAAAAATTTTGTAATAACTACAAATTGATTTTTTTTTGTAATACTATTTTGCAGTTTCAAGTATATAATTTTGTAATTCCCAGTGTACAGTCTTGTAATTCCAAGTATATTTTCTTGTAATTTTAAATGTAGTTTCTGGTATTATCAAGCACAATGTTTTGCAATTTCAAACATAATTTTAGCAATTTTTCTATTATTCCTTTATTGTAATACCTAGTACTCACATAGTTTTTTTTTTGTTTTCCTTTTGTATTTAAAGCAAGGTAGCTCTGTATTCATTACAATTCTTTCTACTTTGATACTGACACCGCTAAACTTAATAATCTCTTTCGGTAATTTTTTATTATATTAAATGTATAAAAGACGAAGAAATCGAGTTTTAATTTTTCTGCGTCTCTTTAAGCTATATACTATATAGGGACCCAAATCAGAGGTACCGTTGTACGAAAGTTTGTTCAAATTTGTAGAGTTTCCAAAATGTTGGTCGCCATATTGGGTCCATCATTTCAAATCCCGTGAATAAAATGAAAAGGAACCCATATCTTAAGTCGGGATATGTAGTGTCTTCACAAGAAAAATTAAAATGATTGGACCAAGTGTACAGCCGTGATTGAGCAGCAAATATGTATATTGGGTCCGCCATTTTGGATTTCCAAATTTCAAAATTAGTATCACCGATTTTCCTTTACATTATTTGAAATGGAAATTCTTTTAATTTCCAAAAAATCCACCGCCATATTGAGTCCGCCATTTTGAATTTCCAAATTCTGATAATAGATTCTAATTTAGTGGTCTCAAAGTACTCCGGTACTAATTTTCACTAAATTCGTTGAATTTCGGAAATTTTTGGTTGCCATATTTGAGCTACCATCTTGAACTTTTAAATTTCGAGAGTATATTCGCTATCAGAACCTCGGAAAATCGCTGGGTAACAATTTTCATCGCAGTCCCTAGAATTTTACAATTTCTATCCCGTGAATAAAAGGTAGCATATGTCTTAGGCCGGGATATGTAGTGCCTTCATTTAAAAAATGAAAATGGTCGGATCAAGCATTAAGGCGTGATTGAGCAACAAACATATTGGATGCGCCATTTCGGATTTCCAATTTTTGGTAACAGGTATGAAATTAGTGTCGCCGATTTTCCTCTACTTGATGAGAAAATTCATTTTAAAACATTGTAATTGATGAGAAAATTCTTTCACTTTCTAAGAAATCAGTCGTCATATTTGGTCCGCCATTTTGAATTTTCAAATTTTGATAGAAGCTTCAAATTAGTGTAACCGATTTTCCTTTGCATTAATTAAAATGAAAATTCTTTTAATTTCCAAAAAATCAATCGCCATATTGAGTCTGCCATTTTGAAGTTCCAAATTCTGATAATAGATTCGAATTTCGTGGCCTCAAACTACCCCGGTACTAATTTTTGTTAAGTTCGTTGAATTTAGCAAATTTTTGCCAGCCATATTTGATCCGCCATTTTGAATTATTAATTTTCGAAAGAATATTTACAATCAGGACATACAAAAATCCCTAGATACCAATTTTTATGGATCTGCCATTTTAAACTCTGTGCATAGAAAGTAGCTGTTGTGACCACAACACAACAATTCTGACATTTCACTAGAACTGTCATGTCAGTCATCAGCTGATTCAGTCACAGCCGACATCAGCTGTTCCTGTCATGGCGGAAATCGGCTAATGGCTCCGCCATATTAATCAGCGCCATCTTATCACGACGCCACCTAGCCACTCATCATGGAAACTCTTGCCTCCGAACATTCCCAAATCGTATTAATACCGGAGGCAAGAGCCGAAGAGGACACATTCAATCACCGGCTTTCCGGTAAGACACCTCGACTGGCTTTCCAGCGAAAAGTAAGAAGATTTCTTCTAATCAGGCTTTCCTGAACTCTTTAGGTTTTCCTAAACACTGCACCAAGGCTTTCCTCGGTGTACATCAGGCTTTCCTGAACTCTTTAGGCTTTCCTAAACCCTACACAAAAGGTTTTCCTAAAGTGTACATCCAAATTCCGACTTATTACCGCCAGGATTTCCTGAATGTAATTAAGTAATTCAAATCCCCTGCGTTCATTTCGTCTGCAGTACTTAACGTACGCCCACAGACGCTAAATCGACTGTATCTATACATAACTATATTCCATAAATATTTTCCTTCACTAATCCAATACTTTATCTCCCTTTCTCGTTTCAGATTAAATTTAGAAATTAGAATTAAGATTGTAGATTTAAATATTTGAATTAGTATTTTAGTTTTCATTTTATTTATTGTTTGGTTATCTCTTGAATTATTTTTGTAAATTGAATTGTTATTTATTTTATATTTCATTACTTTTATACCAAGACTGAATTACAATCATTTATTTCTATTCGTTGACTTAAATTTTATATTTTCATTGAATAAATTTTCATTTTTATTAATACCAAAAATTCTTGTTGTTATTTTAACTCCCCTCGCTTTCTCCCTACTGTGAATCAGTACCTCTTTATGTGGTGCCTGGTATAGGCCCCAACATTGGTCCTTCGAGCCGGATATACATATCCAATTTATCTTAAAAAAGCGAGGAAGTTAAAATGGCAAAAAGATTATTGAGTCAACAAAATGCTCTGCACGAGCAACTCAAAGAATTGGCTGATTCTCTGTCTAAAAAGACATCAGAACAAATTAACAAAGGTGTGCTTACAACATACCTACAGTTGATTGATTCCGTATAGGATCAAATACAAAAGGGCCATTTACATATAATTCAAAGAGATACTCCAGACGTCGAGGAATATTTAAATAACAAGGAATATGTTGATTCACAAAGTTTATATATAGATACAGTCTCCAATATAAAAGAACTCTTAAGTACCTTCGAAACTATCGAAGTTCCCGCACCTCAGTCACCAACTACAATCAAAGCTGAGGTTAAACTTCCCAAGATCTCAATTCCAAAATTTGAAGGATCTTACTCTACATGGAGATCCTTCCACGACTTATTCAAGTCCATTATCCATGAAGGGAAGGGACTTTCACGGGTACAAAAATTACAGTACCTCAAAACATCAGTGACAGGCGAAGCTGAATGCTTACTTAGGCAATTTGATGTCACTGACAGTAACTATGAAAAGGCTTGGGAATTTTTACAAAAACGATACAATAATAGAAAGGTACTAATAACCACACATCTAAGCACTCTGTTTAATGCAACAAGCATTAAAACAGAATCCGCGCAAGCAATCAAGGCTCTGTTAGACGAGACCGAAGAATGCTTACACGAACTACGCAGTTTAGGAACAGCCACAGATTCATGGGACCCTGTTCTCATACATCTTCTTACAAAACGGCTCCCTGCTGAAACCCATTATAAATGGGAACAAGAGCAAGGCGACCGTACCGAACCACCCTCCTATAAAGAATTCGTCAAATTCTTAGAAGCACGATTTCGAACATTGGAGGTGTTACACAGTGCTCGACCAAGCACAGCCAAGGTCTCTCCAAAGAGCACTCATTCGTTTTTTCTTAAAAACACCGCTTGTCCAAAATGCAAGCAAACTCATCCGCTGCATAAATGCCCTCAATTTCGGCAAATGCCAGTCAGTAATCGTCTAAACTTAGCAACAAAACTACAACTATGTAAAAATTGCCTAAGTATAGGACATACTACTAATGAATGCAGGAGTCAGCATTCATGCTTCAAGTGTCAGAAGAAGCATCACACTCTTCTACACTTAGAATCCCAATCAAAGGGAAAACAAACTATTCAAAACAAACAAGACTCCAACAAATCGGTTAAAAGCAAGTCAGATGATACCTCGCAAGAACCGAAGGCGTTCTTTAGCCGAAATCATCAACGAGCACTTCTTGCAACCGCAGTAGTGAATATCCCCAGCAAAACAGGGGAATTGCACTCATTCCGAGCTCTAGTCGACTCGGGATCTCAAGTCTCTTTTATTTCTGACCGAGCAGTCAGAAAACTCCAGCTCCAAAAGATTCCGGCAAACATGGAAATCACAGGACTGAGTAGTACACCAACCGCACGTGTAAAGCCTCAAGTAAATTTTACTTTACACTCAAAAACTACGACATTTCAAACGAATATGTCAGCATTAGTTTTAAAAAATATCACTGACAGTACTCCACCATATTCGGTAGACACGTCAGAATTAACGTATCTACTAAATCTCAACTTAGCAGATCCTAAGTTCGCTACACCCAGCTCCATTGATTTACTTCTTGGAGCAGACATTTTCGCTAAAATACATAGTTGAAGATGGCATAATAAAGGGTGGAGATACACAACCCACCGCCCAAAATACGCAGCTTGGATGGATCCTTATAGGTAGTCTAAAGGGAACCTCCAACGGCACTAAGGCATTTACAATTCAAGCTCACGAAGCCAATCTCGATGAGCAATTACGTCGTTTCTGGGAACAAGAAGAAATTTCTACACCAATTGTTCACCCAGACGATAAAAAATGTGAAGAGATCTATCAAAATACATACCAACGTCTCTCTGACGGACGATACCAGGTCCAATTACCCTTTCGGGATTCTAAAGGACCTGAGTTAGGTAACTCTCGAAACCTCGCAGTCAAGCAATTCCTACAATTAGAGAAAAGATTTGAGAAAAATCCAACTCTAAAAACGGAATATAAAAATTGTATCAACGAATACAAATCTCTTCAACATTTAGTAGAAGTTCCAAAAGGCGACACTTCCACCAACACAAACTACTATCTTCCACATCACGCTGTGATGAAGGAGAGCTCTACTACCACTAAAGTTCGCATTGTCTTCAACGCGTCAGCAAAAACTACAAATGGACAATCGTTGAACGAACAACTGCTAGTAGGACCTATCATTCAACCCACACTATGGGCAATACTACTTCGATGGCGTCAATACAAGTATGCCATCTCAGCAGACATCGAGAAAATGTACAGAATGGTAAATCTAGATCCATGCCATCAACAATTTCAAAGAATTATATGGCGAGACAATCCAATGGATCCTTTAAAAGATTACCAGCTCACAACTGTCACATTTGGATGTGCTTCTGCTCCATTCCTGGCTATTAGGACACTCCAACAACTCGCCAAAGATGAGGAACAAACCTTTCCAGGAGTGGCAGAAATCATACGGAACGACTTTTATGTCGATGATGTTCTGACTGGAGCCCACGACATTCCATCAGGCATTCAGCTACAACAACAATTAAAATCAACCTTGGCCCTGGGTGGTTTTAATCTAAGGAAATGGGCTACAAATCACCCAGAACTACTCCAAGGAATACCACCAGAGCACAAAGAGATTAAAAATCCTTTGGAGCTTTCCATCAACGAGTACATCAAAACTCTTGGAATTAAATGGTGTCCTACAAATGACCAGTTTTCGTTCAATCTAAACTTAACACCAACAAAACCATCATATACTAAACGTAAGGTCCTATCGGAAGCTGCTACCTTGTTCGATCCATCATCCATGGACTGATTCAAAAATAACATTGGCATGGATTCATGGTCAGCCATCTCGTTGGAAAACATTCGTGGCCAATAGAGTGGCTGAAATACAGCAAAGTACCGATCCCCAAGTTTGGAGACATATTGCCTCTAAAGACAATCCAGCCGATGTAGCTTCGAGAGGAGTAACTGCTACAGAGTTACCATCTCTAAAAAATTGGTGGCATGGACCACAATGGTTGGAAGGTACAGATTGGCCTCTACAGCAAACCCTACAGTATGAAACAACTGAGGAAGCTAAGCGATTCAAAGGATTGGCTAGTCTAGTCAAAGACACGACGTGGTTGGAAAAATATTCAACGTTCACAAAACTTGTTCGAGTAACTGCATATTGTCTACGTCTAATAAATAATCTACGGATAAAATCAGAGGAACGTATATTGACAAATTTTCTGTCAACTTCCGAATTACAGGAAGCGGAGTTACGGATTATAAAATTGGTGCAACTATCTGAATTTAAAGAAGAACACCACGCTTTGAAAAAAAAAGCGACAAATATCCAATAAAAGCCGATTACTCTGCCTCAATCCATTTTTAGACAAAAATGGTTTAATTCGAGTCGGAGGAAGATTGAACAACACAACTCTGTCCTACAACCAAAAACATCCGATCGTTCTACCAAATAGACACCACGTCACAAAACTGATCATTTCTCAAGTGCACAAACTCACACTCCATGGAGGAACGCAACTTACGTTAAATACCCTTCGGAACAAGTACTGGCTTCTCAACGCCAGAAATACAATTCGATTTCACATCCAAAAATGCGTTACATGTTGGCGAAACAAGCCTACATTGACCTCTCAAATCATGAGCAGTCTTCCTTCTCCACGTGTTAATCCAGCATTAACATTCGAACATACCGGAGTTGACTATGCCGGTCCTATCGACATAAAGAGTTCGAAGTTACGAAACGCCAAAATTATTAAAGGCTACTTAAGCATTTTTGTTTGCCTTAGTACAAAAGCTATTCATATCGAAATTGTGACAGATTTAACTTCACAATCCTTCATCGCTGCATTAAAGCGATTTATTAGTCGACGCGGTCTTTGCGCTCACATTTATTCCGATTGCGGAACCAATTTCGTTGGAGCAAGTAAGGAAATCTCCAAAGGCATTAAAAATCTCCCCAAAGAAATAGCTAATGATCAAGCTACTTGCCAGATCACTTGGCACTTCAACCCCCCATCAGCTCCTCACTTCGGCGGATTATGGGAAGCGAATGTCAAACTTGTTAAGACTCATTTAAACAAAACATTAAAAACGACAAGTTTAACATACGAGGAACTTCATACTGTGATCTGTCAAGTAGAAGCTTGTGTCAATTCCAGACCACTGGTTCCAATGAGCAACGACCCGACCGATTTCAACGTGCTCACACCAGGACACTTTCTTACTGGAAGAAATTTGCTGGATCTTCCACGAAACGAAAGCCTCAGCACGATCACCACTCCCATCAAAAGATGGAATTACGTCCAACATCTCACCAATTTATTTTGGAAACAATGGACTATAAACTACTTACACACTTTGCAAAATAGGCCAAAGTGGAAACAAACTCAGCCTAATTTTCAAATAGGAGAATTAGTACTCATAGCGGACAACAATACCGCACCATTAAAATGGTTATTAGGCCGAATTATCAAAACATTCCCAGGTCCTGATAACAATATTCGAGTAGTCGAAATTCAAACTAAGAATTCAGTTTTAACTCGACCTATAACCAAAATAAGCAGGCTACCTATGGAGCCCTAGCTTTAGCACATCCTTCATTAATCACTAAAACGCCCTCTACAAACTCAAATTTACACTTAAAATACACGTGTTAAATCGGCGGAAGTAGGATCAAAGCAACGCAAAAAAACGCAATCAGTCTTCATAAAATCTTTATTTCTTTCAACAAGGGTAACAAAAAATCTTCAAATTTATACAACATAATTCTACAAAATAAAATCTACGCTTTACAAAATCAAAAGAAGGTAATTATTTCAGATTTACAAAAAAAAAGGATGTCTGGCCCTTGGTATGCCCATTTTTTCCCGGAATTGTCTGACTCTGAGACAGAGGATCTCCTCAATATTGATGATCTGCCGAAGTTATCATCTGATTCGGAGCTTGATGAAAACGCCGGCAAATCTCTCAAAGTAGACCTACGAACGCTGACCCAGCCAGCAAACGTTCAACCCTTCCGTCCACCATTTGAGGCTCACACTGCATCCGCCGAATTAAAAACCATCCGGCGGCAGCTGGAAACCGCCCCATGGCAACGCAAGCGAACGGTACCTGTGCCCGTGGCTACACAAACCGGATCTAAAGTGCTGAAATCCGGTTCAACTCTGTCTGGCCGCAGCCCCCACAAGATTCCAGGGCTTCGAGTGTACGGAGCAGAGACCATCAAGGCACCGACACCAGCCTTATGCCAGACGCGACCACGTACGGCTGCTCGGCCACGAACAGCTGTTCGGCCTCGAGCGGCTGCTCGTACGATTGCCCGACCTCCCACGGTCGAAACTCGTCCCTATCCAATTGCTCGGCCCGCCTCCACACATCAGCCCTCCTCGCGAATTCGATCGTCCGCGATCCAAACGTCCCCGGCAGCTCGATTTTCCCCGGCGACTCGACCGTATTCCGCCGCATTGGATCAACCGTCTGCGCAGCTGCCAGTGAAGGGCAATCATGCCATGTCGACGCCCATTTCAGCGGCAATCCGGCCTCGTTCCTCAGAGGCTGCGCAAACGCCCTCCGTAAACCAATATTCTTTTCCAGTGTCTGCTAATTCTATAAAAACTAGACAGCCATCAACGACGCAACATCCGGTGACCTCATCCGCAGCGGCAGCAGGCCGTACCACAGCTACATCTCAACCCACATCTACCACCAGCTGGACACGGGCACCCAACCGAGGGCACTTCTTATGCGACAACAAAATCTGGAGTCAGCTTTTGAAGGAGGCCATTCCCTGGGACATTGTGTTCCAGGCAAAAAGCAGCGCTCGATTCCCCACCGCCAACGGCGACACGGTTCGCTTCATCCGCCTGCCAAAAACTGGCAAGTTAAAAGTTAAGTGGCAGCGAAAAAGTCGTAAGTTACCTTTCCTTCTACTTCCTATCCTCCTGTGTCGTCAAGTTTTCGGGGTGGCAGGATGTTGTGACCACAACACAACAATTCTGACATTTCACTAGAACTGTCATGTCAGTCATCAGCTGATTCAGTCACAGCCGACATCAGCTGTTCCTGTCATGGCGGAAATCGGCTAATGGCTCCGCCATATTAATCAGCGCCATCTTATCACGACGCCACCTAGCCACTCATCATGGAAACTCTTGCCTCCGAACATTCCCAAATCGTATAAATACCGGAGGCAAGAGCCGAAGAGGACACATTCAATCACCGGCTTTCCGGTAAAGGCCCGCGCCCATAGAGTCCGGAATTTGTGCGGAATTTGCTCGACTCCGGTAAGCTTAAAGCTATTGACATCCGGAAATCAGAGGTATCGCCCATAGAATCCGGAATTTCTGCGGCAAGCTTTATCTCTCAAAGGCAAATTAAGATTAAAAAAACAATCAAGAAGCAACTTTTATTGAAAAGAAAACGATGGATGTTTGATTTTATTGCAGGGAAGGCGCCGCTTTTAGATGTGACCCATTTTATCAGGTCACTGACAGGACTGCTAGCGTAGACCCAAACCTTTTTAGCAAACCACGCCAATTAAAATGCTCAAAAACCCGCACAAATATGTTTTAACACAATTAAATAACAAATAATTAAATTGCCACGAACGAATTTCTGTTATATCTCGGGATCAGCAGTCCAATGTTTAATATTTCAAAATGTTTTCAAGGTTTAGAAACTTTCGCTGGAAGCTTTCCTTGCCGCATGTAGTACGGACCAAAAGTTAAGAAATGTTCAACTTTTCAATTCGGCCGCGACTGCGGCAACGCGTTTCTATGGGTGCACCCCCATAAGAAAGCATGTAGTTCAACTTACGTTTTCCGGAGTCGGACGAATTCCGGACTCTATGGGCGCGGGCCTTAAGACACCTCGACTGGCTTTCCAGCGAAAAGTAAGAAGATTTCTTCTAATCAGGCTTTCCTGAACTCTTTAGGTTTTCCTAAACACTGCACCAAGGCTTTCCTCGGTGTACATCAGGCTTTCCTGAACTCTTTAGGCTTTCCTAAACCCTACACAAAAGGTTTTCCTAAAGTGTACATCCAAATTCCGACTTATTACCGCCAGGATTTCCTGAAAGTAATTAAGAAATTCAAATCCCCTGCGTTCATTTCGTCTGCAGTACTTAACGTACGCCCACAGACGCTAAATCGACTGTATCTATACATAACTATATTCCATAAATATTTTCCTTCACTAATCCAATACTTTATCTCCCTTTCTCGTTTCAGATTAAATTTAGAAATTAGAATTAAGATTGTAGATTTAAATATTTGAATTAGTATTTTAGTTTTCATTTTATTTATTGTTTGGTTATCTCTTGAATTATTTTTGTAAATTGAATTGTTATTTATTTTATATTTCATTACTTTTATACCAAGACTGAATTACAATCATTTATTTTTCTATTCGTTGACTTAAATTTTATATTTTCATTGAATAAATTTTCATTTTTATTAATACCAAAAATTCTTGTTGTTATTTTAACTCCCCTCGCTTTCTCCCTACTGTGAATCAGTACCTCTTTATGTGGTGCCTGGTATAGGCCCCAACAGTAGCCTACATGCAAAATCGGGATGTGTAGTGCCTTCACTTTAAAAATGAAAATGATCGAACCAAGCGTTAAGGTGTGACTGAGTAACAAACATATTGGGTCCGCAATTTTGAGTTTTCAAATGTTGATAGTAGATTCGAAGTAAGTGGCCTCAAGATATTTATAGTACCGATTTTCAATTAAATTCGTTGAAATTCAAAAATTGTTGTTCGCCATATTAGATCCACCATCTTGAATTTCCAAATTTTGAGTGTAGATTCGTAATCAGGTGCTCCAAAAACCCCCAAACACCATTAAATCTACATAGCATTTTAACTCAAGTACCTAACGTAACGTTAATTTTCTCAAATAAATTAAAAGCATTTTTAATCATAGCTATTAGATATTAGGCATATATGGGCATTTTGTGGCTCATTATGTTTTTTTACTACAAATAAAAATTGGGTTGAATGACATTCCACGATCCATTTTTGAAAAAAAATGTGGTGAAGGAACAAAATTAAATATTTTTTCAAAAATCACACAATTCTGAATAACTCTAAAACCGTTAGCGTTCTGCCATACATATAGAGGGTCAAACTTGCATTTCAGCTCCTCTCGTCCTGACGAGAATACGTCGAGTTCCCAGTAACCCTATATATACATACAGTGGTGGCCAAAAAAATAAGAGAAAGCGCTTTTTCTGAAATATTTCAATATTACAGTTATATTTTTATAATTAATCTACACAAACTTTATTCTTTCTTGAAATAAATAATATTCCTTTTATTTAACATAAATAATTTCCAAATAGTCAATTACAATGATAAAAATTTCACATAATTAAGTAATCAGTAATTTTTTTTGCTGGTCAAAAAAATAATAGTTCGGTATAAAATGACCTAAAAATATAATAAAAATCAGGTAAATATCCAATATATGGTTTAATAGTAGACGATGAATAAGAAATGTTTTATTTTAATGAATAAAAAACAACTGAAAATACCTTATCATTTTGTTTTGTTTACATTTTATTATAATGAGCAACTATTAACAAAATCAAAATTCAAAGGAGCGTTGTAACTTAAAAAAATTCCTACTACTTAAGGCTTTTTTGTCTCCGATCGGATAAGGAATCAAGACAAGGGCTATCGGAATTCTTGATTTAACCGTTAATACCTTTCTAATGATATATCATTATATATATCAAAAAATAGTCGCAAAATGGTAATGAGAAACATGTATAGTACAGTATAACTCTGAACGGACAAGGATTTGGTACTAGGCGCCATAGTGACTTCTATTCAGCTCAAAAAGACCTATCCAACGTTGTATTACACATAGCTATTGGAGGGGGTACCAAAATGTACATCATCCTTTGTTGTGGTTTTTTGGACGGCCCCTCCTTTCTGCTTGTTTTTCGGGTAAATTTCGCTCTTTCAATATCCTAGCTATAACACATTCAGAACGATGCAGAGCCTGTGCGATAAATTTATACGTTTTGCCTTGATCTCGAAGTTGAAGAATTAATCGATTTTCTTCTTTGGAACAATGCTTTGCACGCCCCATAACTTATATCAAATTTATTGAGAAAATGTTCAAAAACTATGTTACACACTGATCCTATCCTATCTATACCAAATTGGTGAAATATAACAGAAAAACTGAAAATTTCCGAAGCACTCTTATTATTTTGTCCGCGCCAAACAAAGCCTTCGCAGAAAAAAGTAACGGTACCTTTCTTAATACATATGGAAAATTAGCAATGGCGTAAAAGGCGTTTTACAGTAAAAGGAAATAAAAGTTGTACACTTCATATGCCACAAAAGAATGCGTTATAAGGAAAGGATTCATGAAATTTGAAATTTTGAGGCAATCACTCTTATTATTTTGGCCACCACTGTATATGTATGTATATATTATAGAGATGCCAAATGAAAATTATAACTGGATATTTTGTCTAGTTACACTTTCAATTTGGCACAGCTCAGTAATTAGTCGGCTAAATTTCTCATACAAAAATAGAATTTAGCAAGCACTTAGCCGGTTTGGCTGGCACAAAGCCTAAATAAAGCCGGGAAAAGGACGAATAAGATATCGAAGTTATAATTTTATTTCTTCAAACTAGACTGACTAAAACTAAAACTTAAACTTAAAATACATAAAGGAGAAGAGGAGGAAACTAAAGCGTTACATAATCAAACAGTCTTCTATAAGAAAAAAGTAGGTACTGAGTTGTCTGAGTTGTTGAAAAGTCTACTCGCTAGAATACTTTTCGTTGAAAAGTTGACTTTTGAGAAAAAAAGTCTGGTTTGGCACACAGCCAAAATCTGTTTTATATAAATTGCATTTCCCAATTTATTTTGCAAAAACGGTTATAAATTATTTACATTGAAGCCCTTGCAGCTTAAGGGAGGAGGTCTTTTTACAGCTCTCTATTTAAATTACGTATTTTAACAACAAAGTAATAGGTGGTTGTAGTAAAAACTGATCACCATTAGTTCGTCCTATGTATATCCGAAATTCAATTAAGAGCCAATTGTTCCCGCGCACCAATGGGAAAGGAAGTGAACAATTGGTGGAGAGTGTCACTGAGTGTGCTATTCCGCCTACAATGCGCAGAGCGAAATCACCCATCTGGCTCGAGTATGTATATATACGAACTACTATTGTGCAAAGCGTTTTTAAAAACCTTTCCAGGTTAATCGAGAATTATTGCTTCCAGCAGACGGTCACTAACAATTAACCCGAGGACCCGACTATTGAAGAGCCAACAAATGGCGCCTTGACGAGCCCGAGGGTGCCCGGATCGCTATTTCTGATATCTTTTGCTTTTATTATTTTATAGGATTTTCCAATTTAACCGGACAAAACATTTTAATTTCAGAGATTTAATTAACACTCGGAATGATTTCCGACCACTTCTTTAAAGTGAACTCGCTTTATTTCTGGGATGTTTTACGCGTTCCGGACACCTGCAAAATTCAGGTGCTTTGAGATGATAAGGAAAGGCTAAGGCTGCTAAGGGCTATCAGATATGGTTGCTGTTTCTATATGTTTATGTCGTAACAATCTACTAGTCGACTTTAATTTCGGCTTGTCAAGAGCCGGATGAAATGTTTGCCTTTAAATTGTGAATTAAAATGAATATACCCCTCCAGAACACTTCCTAATTAAGTAATCAAATCACCACATGGAAAAAGGCAATTTAATTATTTTGTCGAAAATTTCCGAGTCGCTGTTGAATACTCTCAGCCTGCGAGTAGAGCATCATATTTTCTGGTGAGTAGCCGTCAACTAGGGTTTCAGTTCTATAGACTGTCCGGATTGCTTTAAGGGTTTAATGAACAATTCAATCATGGACGAACAAACAAATTTCATCAAATTGCACGTAATCTATTCAAGAGCCCTCCTATAATTAAGGGGTGATTACACCTAATAATTGCACTCTTAAAGTACCCCTAATACGATTTGCGGTCTGTGCACTTTGCCGTACAAAGGAAGATACGCCTGAAAGCCTCCGTTTGATTCTCGGCAAATTGTGTTATCCTTTTATTGTTTATGTTCCGGCATCTTTTCCGCTATTCATCTCATTAAATTGCATACTTCAGGTAGAAAACTTTTGTAAGAGGAAAAACTAATTGGGGCACTGCGTGTGTTCCACCTTCAACGACCTCGCTGAGAGAGGAAATGCTCCTATTAACTATTAAATGGAATCACTTAAAAGCTGAATGCATTCAGGAAATTTGATTTAAACACTCCCTACTTTGATTCTCCGTACAAGGTGCCTTAGTTCGTCCACTTGTGACTGCCATTGGATTAGATCTGAGATTTCATTGGAACTTTAAGGTGTAAATATCCAAAATAATTAACTCTATTCATCATACGTATATATAAACATATAGAGGGTGATACAGAAAAATGTATTTAAATATATACTTACCTATATATGTACCAATTGAATTCTGCCACCGTTTGTAATGTTAATTTAGACCAGAACTAGATACATACATATGTATGCAAAACTTGAGTACGATTAAGTATATATGTATGTAAGTAGATCTATAGAATTCATACAACTCAATTGCAGAAATAAATGTTTCACTTCACAAATCGATTAACTCCACTTTCAGAATTTTATTTTATTAAATTTACTTATATGTATACATAAACTCATGCAGGGTGTAACAAAAGTCCTGGAACGGTCGAATATTTCGGAAAGAACACATCGCATCGGAAAACAAAAATGAGACCAGCCATTTTTTTTTTTTTTTTTGAAGATTTGGATTTGGATAAAAACGTAAGTGACTTTTGTCTGAAACACTTTATTAATTCGGTACCGTAGATGCGGGTTACTTTAGCTCTAGGGGGTAACTTTGGCTCAAAACAAAAAAAATATTGAACCTGGTGGAACCTCTTCGTAGCCACGACACTAAACGATTTAGTTCGAGTCGGAAATGTTAGATGGTTTTACTGACGTCTATTTGTAATTGGTTGCACGAATTTTTTCAAAGTTTAAAACTGTCATTTGCGCTTCAAACTTACCTCCTGTGAATATTTACGTATTTCAGGTCAGAAAACTTTCTTGTAAAACAGAGGGCTGTAGAGAAGTTAGTTTTTGTTTTTGTTTATGATTTTTTTTTTTAAGTAAACTTTTTTGTACGTCGGATGCTTCATTTGTTTATTTTCTATTATTTAAAAGGACTTAAATTGGCTCAATACTTGCTTAAGTATATAGTTTTTGTGCCCAAACCATCTGCAAGCCAAAGTAACCCTCCTCAAAGGACAACTTTAGCTCAAATTTAAAAATAATAAAAAATATATTTTTACACACATTTTGCTATAGAAAAGATTATTACTGATTAGCTATTATCCTCATCTATCAAATGAAAACATTATAACACATAGTAGTCTAACACAATCTATATATCAGAGCGATTTCTTAGCTTAGGATATAAGAAAAAAGTAGCCAAAGTAACCCGCATCTACGGTACAGGGAGTGCGGGGGAGGATGTTTATTGTGTAAAAAATTTTTAGTTCGCGAGATATTTGACCTTTTTTGGAACCTTTTTTGACAGACAACACACCCTCCCCCGCATTATTATTATTTTGATATGTCAGTTAAATGAAACACCCGGTATACAACTATACACAGATACGCTAAATTACAGAACGGATTGTATCGCATATATACATATATACATTATACAATATGCATACTCGTATTACACATATTTATAATATATTTCTATATCTGTATATATCTTATTTCAAGGCGTTTTCGGAAAATTCATTTGCTTTCGTAACCAAGAGGAATATCCATTCATCGGATTTTCGCCCATTTGAATCAAGTGTTCTTGGATAAACCAGCAGTTCTCGGAATACACAGCACAGGGCTTCAAAAACTGGCCATCTAGTGGGTTATTGCAGGACAAGTCCGATAATATCGTTAGCTATCTACGAAATTGTAGTTTTTCCGTTCTAACAGGCGTCCAGCTTTGAAGACGATGTTGTAATTTCACTTAAAAGTATCTGCCATTGTCCAGCAATACTGCACATGGCCGAACAATAATCTGGTGGTCTGTAATAATCGTAAATGTATATAATAATTTTTATTCAAGTGTTGATATAGTAAGCAATCAACTCGTAATGGTTGAAAAAGCTCCCTCAAGCCGGCAGTGACTGCCAGCGACCGCCACCTTTCCCGCATCTCCAGTGCCATTGGCCCGTCAGGGCTATCGCATGCATTTGTTCAGGTCGAATTGCAGCTCTTTCCCCTGCGAAAGGAAACAAAAATGAATTTATAGCGTCATAAATCAAAGGCAATATTGTCGCATCCTGCTTCCTTCCAGGTTCACAAGAATCTCCAGATGGCTACGTACATATAAGTGTACGTGCGCCGCTACATACATACATATATTGAGATGCGATAAAATCGATCGACGTTACATATCCCATCATATCCTCCCTGAGTATGGACGATCGATGTATTTGCACTTCGACCGTACCGTGATGTCACATCCTATGAATGTTGATATGGATGAGCCCAAAGACCAAGCACTTCAAAGATTTATCCTTGAGAGTGTCGTTAAAGCATTTTGCTCTAGCTTGAGTTATTATATTTAATAAAACTGACGAGCCACGGTAAACCGATGGAATTTCTCTGACCAACGTTCTTTCTTTATTGCTCGTCTTCTTACTTAGGTACTTGTTTTTTTAATCATTTTAATACATGTAAGCATCCATAACTGAAGTAATAAATACATGATGCACTCACTTCAGAAACAAAGACAAAAGACAACATCACACATGACAAGGCACATCTAAAATATTTTTATTTTTGTTTGCCTGAAAAATCAATTAACACACTTGCTATCAGATGCACATATTTGTACATATGTATGTATGTGATGAGTCAATTTTACTGTTTTTATTTTGCACGATAAGAACACAGAGATATATTTTTATGTTCTAATGAGGGCACTAAGAATTGTGAAATTGACCAATACATATATATGTATATATACATATTTAAATTTTTCCCAAGTAAATAAAATTAAATATTTAGGAAAAAACCGGCAAGCAAGGCTATTATAAATAATTTTTTTAAGTAAACAACCACAAGTGATCACGCATAATTGTACCATAGATATAGATTAAATCGGAAAGAAAAATCGATTAATTTGTAAAATGATTAATCGCGATTGGAGCGAAAAATGTTGACATAAATGAAGAAATTTTAAATCGGAAAGCCAGCGAGTGTGCCGATGTTTTTGTTTAAGTCAAGCAGCCCGCCAAATGTTCACAAGGAAAATATTGTATCATTATTCGATTCATCACTTCAAATTAATTAATTATTGCATTCATTTGTTTAATTGTTGTAAAAAAATACTTGATGAATTTGAACGCAGCGTTTTCAGCTTATTTTTAATATGTAACTTTTGCTTAATTTGGCTTGTTGTCTACAAATCTTAAAATCTATTCGATTTATCTTATTGAGCTAAGGCTTTGCAATTTTACATATGCACATAAATCCCGTGACAATGAAATATCCCAGTTGGAAAATAAAGAATTCCTTATTGTGGGAAGTACTTGGAAGCAATATACTTCTAAGAAGAATGTAGGGTTTTGGAGGCAGCCAGAAGGATTTAGGAAGTTCAAACATGATGGGAGCTCCGAATAACCCTGAAAAAAATCAAAATTATTATTACTCCAAACTCACTGCAACAAATATCAAAAATATCTAGCTCTTACCGTTAAGCACAATTGCATCCCCGACCGTCGCTGCTCCTAAGCAATGCACACATTAGTTGGAGTTGCATCGCAGGATCCGCCGGTCACGTTGATTATCACACTGAGGAAAAGAAAAGCTGTCCGTTAAAGTTCTAAGCTGATTAATCGCGATGCATAATTTATTGACCTGTGTTTGATCACACTGAGCTTCGTGAATCGCGATATGCTTCTGAAAGTGGAATAATAACGCTGTAAAATAATTGCGAAAACTACCCCTAGTTATAATCGAACTTACCTTGAATTCCACATTATTAAACTTTACACTTTATTGAATTATCATAATCTTTCAATTATCCCAACTTTTCCCAGACTATCAAAAAAAATTTGTTTTGTTTTTATTTCGCTTGATGTCCTCGGGACAACGCGACGATGATGTAATTTGCTCATTCTCATGTGGCGCAAGCAATGGTAATGCAAGTGGTCTTATGTTATATTTTTGTGAAAGTTTTTATTTCAGGGTAAGTACAAAGTGTTTCAATTAATTTATATGAAGTATGAGATTTTTACGAAGCACTACAGTGGAGAGCAAAATTGGATAGATACTTTTGCTTTTAAATATTTATTACAAAGTAACAGAAAGGCTGACGGAAATGAAAATACTGTTGTTATTTACACTTATGACTATTTATTCAGAATATGTTGGTTTTATTTTTCATTTCATCGAAATACTAAGAAAACCTTACCTTTTTCGACATAAAAAGTGCACTTTTCCACTACTTTCGGCATAGGTGGGCATTTCGTATTTAAAGCTATTTCAATAAGCTTTTTCCAAGGCAATCGAGTGAGATAGGTAGTCTTTCAAATAAAGTTAAAAGAAATTGTGGAAACCTGCACCTTCATAGGTGTATTAATTCTATTTTGAAATAATGAAGCTAATTGCAGTGTACACTAAGGAAAATGTCTTTGATCTTTCTTGCGAAGGCAAAATCTTCAAGAGTAGGTAATTGCTGAGAAACATAAAATATCCTATAAAACGGTTCAATATATCAAAAATTTACGAACGCAGAAATTTCAAAACCAAAAAATGGCCGACTTTCTGATCGATGTGGGCGGGAAATGGTTCGTTGTGTAGTGTCTGGAGTAGCAAAAACTTCTCCAAGCTGCTCAACAAATCAGTAATGAAGTTAGTAAATGGACTTGCCATAGAGTCTTGAGGAAAATTGGTCTTGAGCCTAAGGAAAAATCGGTTGTCTGTAAAGTCGATTTACTGACGATAGTTGAACGTGACAACGTCATAAGAAGCCGCAATTATCGTTGCTATAAAAAATTGACACCACATTCACTTTTCATTGCACTTCATACTTGACGAAAATATGTAAATGTATTATTGTATAGCAGCTGTCCACGCGGACGCATCGCTCGCTCAAGTAGGAGAGAGACAGATGTCGAACGCTGCCGAACGCGGAGGCCGATTGTGCCTCTTTGTCGCTCGTTCCGCGCTCTCGCTTGCACTTCAAGCCTTAAATGGAACGCCTCAGAGCGAGGTAACGCCGCATGAGTCATGTTTTTTCGTGCGTGCAGCCGGCTCCATCGAATTATAAGACGTTGTCACGTCAAAAAAGAAGAAGCCTGCGCTCTTTACTACAATATTTTAGCACGCAAGAGATTTGCTGAAGCATATCGTAACTGGATTGTGATGGATTGGAATCAAGTGGGTTTTAAAGAAATTAGTCTTGTAATTATTTCTAATAGTTCACTTTCAGGTAATTTGGTCCACAGTTTGTTGTTTTGAATGGAAATCTTTTAAAGCAGGTGCTTTACTCGGTTCATATAATTGAATGTGTCCCAAAATATGGAAATGGCGACTTTCCTGCCTATAAATCTGAAAATTATATGCGAGTTTTGAAGACAGACTGTTGCCGATTATTGAAGATTATAGAACAACTAAATAGAATTACGGAGCGAACAAAGTTTAAACCGAATGCACCCAAGAAGGTTTTTGTTTTCAATTAGCCAAAAACAAACTGAGCAAAATTTCAACATAATAATATACAGGATGTCCCACGCAACCTGTACCAGCGAAGGTCTGTTTGGGGTCGGTTTGGGGACACCAATACCTATCGATTGGACCCCATTTATGCTTCGCAATTTTTTGTAGTTTTCGAGTTATGATTTTTTTGTTTTATTTTAATTTTTTTTTAAATTTTGGATGGTTTTATCTATAACTTTTTCTGTGAAGTGATTCTTTCAGATTTATCTTTGTTAGAATTATAGCTAGCAATTGTGTTCGTCTGTAAAAGTACTAAACACCAAAATTCTAACTACTAGTAGCTCAGATTTTGATAACAAAAGTAAAATTTCGGTTTGAGAGAAATTTTTACTTGATTTCAACTTGAAACACTAAACACCAAAATTCTAACTACTAGTAGCTCAGATTTTGATCACAAAATTAAAATTTCGGTTTGGGAGAAATTTTTACTTGATTTCAACTTGAAAAAAAACCCTGACTGAATAACTTCCTGATAATTTTAAAAATTTTATGGGTTTCTTAGCTCTCCAAATAATACAAAAAAGTTGGTTCTTTATAGGACATTTTTATGAGAAAACTGAGTTTAAAGTTGATACAGTCGAAAATAGTGACATTTATTTCATGCATTTGAAATGACTTTTCTCACATTTTTCCGATTAATATGGTGAATAATTATGAATGTGCTAACAAGATGTAAAATAACGTATTTACATAAAATTTTACTCGCAAATACAACTTTTTTTAAAGCCCGAGACCCATCTAATTTTTTACCTAAATTGTGCGTCAAAAGGTGATCTATTTTGATATACTTATTTTCAAACTCTCTTCTCCAGCAAAATCGTGCAAAAAAGGGTCTGTATCGTCTTCTGACCAGCCTGAATTATTTTCCGGTGCACAACTATTATCATTGTTAACACTACTATACCTAATTATCTTCGAGCCAGAAATCGTTGTCCCTTTCATCATTAATTATTTTGTTTGATTAGCTACTCATTTTTTCACAGTCCTTAAAAGAAAAATTACCAGTTGGATCTGGTACTGGTATATCTTTATCACATTCCATGTCTTCATCACTGGAATGTATGTACCTATACAATATTAGGCACTTGTTCTTCATTTGGGGTATCTTACGAAAATTCAACGTTTTGTTGAGAGATATGAGAGATATGATGTTAAAAGTTACAAAATGCAAGAATAATTATATATTATATGTAGTTTACATATTTCTATCTACTTAGGTACATAACAATTTTAAAAATTTTGCTTCAGAAAATGTATTCCTCTTTAAATTGAACTACATATGTACTTTCCTGCTAATTTCACAACTCTAAATAATCGAATGCGAGGGCAGTACAGTCCTTATGCATTTTACCGTTTTAGAACTTAATAATTTTGTTCAATGCACAACATGTTTAAACATACCTAACCTATGCATGCATATGTGACGTCGGGCTGTGGTAAGAAACAGCTGTGTGGAATATAACATATGTGAAGGTTGAAAACTCATGCTGCAAGATACTCGGATTACATTAATTAATGATTATATTTTGTAAGATTCTTCTTGTTATGGAGTAGCTTTTAGATTTTGAATAATCCTGCGTAAATGTAGGAATAAGACTATGTTATAATTTTAATTGGATTTTTAATCACAATATGTTATAGCAATCGCTTATATGTAGCTGGTTATTTTGTAGTTTGGAAAGTATTGTATAGTTAAACTAAATTGATGGCTTACGTCGAAAAAAAGAAGAAGAAGAAAAAACGGAATAATGAACTAAATTAATTACATGAAGTGTAAACGCTCCACAATATTCAATAGCTGCCTCTTCCTCGGCCGAAAATTATTAATTAACAATTATAAAAAAAAAAGAGTAGGCTGGGAAAAATCAAAATTAAGGGACAAAATCGCATAAACCATAGCTGAAAAGTAGAGTTGATAACGCCCATGAATTTCGGTCAATATTTATACCAGTTACTGACCACCAGATTATCCACAATTGCCGAATAAAGTTCCGGCTGAGGGATGGTAGCTGGGCGGGAGAACCTGGAGCCGTCTAATTCAGTCGAGGCCCTGATAGTGTCGCATTGTGGAGTTAAAAGGGCCGGTGTGTATTGGAAGAAAAAAGTAAAATTAAATTAAATTAAATTATACTCGATTGTGGCTGGAGTATAAAAAGACAACAAAAAGGTGAACGGAAAGGGCATTCCAGTATAAGGCAGCAACGAATGGAGGGATAAGTTAAGTATAGAACCTTTTACTATTTTCTTTTTTTTTATTTCTCTTTCTCTTTTTTGATACGAGGCTTGGGCTGCGGTTATTATTTTTATTTGCATGCATAATTTTCATTTTATTACATACCTATGTATGTTCAATAAGCCTGATTATTAAATATGATTTTATTGTAAGGCATGTACGTTCAAATAAAACCTTATAACATGCTTTTCTCGTACTGCTTGGGAAAAAAAAAGAATGGCGTCGTGGGTAGTCAACTTGATTATCATGCAAGATACTCAGGTAAAATTCCTCCTTTTTCTATGTACTTCTAAATCTGTTTTTGCGGCATTTTGAAACCAGCTGTGCTCCTTGTGAAATAAACAAATTTCAAGTCAATTAACAATATCGCTAAAATGCAGACCGCGGTCCAAAAAAGTAAAAATCTAGTTCTGCGGATTTATCAAATACCAGCGAATAATTTCCCCCATTCGCTTCGCTAATTTTTCTACATACGTTATGCGTGAACCATTGCAATATTGAAATTCGGCAACGAACACCTCTCTGCTCTCGTCGCTTGACGCTCGACAAAGTGGGCAATTGCAGAGGTTTCAGCTTTGATTCATATTGCTGGAACATTTTCACCCGAAGTGGTTTATATTGTGGAGGGTCAGTTGGCTTTGCTCGCCCGCTTTCCACAAACATTTAATCTTTAGAGAGTTAGCCTTGAAAAACAATGAATTCAAAAAAAAAATATTCTGTCAATAAAATTATTTTTAAAAAGTTATAATAAATACTAGATGAATATAATAAATCTATAAACCATTTTTATTTGTGAATTAATTTAAAAAGGTGTAATTAATAAAAAAAAATAATAGGAGTTAATCATATAACTGGTGACCCCGGACCAACAATGGACCGACCTTAGAAAATATACAAAATGACCATACAACAATACTTAGAAGCAATAAATGGTCACAAACAATACCAGTATGTAAGAAACAACAGGTTTCGGCTCCTTCTACCTGCTACGACATTCAAAATGAAAACTTTCAAGAACCCTACAAAACAAAATCAGCATCTAAGAAATAAATTATTCTATTTTAACACTAACCGACGACCTCACTGTCGGATTCGGCAACCTTACTGCCAAACAACATCCTACATCAACATAAAGTTTTACCAACCACCACAATAGCTGCAAATCGGCAATCAACAACGGCATACCGGTCACCTCAATCAACTGCATTTATTAATTTAGTAACGGAAAAACGACAATTGTTAGCAACATAGAAACATCTACAACGACTTTCTCTTGTTGCAATTTCCCTCACCATAATTTTTATCATCAATAATCAACAACAACATCCTTTTCTTATTCAAGCAACATTAAGGTGGAGAAGAATATTATGGCTAGTTCAACCTTTTAAATTCAAGGAGCCCAGGGCGCAATACGAGACAGGAAGACTCACTTTGAACCAAAGCATATTAACAACCCTTTTCCGATTTTTGGAAGGATGGAAGAAGTCGAAAAACCCCTTATATGCTAGGAATCTCCTCAATTTTAAAACATCATCAACATTTTTTTAAATTCATTTGGCTAATTTTGTTGTATCAATAATTTTTTTTCTTTTTTCGTCCTCTCATCTTTCATCAAATAATTTCGATGACTGGAAGGAGGGTATTGTGGAGGGTAAGTTGGCTTTGCTCGCCCGCTTTCCGCAAATATTTATCTTTAGATTGTTAGCCTTGAAAACAAATGAATTCAAAAAAAAAAAAATATTCTGTCAATAAAACAATATAGTTGAAACATTTTTTAAGAAAGAAATTAAATTATTTTTAAAAAGCTATAATAAATACTAAATGAATATAAAAAATCTATAAACCTTTTTTATTTGTGAATTAATTTAAAAAGGTGTAAATAATAAAATAAAATAATAGGAGTTAATCCTATAACTAGTTTTAGGAAAAGTTCCTATTATTACAAGCTTTGGAGCAAGTTAAGATCACCGGTACCGGTCGGATTTCAATGAAATTGAGCAGGTCTATTCCATTTGCCCTAAAACTGAAGGATCTGAAGGAATTTTTGTGATGTGGGCTATAGTTACCGAAATATTCAACTTTTAATTTTTTTTACAAAATGTCAAAATTAAAGGTTGAAAATTCTTCTAAACCCGCACAATTTCATTGAAATCCTAAAAGACGACCGCGCACTGCATATTTATACTATTTTTTTTCACTAAAACCACTTCACAACCTGAAAAACAAACAAATATTTACTTTAAATGTAAACCTTCTTCCCTGTCTTTGCCTCCTTGATGACACTTGCTACATTTGTAATGTTGCGTCCGTGAAATATAAAACATTACAAATGTAAACAATTTTTATACATAAAATTAAAATATTTTTTTTTTTATTAATTGTTAAATAAATCTGAAATAAATATTACAGTTCTCGTATTAAATAAAATTGTTTCATTCAAACAATTTTTCTCATAAATATTTGATAATTTCTCTTATACGCTGATCTATAATTCTTTGAATACAAAACTTAAGGAAATGTTGTATCGTGTAAAACCCTCTACGAAATCGTACTAAAAATGGTGAGTTCTCTTAAAAGCAGAGGCACTTGATATACATATAAGCGAGACAAAATGCGCTGAACCATCTGCGTCACTATGAACTGCGTTCCCTATTCATTAAAGGCGTTAAAAAGGAATTTTCGGAGGGGCTTATGCATTTTTAAATTATTGAATAAAGTGCTATTCAAATATAAGAACTGTTAATAATGAGGAAATTTATTAATTATCAACTTTTTAATAATAATTCTATAAATTAATTTCTTTTATTGTCCCCCTATAAATCAATTTTTTTTTCTCGCCGTCATTGCTTCACACACCCAAAAATTGTCTTGACTAATCCTTGTCAGATTTTACTATATATATTTATATATATTTATATATATATAAAAATGCATTATGCACCATCAGGGGAGGATTGCCTCAACCCCGGTGTGTGGGACTCTCACCCACTAAAAAACCACCTCCTTCTCGCAACAATTCTAAAACCCACAAAGAAATCCTTCTTAAAAAAAAAAAAAAAAAAAATATATATATATATATATATATATATATATATATATATATATATATATATATATATATATATATATATATATATATATATATATATATATATATATATATATATATATATTTTTTTTTTTTTTTTTAAGAAGGAGGAGGAAAAATGCATTATGCACCATCAGGGGAGGATTGCCTCAACCCCGGTGTGTGGGACTCTCACCCACTAAAAAACCACCTCCTTCTCGCAACAATTCTAAAACCCAAAGAAATCCCCATCATTTTCGTCATCCTGATAATAGAATAGAGTAGTTAAAATAACCAAAAATTGTAAACCATCTTACTTCGTAGTCCGAGCAGTCTCCATTTCCTGCAGAAGTCCCCGCTTGTGGAGAAGAAGCATTACCAGGCTATATATTATTGCAAATATATATTGTTAAATTTAAACATAAAAACCATTGAAATACCTGAACAGTTTCGCCGCCCCGCTCCACGTCGCCAACGACTCCGTTTTCAGTTTCCTGTAAAAATCAAAATAAGTATATAACATTTAAAACATTATTAACATTTCCTGAAGCTCTATATGGGTTGTAAAGTACACCCGCGGCACGGAAAAACTCCACAGTAGGATCCAAATTTTGACGTCGACAAAAGTGAAGAAACATAAATTTGGCAAGATACCCCACGAAGAACGTTTTTCTTCGGCTGTATAAGGGCAATCTGCATTTAGTGTGCCTCCACAAACCTTCGATTGTGTTGCTATGAGCACCCGTAACAGGATCCTTAAAGTTAACCGAATGGTTAACTTTAAGATGCCTGTAGGTCGTTTCATCAATCCCATCATACGTGCGCCAGCAGTCACTAATTATAGTACTGCCGGGCAAAATCCACTTCTCAATCAGCGGAATCAGGGTTGATGCATCACGACACTCTACGGGCACCAGAAACACATGGCCGGTTTCGCGGCAGACTCCACCAAATACCCTTTGCCCTTCCACAAAATGCCCTCGGTGGTTTCTCCTCTTCCCAAATTTAGATTCATCAATTTCTACTGTCATATTTGGGCCTCCTAAATTTCAAATGTAAATTAATTAGTAACCAAACATTTAATTATACCTATGGGTTTTTCGCGCCGCATACAAAAATCGATGGCGACTTCACGGCAAAACGAGTTCCAATCCACAGCCGTCGGTTTAGACATCCTTGTCTCCAAAATAATGTTTTGGACCTCACTATTCCGACACCACATGTGGCAGAAAACAACAACCTGAAACATACAACAACTCAATATTGTGCCCACGATTAACGAAAGAATCATATTACCTGCCGTAAACTAAGCCTTGCCTTATCAAGAAATGTATTCTTCCGAAGGCTCTGTTTCTTACCACACCTTTGAGCCTTTCTATTGTTCTTGCTGACCTTGCTCAAACACTTCCACTGCAAACCATCAGCAGAAGAACTATCGGTCAGCAATCTCATCAGATTGCCACACTCCACGCATTTCAGCCTCCCTTCGGAAGCGAAAACTCCCCACTCCTGCAGCTTTCGGACAAGTCCCAACTCCTGACTCTCGATAACGAAAAAGTCCCACAAATTTAGATGTTGCGAAGCCTTAAACATACATTTTTATTTAAAAAAAAATAGAAATACAAACTTGAAATACATTAATTCCCAATTTTTCTACACAGACAAGCACGAATTTTTAAAGTAGATCACATTAGAAAACACAAGTTTTTTCGCAAAAAACTCTTTTTTCGCTCGTAGACAAGCACGCATTTGTGGAGAAAATAATTTAAAAAAAAACAAAAAAAACTCTTTTTTCGCTCGTAGACAAGCACGCATTTGTTGAGTAGATCATATTAAAAAAAAAAAAACACTTTTTGCTCGTAGACAAGTACGCATTTGAGGAGTAGATCATATAAAAAAAAAAAAACACTTTTTTCGCTCGTAGACAAGCACGCATTTGTGGAGAAGATCATATTAAAAAAACAAAAAAACTCCTTTTTCGCTTGTAGACAAGCACGCATTTGTGGAGAAGATAATTTAAAAAAAAACAAAAAAAACTCTTTTTTCGCTCTTAGACAAGCACGCATTAGAACAAGTCAAGCTCTCGTGAAGTTGCACAGATTCATATGATACTGTGCAGGAACTTTCGTCTGAAGCTTAAACGTGCGAATATGCAAAAATTTTTCCCAGGAAAGCTAAACTTTACGAGATATTTAAGTTTTTTAAAAAAAATTTTCAAACAATATTTTCGCATATTACGGCGAAAATTCCTGCACAATTTCACTTTATATTACCACTTCACTCAAAATTCACACGATTTTCACAAATAAATCCAACAGGTACCTGAAAATATGAAATATTTGTATTATTAACCGTTACTTACCAAAAGACTCCATCTTACTCCGGCAGCTCACCTCAAACTGATTTGTTGTTATTTCGAGCTGCCTCTCCTACCTTCTCGGATGCGTTCAGTAATTGAACGTGCATTCATTCAATTTTCAGTCAGAAGGCATTTTGTATAAGGAAAATGTTCAGTCAGTAGGCATTTTGTATAAGGAAAATATTCAGTCAGTAGGCAGTTTGTATAAGGAAAATATTCAGTCAGTAGGCATTTTGTATAAGGAAAATGTTCAGTCAGTAGGCATTTTGTATAAGGAAAATATTCAGTCAGTAGGCATTTTGTATAAGGAAAATATTCAGTCAGTAGGCATTTTGTATAAGGAAAATGTTCAGTCAGTAGGCATTTTGTATAAGGAAAATATTCAGTCAGTAGGCATTTTGTATAAGGAAAATTTTCAGTCAGTAGGCATTTTGTATAAGGAAAATATTCAGTCAGTAGGCAGTTTGTATAAGGAAAATATTCAGTCAGTAGGCAGTTTGTATAAGGAAAATATTCAGTCAGTAGGCATTTTGTATAAGGAAAATTTTCAGTCAGTAGGCAGTTTGTATAAGGAAAATTTTCAGTCAGTAGGCAGTTTGTATAAGGAAAATATTCAGTCAGTAGGCATTTTGTATAAGGAAAATATTCAGTCAGTAGGCATTTTGTATAAGGAAAATATTCAGTCAGTAGGCATTTTGTATAAGGAAAATGTTCAGTCAGTAGGCATTTTGTATAAGGAAAATATTCAGTCAGTAGGCATTTTGTATAAGGAAAATTTTCAGTCAGTAGGCATTTTGTATAAGGAAAATATTCAGTCAGTAGGCAGTTTGTATAAGGAAAATATTCAGTCAGTAGGCAGTTTGTATAAGGAAAATATTCAGTCAGTAGGCATTTTGTATAAGGAAAATTTTCAGTCAGTAGGCAGTTTGTATAAGGAAAATTTTCAGTCAGTAGGCATTTTGTATAAGGAAAATATTCAGTCAGTAGGCATTTTGTATAAGGAAAATATTCAGTCAGTAGGCAGTTTGTATAAGGAAAATATTCAGTCAGTAGGCATTTTGTATAAGGAAAATGTTCAGTCAGTAGGCATTTTGTATAAGGAAAATATTCAGTCAGTAGGCATTTTGTATAAGGAAAATTTTCAGTCAGTAGGCATTTTGTATAAGGAAAATATTCAGTCAGTAGGCAGTTTGTATAAGGAAAATATTCAGTCAGTAGGCAGTTTGTATAAGGAAAATATTCAGTCAGTAGGCATTTTGTATAAGGAAAATTTTCAGTCAGTAGGCAGTTTGTATAAGGAAAATGTTCAGTCAGTAGGCATTTATGGCAATTATTGAACGCATCCGAGGAGGTAGGACGGGCAGCTTGAAATAACAACAAATCGGTTTGACAGGTGAGCTGCCGGATGAAGATGGAGTCTCTTGGTAAGTAACGATTAATAATACAAATATTTCATATTTTCAGGTACCTGTTGGATTTATTTGTGAAAATCGTGTGAGTTGTGAGTGAAGTGGTAATATAAAGTGAAATTGTGCAGGAATTTTCGCCGTAATATGCGAAAATATTGTTTGAAATTTTTTTTTTAAAAAACTTAAATATTTCGGAAAGTTTCCTGGGAAAAATTTTTGCATATTCGCACGTTTAAGCTTCAGACGAAAGTTCCTACGCAGTATCATATGAATCTGTGCAACTTCACGAGAGCTTGACTTAAGCCCACGCATTTGTGGAGTAGATCATATTAAAAAAAAAAACACTTTTTTTGCTCGTAGACAAGTAAGCATTTGAGGAGTAGATCATATTAAAAAAAAACACTTTTTTTGCTCGTAGACAAGCACGCATTTGTGGAGAAGATCATTTTAAAAAAACGGAATTCTTTTTTCGCTCGTAAATAAGTACGCATTTGAGGAGTAGATCATATTAAAAAAAAAAACACGTTTGTCGCTCGTAGAGAAGCACGCATTTGCGGAGTAGATCATTTAAAAAAAAAATGTTTTTTCTCACGCAGATCAAACAAAAAAAAGCTTAAAACACAAAGAAAACGAGCATACTTCGAAATTCCGAATAATCGACATTAACCAACAAAAGAAAACCATTTGTGTAGTAGAACATACTAAAAAAAAATATATAACTTTTTTCGCGCACGATGAAAACACCAACAAATAAAAATACAAAGAAAACAAGCATTACTTTCAAATTCCGAAAGTCAACATTAAAAAAAAAATAAAATAAGCGTAAAATAATATATTGCACCCGTACTTACCATATTTTTCAAAAAACACTCACTTTCAATCACCTTTCTTAGCAAAAGACAGAAAATTCCAAAATTTGTTGCCACTCAAGAAACTCTGAAGAAGCTACCTTTCTTCGGAATGACAATAACATTTTATAACGGTTAATAACTTCTGAATCCTGAATCCTAAAACTTCTCTGAGTGATTAGGAAAAAAGGATTATAGTTCAGTGGTTAAGCGAAATTATAAATATTAAGACGAAAATTATTTAAATAAAACAATCTTATTTAATACGCAAATATATATTTAACCATTAATATAACCAATATTTTAATATTATTAAAATTGTTTGAATTTGTTTGAATGAAACAACGTTGTTTAATACGAAAACTGTAATATTTATTTCAGATTTATTTAACAATTAATAAAAAAAAATATTTTAATATTATGTATAAAAATTGTTTACGTTTGTAATGTTTTACATTTCACGGACGCAACATTACAAATGTAGCAAGTGTCATCAAGGAGGCAAAGACAGGTAAGAAGATTTACATTTAAAGTAAATATTTGTTTGTTTTTCAGGTTGTGAAGTGGTTTTAGTGAAAAAAACTAGTATAAATGTGCAGTGCGCGGTCGTGTTTTAGGATTTCAATGAAATTGTGCGGGTTTAAAAGAATTTTCAACCAATAATTTTGAAATTTTGTAAAAAAAATTAAAAGTTGAATATTTCGGTAACTATATAGCCCACATCAGAAAAATTCCTTCAGATCCTTCAGTTTTAGGGCAAATGGAATAGACCTGCTCAATTTCATTGAAATCCGACCGGTACCGGTGGTCTTGACTTAAGCCCAAGCTTTTATTTAGTTTCACCTGTCCCGGTGTCTGTAATGAAATCTTGCAAGTTAAATTTGACTCACTTCCCGGTTTCCAATTGAGCTAAAATTTTGCATGCTTATGTATATCGCGTGACAATGCAATATTATGATGACATGGAGCATCAAAAGCTTGTTTTAAAATAAGTTTTTTTGCATATTGCTTCTTTTATTTTATTAATTGTATTTTTTATATTTATTCACAAATAGAAAAAGATTTTTATTCTCATTTATTATTTATTATTTATTATTATTTTTTAAAACAATTTAATTTATTTTTAAAAAATTTCAACCGACTATGGTTTCGTTGACAGAATATTTCCCGAATTATTTGTTTTTCAAGGCTAATTATCTAATGATAAATATTTGCGGAAAGCGGGCGAACAAAGCCACCTGACCCTCCACAATATGTAACTGAAGGAATAGAAAAGCGTTCTTGTTTTCCAATGCCGACGCGACATTGTTTATTTTTTATCTGTGCTTAAGGTCACCTCGCTCATCGATCGGAAAACTCCTCTCGATCGGTCGACTGACATTTTCTTCCAATTCCCTTTGCCTAACTTGCGGGTAGCTTGCATGGTTGAGGTGCTTGACTCGTAATTCGAGTTTCTCATACATGCAGCATCCTGAACGGGTGAAATACCTCAGAAATGCGATCAAGTACATTTTAACTCTTATTTATTACTAACGAGATATTTTGCGACAAATTTTCCGTGACTCTAAATATTTTAAGGGTGATTCATCCTCCCTGACTTATTACTTTATTATTGTATACGTATCGCAATATCAGTTTCTCCAGAATTCTATTTGGATATGCAACGGTAACTACATATGTGTATTTTAAACTTGAAAAAGCTTACGTATGCTATGAGGTCGGATTAAGGTGGTGGTCATTGACCTTACTTAAATGGACGCCGAGTTCCCTACGCAGACCCTACTGATATCGGATGATCTTTGAAATTGTATATCCGATCCACACCAAGCGTTACTATGAACTATTATATATCGCAAATACCAGCTTTGGGACAAAAAACAAAATCAAAACTCTTTTGAAATCGTTTCAGTCATCTTAGACCCACGATTCTCGAGAAACAGAGAGAAAGAGACACATACACAAATACTTACCATACATGGTTAGTTGGTTCATTTTAACGCCTATTCGCCCTGACTAAGTTCAAACAGCGTTGAAAAGGCTGTTTTGAATCATAAAAAGAAAAAAAAATTTATAGTTACGATACTACAGACAATATTGCTGTATCCATATTTATTATTGTATTAAATTTTCGAACCGAAGGAAGAAAGTTCTGTAGGACGCACTGGAATAATTAATTGAACTCTTTGAAATAACTCGACAAACATTTTTATTTGGCGGAAATGATACGATCACCTTCGCCCAGATTTGAATAGTGCGACACCCTTCCTGTAATTGGGTTGATTGGTAGCTTCCATCGGGTATTCGTACCTTTCGAAAATTGGTCATTGAAAATAGTCACCCTTGTGGTAGGTGGGACAAATATCCCATTTCAGCAGTCACTTAATTTGAATAAAAATCTGATGCGAACCTGCCTACAGCGGAGCTGATTAAAGAAATCTCGGCTCAATATTCAGCTTTAAGGTTTATTGGGGCTTCTTAATAAAAGGTATCCCGCTACGTTGCGTGGTCCAAAAGAGTAAACAAGAAATCTTGCTTATTATGATCTCGTACTTCCATCTCATTTGACATCATACCAGCAGGGAGTCACTCATTAGGGATGAAAATATATCCTCGAGCATTCTCGCCTGGACCAGGCGGTGTGCTTTTTCGGATTGATTTTAGTGAGCAACTAGTTCACGAGTCCCAGTACCGCACACTTTGCTGCCCCCATTGTTACTGGGCTAGGCATCTTTAATAAGAATCGCAACTATTCTCGCCCATTAAAGCTTGCGCCTGCCGTACCGCAAGTGGCCCATGCTTTGATCACCGCCGTGAAGACTTCCTTCTGCACGAATACAATCTCAAATCTGTGTCATTCTATAAATCCTAGGATCAATCTCCAGGATTCTCCCCAGATTCGACATGGTTCCGGCAAATCCTCGAGGAATTTTAGTACCTTTGTTTTTACCTCTGGGGGCTTTTTGAATTGGAAGGATTTAATGGTTGATTTCGTTCACTCAATAAACTTGCTCATCCCTTGTGCCGAGAGCAGCCATGGAGTTGCCTACGCGCGTTCTTACACAGCAGCACTCTAACGTAGCACCGGCTGTAAGGGATACTCTATACATGATTAAGAGGATTTTCCATAAGAATTAAAGTATCGAAAGGGTTACTGACTATGCCTGGTTGGGCCGAGTCGACTTTTGTTTCATTCAGGTGTTGCCGCTTTGATCTTTATTCAGGAAGTTTAATTAGTTTCGAGATTATGGATTTAAATGAGTACATGATGGATTTGTGCAGACCAGCCGGTTCTAACCTGTTTTAAAAATCATTTGCCCTTATTCCGTTTTTGTTTATACAGAAGTTTCACGGATTCAGTATTAAGTTAGTGCAATTTAAAAAATTTGGAGACATATTTACGAAAGGAACAAGAATCATTTGGTGGCAAAGAACTAGCTTCTCTTACAAGTAAGAACATGTGTATTACATACATATGTAAATGCAAACGCTTACGCAGATAATCAACAACACAAATTATATGTTTTGCGATGAGCTGAGATAACTGAAAAACTTTCCCGGGAGACCACGACGTAAATTCGAGACAATTTCATAACACTTGAGAATTTTTCATGTCGATTGTTTGTATAGGTAATACTGAAAAACCATCGAGCTGCTACTATTATGTCACCTGAAACGGTACCTAGAACATGAAAAAAAAAATAAAAAATAAATTGTTTTAGAACTTCTGAAGAACAGGTGTTTCGCTGTAATTACGATGAAATTATGCAGGCATCTTCCGATTCGGCGTAAAACGGTAGGAGGAAATATAATTCGGTGGCGCTCGGCCATATATTCGAATATATTTCTGTATATTCCACTTTTAATTTCTGAAATTTTTTGTTTCAAGTGGAATATTTCGCCTCCATAATTTATTTTTGCCTGCACAACTTCACCGATATCTATCTATTACACCCCGCACTACACTAGTTTTCTATTGAAATCACTTGAATAACTTGAAAATCACTCAAAAACCCTTAAAAAATCGGCACGCAAAATAAACGACATCGCGCCAAAACAAACCGCCATATTACTTACAAAACAACCGATCTGTCACTCCGTTTTCCGCCATTCCACTTTGCTGCAGTCAAATTAAAAAAAATCGGTTGACTGTAAAGTCGGTTTACTGACGATAGTTGAACGTGACAACGTCATAAGAAGCTGCAATTATCGTTGCTGTAAACAATTGACACCACATTCACTTTTCACTGCACTTCATACTTAACGAAAATATGTAAATGTATTAGTGTATAGCAGCTGTCCACGCGGACGCATCGCTCACTCAAGTAGGAGAGAGACAGATGTCGAACGCTGCCGAACGCGGAGGCCGATTGTGCCTCTTTGTCGCTCGTTCCGCGCTCTCGCTTGCACTTCAAGCCTTAAATGGAACGCCTCAGAGCGAGGTAACGCCGCATGAGTCATGTTTTTTCGTGCGTGCAGCCGGCTCCATCGAATTATAAGACGTTGTCACGTCAAAAATTGGTAATTATTCTGAAAATTGTTGCACACCACTGATAAAATTTTCCTTGGAAGATTCCATCAAGGTCAGCAATCTAACTCGCGTGTTTGAGGTGATGATTATTACATAAAAAGCGGAACTAAAAAAAAATATTAACTAGTTCCATCGATTTGGATATAATTGAAAACGGAATTTAAAATCATTATTTCTTAAACCGATTTGCAAAATTAGACCCGGTTTTTGAAATGTTCGACTTCAAAATGGTGATTTACTTCTTCTTCCACTGCTTCTTTGTTAGCTATGCAACTTTTCTTTATGAATTTGATTAGTGGCTCGTCTGGCTCGAACAGGGCGAGAGGTCTCTTAAAAATTGTCTGTAATTGCTCTAAAGGTTTCAACGTATACTCACTTAACACTAGAAGTATGTATTCGAAATTAAATTGATGAATTTCGTGAAATTTTTTGTGAAGCTAACTTGCATGCTATTATAGTTAGTGAAACCTGGCTTAATGAAAATATTTCTTCATCATTTGTTTCTGTTCCAGATTAATGATTGTAATGATTAGAAAAATCGAACAGGCGCAAGATACTTTAAGAGCTAAAATAGTATGTTCCTCGAGGGCTCATGATGTCGAATTCTTATGTGTGGAGGTCGCTACCAATTTGAGAAGTGTGTACCTACTTGTAACTGCCTATTCTTCCTGTGATAACGCAATTGATTTGAGAGTTGTCTGCCGCGCATCACTAGAAAATATTCCAATGTTATTGTTGCCGGTGATTTTAATGTCAACATTTTACGGCGCGATGTTTCATCTGACAGGTTCATCCATTTCTTCCAGTCTCTATATGTGAGCCCTGTGAACTCTGAACCCAGCTATTTCCAGACTACTAATCCCTCTTTACTTGACTAATTTTTGGTGACATAGATAAGCTATTGAGATGCACTCAATTTAGTCCTCCAAGCTTCCCGGACCATGATATACTCTTTATCAGCTTCGAAGGAATCTACTATCAAAAAGCACACCTTTCGGGACTAAAACAACATTAATGTTGATGCTCTTACCACTGAGTGTATACAACCCTCATAGGATGCTACATATATATGAGTTATCATTGGTTGGTGATCAAGTGGAGACGTTAAATTCTCTAATCATTCATCTGTTTCAGAAGTATGTCCCTTTAAAAACTAGACTAATTTCCGCCAAAGGTTGTCCATGGTTCTCTTCTGAGGTTCGATCTCTTATCGCTGAACGGGAATATCTATACCTACTATCGTCATAGACGTCATAAAACTTAATTAGTCGAATCCATTATCAAAAAGCGCGCAACAAGGTCACTGCAGCGATAAGAAGGGCTAAGAGGCAATACTATGCCTCTAAATTTAATGGTAACTTACAGCCTAGGAAATTATAGCAGAATTTGCATGAAGCTTGTGTTTGTGGAGTTAATAGAGCCGTCTGTGATTTCAATCCAGATGAAATACATTTGCGTGCAGAAAAACTCTGCCCCGTTCGCATCGATTGGGAACATAATCAAAACATAATATTATTAAAAAAATGTCCTTGCCATTGTTTGCTAGACAAAAAAGGAAGGTTTCATTTGACGTATTTTAACTGTCAGTTTGTTTGTTAAAAAAAGGGGTTTTTTCAAGAATTTTTTTTATGACAAATTGTTATTATTTATTTATTTTGAAAATTAGCATGTTATAATACAACATTTGAAGAAAATTTAAAAAAAATTTCTTAAAATGTTTTATTATGACATGCTAATTTTCAAAATGAATCTATAATAACAATTTGTCATAAAAAATTCTTGAAAAACACCCTTTCTTTCTTATCGAACGAACTTTACCCCCCTTAAAGTCTATCAAATCAATAAAAAGATATCTGTGTTCGACATTCAACTTTGTATTTATCGACGCCGCCACTGTATTATAAGCGATCTGCAAGATCCCTCTACTGTCGTAGAGATGGCCTGAGATTTTCGCAAAATCCTCGTACGTTAGTTCACCACAACTTAAAACGTTTATTCTCCCAACCACATATAAACTCGGAAAATATTGTTCTTAGAAGAAAACACCTTGACTGCATTTGCACTGGTGAATGTTTTACTGCTTTGTAGAATTTAGAAATAAAGGTTGATGAGTGGGATCTTTAGTCAGCTATCTTGTAGTTGAACCTTTGCCTTTAAGCTACGGTTTTCTTGTAATGTGTACCCGGGATTTGTAAAACAAATTTGAAAGGTTAATTTTACTAGGGTATATTTTCAATGTTACCCTGTCTACTACATGCACTTGGTGGCCACCCTAACCTCTTACTACCTAAGAATATAAAGAATAAAAGAATACTATATCTAACACTTAGCTGTAAGTTCCCGCGCTGGTGGATGATATATACGTGCCGCGTATCGTGCTGCTGGTGATGTTTGGGTCGCTATGTTGCGTGATGGTGTGAATGTTGAAGATATATGTTGTGTGCAAGGTGCGAATGCTGGATAGGTTGTGTACTCCGTGTGATGTGTAGGTTGTGTGAAAGATGGTGTGAATGTTGGATATGCTGTGTGACGGGTGATGTGTATGTTGTATGAAAGACGGTGTGAATGTTGGATATGTTGTGTAATGCTTGATGTGTACGTTGTATGAAAAATGGTGTGGGTGTTGGAGATGTTGTGTAGTGCGCGATGTGTATGTTGTATGAAAGTTGGTATGAATGATGGATATGTTGTGTGCCTCGTGATGTGTATGTTGTGTGACAGATGGTGTGAATGTTGGAAATGTTGTGTAACGTGTGATGTGTATGTTGTATGAAAGTTGGTGTGAATGATGGATATGTTGTGGGCTGCGTGATGTGTATGTTGTGCTCGAGATGGTGTAAATGTTGGATATGTTGTATGCCTCGTAATGTGTATGTTGTGTGAGAGATGGTGAATGTTGTGGATGTTGTGTGATTGAGAACGAGTAGCACAAGATACGATTATCTTTTATTCCTCAGTTCTTTATTCCTCAGTTCTTTATTCCTCAGTTTTTTATTCCTCAGTTTTTTATTCCTCAGTTCCCTTCCCTTCGAAGAAAAAGGGAATTAGGAGTTGCTCCTTAAAATTACGACCAGAACCAAACTAGTTCAAAGCTTACCTTCCCTCCTCTTTAATTTCGCTTCGGTAATTGCTCCTCTTTAGCGTAATCAACTTCCTGGGCAGGACGTCTGTTCGCCTCGGCTCCAAGATCAAAAAGGCGGCACGAGGGACCGGAAATTATGGCGGCTCTTTCAAGCTGTCGTAGGGCCAACCCAAGTGGGCACCGAGTTTAATGCCGTTTTCCACACGTCTAACAAATAGTTCTATTTCCGTATCTCTCCTCCACTCAGGTATATTATATTCATGTTCGTTCATGTGTTCAAGCTTATTGCGTTATTTTTTTTTATTAAATACGTTATATGAGGTGAAAAATACATATGAGTAAGGGACACAACTCCTTGCGGCATTTTCGGCATGTTCGGGTTTGTGTCTTAGCGTAGTGCTTGAGAGGAAGGCAAGGTAGCTCGCTGTATTTTGAAATTGAAGATGGCGCTGCGGCGGTATTGTAGATCAATTGACTGGATCCCTATACTAACCTGACAGACGTCAAAGCGACTCGTCTGTTTACAATCATAACATACTAAGGCCGGGTACACATTACATTCTATGAAGCGGTACCGTCACATAGCGGCCGGGTTATAACGGTAAGTGACGTAAGCAAAACGGTGTACAAAAATACGGAGACGGTAATAGTGCAGTCACTTAAGCAAAAAAAAAGGGGTCAACCTCGGAATGAGAGATAATAAGCTGTAAACTCGCATACACCTTCGTTTTGATGTTTTAAAAGTTGTCTCAAAAGTCTCATAAAATCTCGCGTCTGCGGCGTAAGTTATTTAAGGTCAAAGATCACAAAAATCAGTTTTTCGTGATTATCTCGGTTTATATAACTCCAATGATGTTAACATTTATTATTAAAATTGTAGACCATAAAATTTACAACAAATTTTGTGTTAAACAATTTTTCATACGCCCAACCGTTTTTGAGGTAGAGGGCAGAGAGCCCCCAGCGCTCAGCCATACTCACTGTAATTCAAGGTCAACCGTTAATCTTAGTGAATAATACCTTGTATAAAGTTATTAAATCATTGAAATATTATTAGCAATAAATATTTTGTATTTTATTAGTTAATAAATTATATTTTAACATTTTGCACATATCTAATATATGTCCAGTCAATGAAGGCAAAAAACGGCGACACTGTATAATTTTGCCAAGCAGCACCAATTTGAACAAAAATTTGGATTTAGTTTCTAATTACCCTCTAATTCAAAGTTAGCCCTGTGCCGAGGGTTGCTTTTACCACCCCTTCTCGGAGGTGAAAAATTTGTCATTGAAAATAAGTCCAGGAATAGATAGATTAACTAATTCTCAGCAACTTTTGTTATATAAAGTATTTTCTGAAAGTCAATACTTTTCGACTTATTCGCGAGTGAAAATGTAAAACAAAACACGTTTTCAGATGGGTTTTCGCGAATAACTCAAAAAGTAAGTATTTTATCTAAAAAATTGTTCTTATTAAAAATATAGCTTATAAAAAATAAAAAAAGTAATGTGGGTTTATGGTGTCTGTAGACCCAATACAAACGGAGTAATAGCTTGTTGAAGGTTGGTTCTTATTCGTCAAACGCCAAAATTGAAAGTTTCAACGTGAAATAAACAAAACAATGAATTTTTCGGGGAAAACTCATTAGAACCTTTTTTAAAGTGCTTCAAAATACCATTATTTTTGGTTTTTATAGAAGTCCCTAGCATCAAAACTAAGCGAGTTATGACGAAATTAACGTTGTTCCCAATTTTTTCGGCGACAAGAAAATGTGAAAATCACCCACTAATTACCACCGCAATTGAAAATATAATGTATTAACTAATAATTATTATTAACTAATAATAATTATTATTAAATGACTCACTAAGATTCACGGTTGACCTTGCATTACAGTGAGTATGGCTGAGCGCTGGAGGCTCTCTGCCCACTGTCTCAAAAACGGTTGGGCGTATGAAAACTTTTTTAACACAACATTTGTTGTAAAATTTATGCTCTACAATTTTTATAATAAATGTTAACATCATTGGAGTTATATAAATCGAGATAATCACGGAAAACTGATTTTTGTGATCTTTGACCTTGAATAACTTACGGCGCAGACGCGAGATTTTATGAGACTTTTGAGACAACTTTTAGAACACCAAAATAAAGGTGTATGCGAGTTTACAGCTTATTATCTCTCATTCCGAGGTTGATCTCTAATATGACTGCATTATAACAGTAAGTGTAAAGCTAGAATTCGGAATCAGTTTCAATATATCAGTCGGTAGAATGCACGAAAATTAAACGCGTCTGTACTGCTACGGTCACTATCAACTACAAAAAACGTTGACAAACAGTTCTCCACCATAAATAGCTACCGCTACAAATGTGGCGGCAGCGCTATCATACGTGACGATCTCTATCACCGCTATCTTAGAAACCACTTCCGCGGTATTCCATAGAGCAATATTTTGTGACGTCACTCAACGTAATAATACGGCCGCTACATGACATCGCTTCGCAAACCATAGCTTTAGAAACCCGACAATTGTGGGAACATACTCTTTGTTTCGCAACGTCTATTCCCAAGCTCAAAACACCGTGTGAATATCTCGAAGCCAGGTTTAGAATCTTGGAATCCTCAGCCAACAACAAATCTCACAAGGTCCCATTTCGCTCTCAAGAACAGAAAGCCCGCTCATACCATATCACAAATTTTAAATGCTCTATATGTAATCTTTCTCATCCTCTGAAAAGTTGTGGAAAGTTTGGTAAGCTCAGTCTACAGGAAACACAGAAGATGGTTTTTTCGAAGTCTTTATTTTACAATTGTCTCGTCATTTAGTTGCTCAGTGTCCGAGTACCCAAAATTGTACAGTTTGTAACAAGCGTTATAATAATCCACATTTCCGATAATTCCAAGAACATTAGAAAAACAGAATCATTTCCCGCACGGAACTTCTCACAACCCAGCACTTCATCTTCGGCGTTAAATACTTATTTTTCCCAGCGAAAAAAAGATGTTTTACTCGCAACGATTTTGGTAAAAGCTTTCAAGGTTCGGAGAACCCCATGTCCTTCGTGCCTTAGTGGACCTCGGTTCACAAACAACATTTGTGACGCAATCGGTGGTACAACGTTTAGGCTTAAAGTGCTTTGCCAAATCAAATCAAATCACTGGACTCGGCAACTCTCTTATTGCTCAGTCTAAAAACTCAGTATATTTAAAAATTTATTCCCACACTTCAAGATTGTAAAAACGTTATAAAAAACCAGTTTTTACGAAAAAAAAAAGTTGAGCACATATGGGTTTTCGCCCGAGAACCTTGCAAACTCATTCCGTAATGGGCGAACCAAACATTTCTAATCGGGCATTATGAAATCGTCTGTTAAAGTTAACATCGATGTTAAATTTTCTAACGTTCCATAAAGGACAAATCGTTACTGAGGGCGTGTGCCAATTCAGCTTTTCAAAAGCAAATTTGTATGGGAGGTTGCTTCTCAGGTTCCTAATTTATTTTCGAAGGTTTTGACGTGACAACGTCTTATAATTCGATTGAGCTGGCTGAACGCACGAAAAAACATGACTCATGCGGCGTTACCTCGCTCTGAGGCGTTCCATTTAAGGCTTGAAGTGCAAGCGAGAGCGCGGCACAATCGGCCTCCGCGTTCGGCAGCGTTCGACATCTGTCTCTCTCCTACTTGAGTGAGCGATGCGTCCGCGTGGACAGCTGCTATACAATAATACATTTACATATTTTCGTCAAGTATGAAGTGCAGTGAAAAGTGAATGTGGTGTCAATTGTTTATAGCAACGATAATTGCGGCTTCTTATGACGTTGTCACGTTCAACTATCGTCGGTAAACCGACTTTACAGACAACCGATTTTTTGTCTAAGGAAAAGCCACCTCGGAAATTTACTTTTCATTCGACATGTATAATTTTTAAAATGGAAAGTAAACGGCAAGTAAAGATGACTTGTGTTTGAAATTTTAAATATCCTTTAAATATTTTAAAATTATGAAAATAAAATACATGAGCTCCATGTCCTCTTCAATGCTTACAGATATAAGGGGCCTATTCTGGAATTGTGATCCGTCATAGATCACAATAAGTTGTGACCAATATTTTGTGATTTAAATTCAGCTGTTTCATATTCCGGCTCGACAGTCACTACTTGGATCACAAAAATCTCTACAATTGTTGCGGAGAAATGTCGGGTTACTTTAGCCTTGTGAAAATTGTCAAAAAAAAAAAAATTGGTGCAAGAAAAGCAAAAATGGGTTCAAATTTAGAGGGTGAGTAATGTTTTCAAATCTTAAGCTATTTTGATAATGATATTTTTACAATCTCACAAAACGCTCAAAAAAGAAAGCATACCGGCATACGAGCCAGTAACAACTTGAAACATGTATTCAATTTATTGAAGAGCATCCAGACATTGCCTCAAACAAAAACCTGTGGGAAAGTTTATCTAATATTCTGAACTCAATGAAAGGACCCTCTAGAACACAATCAGAGTAGCAAGAAGTAATTTTATTTTTTAAACTTGTCCTATGTGGGGATTATTATATAAACCAGGGTTCGGAGAACTGAAAAAATTAAATTCGCTCGTGAGCGAATAATAACCAAAGAATTTTATTTTGAATTCGTTCGCGAATTTTATAAAATGAGTTTTATTTTTAAAATTCTCCGTTCGCGAGCGAAATTTATTTTCAGAGAATTGAAAAATACTTTTCGCTCACGAGTGATTTGTAAAAGAATCGTTCGTGAATCAAATTCAATACCACACAAAAATAAAAATTAGTGAACAATTTTTATACTTTTTTATTATAAATTAAATGTCAATACATATTTTGTTTAAAATATTGTCGTTGAGTTTTACAATTAAAATATTATTAATTGTTTCTTTCGACCACTTTGACCTCATTTTGGTTAAAATAGTAGAAAGGGCGCTAAATGCCCGTTCAATAGAAACTTGGGTTGCTGGCTACTTCGGCTAAAAGACCGAGATCAGGATCGTCTTAATTATTTAAATTTAGTTTATGTACTGTAGCATAATGTCTTTTTATATTCCCCGCACATTGTCCTTTTAATATTTTTCTACACTCCAAACACGTTGATGAATTAGATATCTCATCATAAAGCACGTATTTAGACAATTCAAAAACTTTCCGGCGACCCATAATTGCAAGTTTTACCTGATTCTGATATAAACGCACGACGCATGCACCACGAACTAGACTCAAAGAATGAAAAAGAATCATTCGTTTCGGTTCTTTTTCACTCTCTAGAGAAAAATTGAATTCTCTTCATTTTAAACTCGCTCTCACGAACGAATTGTATTAGGTTAGGCGATTGCATTCGTTCTCCGTGAACGAATGGAATTTATAAAATTCTCCTCAAAAATAAAGTTCGCGAGTTGAAAAATAAAATTCAGTTCGCGAGCGAAAAAAATAAGGGAATTTTATATTTTTTTCATTCGTGAGCGATATTTTACGTACCTTGATATAAACTGAATTAATTTTTAGAGCCTTTCTCATTGGAGGAACCAATTAAAGCACGTAAAGCTAAAATTTCAAAAAAGCAAATCGGTGGAGAACCTTTATTAGAGCAAACAGAAGGATTTGAAGAGAGAGCACTATCGGTGTTTGGCAATATAACCATCGACGGTGATGAAGACATTTCCATTATTGGCATAGAGGTATGTATATGTACCTATAATACAAAATATTACAAATTACTGAGAAATTTTTATTTTACAAGGAAAATGTATCAACGGAATCAACATCAAATGGTGGTCCCATATCGTCATCTCCCAGTGAATCACCGTCTACTGTCGCAGGATTGTTAAAACGAAGAAAGAGAAAAAACACAGAAATTATTTACGACCATGTACTGGAGGCTTTAAAAAAAAAGGAGGAAGCCGATAAGGAATTTCAGCAAGGTTTTCTTGCAACGCAAGACAAGCTCGCAGAAGCCCGCCTTAAAATAGGTGACGGAATGAACGCAATTGCCAAAAACTTTGAAAAAAAAAAAGACACTGAGTTTTAAAGTATTGAATAATGCTTCCAAATGCTGCGTAATCTTAAATTTATCATGAGTTGATTTATTTAGGATTATGCAGCATATGGTAGCATTAATCATTCATTATTAAAACGGATTAAGTTATTTGAACATGGAAATTGTTTATTCTATGTTAATAAAGAATTTATATAAGCAGATCTAATACTTCTTCCTTCACTTAAATAACTATTACTATTCTCTATTAGATCAACATCTGTCATATCGGTTTCGTCATGGTCATCTTCATCAAATTCATCTATTGGTATTCTTTCTTTGATTGCAATGTGCAAAATCATACAAGTCTGAGTTATTATTGCAGCTTTAGGAGGTGAATAATGGAGGGCTCTATGCTTATGCAAGCATCGGAAACGTGATTTTAGTATTCCAAATGATCTCTCAATTGTATTCCTGGCTTTAATATGCATGCTGTTGTATACATTTTCTTCTGCCGTCAGCGGGCTCGACAATGGTGTTAAGAGCCAGGGTTCTGTTGGATATCCCGAATCACCTATATGCCAATTGAACTGTCTTGGATTATGTGTTTAGATTAGATGGAAACGTATAGGGTCAGTAGTCCATATGCCAGAATCATTACATCAACCTGGAAACTTTGCATTGACATACATAAATAAAAGATCCGAATCACATATCTAAAATTAGTAGTAAAATTAATACTTAATATACCAATATTTGAATAAATACTAACAGCTTCAACGTTTAGACTGTAAAACCCCTTCCTATTCATATATATGTAAATGAGCTGGCCGTAAACGAACTAAAACGGAGGTGCAATAATACTAATATGGCAGCAATCAATCGCACCTATAGTACCCTTAATCCCAAATTTCATATAAAATCTGCCATAAAAATGTTGGATAATACGAAAATAATAAAAGATAATAAAATATTACCCAGATTTTTTAGCTGCCTTTTGTTCTTCCGAAGAAGGAAAAGATATTTACTTTTTTTAAATTCTTGTAATTAACGAGCAAACACTTTCAATATTTCTTGACATTGTGGATTGACTCATTGGTGTTACGTAATTACGGGAAATAGATTTTTGATACAACCCGTGACCAAAAAAATTCAGCACCGACAACAGCTAATATGGAATTTCTGTATTATCATATATGTAAAAATATTTTATCTGAGTTTACTCTCAATACAAAAGGAATGCTTGATTTTAGCGTATCATGGGGTTGCAGCTCATTTGTTAGCTCGATACAGATTTGTTTTGGCAATCGAAAAAATGCTCTAAAAAATTTTTCGGCAAGAGAAAATGGGTTACTTTTATCACGTACAGCTCTTAAGGTTATCCTCCTATTCGACCTAATAAATAAATAAATATTTGTAAAAATAAAGTGGATCAAATTTTTGTACTACTTTTGCTCTTCCACCAGTAGAATAAATAATAAAACTAAAATTTCTTCCATTATGTATAAACACAAAATGTCATAGACAGTTCTGCCGGCTTGCGTTGTGATGACCATTTCCTATAGTCATAACATGTGATACTTTTTATAAATGTCAAAATTGTAAATTTCGGCAAGAATACCAAAAATCACAAAATTTCTAAACAAATCACAACTTATGACTTCGGACAATTGTGACTAGTCACTGACTTTGTCCAGAATAGGCCCCATAAGATTCAGATTTCAATGAAAAGTAAATGAAAAGCAAACTTCGTTAATTGGCACAGGTACAACTCCGAAAAATGTTCGAAAAAGGAAAAGAATTTGAAAAACTGAATTGGCACAAGCCCTAAATCAAATTTCGAGTGAATTACTCTCATGTAATTAATTTCTGTTCACTCATTAACGGAGAGACAATTCGCACATGCGTGCAATCTACAGCACCTAATGCTTTAGAAAAGCATGCTATATTATAAAAATCAACTTGTGTTTTTTTAAGCTTGTCCTCTGCTATTAAGAATTTAATAACTCGGCGACCAAGTGATGTTATTGTCGCTGTAACTAGGTATATGAAAAATCCTATGAGAAAGATTTGCTTGTGCCAAAATAATCTCCCATTATTGCTTGCTGTGAACCAGTGGCATAATACCTCAACATCAAAAGAAGTTGGACATGAAATTGAATAAACACACAAAGCACTTATATTTACCTTGAATAAAAATGCCCCAAATTGTGGAATATTTTTTTAAATTATAATTGCACATTGGAATACAGGGGATCAACAGTACAAAACGTGATTAGAAAGTACAAAGAAGATTTAGCTATCGAAAGGAAGGCTGGCCCGGGGAGAAAACCTGGATCTAATCATCCAGAGATTGAGAGAAGGGTTGCTTCATTATTGCATCGCATCGCAATCCCCTATTGTAAACCACAGTTCCAACCCAACCCCTAAACGTATTTCTAGTTCTAACCCCATCTCTCCTCGACCAGATAAAAGGACTGTTTCGGCTAACAATAAGTCAAATAAACCCCAAAACATCAATCTCCGTCCCACCTCTAATCCTTCCCCCTCCAATTGGCAACTAAAAGCCGGCATATTTCCTAGCTTCAAATTAACCACCCCTATAAAATATCCTAATTTTATTTACTCCCACACATTAAACCCAGCTGCCCCACCTACTACCACTACCTCTGTTATTCCTTCTGAATCAGCTCCCTCTTCATCCGGAGTCACTAACAGTCAAATTCCTACCTCATTCACTCTGTCGTCTTATAACTCCTCTTCATCTTCCCAGGGTCTTTACACCTCAGTCCCAGCCCCCACATCTCCCACGTTCTCACAAACCTTGCCCTCTTCTCCCACAAGTTCTAACAATCCCTCCTTTATTGATCCTCTTCTTCCTCCGGTTGTGAAGCTAACTATGCAGTCTGCTGAAACTTCTAACGGTCGGTACTTGCTATCTCGTTTGCGGGATCGCAGAATCTATGAAAAAGTGCGCCTTTATCTCGCTTACCTTCATAACAAGGCTGACTTCGTCTGCATAGATGGAAAAACTAAAACGAACGCGATGATCTCCTTACATCAGGAAGTTCTCCCGACGGATCCCACGGTCCTGCGCGAATTATTTTTCAAATACCACGAAGCTTTCAACATCTCTCCCCGTAATGTTTCAGAGGACCTTTCCACCTACGCTTCTTACGTCAGTTCCAAACGTGTTTCCCATCTTCAAAAATCTCGCAGTGACTCGAAAAACTATTTTTGTTCCTAACTCACCGGTTAATTCTAATCCCCACTTCCTCTCTCCCCCAACCGTTAACAAGCAACCATTGAATTGCCTCTCGCTATATTATCAAAATATCAGAGGGCTCCGCTCAAAAACTCATCACGTTTTTCTGAACTCACAGTCTCTCCCTTACGATATTTTTGCGCTTTCCGAAACCAATCTTATTCCCAGTATCAACAGTAACGAATTATTTTCGTCAGATTTCAGTGTTTTTCGCGCCGATGGTAGTCCCAATGACTCTGGGCCTTCTGGTCGCGGCGTTCTTCTTGCTGTTCATAATCGGTTCAGCTCCACCCTGATTAACTTTTCGAATTCCACTTCTTTCGAATGGATCTCTGTTAAAATCTCCCTCCATCGTCGTTCCCTTTTTATTCTGTGCTGCTATATTCGTCCCGCGCAACCTCTCGAAGCATATAAACAAGCAATCGACGCAATCGATGCCTTGTCCGATCTTGCTAATCCCCTTGACGACATTATAGTCATGGGTGATTTCAATCTTCCCCGGTTGCAATGGTCCATCTCTGATGATAACTCCCATTTCATTCCTTCTAACATGTCTTCTGCTTCCGAATCCCTAATTACTGATCATCTCTCCGACACTGGTCTATCTCAAGTTAGTGGAGTAAAGAATCATCTGGGTAGACAACTTGATTTGATCTTCTCTTCTAACCCATTAGACTCTGTTGTTACTGAGAGCAACCATCTTCTTTCCAATCTTGATTTACATCACCCGCCACTCTTCCTAACAGTTTTCCACGATTCTTCCTTCAAGTACACAAATTCCGAGCCCCGTGCTCACTACAACTTCCGCAAAGCCGACTTTGAGAAACTTAATCTTCTTCTAGGCAATTCTCACGTCCTCTCAGCCTTATGTGACCACCAATCACCCATTAACGACTGCGCCAATCTTTTCTACACTGAACTTTAAGGAACCGCTCCACATCCCCACCATGGTTTGATAAAGATCTTCGTTCCCGACGAAACAAGAGGAACAAGTTGTGGTTTTCGTTCCTTCGTTCAAGGTCTGATTTTGACTACTCCTCGTATGTCGCCTTCTCCTCCCTTTTCTCTGAACGTTGCGAATCCCCCTACAAGGACTACCTCAACAACATGCAGTCCAAGATCATTTCTGACCCTAAACAATTTTATAATTTCATTAATTTAAAAAGAAAATCCAACGGCTACCCCCCTACCCTTAAACTTGGCGTCGTATCTTCTTCTGACCCCTCAATTATCGCTAACCTTTTTGCCGATTTCTTCGCGAAATTTTTTAGTGACTCCGACTCCGCCCCTGATCCCAACTATTTTTCCTTTATGGAGCGCTGTCCTCAAACCTCCCTTGTCACTATTGACATCGATCCTTCTCTCGTCGTCGATAAAATCAATGCTCTTGCTGATGATTTCGACCCCGGCCCTGATGGTATTCCCGCAGTTGTTCTAAAGAAATGCGCTACCCACTTAGTTCAACCGCTTACCGCCCTCTTCCAACTTTCACTTTCCGGGGGCTTTCTCTGACCTCTGGAAAAATTCTTATATTACCCCAATTCACAAGAAAGGTTGCAAAAGCGATATTACAAATTATCGTCCTATCGCCAAACTTTCCTGCATTCCCAAACTATTCGAAAGTCTCATCTATGATTCTATGTCATTTCACTCCAAGTCCATTATATCATCAGTTCAACACGGGTTTTTCAAAGGCCGATCTACATCTACCAACTTAACAACCTTCGTGTCACGCACCCTTTCAGCCATGGAAGGCGGTGTCGAAGTTGATGTTATTGCCACCGACTTCAGTAAAGCTTTTGATAAAATTTCTTATAAGCTGATAACCTTTAAACTCAACCGCCTTGGCTTTCCTCCTCGCCTCATTTCATGGATTAACTCCTACCTTGATGGCCGCCATTATATGGTTCGCTTCGACTCCTCGATTTCTAATCCCTTCGTATCCCATTCCGGCGTGCCTCAGGGCAGCCACCTCGGTCCCCTGCTTTTCATACTAGCCATCAATGATGTGGTTAACGTTGTGAACCACTCTGACATTTTAATTTACGCTGACGACATGAAGATCTCCAAACAAATCTCCAACACATCCGACTCCTTCCTTCTTCAAAGCGACCTGAACAACTTCTCTACCTACTTCTCTACCTGGTGTTTCGATCACATCATCAGTAGTGCCAATTCTGCTCTAGGCTTCGTTAAGCGTTGGTCAAAGGAATTCTCCAACCCTTATGTAACTAAATCTCTCTACATCTTTTTCGTTAGGTCCATTCTTGAGTATGCTAGTCAGGTCTGGTCACCTTCCCAATCTTCAATCATCAACAGAATTGAATCAGTTCAACGCAGATTCATTCGCTTCGCGTTGCGTGACCTTCCCTGGACAGATCGGCTCAACCTCCCTCCATATGAAAGTCGCCTTCAACTTATCAACCTTCAGCCCCTTTTCTTGCGTCGTGATGTCGCCGATATTACCTTCGTCCATCAAGTCGTCTGGTTCCATTGACTGTCCCGAGTTCCTACACAGCATATCCCTTAAAACTAACCCTCGGAATGTTAGATCTTTCCCCACATTTCACCTTGATAGTCATCGTACTAATTATGGTCACTTCGAACCCTTCACTAGAATGTTGCGTAAGGCCAACAGCTCTACTGTTTTCGACTTCCACATTGACAAAACATCCCTCAAGCAAGTTCTTTATTCGCCGAACCCACCCCCTAACTAATCCTTCCATCCCCCTTATATTTGTCTGTTTTCGTTGTTTAGGTTAGTCTAGTTTTTAGTTTTAGTTTTTAAGTCACATATTGTAGCTTGTATTAAGCGAACCGACTAAATTAAGACCCCGAAGAACATAAAGGTGATAAACGTGCATCCTACGAGGAAATTTATATTTCGATAAAAAGCAAATTACTTTCGCTAATACAGCAAAAAAGACCCAGGGCTTCTTTTCCGGATGTTTCATACATTGCTCCTGCTAGGAAAAATTCTAACCTTCCGAAAATTCAAACTAAAAAATTTTCTGGCAACTTTTCCAACTGGCTTGATTTTTATGCTACATTCAAGACGTTGGTGGAAGAGAATGATGAGCTTACCGACGTCGAAAAGTTGGCCTATTTACGTAGTTCTCTGGAGGAAGGTCCTTTCCAGGTGATTGGAAATATTCGCTTGAGCGATGGTGGCTTCAGCAACGCTCTTGCTCTCTTAAAATCGCGTTTTGAAAATAAGAGGCTGATTTTTCAAAGTCATATCAAGGCATTGTTTGAGATGAAGGCAACTTAAGCAGAAGTAAGAGGTTCTGTGTCTCAGCTAAGGAGCATGAGCGATTTGGTAAACTCTCATCTAAGGGCTATAAGGTCCATGGCCACTATGGATCAGATAGCTGATGGCTTATTGTTGTAATTATTTATTATTATTATTTGATAGCGCTACGAGACTAAAATGGGAAGAGGACGCTGCACTTAGCGTGTTGCCATCCTGGAATGAATTCTCTTCCTTCCTTGAGAAAAGGTGCCAAACTCTTGAAAATACGGAGTATGGGGTAATGCCTGCTAAAAAGCCTTCTTCGAGTTCCGAGCCATCTCGGTAAAATAAAAGGGGTGATTCTCGCAAAATTGCAATGACCGCATCAAAGGTTGACTCTGTTTGTAAGCTCTGCAAAGGGCGTCACGACGTGGCGAAATGCGAGGACTTCATTAAGCTGACTCCCGATGATAGGTATTCGGAAGTTAAACGCTTAAATTTGTGCATTAATTGCCTTAAGGTTGGCCACTCTGCAAAAAATTGTAGATCCAGTCGCTGTCGCTATTGCAATTTCTAGCATCATACTATGCTTCATAAGCATCAATCTGACAAGCTGATCAAGCTGTCACTGACACTCCGGCCCCAATAAACAGCGTTGCACTGACCTCACAAATAGAGTCCGGCAGTAGGAACCATAATCAGGCTGAGGTTTTGCTGCCTACTGCGATAATGGATGTAAGGAACAAGGCTGGTGAATTTGTGCCATATCGGGCTTTGCTAGACTCTGGCTCTTCTCTTCATTTCGTTTCTGAGCGCTTAGTGCAACAGCTGCAGCCGAAGAAAGTCAAAACTTATGTCGATGTTACGGGTATTGGATCAACCTCTACTTCAGTTAGATACAAGACCTCGCTAGTCATTCAATCACGAACGAGCGACTACAAGACTAATATCGAAGCCTTTGTTTTGCCCAAAATCGCGAATGATCACTCACCCACACGTATTAATTCTAATGTTTGGAACATACCCAAAAATATTACCCTCGCAGATCCACATTTCGACACGCCTCGCCCTATAGACTTACTATTTTTCTACCTATTTTTCGAACTACTTGCTGTGGGCCAAATATGTCTTAGAGAAGGGCTGCCTATACTACAAAAAACGGTGCTGGGCTGGGTGGTAGCAGGTGGAAAGGGGTCTGGCACACGAAATTGTATGATTGCCACGAGTGAGAATGAGGCGCCTGGAGAAAATTTAGAACATTTAGTAAGATGCTTCTGGGAGCTGGAGGAGGTGAAAGTGGCAACGAAGATTACTAACGAATGTCAGAAGCATTTCCAGGAGCATGTCAGACGCGACAATACAGGCAGATTCCTTGTACGATTACCCTTTTGTGAGGATCCTGAAATTCTTGGAAACTCACTTGATACTGCAAAGAAGAGGTTTTTCGCCCTAGAGAACCGACTGTTGAAGAACGCGGAGCTTAAGGAGCAATATTCAAAATTCATCTTGGAATATTTGCAACTCGGCCACATGCAAAGGGTTGAACCGGCGTCGTTGCCTGATAAGCATTTCTTCTTACCTCACCACGCAGTTCTAAAACCGGAAAGCAGCAGCACTAAGCTCCGTGTGGTATTTGATGCGTCCTGCAAAACCACCTCAGGATTTTCCCTCAATGACGTGCTAGTGGTTGGACCTGTAGTTCAGGAAGAATTATTTTCAATACTGCTTCGCTTTCGATCGTACAAATATGCCCTAACTGCTGACATCTCAAAAATGTACCGCCAAGTTCGCGTCGGCGATCTAGATACTTATTGGCAATGTATTTTGTGGCGCAACTCATCTCAAGAACCACTCGACATATACCGTGTACTTACTGTGACGTACGGTACTGGCCCGGCGTCTTTCTTAGCAACTGAATGTCTCAAACAACTTGCGCGAGAAGAACAAGAGAGATATCCTATCGGAGCAAGGATACTTATGCGAGACTTTTATGTGGATGACATACTGACTGGGGCGGACAGCATTGAAGAAGCAAGGGAAATAAAATCACAAATTGTTCCGTTATTGCAACTAGGCAACTTCACACTCACTAAATGGTGTCCAAACTCAAAAGAACTTCTCTCAGATTTTGATCATTCGGACTTGGAAAATACTTATCAGTGGCTGGCGACGACGTTGTAAAAACTCTGGGCATGATCTGGCAGCCACAAACAGACTCCTTCCGGTATCACTATCAATATTCTAAAACTAAATTCGGCATTACCAAGCGTACAATTTTATCTTCTATCAGCTCGATTTATTCGATCCGCTTGGTTTAGTAAATCCAGTTATTGTAAAAGCCAAAATCCTGCTGCAAAAATTATGGAATTTGAAGATGGCTTGGGACGAATCTATTCCTCAGTGCTTGCACACTGATTGGGAATCGTTGCATGGGCAGCTCCATCTTCTTAGTCAAATCGAAATTCCTCGACACATTTTTTCATCTTCTGCAAAAATTGAAGTACACTGCGTCGCGGATGCCAGTATGGAAGCCTATGGAGCATGCTTATATATCCGCTGTGTAGAGGAAGGTAACATCGCTTGCAACTTATTCAGCGCAAAGTCTCGAGTTGCTCCATTGAGAACGACTTCCATTCCAAGGTTGGATCTTTGTGCTGCCCTTCTTGCTGCTGAGCTCACTGCGCGTGTTCACAAGATCTTTGCACACAAAATCGAAGGGGTAGAGAGTATGTCAAGTAAAGAATAGACGTGTGTTCTGGAGCTCCTGCAATTTTAATAATTTGAGTTGGTTTTCGGGGCTATTTTAATTATATCTCCTGGTGTGCCGTTGAGGAAGTGAGGTGTTAACACTCTTCTGAATTGGAAATTGTTAAATTTACTATTCTAAGCGATTATTAATTGAATTAAAACTCAGTATTAATTTTGGGGGTTAACTGTTCTAATGAGTGATAGCGCCATCAGAGAAAGGAGTCTCTTAAAAGGAAAAAGAGGTGGTGAAGGCAGTGTCGGCGATCTCTTAAAGAACATGCCCTCTACTCGCTCTGGAAAGTCCATCGCTAAATCTGCATCGTCGCCCAGTGGCCTTAATTTGAATTCACCGATGGACGGGCCTGATAGTGGACTTTTAGCAGAGCCTAACAGTGCGGGCTCAACCTTTTATCGTTCCGGTGCCAATGTTAGTCCACAAGGTGGTCCCAGCAACATACTTTTGGATAAACGTGATAACATATTGAATCAAGTTTTGCCAAGTGCACATCAAGAGAGTGCGGCTGCAGTAACTGCTTTCTCGTCTGGTGTCTCAGCCTCAAACACGGCTCTGGCTCACAATGTTGATGCCCTGGCTCTTCCTACACGCTCTACCCGTTCAGCGAATGCTCCTAAGACTGCTTTGTCTTTGTCATTCTCTGATACTGGACCACGGACGGATTTAGAGGAAAGACTTCTAGCTAATTTTGGTAGGCTTCTGCTTGATCAAGAGGAACGTATGGTTGCGAAAATCGAAAGCTTAGTTGGTGGCTTCAGTGGCCGGTTCGGTGCCGTGGAAGGTGCGATTACGGATTTACGCAAGGAATGTTCGGCTGTCCAGCGCATCGATGAGGATCTTCTCCGTATGCAGCGTTCCTCTGATATTGTCATTCGTGGTATTCCCTGCAAGGAAGATGAGAAGCCAGCTGAAATAGTCAAAATGATATGTAGTCTAATCAAGCATACGGTGTCACCATACTTGCAGGCTTTTCGGGTTAAAGGCAATGTCACGAAGGGAGGGGTAGCTGGTGGCTCTGCAAACCGGCCCATCATAGCTAGACTTTCTGGCATAAATGAACGGCGTTCTCTACTCTCTGCTTTCCGAACATTTGGTGAGTTTAAGCTCTCCAATATTGATGGATTCACATCTAATAGCCTAATAAGTATCAATGAGAGCCTCACTCCTTCTACCAACAAATTGCTGTCTGAGGCTCTTCGTAAAGAGGAAAAACTTGGAAAGGTATTCACACGTGATGGCCTCTTGTATGTGGTGTCGAAGACTGATTCCACTATCCACCGTATCAGATGCCTGGATGACCTGTCAACTATATGTGCCGCGGATCAAGGAGCTTCTACGGATTTACGTCGTTGTTAGTTCTCACAATTCAAACCCTAAGTTTTAGTGGATATACATATGTAGTAATTGAATATTATCATATTTTGTTTTGCTTTTTCTTATTTTTTTTTCAATAGCTTAGTGCCTTCTCTCATCTCTTTTCTTTCGCTCTGTCTATATTTCTTAATTCTAAGCCTGATCTATTCTTCTTTATACTTCTTATTTCACTTATGGTAGCGTAATATTCCCGAAGCTGGACAGTAGTTGCTCCAGAATATTAGATGTGGCATTTAATGACTGTATTCGCTTCATATATCGACTTCGCCGCTTTGATCATGTCTCTTCTTTGAGAGAGTCTCTTCTTGGGTGTCCTCTGGACTCATATCTAAAGCGTTAAGCCCTTATTCTCCTTTTTAAGCTTGTATTATATCGCTTACCACCTTATTTATTTTGCATGCTTCAGTTTCTGCAATCGACTAGACATAGAAAAATTCTGATCCCGCGTTTCTCTTGCACAGTCTCTGAGAGTTCCTTCTTCATTCAGATTCCTCGCCTGTGGAATTCCCTGCCTGTTGCTGCACAGTTTGCTACCTCCATCACTGCCTTCAAGAAACATATTGAATGCATATAATTTGACTGCATATAACTAATTGCTATCTCTTATTGATATTGATATCTCAAGGGCTTTCTTTAACTTATTCTCTCTTCTTCTTTCGTTTCTACTTTGTCCGCTCTCTTCTTCTGGAGTCACAAATTTGGTTCAATGGACCCAGCTTTCTTTTGCTCCCAATGAATCTTTGGCCCAAGACAAATGCTCGGATAGAGGTGGATCTCCCCGAAGCCAGAAAAGGAGCGATTTCGCTACCAACCATAGTACCTGACAATCTCGTAAACTCATCCAAATTTATCAACGATCACGTACGATTAGTCAGTAGCTTTGGATACGTATATCGATTATTTAAAAACTCAAAAATTAAGAACAAAAATTCAGCAAATCGAACATATGGACCGCTCACCGTGTCGGAGTTTGAAACCGCGTTGTTATCAATAATTTGGTTAATTCATTCAACATTTGGTTGAAGACTATTCGTTATTATTGAGTGGAAAGCCGGTAAAATCGAACAGTTTAATAAAAAACCTAGACCCTTTCATTGAGAATGCCGGAGTAATTTGTGTTGGTGGCCGGCTGTGTAGCTCCGATTTGGACTATGATGCTAAGCATCCAATATTACTTCCGAAATCTAGCTTTACTAAGGCTTTAGTCATGCACTATCACATTCGAAATCTTAATGCTGGATGCCAGACTTTACTGGCTATTATTCGCGCAAGGTTTTGGCCAATTTCCGGTAAGACTATCGTTAAGCAGGTCGTTCGCAGCTGCATACGTTGTTTTCGCATGCGCCCAAAGGTTATGGAGCAAATAATGGGTCAACTTCCACATTCAAGAGTCATCCCTACGCCTATTTTTCATCGCACCGGAATTGATTTCTGCGGCCCATTCTATATTAAGAATCCGGTTCGCAACAGGCCTGCCGTTAAGGCATATGTCTGCTTGTTCATCTGCCTATCAGTAAAGGCCGTGCACCTTGAAGTAGCTAGCGACTTAAGCACCCAGGCCGTTTTAAGGAAAGGCTCGACGTCCGCATGTCTCAGTAATTTACTCGGACAATGCTACAAATTTTGTCGGGGGTGCCCGTGAATTGAAGGAACTCAAGGCCCTCTTTGACTCCGAGGAACACTGCAAAATCCTTCAAGAAATGTGTCTAAACGATGGTATAGACTGGCGATTCATCCCTCCAAGATCACCGCACTTTGGGGGCCTTTGGGAAGCTGGGGTAAAACAGGCAAAGCATCACATGCGAAGGGTCTTAGGGTCGGAATCTTACACGCTGGACGAGCTTCAGGTTATCACCTGCCAAGTGGAAGCTATATTGAACTCTCGACCACTCACTCCGCTTTCTGAAGACGTGGACGATCTGCGGGTACTTACTCCTGCACATTTTCTAACTGGGGGAGCAATGTCAGCAATTCCCGAACCCAACTTTGGTAATATGAACATTAAACTTTTGACTCGTTGGCAATATTTGCAGGCAAAACTACACACTCTCTGGTCTAGATGGCAAAGTAATTATTTGCAGCACCTTCAAATGCGCGTCAAATGGAAAACAAAGCAGCCCAATGTAAAGGTCGGCACTTTAGTGCTTTTGAAGGAAGACAACATCCCACCGCTCAAATGGCCCTTGGGACGCGTCGAAGAGGTCCACGTTGGCAAAGATGGCCATGTCCGAGTTGCCGTCATCCGCAATATGGTTGGTGTTGTAAAAAGGCCCATAGTTAGACTCTGCCCGCTGCCGATCGAAGAAGGGGAATCTCAAACATGTGTTGGAAGCAATCCTTCCAAGGAGGCCGGTTTATGTTAAAGCTACCGATCTCAACTGTACTTTATTAGTTTGATCCTGTAATGTATCATTTCACTATTTTGCCTTTGTACTGTACCACGCACACACCGCTGAAATGTCAAATTTTGGTTCGCTCAGCTCATTCCTTTTCGAGCTGCAGTGGAATAAAGTCATAGCAAGAAACAGATCATCGTTTTCCTTTGTCCCTTTTTTTTTGTTGGATTTGGATTGGAGTCCGGTGCAACTGGCCGGTACTAACAAAATTTTTTGAGTTGTAACAGATTTTTGGGGGAAAAAAAATCGATTTTCGAGAAAAGACCGCCAGTTTGTTGTTTTTCAACCAAATTTTTTTCGTTTAGTTCATTCCAAGGCCGCTTTCATGCTGATTAAAACCCCGTTTTTTTTAACTTTTCTGACAGCAGTTATTGTGTACGCCGTGATTTTTTGATGTGTTTTAAAAAAGTTGTAGCGGACGACAGTGGGCAATAAAAATTTTTTTTTTCGTGTAGTTTGAAGCCAAATAAAGTGTATGTACAAAGTTTCATTAAGACATGTCTTTTTATTCAATTAAAAAGTAACCTTTGAAAAAAACAAATTTCTTTTAATTTGAAGGTGCAAAGTCCCCTAATGCCAATACATCCAATGCAGACTCTTTAGATAATCGAAATCTCGTACTAAAATCGAAAACTTCATATTCTTCGAAATAGTGGCGCCGTTCTTTGTAAGTTTTAGGACGCCGCACAGTGGGCCAAAATCAATTTTGGGTGACCAAAAATCGATTTTCGTCATGTCACCGATTTTAAAAATTTTAATGCCATTCGATAGTAAACTAAATGTATTAGCTTATGGCAAAAATTTTTTTTCAATATTTCCCTCCCCTCCTTGTGTTTGGAATGGCTAAAGTCAGGGAAAAATGTGAGCGGCTCATTTTTTTCTTAAATTTTTGATTTTTTTGGAATTTCAAAGTGCTATTGTGAAAATTTTTGTATGGAGAGGTTCAATTCTTATTAATGAAATCACTCCCTACATAGGAGAAGGTATTATTGGGCCTATAAGTTATGATAAAAGTCGAACAGTTTTTTAATAATAGCATTTTAATTAAAATGTGTCATATTTCGCTAAAATTTTAACTAATTGTTGACTTTTAAAAAAATGGCCAAAGATGGCCACGCTCTAATAGGTATCAAATTAAAGTAGAAATCCTCCTGCATCTTTTACAAAAAAAATTGGCTGCGACCACCTGCGACCTTCGGAGATAATTGCATTTGAAGTAAAGTCTACCTTGTTGTCGGCTGCGTATTTCCTCATAATATTCCCATTTATGCAGGAAGTTTATGACTTTTAAGGCTGTACAATGTTTGTTTTGGAAATAAATTACAGTTTCCCTAGTAAACGTTTAGGATCAATGACATCATTAATATTTAAAGAAATTACATTATTACGTTTTATGACAATTTTAATTGACTTTGACTTACTCAGTATATGCGCCCTTTTGAGTAATGTGTTTACTACCTACTATATGACATCCAGGTATTTACAAATGATGATTATAGACTTTGATTAATACTATGATAATTACTTGAGGTAAGGGACTATTGTTATTGTTTGTGTGCTTAAAGGCATAAGTTACAGGTAGGTGAAAGTAACGAAAATTTTAGCTATTCAAAGGGAAGATTCTTTAAGAATCGATCATTCTCTATCTAGATAGAAAAGAGGCAACACTTGAATTATTGGAAAATTCTAATTTGATAATATCATAAGAGAATTACAACTTTCAAGTGCAGTTATTTCGTTTTGCGAGTTGTTAAAATTTATTTTGTATGAAAGTGCTAGGAAGAAATCAACATGCAAATTTTGAATTCGGAGCTGTATAAAATAATTCGTCATAGCAATGTTATGGAATACCTGGAGTTTGTTCGCCTTATAGAAAATATTTACAATATGAAAATATTGGACGAAGAAACATTTCGGCGATTTCGGAATTTCAAGAAAATGTGGCAACTTAGTACTAGAAACGCGCAAAAGTTTTAAGAACGAAATGAGTCGTGGTTAAATACAGCAATGGAATTTAATGCTGAAGAAATAACATCAATTTTTTTTTTTTTTTTTTTTTTTTTGTAAGTTTATATTTTTTTTATTTCAATATTGTTATATAGATAATAAAATAATTAGTAATTAAATTAAAACTGTTGTTATAAGTTGTAAAATAAAATTAATAGTTCATTTTTCGACTACTTTAAATTTTGTTAATAAATTGTGTGTCACCCTGTAAACCGATTGATCTCTCTTTTTGCCAGTTAAGGGGTCATTATGTCAATAATGAGTTGCCAAAGTTTCACTATGATATCTTTAACACAACAAAAGTTACAGATTTTTGATCGACGCCAAGTCGTTTTGGCCCACTGTGCGCCGTACCATTTTGTCTAAAACCTCTTACGTATCCAAAACATTTTCATTTCCGAAAAAAAAATTATAGCAAGCTTCAATTTTTAGTTTTGACAGGCCGCTGAGAGTTTAACGATTGCTCTTATCGGGAATTAAAGGAGACCATTCGCGTTTCATACAAAGCTGGGCCCAAAATCGAAAGTGCCGGCCAGTAAAAAAAAGGTCTTAATCTGTTTGGGACATCATTCTAAGCATTTTGTTCTATGGCACCAAAACTGCGCAGCCATTATTGTAGCCGCTATACAGGGTGTAACAAAAGTCCCGGAGCGGTCGAATATTTCGGAAAGAACACATCGCATCGGAAAACAAAAAAATAGGGGTAAAATATTTTTAAAAGAAGTATTTAACTCTACCAACACTTACCCCCCACCCCCACTCCTGAGGGCGAGGGTGGGGGTAACTTTTTTTTTTCAAATTCACCCATTTTTTTTGCAGATTCGGATTCTTCATGAAAAAAGCAATATGCAAAAAAAACTTTTTTTAAAACAAGCTTTTGATGCTCCATGTTATCATAATATTGCATTGTCACGCGATATACATATACATGCAAAATTTCAGCTCAATCGGATACCGGGAAGTGGGTCAAATTTAACTTACAAGATTCCATTACAGACACCGGGACAGGTGAAACTAAATAAAAGCTTGTAAAATACGTAACTTTTGTCTGAAACATTTTTTTCAATTCGGTACAGGGAGTGCGGGGGAGGATTTGTATTCTGCAAAAAACGGTTCCGGAAAGGTCGAATATCTTAAGATCTACACATGTTTTTAAGCCGTTTGGAACTTCATCCTAAGCAATTGTTACTATGACACCAAAGTGGTAGAACCATTAGCTGCGTAAGTTCGAACAATCTGGTTTCCCATACATTTGACTAAAAATAAATGTAAACATATCATATATGTATGGACTCATTTAGTGGGTCATTCTCAACTTTTTTGCCATGGCTGTAAATCTGTAAGTGACTGTAATAATTGAAAAAAATGTTTCAGACAAAAGTTACGTATTTTTTCATGAAGAATCCGAATCTTCAAAATAATGGGTGGTCCCATTTGAAAAAAAAAGTTACCCCCACCCCCGCCCTCAGGAGTGGGGGTGGGGGGGTAAGAGTTGGTAGAGATAAATACTTCTTTTAAAAATATTTTACCCCTATTTTTTTGTTTTCCGATGCGATGTGTTCTTTCCGAAATATTCGACCGCTCCGGGACTTTTGTTACACCCTGTATAGCAGCTACAATAATGGCTGCACAGCTTTGGTGCCATAGAACAAAATGCTTAGAATGATGTGCCAAACAGATTAAGACCCTTTTTTTACTGGCCGGCACTCTCGATTTTGAGCCCAGTATGACTGGTTTCCTTTAATGCCTGATTAACGAATTTAATCGCCCGTTAGCACCTGGTGAAACGCTCGTCATGCTTAACAGGCCGTTAACGATTTTTAACAGGACATGTACTAATTAACAGAGTACGGTGAAATCGGCCCTAAGTCAGATAAACCTTCAGTATAAGTGTAAGTAAGTATAAGTGATTAAGATACGTGGGAGAAGGTCGAAAAAGAGATAATATCACTCCGTAAAATGTAAATGACAATATCTTTGGCTGAGCACATTCACATACCTACAGCGCGCTCTGGAAATACTCGGAGGCAAAATAGGAACACAACTTTAAAGCCCTGAAGACTCTGAGCAAAAAACAAACAGCAGCACGTGCTCTGTTCAGATCGGAAAAGAAAAACACATCGACGAAAGTCGATGCTGACTTAATTTCTTTCTTTCCTAAATGATGAATCAAAGTTCAAATAAATACCAAGTTGTTACCTTGTCTCCACATCCCTTGCGACTTGGAAAATAGCCGCCCAAAGCTATTCACCAGGAAAAAGTATAAAGAATAGCATACCTACATATAGTAAGTTACATGTCTTCTTGAACTTTGTCCTACGATTTTTTTGAAATAATGCAAAATTTTATTTTTTATAACGCAAATATTAACCAATACCTCTAGTCCATAAAGCTGTGAGGCTCCTTCGCCGGCATTCGTTCGTTATTGGAAAAATTACGTTCTCAGCAATGGTCAATTATTTTGAACCAATTAGCATTCTTATTCTTCTTATTAAACATGTTATTTGCTTGCACAAATAGCGAGTCGAAATAAATCATCACCTAAATGGCTGCAAAACAAACCACACAAAATCATGTAATAAAATTGTTGTAATAGAATGCACGCGACGATTTCATTCGCTCGCCATTAATTCTTTTAAAATAAATTTTCACTGCCAGGCCTTGCACCCTTAAAGTTGATTATGCATTCTATAACAGTCCTAACTATTCAAGCTCCATATGATGTGTTGGGCAGGACGGGCTCGTTCCGCACAGTGGTGCATAAAAATCTCCATGAATAATTTTTCAATGGCATCAACACCACGAGTATCTGAAATACCCATTTTTTACCCCTATGCAGCTTTTTGCCAGCGTTCCATTCTATAACATCGTAAAACTCATCCCCATCGAATGAACTTAAAGACGGCTAGATAATAGTGAATGATACACAAAATCGTGGCGTGACTGAAAAAAGTGAACATTATCATCGACCGTAGATTTTGTATAAATTTCATGCTAACTACAATTTTTGTGAGTTTGGCGTCAGACCTTAGCGGAGCGGGAGCGGAAAGGACTTAATTTTAAATGAGAGCTAAAGAAATCCGCCCAGTGATTTTTTGAATTAAGTTAAGCTGAATCGAAGCACACAATTGAACAACTGCAACAGGACTTCTGGAATTGTGAAAATATCAAATTGCAGGCATGCATATAACATAATATGTAGATCAGGTTACGTAATATTTTAGAGGGAAAAATTGGGCTATACTTAACGACATCCGCGGCTTTCATCGGATTTCAATGAAATTGAGCAGGTGCCTTCCCTTTGGCCTTAAACGGAAGGATCTGAAAGAATTTTGCGGGGCTGGCATTTAGTTTCGGAAATTTTCAACTTTTAATTCAAAGTTCAAAATTGAATATTTCCGCCGCAAAATAACTTTCCACCTGCACAATTTACATAAAATACGATTAACCACTCACTCACTGCACACTTACGATATCAATACTCACTTCACAACCGAACCGAACCGAACATTACAAAAATTTTGTTTAAAAATTTTTCACGTCCCGGTATGTCACTTTTTTTCCGGCCCGCCATGACATTTGAACTGTTATATTCACTTTTCAGATGGCTCCACTAACACACTGGGCCGCGTTCCATTAATTCTAAGATATTATAATGCAGGAATTCCAATAATATTACAATATTTGTTTAAATTTGTTAAATATTTGTTAAATATTATGAAATTATATATTATATACAAATCCTCCGATTTCAAAATCCGATTGACATTTTTTGAGTTATTTATGAAATAAAATTGTCAAATTTCACTACTTTTATTTCGCAAATAAAAAAAAATATATCGCAGTTACGGGAAAAATGGTTATAATCAATTTTGTGCAGAATTTAATTCTATACAAGTTAGGCGAGGACACTTGCCCATGTCAAAATAAAAATTATCGATTTTTTGCAGAAATAGAACATAATGTATTGGGCAAAAAATTTTGAAAAACAATTTTATCTCGAAATAATTAAATCAATAATTTTTCGGGTGATAATGTGTGAACTTTAGAGAAAATGGGTTGTCCAGTGGTTTTAATTTGGTGTCTTACTGAATGTTTTACGGATTTTAAAATACTTTTATCTATAGTGATACTGTGAAAATCTTTAATTAATTTTTGAATGTTTTGATTTAATGTGGGTTTAATTAATACAGGTAAAGTTGAAAATGGATCTTTGTAAAGATTACCATTTGAAGTTAAGTTTTTTAGCGGATCTAATAAAATTCACTTTGACAAATCTACAATTAACCTAAATAGGCTTGGTGACGTCTGCGATTAATTTATAATTGAAGAATTTGCTGCTGCTAACTGAAGGCCTGTTGGTAATAATTTTGTTTTAGGTGTAGGCGTGTAGGGATGACTGAGATGTCGGCTCCTGTATCTATTAAATAATATGTGTTTGTTGATTTGTCGTAGATGTGCAGGTGCACTGGTAAATTCGCGATTATCACCTGTCGCCATAAATGAAACGCATTTTAATTTTTTTGCGAATTTGTAGTTTCGAATGAATAAGGTTGTACAGACTTATTTGCATTATTTTTGAATTTCGAGTGGTACCAACACCAATCTGGATGTTTTGAAAATTGAGTATTTGGTTTATTTTTGACTTTGGAACGATTAAAAGAATAATTTGAAGAATTTAAGGAACGAAGTTAAGATCGAATTAGTGATCTACCTCTTTTCAACTTCAAAAGTTAAATCCTGAACTTGTTTAGTCAGGGCTAACATCTGAGAAGTAAGATGTGATAAAACCGTATTGTCTTGTTGTGGTGATGCACATGTAAATACCGAAGGTTTACTGGTCATTTCGGAAATTTTGTCCACGCCCTTTTCATAAATCACTTAAACTTCCCGTGTTGCATGAGAGAATTAATCTCATGTTTTCAGGTAATCTCTGCATTCAAAGATTTTTAAAGATATCATCAGTGACATTTCCGTTTGACAGTTCTTTCATCTCTCTAAGGAACTGTGATGGAGAGCGGTCTTTCAAAACGATGTCTCCGAGTAGACGGTTTAATTTTGCGGATTCACTGGCCGTGAGTTGAGAAATTAAAGCTTCTTTTAATTGATTGTACGGATGTGTTGGATGAGGGTTATTTAAAATGTCGGTGATGAGATGAATCATGTCTTCTTCTAAAGAAGAAAGATCATAATTGAACTTTGTGGATCCTGTGTGGAATCCTGTTAAGTTCAAATTGTGCTTCCAAACGTTTAAACCAAAATTTTGGAGCGGTTTTCCAAAAGGGAGAAACTTTTACGCCAATCGCGGCAACGGAAGGTAGGGTGCTATCTGACTAAGCGGAACTTGCACCCTGGTGACCGGAAACAGAGACTTGTACGATGTCAGCACTTGGATAAATTTCGGAAGAGAACGCGGAATATGTGAAAAGAGTTAACAATTTTATAATAATAATTAAAATATTATATATATACATATGTATGAATTTAAAAGTATATAAAAAAAGGGTACTCCCTGGTGTTATTTTTTCTTTTGGAGTGTTCTTTCTTCTTTTGAAATCTTCTTTGTTCTTATTTTTTTCTTGATGTTCTTTTTGGTTTATTTCTTGTCTTTCAAGCAAGCATCTCTTTCTAGGGCTGTTTGGTTGTTAAGAGTTGTTAATGTGGTTCTTCGTCGGGGTCACCAGTTAAAGGGGATATATATCCTTCTTTAATTCATTTATTTTATTTATTATTTATTTATTTATTTAGCCCCGCTGGGCGACAGATATATTCCGGTTATATTTTGGTCGCTTAAAAAATCAATTTTTAGTACTGTAATATGCCGATTTGCGACAGTTTGAGTTGTTGATGAATGGGTCACTGTTTGACCGTTTAAACTGTTGTTTACGAGAGATTGTTGTAACCGATTTTGATTATTTTCTTCGGAGTCATCTAGATCGTTCGTCGGAGTTTTTATAATAACATTTCCGCTCTCAGTATGGAGGTTTTCTCTTCTTGCTAGAGCGGAAAAGAAAAGTCGAATTCTTCTAGAACCATACTTACATACTTTAGTTTGAGCCATGTTCTAATCGGGGTAACCAATTTGTATTTTGTTTGTAGATGCGTATTTGTCTGTTATTATTTTCAAGCTATATAAATAAAGAAAGAAATTTATAAATTTGGATAAACAATTTGATTTATTTTAAATTTTAAATTAAAGTTAAAATATTAAGAAGTTCTACGTTTTGTTAATTATTTTCAGCTGGCTCTCTTTTTTTTTTAGTTTTAAAATAAAAAACGCACACTATGTTTTTTTTTAGTTTTCTTGAAGACTGGATTGTCTGAATTATTTGAATTAAGTTTAGTTGCTCCTTAGGTTAGTATCCCCACACCTTGTATTATTGAAGGCTTTAAAAAAGGTAAAGTGTTTGAAGAACTCTCGCACTCCATTATAACACTAAAAATCGAGAGTATGTGTTTCCCGTCGTATTTCCTAAACTAGATTCGCTCCTATCTGCTCAACAGGTGCTTCGTGGTGCCAGTTATAATTAAACGCTATCTTGCGAGTGCTTTAGGGTAGTCACCTGGGTCATCTTTTTATTTAATTATTGATGACATTACACACCTTTTAAAGGGATGTAAAATGCTTATTTATGCTGAAGACATGAAGATATTTAGATATACCAAGAATACCGGCGATTGTCATTTAGTTCAAGGGGTTCTAACTATTCTTTAGTATGCGAGCCAAGTCTGGTTCGCTCATTACCATGTACACATTAGTAATATTAAATTGGTAAATTGGTAAATTGGTATAACGTTTTAAAAATCGCTATTTGACTTTCGTCCCACTTATTCTTGTGTCTTCTGTATATATATAACTTTATGTTACTGTCGTTTTCGAATTCACACATGCACTTGCAATTAAATCTATTTTCTGCACTAAATATCCTGCGAAAATCTCCGAATAGTGCGTAGGGCGCTCGAAATTGTACGTGGATTGCTATGCACTAACACTATTTGATCTGTCAAAAGCGTAGTGTACGAGTATTACTCGCGAGTACACTAAAAATGGACTTTTTCGGGTCGTCTCATTTCAACATGGCAACAGAGGAAATTCAACGTACATCATAGTATGGCTCGTTATGTTACTGAAAGGTGTTTTAGAATAATGAAGCAGAGATGGCATTTTTAAAACTTACAATTGAGTTTACCAAAAACAACAAATGTGCATGCAGCATGCTGTATAATGCATACTTAATATTTGTGTATCCGAATATGATATTTTTCAACCAGCATTTGAAAAAAACTTCGAAAATATACAAACATTCTCTGCTGAAAAATCATCATCTAATGGTTATTTCTTAAGAGATGAGTTATCCGACATTCTGGGTAATGAATAAAAAACTTTCTAAAAAATTTTATTATTTAAAAAAAAATACAATAAAAACAACAAAAATTCTTAAATACTCTTTTCGAATTGTTGAAAAAGATAAAAAGAAAATAATCCAATTCATACTCAGAAAATGATTGATTTTAAGGTGTGTTTCCGAATTAATCATCAAAGCTACCAAAAGATGTAAGTAAATATTGGTAATTAAGGGTAAATTCAAAAATTCACACACACACACACACACACACACACACACACACACACATGATCAACGTTTTATTTTGATTTAATCTTTTTATCTCGTTTTCGCAAATATTCCAATACTTCGTTATGATTGCTTTTTCTTTTTGTTAAGTTTTTCCAACCATTTTCGAAGTAATCTCCGAAAATGGGTAATTGTGGCGAAGAGGAGCATGCACATTCCTCACTAGAATTTTTGTTATGAGATTTGCTAAGTTTGTCTGATTACATCGAACTGAAGAAGAATTTGAGCAACATGAATTAGAAAATTCAATGGACCAAGGACAGGCGAAGTTATGTTTTCTGAAAAGATGGCAAATCGCGGTCATTCTCGGAACTTATGTATGTGAAGGGTATCCTTCTGCTAAATATTGATTCTTTTCCTTGGTATTTAATTTGTTTCCTGATTCCATAATTTTATTTTTATTTTTTTAATTAAAAAACTTTGTTTGTTTATCGTTACAAACTTTTATTAATTTTTATTTCGATATGAATTAATTATTAATTATTTTAATTATTTTTTTATTTTTAAATAATTTTTCTTTTTAGGTGATATCACGTCCGATAAAAGTAATGGAATAATAATAAAAAAAATGAATTCCTTTTTTTATGTCATGTTACATTTTTTGGCTAACTTGGTTATTTTATCTGTTGAATTAAGTTGAGTTCGCGTTGCATTTATTTATAACTTGATTGAAGATCTGAGTCACCACATATGTATATATTTATATTATATTTCAGCAGGTGTATGGCCTTACCTATCCTTGTATTTCTGGATGAGATTTTCCCATTTGTTCTTCAGTACTTTCAACCCCACACCTGGCACCACTGTTACAATTTTGATATAATAAATAAGTGTTTAAGGATAAATGCTCGTCGGCCAAAGCAAACGAACCCGCAAAAAAAGGTCGGCGTTTTAATCCGGAGCACTGACCAGATCTCATCAGTGTGGCTATTGGCCAGTGCTCCTGTCACATACGTAATGATCGTGCGGATTTTACGCCTTTACTTATATCCACAGGTAGCTATATTACCGAAAGAGAAATCCGGAGGGCCATCGAATCACATAAACAAGCTTCTAAGGAGTCGTTCAACATTTTTTTACTCGAACTGGAGCGCTTAAATACTATACTATATACTATACTGTCCTACTGTATAGAGCCAAAACAGAAGATGACCTAGGGGAGATGGTAAACGGAGATTTAATAAAACTCAATATGTGGTTACAAAGAAATAAGCTCACTCTGAATACTGGAAAAACCAAATATATTATTTTTAAAGTAAAAAATAAAGCAGATGTCGACCCCAGTATTTCAATCCTGGGAAGAAAATAGAACGAGTAACTGAAATAAAATACCTAGGTCTCACTATAGATGAACACCTTAACTGGAAGTCGCATGTGTCACGCATAATAAAGAAAATAGCACCAATCATTGGAGCAATTGGTAGAACAGGAAAGCTTAATGATTTTGTCGTTAAATTAATATACAATTCACATATTCTGGTACATATTAGATATTTAATAATTATATGGTCCCAAACTCCACAATACAATCTTGAGCGCGTACAGAGACTAATGAACAGGGCTCTAAAAGTATTACATCGTCTTCCTTGGGACACAACAACGAAAGAGGTGTATGAAATAACCTATAATTTCAGGCTGAAAGAAATAATATACATAGAAAAAGTCAAATTTATACACAAGGCAATAAAAAACACAGTAAAAAACAATATCATATTCACAAAAAACAGGGAAATTCACAATCATAGCACACGAATCAGGGACCTGCTATGTGCAGAAAAGGCAAGGACGGAAAGGAATCGCACAGGATTCATTACCAGCACAATCGAGATTTACAACAAGCTACCTGAAGAAATTAAAAAAATTGACGATATAAAAAGGTTCACAAATGCAATAAAAACATATGTAAAAATAGGTGATCAGAAATTGTAAATAGGGTATGAAAGGTAATTCTTGAATGAGACATTAAAAAAGAAAAAAAAAAAATAATAATAATAAATTAGAAGATGCGAGTGAGTGAGTGAGTGCATGGCTAGTTAGAACTAAATATTAGTATGTAATTTAAGTTATTCTGTTATTTTCTTAGGAAAATTGAATAAACTGCTCTTATACCAGCTTCACGCTGATTGAGCGGTTTACAGGAAATGCGTTATAATTTTATTTTACGAGGAATTTAGGTTCAAAAGGATCCACAGAGCCCAAACTCTTGCACTGTAATGGTGAAGAGTTGGGTGAATGTTTCCAGCGATACGCTGTGAAGTGCGAAAAGAATAAATCTATTATTATTCTTATAAAATGGTCGTCTCAGTCCCTTTCCTTCAAAATGAGCTCCTGGAGATTGTACTGAAATGGGACTACCAAAGACTTGCGGTTTGCGTGTCAAGAATAAGAAAAGTTTTGGAAATTAACAGGACATAACCCAAGGCATTTAAATTCTACTTCGCGAGGCAGAAATGTATCTCTAGAGCCTGAACTTACTCCGACTACCTTTAATTCTATTGACCAATCTCCTGAACTCCGTGCTCTAGAAAGAAAGATTAACCCGGATAAAAATAATCAGTTCTTGGTTTGTCTGAACTGTCGCGACATCGGACACCGCTACCAAGATTGTGGAAAATGCCATTTGGGGCTTGTTCGAGATTATCCACATAATGAATTCTTGGTTATATTATTATCAACTACTCATTTTTGATATTGAATTATGTATACATATATGGAAATAGTTATCTGTTTAGTAGCACAGATGTTTAACTTTTATTGCTCTAAAGGAATAGTGCTTTGCTATTGTTTTTGAATTATTTAAAATGTACCGTAACTATCTATGTAGTTACCTAGCCTTTAGAAAAATTGTAATTCATTCTGCTAGTAACCGCCCGCCGACCAATAAAGACAGATTTATTCTTTCACGAATTTTTACTTAGTTTCCTCAAGTGCGTCCTGTGCGTCCTAATTCTAAAAAACTAATTTCGTCCTGTGCGAATTAAAAACAATTAACATCTAATTTCAGCTCGGTCTAATTTTCGCACAGGGGTTTCTGCAGTGTTGTGGTCGAGCGGCCGAGCGTGACAAAAATTGGCGCACCGCATTCGGTTTCCAATCAGCGCCGCCTCATTGCCGCAACGGAGGAGGACACGACGAACACGGAACCAAACCTGCATCGCTAACACTTAGCCCCAATGGCGAACCTACAACTGCTAGTATGTAGATTGTACCGTTCCCGGTATCGAACTTGCTTCAACCGTCGAAAAAACGATATCTTCGTAGCTCAAAACACTTCCACCGGCGAAAATTAATTAAGAAATCGTGCCTCTCCAGCATTCTCTATGAGGATGACGATCCGCGGCCTCATGTGATCGTCAGTATCTTCGGAAAGAAATAAGAGGCTTATTAAATAGCGGTGCTTCAATAAGTGTCCTTGGAGCTAATTCATTAGAACTTCTAAAAAATCTAAATACTAGCTCTAAGCCAGTCCATTCACATGTGCGCACCGCAGAATGCTCGAAAAACCCTTTCATTGGCTGCATTGATGCGTCTGTAAATTATGAGAATGACGTCAAACATTTAAGGGAATTGAGTTCTGGGAAGCCTTTGGATTCGCTCCTAGGGTCATCAACTCTCTTTCAATGCCCACGAAAAGTGACAACCCTCCCACGAGCTACAGTGAGCGAAATTAATTTAAAGCCACTGCCTTATCTTCATTCCGAATTAAAATATTTTGAAAACGAAAAATGAGAAAACGTATTAACACCCTGTGGCAACTGCAGACCTTTGTTTTACTCTTGTTTGTAAGTATTTCCCTATTCATTTGGTTATTGATACTGAGATAAGTAACATTAGTTGTAAAAAGTAACTCACGGCGTACTATTTATCGCGAAATTAATTTAAAGCCGGTAAGTTGTTTTAGTATTTTGAAGAAGAATTTCCGGAAAATAATTAATATTTTTATCATAAAATAATCACGTGAGAGTTTTTTTTCTAAAAGTGTGCATTTTCAGTAATGGGTATAATTCTTTTAGTAATAGTTCGAAAACAATGTTTAAGTGAAGCTAAGAGAGCTCCTGTTTCAGTTTATAAGGACTCAGGACTTTCTAACAGGCAAATTGCTCTAAGAATAGGCAGATCCGGTACTGTTATAAACAACTACGTTAACTTGGGCAAAGCATACGGAACTAAAAAGTAAAAAGGCGAACTGAAAAAAATAACGAACAGACAAAAATCACAATTTTAAACGATGACCCCTGACCACTAGTAGTGCCTTGTCGCGAACGTGGTCGTAAGAACCAGATGTTAATGAGTTCTAATAAACCTGCCTCGGATAGTTCTGAGGCCCATAAGCTATCTTCTTCCTCGCCAACCCGCAAAGGGAAGCGAGCATCCCAGGGTGTTACATCCGCTAACCCCTGCCCCAAACCTTCCGCGGCCAACCTGGAGTCAGCCCGGAAGCACAACCCCACTTCGGAGGCATCTCGCAAAACGACTGCGGCTAGTAAGCTCGGTTGTGGAGATGCTCCACGCGCATCTACAGCGCTTGCGCAAGGCAGCTTGTCCGTGGGCAAACCTGGACCAGGCAATGCCAAGGCGCCTCTTCGGGCACCTCAGCCCTCCACTTCCTCCTCTGCGCAGGGCAGCTTGGCTCAGGCTACGCCTGGACCAAGCAATTTCAAGGCGCCTCTTCGGGCACCTCAGCCCTCCACTTCCACCTTGGTGCAAGGCAACTTGGCTCAGGCTAAGCCTGGACCAAGCAAAGTCACGGCACCCTCTAGGGCGTCGCAACCTTCTTCTTCAGTGAAGCGGCGCGGCAAGCCCTCTCTTCAAGCCTTCAGAGAGAGAAGGTCAGCGCATCGGTTCCTGGAAAGGATTAAGGATATTCCGGAGAAGGAACTCTCTGAGAGAGACAAGTCCTCTCTCGCGTGGGCCAACAGAGTGTTGGCCAGGAAAAAGGAGCCTAATCCCGATGTAACAGGCAAAAGGCAGCGCTCGCAGGACGAGCAGGAGCCAGCCTTAACCAAACGTCCAAAGACGGGCCCTACTTCTGCCAGAACGGTCAAGCCGAACCAGCCATTCAGCGAGGTGGCAAAGGATAGCTTGATTCTGGCCGTCATCGACCGCAGCGATCCGGACGGCGCCATCTCCGTGGACAACTGGAGATCAGTAAGGATTGCGCTACTTGGTGTCTTTATGGACGTTATGGAAAGAAATCCCGGCCCTACCCCCTGTTGCTCAGATGCTGGGTGGTATCGGGGTCGGCGACCGGCTGATTTCTACAAAACGGCGATCTCTTGCCTGGGCGAAGTCTGGCCAGGTGCGAAGCTCGATGTCGTGTCTAGGGACGAGATCCCGAACAGGCCAAGAGCTAGAACTTGGATCCCGGCGGAGCCCTCCGACCCTGCGAAGATCCTGAAAATCGTTCAAATGTGCAATCGTACCCTTCCAACCCAGGATTGGAAGATTGCGCAGGTTGGCGAGGTCCAGGGCAAGGCTAGGCTGGCCATTGTGATCCTGAATGAGGAATCTCTGGCACCCCTAGCGGCTAAAGGCGGCAAAATCTTTTATGGCTTCGACTCCATCATATTGTCCGTCTACACAAAGGGCAAGAGAGTCGAAGGACCTGATAACGCACAAGACAAGGAGACCAGTACCACAAAAGAAGCTGAGACTTTGGCTGGTGCTGAGGAACTATCCCCACTTTCCCCTTCAACATCCCTAGATGAGGGTAGCGACACGCTATCAGCTTCTGGTTTGTTGGGGGACCTGTTCCTAGTGGATGATCCCGAGGAGGATATCCCACTCTCCGACACCGACGACGCCGAAATGACCGTGATTGAGGTGTCCCCTACCCGACGTGTCCAAGCTGAGAGTGGTGCAGATCAATCTACACCACTCTAAGGCAGCGTCCGCTGCACTCCTCCTGCGCCTCTCTCAGAAGGGGGAGGATGCTGTTCTTGTCCAAGAACCATGGGTCATTGGTGACCGGGTTTGCGGACTCAACTTGAAGGGCTACTGCAACTTCTATATGAAGGGAGTAAGTAAACCCAGAGCTTGCATTCTGGTGAGCACCACCTATAATGCCTTTATATTGAACCATTTCAGTGACAGAGATACGGTGTCGGTTATGGTGGAACTTGGTACGGACAGTATCTGGCTGGCGTCCTCTTATATGGCTCATGACCATGAGGAGCCCCCTCCACATGAAACTTTGCGGAAAGTCGTCGCAGAGGCAGCTAGGCGTAAGCAGGCGTTGGTGATTGGCGCTGATGCGAATGCCCACCATACGGTCTGGGGTAGCTCGGACACAAATGATAGAGGTGAGTCTCTTCTCCAATATCTCCTTAGTTCCAACCTTCAGGTGTGCAACGCGGGTGATGAGCCCACATTTGTTAACTCTGCGAGACGGGAGGTTCTCGATGTAACTCTTTGTTCCGAGAACTCCGCCCCCATTGTGAAAAACTGGAGGGTTTCTAAGGAGCCTTCGATGTCCGACCACTCATACATTGAGTTCGGACTGGATCTGCTGAAACCAGCTCGCAACCCCTTTGTTAATAGAAGGAGAACGAATTGGGACAAGTACAATTTGGCTCTCCAGCAAGCTTTACCGATCGAAGGACCACCGGTCATCTGCGGACGGCAGGACATTGATGAGGCGGTAAGCGTACTGACTGGAGCCTGCAATAGAGCGGCCAAAAAGGCCTGCCCCTCGTGCCAACCCAGGGGCAAACCCAAGCCCCCATGGTGGACAGATGAGATCACGGCACTCAGGAAAGAATGCCGCAAACAGTTCAACAGGGCTAAGAGCACCAATGAATGGTCTGCCTATAAAGAGAGCCTAAGGAACTTTAAGAAATCCCTCAGAAGGGCCAAGAGATCCTCGTGGGAGAGATTTTGTAGCGGAGTGGAAAAGGTATCTGAAGCCAGTCGCTTAAGGAAGATACTTTCCACTACGCCATGTGCACCCGGTCTTCTGATGAAGCAGAATGGAGACTGGACTTCAACGAGCATAGAAGCTCTCGAACTATTGACTGAGACTCACTTTCCTGGTTGCTCAGACAACCAAACTGTGACATCAACGGTCACTCAGGATGCTGGGGATCTTGCTCTAAGAGTCCTCAGCCGCGAAAAGCTCGACTGGGCTATTAATAGCTTTAAACCGTACAAGTCACCAGGCTTGGATGGTATTATTCCGGCGGAGCTCCAGATGGCTTCTGCGTTAATCAGTCCTTGGCTGTTAGTTATATTTAAAGCCTGTCTACAGTTCTCGTACATCCCTAGGTCTTGGCTGGAGGTGAAGGTCGTTTTCATTCCGAAAGGGGGAAAGGCCTCACACAGTAAACCAAAGGACTTTAGGCCGATTACTCTTTCATCTTTCCTGCTTAAAACCCTGGAAAGGCTTTTGGACGTCTACATCAAAGATAATATTGATCCGAGTAGGCTGTCTCAATCTCAGCATGCTTATACCAAGGGCAAATCCACCGAGACTGCCCTGCATGCTCTTGTTGATCAGGTGGAGAAATCACTTCTCTACAAGGATTTTACACTGGCGGCCTTCCTTGACATCGAGGGCGCCTTCAACAATATAAATCAGGAGGCAATCACGGTCGCACTAAGAGGCCTGGGTCTGGATGAGTCGGTCATCGGACTTATTGACTTGATGCTCGGTTGCAGAGTCATTAATGCCACTATTGGAGCCAGTTCCATTAGAAAGTACGCAGCAAGAGGCACCCCACAGGGTGGAGTCCTATCGCCGATTCTTTGGAACCTGGCCCTCAATGACCTTCTTATGGAGATAGACGGGTCCGGATGCAAAGTGGTTGCTTATGCCGACGACATCGCGATAGCAGTCTCGGGCAAGCACTTGAACACCCTGTCGGAGGTGCTTCAACGCGCTCTAGCCAAGTTAGCACGATGGTGCAACAGATGTGGGTAAGGTGTCAATCCGGATAAAACCGAAATGGTGTTGTTTACTAGGAAGCATCGAGCTCCCTCCTTCACTATGCCAACACTTAAAGGTGTCAGCCTCAAACTTTCAGACCAGGTTAGGTATCTTGGTTTGATCATTGATAGGAAACTAAGCTGGAAAGCTAACATAGAGGAGAGGGTACGTAAGGCCACAGTTGCCTTGTACTCTTGTAAGAAAGCCGTCGGAAGGAGGTGGGGCTTAGAACCCCGTACCATCCACTGGCTTTATGAGGCCGTTATTAGGCCAATTCTTATTTATGGAGTGCTGGTCTGGTGGCCTGCTCTTGATAAGGCTTGCAACCGGACAGTCTTGGAGAGGGTTCAGAGATCTGCGTCTTTGCTGATCACAGGCGCCCTTAGATCCACCTCCTCTAAGGCGCTAAGCACCATCCTCCATTTAATTTCGCTGGACCTGTTTGGTAAGCAAACAGCAGCAATCTCAGCCACTAGGCTCAATGCGGTTCACCGCTGGACGCGTACGGACTATGGGCATGCTAGGATTCTGGGGCCACGTAGTTCCAAGATTGATTATATTATTCCCAAGCCGTCCTTCGGCACGGGCATTGTTGCCCCCTTTCCCTCTAGGCAAGAATGGGAGGAGGGTTTAGTTCTACAAACAGGGGAGGATCAGATTTTCACTGACGCGACGGTTCCAAAAAGGATGGTAGAGTTGGTGGAGGTGTGTACTCCGAACAGTTGGGTATTGAAATCTCCTTCCGGTTGCCAGACCACTGTAGTGTATTTCAAGCGGAAGTCATGGCTATTTCGCAGGCTATCGCACGGCTGAAGGCCACAGCGAAGCCTCTGTCCAGCATATGCATTTATAGCGACAGTCAACCTGCGATCAAATCGATTGCAGGTGTCTACACGACATCCAAGGTCGTTGCGGACTGTCGTACGGAACTTTGCAGCATTGCTGCGTCCGCCAGGATCAATCTTGTCTGGGTGCCCGGCCATTTTGACATTCCGGGCAATACCAGAGCGGATGAGCTGGCGAGGCTTGGCACTAGTTTGCTCAACGAGGACATAACCCAGAATCCGGGTATTCCGTTCGCCTCAAGCAAGCGGATTATACAAGAGTCCTTCCTGGAAACGGCTAATCACAGATGGAGGGATGAGCCCACCTGTGTGACGACCAAACTTATTTGGCCCTCTTTTGACCGTAGCAGGTCAAGGAGTCTAATTTCGCTCAAAAGAGCTAGTATAAGCAATGTAGTGGCGGTCATCACGGGACACTGTCTCATCGGCAGACACGCCAGTAGGATGGGGGTGACCACGCATGACTTCTGCAGAAGTAGCCTCAATGAAGAAGAGGAAGAAAATACTCTTCACTTCCTGTGCCAGTGCCCAGCTTTAGCGGTGCGCAGAAACCAGAACCTGGGCTCCCCCTTCTTTAATGATCTGTCGGATTTGAGCTCCGTCAGGATTAAAAACCTAGAGCAGTTCATTAAAGACTCCAAATGGTTCGAGGGTTAGTTCTTAGGGGGTCTTGCCCCATGTGGTATCACAATGGGCCTACTTTGGCCTAGGTGTGCCTTCTGGCAGCCACTTCAACCTTACCTAACCTAACGATGTCAGAAAACAAAATCTGCATGCATCGAAAATAAGAGCAAAATTAGTGTTGCCAGTGAGCACACGAAGAGTTCAGGAAATACTACAGTCAAGCTTGACTTTAGTTTAAGCCAAAAGGCTGAAGAAATCTCCTCTGACCACCGAGCATTAAGGCCGCCAGGTTGAGTTTTGCGAAAAACTGCATGTGCTGGTCTGAAAAGTGGCAGACAATTATTTTCAGCGATGAAAAGAAGTTTAACTTGGACGGCCCGGATGGTTGCCAATAGTATTATTAAGTTTCTTTTCTTCTTGCCAATTTTGAGTCGGCGTCAAACAAGCAAATTAATTAATAACGTAAAGCGTGATGCGCGGCGGAGGCGCGGCGTGAGAGCACACGTCGTTGCGAGGGGTCGTGCGGAGAGCGCAATTTTTGGAATGTTAATGTTTATCGCTGGAGATTTCACGTTGCATTGTTAATTTGATTTGGTTATTTCTTTAAATTTAAGGTAATTTAGTGATCTTTGTTCATTGATTATTTGGCGCCGACTCACAATTACTTAGGTATACTTACATTAGTTTAAGAACTTAGTTATTAAGGTTAAATAAAAACTCAAAATAATTACAAAAATATATACTTAGGTATACTTACATTAGTTTAAAGACTTAGTTATTAAGGTTAAATAAAAAAGGTTTATTATTTTTTGCTTTTCAGTTTTTTCGGCGGTTTAATTTTTTTGTTAAAAAGTTTTTATTTTTTAATTTTTTGTGGCTATAATCTACTAATTATACACACAAGAGACTGACAGGTCTAAAGCTCATTCATCGTGAGGTTTTTTTTTTTGTAATATACAACTTAGCATTAAAATCTGTGAGTAAACAATAAATCACCCCTATTTTCCCGCCCTTAGGGAAGGAATTTGTTTTCCAAATTAATATGAGACCAACTTCGAGGTATACCCTATCCAATAAAAAAAGAACTATCAAAATCGGACTACTCTGTAAAATGTTATGCGTGGTCATACATTACAATCAATGAGTGAATAATCACTCATCCCCTGTTTTTCTACCCTTGGGGTTGGAGTTTTTTTTCCAAATTTATATGGGACCAACTTCAGGGTATACCCTTTCAAATAAAAAAAGAATTATCAAAATCGGACTACTGTGTAAAAAGTTATGCGTGATCATACATAAAAAAAAATATATATATGTATATATATACATATATACATATATATATATGTACGCGTCGACTTGAGAACCTCCTCCGTTTTTTTTCGTCGGTTAAAAAACCCAACGGCAAAGTTCGTCTGTGCTCGGACTCACGAAAATTTAATTCGGTTACTAAGAAGGACGCGTACTCGCTACCCTTATTCAACTGCCTCTTGGGATTCTTGAGCGAGACGAGATACATTAATAGTCTTGATCTCAAGGACGAATTTTGGCAAATCCGAAGACGTCAAAGCAAAAACTGCTTTCACGGTGCCTGGTAGACCCTTGTACTACTTAGTTCAAAATAATGCCCTTCAGTTTGTTTAATGCGCCACAAACTATGTATCAGAGCTGTAAAATACCGAGAATTTTTGTACTTGTACGAGTACGAATATCAGCACTGATTACCTGGTACTGGCAATTTGAGTATGAGTACGAGTATCAGTTACTCGTACTCAGAATTTTTCAGGCTTGAGTAAAAGTACTCGTACTCAGCCCCAAAGTGCTTTGGTACCCGTGCTCAGCCTCAAAGTATTTTAGTACTCGTACTCGGCCCCAAAATACTTTTGGATGCGCACTCGAATGCTCGAATATTTTCTTGTACTTACTAACAGATGGGAAAGTATAACTGTTACTGTAAATATCCAATGATCAAAGCAAACAAATTGATACCAGCTTACTATTAAATTATTTGTTGTGATCACCCGTGGCGTGCAGTTCAGCTTGTAGTTAGTTCCAAATTCGATCTTTCTTTTTGAACGAAAAGTAAATCTTAATAAAATTTTAAATGAAGATTAAAATCCAGTTTGTTTGAATTTAAAACAAAATAAATTAAAAAGGAAAAAATATGAGGACATCGTCGGATGTCTTGGGTAGTGAATTCGATCTAGGAGAAGATAATTTTGATTCACATTCCCACAATCCCTCGCCACCAAAAAAGATGAGATTAGAGGAGGACTTTAAGAATATCGGAAACAAATTATTTTCGACAGAAAGTTTTTCGGGCAAAAAAAGAAGGTAAATGTGACGTAGAACAGTGCAGTTTCTTATGTTCTCATTAATTGTAGTTTCTTTTGCTACTTATAGGTATTAGCATTTGTACTTTTAATATTTTAGGCTTACTTGTACTTGTCTATATAGATGTATAGGTACTGTGATTGTGTTGTGATATAATGTGGAAATGTGAAATACATGTCTTAACTTTGGCATATGCCTGAACGTATGTATAGGGAAACACTTTTCATAAGTCGAAAAGTTAACCCTTTCCGGATTTGTTGGTAATTAGTCTTAGAGGAAAAAATGTATTTCTCTTTATATTTTTTTAAATGGGGAGTTCTATTAAGTTCGGGTGAAGTTAGCAGAACACCTTTAAGAAAAATGAGTTAAGAAAATCGGGAAGTTGCCTTTATGTATTATTCAGTGAATTGTTGGTAATTAGTTGTAGAAAAAGAAAATGTTTTCGTTTTTAATTAAAAAAACGGGGTGTTTTGTTAAACTAATTTTTGTGATTTTACCAAAGTTGCAAGTTGATCAAAACAAATAAAAATAAAAAAATTGAACCATTTTATTTTTTTGAGTTTTTTTTCAAGTTGGCAATTTTTCTCGAACGTAATCCGTGCGGGAGTATCCTAAACATACTTACATATTTCCCTATAACTTTTAAGACTATATTCTTTAGTTTAGGAACTTCAATATCGACATTATCGTGTAGCGATTGTTCAGTTTTAAAATATAAAAAAGGTGAATTACTCTTTCTTTTATATGGTTTAGGTTGATGATAGAAAAAGTGATCATTTCACCGCTGTATGTCAAATATGCCAGAGAAGTTTAAAGGATTTTTGACTACTTCCAATTTCGTGAAACATTTAAGAAAAATACATCCTGAAACTCACCAGGAGTAGTTGAGTCTTAAAGAGCATATGAGACCCGCCTCAAAATCATACAGTGGAATTGGCATTACTTCTTTTTCCAGCAGCCGTCCGGAACAATTTGATGAAAAAGTAATGGACTATATCATTGACACCACATCACCTCTTTCGGTTGTGGAAAAAAATCATTTAAGAATTTATTCCGAGGGGACAGACCTTAAGGTTACAAACCGACAAATATAAAAAAAAACTATTAAATGAACGGTGCAAAAGTATTGTCATAGATATAAAACAAAATATCGCAACAAAAAAGTACTTCTGTACAACAGCTGATATTTGGTCTGCAAAACACCGACGTTTCCTTCGGTACACTCGAGTCATTTGAGCAAGTGTTACTGAGAATGGTTCAAACTTCGTGAAAGCATTTAAGGATTTTGGTATTCCTAATATACCAAATCTTAGAAATGAAGATGAGGAATTCTTGTCCGATGATGAAAATCTCTCAGTTTGTGCAAGCACAGAAACTTTTTACAGCACCTTGCCGAAGCATTTTCGCTGTGCAAGCCATACATTGAACTTGCTTACTTACTTAAATAGTAAACTCTGATGGAAGCCTTCATAATCGACACAATCAGGTAAATCTAATTCAAGCCCTACAATTTATATTAATTCACTAATATCACGGACGAAGACAAGTTGATAGGTAAATACTAACAATATTTCTAACAATATCAATTAGTTGAGCTGTTTTCGTCCATTCAGAACAAAAGGATATTATTCCTTAAAGCAGTTATGAAGAAAAAACAAGGGTTTGTTATGTACCTGTGTTGTGCATACTATTATAACAATTGAGATTTTACCCCCTTGACTAGCGGGAATAAAATCTCTTTTTATTTGGGTTACGCTCCTGCTGATGCTCTATTCGATGCGATCTCGGAAGCAGCCTGGAAAGCTTAACTTCTCGGGATCAGGATGCTGGCCGGGGAGCAGCAGTTGTGCTTTAACTCCCTTGTTACAGATATAGGATCTTTCCACTGAAAACACTGAATTCGGTTTTATCGGAACTTTTTATTGATCGGCCCTTAGCACTAATAACAACTTTATTTTAACATTTAACTTCCTAAACACTCCGGACTCGCGACTCTCTAGTTCGCGGACTTAAGTATTTCTCGGGGACTTAGGTATTTTGGTCTCGCGTCCGCGCCGCTTGCTTTTCAGACTTCGACTTTCAAAAGAAGACCCTCACTTAAAGAAGGCTTGGGTACTTATAGTTCCCCGGTCAGGTCTCAGAATTTTCCAATATTCCAATCGCCTTGACCGCGCGCGTCGGTGCTTTTCCAGTGCACATGTCGCGCGTCAGCATAATTTGTCGGGAACATGTGTCTGGGTCGCTGCAAGGTGATCGCCCAGACATAATCCGAGAAGTTGCAATTGTTGCTTTTGCGACTTTCAATTATTGTGAAATACCTCAAATTTTGTGCATGTTAAGGGCCTGTCCGAATCCAAGTCTTCGTCTTCGTCTCGTTATTACAGTTTATGACGTCAGCAAACAAGCTGATCTAGTATTCCAATTAAGACGAAGACAAAGCTAACCCGTTCGAATTCGTTTGCTTAGCTCGATATTTGATATTTTAAATTAATCAAAGTAAACAAAAAATGCACAATTCGCCAGTATTCAAGGAATGCTCCAACAATTTTTCTCATTCTGTCTCACGAAGTCAACCCAGGCCCTGACTCGCTATTCAAGCTAAGCAATCTAAACTGTTATACTATGTAGCTAAGCTCACAGCATAGTCATGAATTCGGACAGAGCTTAGCTCGGTGTGACTGTGACGTCATGAACTGTCATAACGAGACGAAGGCGAAGACGAAGACTTGGATTCGGACAGGCCCTAAGTCTTGAATTTTGCAAGGTATTTCATCATTTTGGGGTTTTATGCGTCGATTTTAGTTAATACAATGTACCCAAAATCTGGATCCACTGTAGTAAAGCATCCAATTCCTTCCCTTAATCTTTTCCAAATTCCTTTAATTCAAATTTCATCTTTCCCTAATAATCAAGTTTCTGCGCAGCGCTTATTTCGCTTACCTAGCGTCTGCAACGTTTAGTCTCCTCAGATTTCGAGTGAAATCCCGAAACCGCTAAATTCTTCCCATGCACCCATTTTTTCCCGTTCCCACGATCGCTCGTTTAGCGCAAAGTGCGCAAAGTATTTAGCGGGCAGTTGGAGTCAGGCATTCGAGAGGGCAAGAAGCTTATTCTTAAAAGGTTCCTCTTCTTGAAGTTCTGTAAAAACGGAGTTCCGAAATAAATATTGTAAAAAACAGTAATCCGTTGTTTGTGCTATCGGTGTTTGAGACCCCGAAACCCGAAAAATCTTACAAGTGGTGCCAGGTGTGCGAGGTCGTAAAAAGTAGTGTTCGGGAATTCGCATTTCTCAAATTGAGCCGATTTTTCTTCAGTTGCATCATACAATTCAACGGAGTTTGCATTTCTTAAGCTGAGCCGATTTTTCTTCAGTTGCATCATACAATTCAACGGAATTAACACTTCTCAAACTGAGCCGATTTTTCTCCATTATACCATACAACTCAACAAATCTACAAATTACTTCACTTCTAATCGCCAGCAGCAATCAGAATTAAGGTTAGTTTAAATAATTTTGTAATTTAAGTTCAGATTGTGATTAAATTTTACGTGTGTTTTTGTACTAAAATTGTGTAAAAATATTCCGTTAATTGCAAATACATATCTGTTTATGAACCGAAAATACTTTACGCGCAGTGTCGCTCGTAGGAAATTGTCATTTTCTCCTAACGATAGTGATAGCGATAGCGATAATAGTTCAATCCGCGATTTTCGAGAACAAGCCCCAGTCGAACAGTCCTCTTTTGGAAGTGAATCAGATCAAGATACTACAATTCGCGTTGACTCCAACCAGAATTTTTCAAATTCTCAAAACCCCGAGAATTTCGAAGTAAATTCAATAATGGCAAATAATAACTCTGATGGCCAAAATCAATTAACCTCGCCAGGTGCTGCACCGCCAGCACCTGCGCCGAGGCTAACGGCCAAGCTAGACAAAGAATTTGCGTTAAAGTTCCTACCCCAGTTCAGTGGTCGCTATAGTGAGTTGCATAAATTTATTAATTGCTGCGATATTTTGGATCTTGAATATAACGAATTTGATACTTTAATGCTTCTTAACATAATTAAATCCAAATTAACGGGAACAGCTTATAATACAGTAAAATATAAAGAATTTTCGAGCTGGGCAGAACTGAAACGAATATTACAAGACCAATTTCTTGAGCAGAGAACTCTGACGCAAATTCAAACAGAGCTAGTGAATATTAAGCAAGCATATCGGGAAAGTGTACGGACTTTTGCCAACCGAGTAGAAAAACTGTTGTCCGATCTTAACGATGCTTGTATTGCATCTGAAGGGATAAACGCCGCCTCTGTTATCACAAATCTCAACAGTAAAACTGCACTAAAAGCCTTCGTCGAAGGACTACAACCTCCTATTAAATTGATAATCAAAGCCAGTCGCTATCAGCGCCTACATGATGCAATAGAAGCAGCAGTTGAAGAAGAAAGGTCCTCTCCTCATACAAGTAATACGAATAAACCTCCTCTAAAATGCTCAACCTGCCATCGAACAGGCCACTCCAGCTCCACCTGTTTTTCGAAATCAAACACAAACACACCACGCAATAATAATTCCTTTAAGAAGAACGAAATTAAGCAAGAGCCTCGACAGGATGTACGTGTAATTAAGTGTAACTATTGCAAAAATATTGGTCATGATATTAAAGAATGTAGGAAAAGAGCATACAATAATAGCAAAAGAAATGGAAATCCTCCTAACAATGATAGTGTCGGTAACAGTGAAGAAAATGTTCAGGGAAACGGGGAAAGGCCTGGGGCGACAGGAGGTGCCACCAGAGCCGGAGATTTAAGAGCAACAACAACCCAGTAAAATCCTCTGGAACTTCCGGGAAAATCCACGAAATCTTAGTGCTTTCCCAAAATACCAACTCCATTACAAACTCCGCAAGAAATCCTGAAAAGGATTCCGAAACTATTTCAAACCATGCTAGCGCATGGCATCGTAAAATTCAGAATAGTCAACCCGAGGGAAATTTTCATTCTCGCGAATCAGAAACAATCTCAAACCATGCTAGCGCATGGCATCTTCCAATTCAATTAAATCAATCCGTGAAAAGATTTAATTTTAGTGACTCGGAATCTATTTCACACCATGCTAACTCGTGGCCTCTTCAAATTTCGCAGAATGAATTAAGAGTACCAATTACTAAAAGCCTTCCACAATCTCAAAATGCGAATAATGATCTTAAGAGTGATCATGCAATTTCAAGGAAAAATCATAATCCAAACACATTAAATATCTACAATATATCTCTATCAAACTCTGCAAAATACGATTCAGTCAATTTTATATCTGACTCTTGTTACAATAACTCAATTTCGCTATTAGTCGACAGTGGAAGTGAAATCTGTCTTCTAAAACTCAAATGCTTATTGGGAAATGAAATAGTGGAAACCGACTTAAAATCTAATCTAAGAGGAATTAACGACAATTTAAAACAAACTTTAGGAATATGCTACGTTCATTTAAAATTCGGTACTGAAGCTATATACTACCCTTTCCATATCGTTGATGATCAGTTTCCTATTGTTAATGATGGCATTCTAGGTAAAAACTTTCTTCTAGACTTTAATACGAAGTTAGATTATGGTCAAAAAGCTCTTACTATATCTCTCAAAAGCCACAACTTCTCATCTAACCTCGAGCCATCGACGGCCCAAGTAACAGTGCCAGCTCGGTCAGAGCTGATAACTCGCATTAAAACAAATCTCAAAGGTGAATGTATCTGCATCGCAAAAGAACTTCCAAACGGCCTAATTCTATCAAACAGTATTTCTGTACCAGTTAACAATACATGTATAATCTCTGTAGCAAATCCTGAAGAAAACGATATCGTATTAAATGCCGAGGAAGTCGAATTAATAGAAACGTCCGAATTCCAAATTTGCAACATAAACATCGAAAATGATAATCCGCAGTGTGAATATGATCGAATAGTAAAAGTAAAAGATACAATGCGTACCGAACATATGACCAAAGAACAAAAAGAATTAATCCTTGATATTTGCACCGAATTCAGCGATCTATTTCACCTTGACAGCGAAAAATTAACTTATACAAAAACCATCCAACACAATATCAAAACGCCTGGAGCTCAACCAATCTATATCAAACCGTATCGCTTACCTGAAGCTCAAAAATCTGAAGTTAACACTCAAGTAAAGAAGATGCTTGCAGATAATATAATTTCTGAATCAAAAAGCCCCTGGAATTTTCCCTTGGTGGTCGTTCCCAAGAAACCTGACGCTAGCGGAGTCAAAAAGTGGCGGATCTGTGTGGATTTTAGAAAACTTAATGAGGTGACTGTAGGAGATGCCTATCCCCTACCAAATATCACTGAAATTCTAGATCTATTAGGTTCTTCTAAATACTTCTCCACTATTGATCTAGCAAGCGGGTTTCACCAAATAGAAGTGAATCCACCAGATAGGGAAAAGACAGCGTTTTCAACCCCTCTAGGACATTTCGAATATCGCCGCATGCCTTTCGGCTTAAAAGGAGCTCCAGCGACGTTTCAGAGATTAATGAACAATGTATTAGTTGGCCTTCAAGGATCAAAAATTTTTGTTTATATGGACGACATCGTCGTTTTCGGTAAAACACTTAATGAGCACAATGAAAAATTAAAAGAAGTTTTTAAGCGCCTACGTTTGCATAATCTCAAAATTAAACCTGAAAAATGTGAATTCCTACGACCAGAGCTTTCATATCTAGGCCATATTATTAACGAAAAGGGTGTTTCTCCGGATCCGAATAAAGTAAATAGTGTTAAAAATTTTCCAGTCCCAAAATCTCAAAAGGAGATAAAAGCATTTCTTGGTCTAGCTGGCTACTATCGCCGGTTTATCAAAAACTTTGCAAAACTTTCCCAACCTCTAACTAACCTACTCAAAAAGGATCAACCTTTTGTGTGGACTTCACGATGTGTTGAATCCTTAAATTTATTAAAAGAAGCCTTGACAAATCCACCGCTTTTACAATACCCTGACTTTAATAAAGAATTTTTCTTAACAACTGATGCAAGCGGATACGCAATAGGCTCCGTCTTGTCGCAAGGATCACTTCAAGATAATTTACCGATCGCCTATGCTTCGAGGTTGCTTAGGAAAAGCGAACTCAATTATTCTACCACAGATAAAGAATTGCTAGCCATCGTCTGGTCAATACACCACTTTAGGCCATATTTATTCGGCAAAAAATTCCAGATCATCACTGATCATAAACCCTTAATCTATTTAAACAACTGTAAAGATACAAGCTCAAGGCTTATGAGATGGAAATTAAAATTGGAAGAGTTCGAGTATGACATAATATACAAGAAGGGAACAGCCAATACCAATGCTGACTGTCTGAGCCGAATCCGTAAAATAACTCTAAATCCAACATCTACCCAACCCAAAAACCAAGAATCAATTAATTCCCCTCCAAACAATCATAACTTAGGTACTAACTTAACTAACAGTCTATCCTTCCAAAACTTCTCAAGTGACCTAAAAAATAAAGTAATCATTAATAATCAGGTACATGATAGTGATGATAATATATTAAAAAGTCCCTGCAGTCACGTTGCACTTTTCGTTAATAAAGAACTAATCCTAGATGAGTTCACTAAATCAATACTCGCAGAATCAAAACTTCCAGAAGATGTCCTTAAACATCATGTCAAAATTTTAAGACTAGATAACGATCGTCAGGCTATCCTGCTAATAACACATTCAGTTACACAGAAACCACAATATGAAGACATCTTTGAAGTACTACTATCTCTAAAAGAGGTAATGATCACACACAAAATCTCTGAGGTTTCAATGATAAATCCCTCTAAATTATCACAGTACAGTCACTTAAAATATGATATAATTCGGTCAATGATCAGATATATTTTTAAAGGGAGCAATTTTGAAATCAACATCTACCACAGTAATTTTAGCGAAGAGCTTTCAGAAGACGAAAAATTAAATATACTCAGGGAATATCATAATAAGCCACTTGGAGGACATTGTGGCGTAAATAGGACATTCAAAAGAATTAAAATGAAATACAAATGGCGGAACATGTATAAAGATATCAAAAGATACATAAGAAATTGCGATACTTGTAAACGAAATAAAATTACAAAATACACTAAGGAACCTTTAATAATAACATCCACCGCAAACGAACCATTTGAAAAGATATCGATGGACATAGTAGGCCCCTTCCCAATCACTCAGGCTGGAAATAAATACCTACTTACGTTTATCGACGATCTCACGAAATACTCCGATGCGATCCCAATCCCATCACAAGATGCAAATGTTATTGCCGAAAAGTTGGTTACGGAAATAATTTTTCGCTATGGTACACCTAAATATCTTTTAACAGATCAAGGTTCTAATTTCATGAGTCAAATTTTCAAAGAGACATGCAAACTGTTAAAAATAAAAAAAATACAGACTTCGGCATATAGACCACAAAGTAACGGATCATGCGAGCGCAGTCATAGAAATCTTACAGAGTATCTGCGATGCTTTATCAATAAGTCTCAAGATGACTGGGACTCTTGGATAAAGTACGCAATTTTCGTTAATAATACCACACCCAGTACCGCAACAGGCTTTACACCTTTCGAATTGATATTTGGCCGGAAACCCGAAATCCCTTCAATTTTTTCTAAATCTCCTGAGATTCACTATAATTACGACGTATACTACAACGAGCTAAAAGCCCGTCTACAACACGCAAACGATATCGCAAAAACAAATATTGCCAAAATGAAGGAAAATAATAAAATTCTTTACGACGCCCACATAAATCCGTCTAATTTTAAGGAAGGTGATTTCGTTTATTTAAAAAATGAAGCTTCGCCAAAGGGCAAATGCAAAAAATTACTTTCGCCTTGGTCAGGGCCATACGAAGTATTAGAAAAGGGATTAGTTAATTCAAAGATACGCATGAAAAATAAAACGATAACCGTACATAACAACCGACTTAGTCTTAATTAGCTTTAGTTTACTTATAGGAAATCTACATCCAATTATTAAAGATCTTGTACTGCTATTATTAACTACGATAACGACTTTCAGATTAAATAATGACGCCGATTTTAACTCTTTTGCTGTTTGGATTACTTACGGGACTTCAGAACGCCGTGACTAATGCTGACAGCAAGACAGGAAATTACAAAATCGAAATTTTGGAAAATAAACTGGGACTATACTACGAAAATATTGGAAATCTTAGAACTTATAATGACGAATGGAAACTCCTCATTTTTACAGATTTAGAGGACATAAGAGAACAGTATCACAGAATAGAATCATTATACAATCAACTAATAGAATTATGCAAAAGGTTATCCAAACAAGATACAGAGAACAAGGAATGTAGAGACATTTTCCCATTTGTACAGCAAACTATGAGCGCCCTTCAGGCACAAAATCACCTTATTAGTAGTATCCTTGGATCGAAAGAAGATTTAATTTCGAAAAGAGGATTGATCAACGCCATTGGAACAATATCGAAACAATTATTCGGGACATTAGACGATAATGACGCCAAATACTATGACGAACAAATACAAATACTATACGAAAATCAAGACCACATCCAAAATTTACTAAAAGAGCAAACTTCCATAAAAGAGGGCGTAATAGAGCACATAAACAAAACAATTGGTTTCATTAACGAACTAGATAATAAAATAAATAAAATTACGTATAAAATAAATAAAATGGAAAAGGAATATTTAACAAATGAACATATTTCGGAAAACGTCTCTGCAATTAACGAAATATTTACTATTTTTATATTGATCACAGATAGGTTCGCTATGATACAATCTCATGTAATTGATGTTCTGACTTCAGCCCTGAGAGGAAACTTACATCCATATGTAATAAATGGTAATGAAATGTTAAAAGAACTTTTGAAAATACAAAACCAACTGCCAAATAATGTTAAATTACCTGTACAACCCAATATTAGAAATATAGACATTTTGTACAAAATTGTAAAAACATATGTGTACTATAGTAACAAAAGGCTTAATTTTCTATTAACAATACCATTAGTTAACAACATAGATTTTAGAATCTTTAAAATCACGAGCGTGCCACAGAATATCATCAATGGGACCTATGCCATTCTAATACCCGAGAAAGAGCTACTCATCGTAGATGCCGTTAAACAACATTACTTCTTGTTCAATATAGCCGACCTCCAAGAATGCCAGGAAGTGAGCAAAAACTCCTATATTTGCGAACAAAAAACACCGATTCATATCTCGCATCTCAATAGCCAATGTGAAAGAAGTCTTTTCGACCCCATTAACAGTATTCCGACATCATGTTCCAAAAGAGTCATGCCTTTAAGCCAAACAATCTATTTGCAATTAGCCAAACGGAACTCCTGGATCTTTATCTCACCTAAACCTGAGCGCCTGATGCTGCAATGCCGAAATTCTATCCAACAGACAATTTTAAATAGCACCGGAATCCTTACTATAAACCCTGGATGTGAAGCCCGTTCGGATACCACTATTCTCAGTTCAACAAGGATATTCAACAGCAACGTCAGCATTCGATACTTCTACAACATTCCAACCCCTCCGGAAATCGTATTGACAGAGAACCATTTGGAAATCCTACAAGATGACGCATACCAATTCAACATAACAACATTCCCTATTACTGACCAAATCAATAGCCTTCGGAAAATCAGTATAAATTTAAAAGATGTAAACAACAGAATAACACCACTAAAGAAAATTCAAATCCATAATACTCACCTAAACTTCCTAACTGTTTTTGTAACTCTTATAGTTATTATAATAGTTTTATGTTTAAGTTTTAAAATGTATACTAAAATGCACAATTGTAAAAAGATCGAGCTCAATCCCTCCAGTTCCCGCAAACCATCCGAACCTGAAAATCAATCCATCCAAAACCCAAGTCCAAACGGAAGAAAGGAAGATACTTACTCCAAAGTAGACAACCGCAGAAACGAAAATCACACCAATCGAAGGTATAATTTTCGTCCTTAACGGGGGGCAAATGTAGTAAAGCATCCAATTCCTTCCCTTAATCTTTTCCAAATTCCTTTAATTCAAATTTCATCTTTCCCTAATAATCAAGTTTCTGCGCAGCGCTTATTTCGCTTACCTAGCGTCTGCAACGTTTAGTCTCCTCAGATTTCGAGTGAAATCCCGAAACCGCTAAATTCTTCCCATGCACCCATTTTTTCCCGTTCCCACGATCGCTCGTTTAGCGCAAAGTGCGCAAAGTATTTAGCGGGCAGTTGGAGTCAGGCATTCGAGAGGGCAAGAAGCTTATTCTTAAAAGGTTCCTATTCTTGAAGTTCTGTAAAAACGGAGTTCCGAAATAAATATTGTAAAAAACAGTAATCCGTTGTTTGTGCTATCGGTGTTTGAGACCCCGAAACCCGAAAAATCTTACACCACGCAAAAGTGGAAAAGGCCATACATTTTGAATTTTTTCTTATTATCTGTATTTTAAAAATAACGTGTGGTTAAAGGCCCTATCTTTACTAATTCATAAGAAAATATTCAACAAAATAAGACGAAAGATGTTTTCCGACCATGGACATTTTTGGTTTCTAATGCCCGATTTCACAGTGCGCACTTAAGTTCTCACTCAGCTAAGCGTATGGCGAAACTTAAATGACGACTTAAGTATTTTCGGTTTACAGAGCTATTTTATTTCACGCTTAGCTAAGTGAGAACAGTATTTTACTCTTTTATGTAGGACACTATATTTGTTTCAGAAGAGGCCCTCTCATGAGAAACGAATTATTTTGACATTATTATTTAAAGTCAAAGGTAATTAAAATGAATTTATGAAAATTTTAGATGTTTTATAATCAATATATTTTAAGATATCGAAACTTTTAACGGGTATAATTCCAACAATGACTTCATAACATTCTTCATCACTTAAATCAATTACCAATTAAATTTAAAACTTTGCTTCAGTTGACAACACTATTTTCGGCCTTTAAGATAAGTAGAAAGTCAAGACTGCCACGCTTTTTTAGGAAAAGAAAAAAATATACGGTAAAAGCTAGTAAGTTTTTGTTCTATGTTTCTTTGAAGCGATGAATGTCGCATGTCGCACAAAAACACAAAAGTTGTATCCTAAACTACAAATGTGGAGTTTTCTAAGTGACGATAAACCCATGACGCACTATTTATATTTATTAATTAAAAAAAAAAAAAAATTAATTATACATACAACGTTTACTGTAAGTAATTTTGTAAATGGAAAGTTTGATGCTAAAAAAATTTTAATTATATTGTTCGTTATAATCATAGCTGCTATGCAATAAAATATAAGATTAATGCATATTATGTATGTTCTAAACATTTTTAATTAATTTATTAAATGTTGATTGTCAATAAATATTCTCACTGGTTTCACTTTTGTCTAACCAATCGAAAAGTCTTTTCCCACCAGTCACAAATTGAAAATTTTAAATTGTTTTTCACAATAGTTAGCACAATCTGTATGTACATATTTGTATCATTTCTAAAGGCTTGTTTATTTAATTACAACCACCAAGCAAATAGCTCATAGAGTACTCATCTAAAACAAAAATCTGTGACCGACGGTTTTAAGTTTTCTTGCCTTGCACTAGCCCCCATTGGTTCATTCTCTCGCATTGAGAGCATCGATGGGGAGAAATGAAGAAATGAACAGCCGAAATTTACTGAACGCTGTGAATGGGCTTCGGGCGAGTCCTCGGTTTTGGTTTGGTTCTGCTGGCATTAACATGTGTTGGTTAGAATACATGTGCCATAGGGGAGAATATAGTTGCCAATTTCTGGCTACCTCGCGAATTGCACCAAGCGATGAATGTGCCGCTGTGGCCTGCAAGAGGGTTGGAGTTATGAATTTGGTTTACTGCATGAAGAATTTGAGTAAGATATTATAATCTGTTTTTTTTTCGAGCCATCCCCAACAATTCAGAAGTGGGATATCGAGAGGAACACCAGGATAACCAGTACATCTAGGAAATCCATCACGAAGTAACCGGAGATCAATTGGGAGTCACATTGTTCCCCTTCCCATACGACGCTAACATAATTTCGCTTACGGCAGAAATTAGCCCTTCAAATTCCGTAGAAGCAGAAGAACAGAGTATTCTAGAGCCAGCAAATGATACCACCGTGGATTACACCTTCATGCCTACAACTCGACATAGTAGCACACTCCAAGATAGTGCATCATCTTATTCGCGTGAAGTGGAACTTCTTCGCAAGGAAAATGCTCTACTACAGCGGGAATTGGATTTGGAAAGACGTGAAAAGCTTTTGCTCTCCCAGACACAACATTTGCTAAATCCTAACCTCTCTGTCAGTTCGCTTCAAATGTACGGCACACCTACAGATATAAGCAGTATGAAGGAGATCGTCCCTCAATATGATCCGTCACTCAAATCAACGTCAACAAAACAGTGGGTAGAAGCGGTCGAAAACCTAAAATCCGTTTATGGGTGGAACAACTAGGTAACACTGCTAATTGTATCATCCAGGCTGGTCGGTGCAGGTCAACGGTGGCTACACGCCAATCAGCATGAAATTCAATCGTGGGATCAATTAAAAGGTAAATTGCTTAACGCTTTTCCGTCCTTCTTAGACGAAGCAGATGTGCACCTCACTCTCATGAAACGGCGAAGACTTCCCAGTGAGAGCATTGAATTTTACTTTTACGACATACTCGCGATCGCACAAAAAGCAAAATTGGGTGAACAATCGGTGATAAAATACATTATTAACGGACTCGATAACGCTGAATTAAAGCGAGTTCTCTCGTGTCAGTGTCATGGTAGCACTAATTCCTTGCTAAATCAGCAGAAATGGTATGAACAAACGTCAAAATGGAGTGATGACTCTCCGAAGGTTAAGGAATCAACGGATAACAAACGAGATTCAGTAAAACGGACTTCAACTACTCGATGTTTTAATTGCAGTGAACAAGGCCATATGTCTCGCGATTGCCCAAAACCTCAAAGGCGTCCGCGTTGTGAGAAATGTAAAAAATCAGGTCACACAGCCGATAAGTGTCCTGAAAAGCAGAGCACATCGAAACCAAAAGTAGCACTAGTTCGAGCTGATGCGTTCCTCAAACCTGTGAAGTTAAACGACAATTTTATGTTCACGGCTTTTGTAGATTTAGGCAGCGATGTTAATCTTATTAAGTCCTCTTGTGCATTTCAGGTGAAAGAAAGCACATTGGCATTACGAGGATTTGCCAACGGTGCATGTTCGACCGAAGGGTATATCGATGTCAATATTAGCATAAATGATGTGCGAGCAAAGATCGTGATGTACCTTGTCCCGGACATTGCGATGGAATTCGATCTGCTTATAAGTCGAAATTTTACTGATTTGCCTACAGTGCGAATTGTCATTCAAAAAGACCGGTTAGAGATCGAATCAAGCGAACCTTCTCTTCCAACGAAGGGTTATGCAATACGATAAACAGGAAGCAGCACCGAGGAACCGATACCGAATTTTTAGTCTGACAACTCTACTGTAACGCTGAATAATCCTACCTGTTCTGAGACGAATTATCAGCCGACGACCACAGGCACGAATTTACAGCAGTTAGGACCGGATCAGCCAACAGCGACTTTCGAGGCGAAGACGATGTTCGATTATTCGCAAACCAGTGATGCTGGAGGTAATGTTAATAATAATTATTCTAACGAATTATCAGATAACGCGTTTAACTTACCCACGAAAATTCACGATACGAGCGATAACGAAATGAAAAATTTAGCGAATTGTTTATCAATTAATTTAGAAATTGCAACAAAGAAAGACAAGAATTAATTAAAGTTTTAAACGAATATAGATCTTGTTTTGCAAAGAATATGAATGAACTAGGTTGTGCGAGATCTTTTTCAATGAATATTGAATTAAACGATAAAAAACCTGTACAAACGAAACCGTATAGGGTACCGTACCCACAATTAAATTTATTGCTTGATATAATCGATGAACTTTTGCAAACGGGTATTATAAAGCCATCCGCATCCCCGTATGCTTCGCCAGCCATGTTATAGTTAAAAAGAAAACGGGAGATTTCCGCATGTGCATAGACTATCGACGTATAATTAAAATCACGGTTAAAGACAATCACCCGATACCAGCTGTGGAAGACTTGCTAATGCTCCTGAGTGGAAACAAATACTTTATAGGTTTAGATTTCGTATTGGGTTACTACCAAGTACCTATTTCCGAAAAATCAAGACAGTCCACATCCTTTATCACGCCCGAGGGTCAGTACGAGTTTGTGCGTATGCCTTTTTGGTCTCGCAAATGCACCGTCTGTTTTTCAACGGATTATGCATTTGCTTGCTAGGAAAATGAGAACAGGAGAGGTTGTAGTATACTTCGATGATGTCCTGATCCCGTGTAAATCTTTCGCTAATGGTGTAGAGAAGCTGAAACGCTTTTTAGAAAACATCAAGGAAGAAAATCTGACCCTGAAGTTAACCAAATCCTACTTTTTCAAAACGGAAATAAAATTTCTCGGGTACGAATAAACAGTCGATGGAATTCATCCTAGTTCTAAGAAGCTCGAAGCGATTCAAAATTTCAATAGCCCGGTCAACCAACACACGTTACGCCAGTTTATTGGGTTGACGAGTTTCTTCCGTTGGTTTGTACAGAATTATGCAGAAATAGCGAAGCCTTTGACTGAGTTGTTGCGAAAGGATACCGAGTTTAAATGGTCTACAAGACTGGAAGACGCGTTTAATACCCTGAAATGCAAATTGGTCAGCAAACCTTTATTGGTGCTGTATAATCCGAATTTATCTCACGAGGTACACACCGACGCTAGTTCGCTAGGATTAGGTGGAGTGTTAACGCAGCGAGACAGCAACAATATACTCCAACCGGTGTCGTATTTTAGCCGTCAGACCACAGATCGGAACGTTGTTATCATAGCTACGAGCTTTAAACTTTAGCTGTAGTCGAAGCAGTGACACGTTTTCGAATTTATCTATTAGGTCGTCATTTCAAGGTCATTACCGACTGCGAAGCCTTGCGAGCTACAGCCGTTAAAAAGGATTTGCAGCCACGTATAGCGAGGTGGTGGTTGAAACTCATGGAATATGACTTCGACGTAGAGTATAGACAAGGTAAGAAGATAACGTACGTTGATGCCCTGAGTCGAAATGCCACTGGAAGTCCTGAGGAACCCAAACCTGCTTCGCTGGATATATTTAACGTCACGATTGATATAACAGACTGGCTTGCTATCATAAAAAGAAAAGATCCAGAAATTCGAGACATAGTGAGGATTTTGCAACAGCCACCGATTACGCCCGAAGATAAGGAAATTCACGAAAATTATAAATTGAAGAACGACCGACTATTTAGAATTGTGAAAGGATCACAGCGCCGGGTAGTTCCGAAAAGAACGAGATGGAAGGTAATCAAATCGTGCCATGACGACATTGGGCACTATGGTGTCGAGCGAACGCTAGAACTTTTACGTCAAGATTTCTGGTTTGCTCGAATGAGGAACAGTGTGAAGAACTACATCAAATCATGTGTGGAATGTGTGTACTATAAGCAACCTAACGGAAAGCTTGAGGGTGAATTACATAACTACCCGAGACTACCTATCCCTTTCCATACCATACACGTCGATCATCTCGGACCATTTCCTAAATCTTCCTCGAGGATGACGCACATCTTGGGCATAATTGACGGTTTCACTCGTTATGTTATTTTGAAAGCTGTTAAAAATACCTACACTGGTCCCGTGATTAAAGCTTTGGACGATATCAGCCAACATTTTGGTACACCGGTAAGAATTTGAGCGCTTTCTTCTAAGAAATTTCAACATTATTGCATGGAAACCCTTATGAAAAAATACTAATGAGACCGCGAAAACACTAATAAGCACTAATGAAAAACTTATTAACTCATTAGTGTTTTATTAGTGTTTTCGCGGTTGTCTAGTAGTTTTTCATTAGTTATGATTAGTGCGCATTAGTATTTTTCCATAAGGGAAACGCCATAACTCATATCATGACCGCAGCACACACACCGCGATCAAATGGCCTGATCGAAAGATACAACCGTACCATTTTATCGGCTATCGGGCCTATGACTAAAGACGGGAAATCTTGGGATAAGAAACTGAGATCGATACAGTGGGGTCTTAATTCTTTGAAGAATGCAACGACCAAAAAGGCTCCTCAAGAACTCTTATTCGGGTTTCATCCGAGAAATGCCTTATGTAACAAAATATTATTGGCTCTTCATAATGATGATTCCTTTCCAGATAATAGTACAACAGACTCATTGGACGCAATTCGTAACTTATCTACCGAGAATATTACAGTCGTACAAGCGAAACAAAAACATCGATTCGATGCATTACATAAAGCTCAACGGAAGTACGACATCGGTGATCTTGTGGTAATTGAGCGACCTGCTATTTCAACTGGAGAATCTCGAAAACTTGACCCTAAGTACAAAGGGCCATACATCGTAACCGCATCCTTGAGAAATGACCGGTATGCCATAGAAGATATCCCGCATTCTCAGGTTTCTCAGCGAAAGTTTAATTCCGTTTATGCATCGGACAAAATGAAGCCATGGTGCTCCAATTTCGAATGGGGCCTTTACAGCGACGATGAAGAGGATACATTGGACAACGTTGAGTTCGAGGACGAATCATCTCATCAGGATGGACGAGCTGTTACCCAATAATTTACGAATGCACCCTGCTAAAAATTACCAGCCCTGACTATGGCAGTTCTACCAATTATTTTTCCGGTAGCCATGTTGCCTTATGTGAGCTACTGATTGATTTCCTTCACCATCCCCATTGGAGACAGGACGACAGAAACTACAATTGAGACCGATTTAATAAAGTGCTTTGAGTAAGATATTATAATCTGTTTTTTTTTTTTGAGCCATCCCCAATACATATGTACATGTATCTATTCTATATTAATTAGGCTTTCCAAAAATGTGGAAGCCTCTGGAAGAAGTATTCATGGCCTTAGTCGTCCGAAATAGTCATGTAAGTTTTAGGTGAATTGAATCCCTGATTGCCCCTGTCGTAATCAGATGGAATTCCACATACGGTGCTATGAGCAGAATTCTTAGGAACAAGACAAATCTTCAGGACTTGTGTAGCAGTGTCTCAGTATCAAAATTTGCGCAGAATGACTTAGACTATTTAAAAGAGTATTTGATTGTTACCGAACCTTTATCAACTAACCTTGATTTCCTACAACAGAAAAATAATCTTCTTTTCGATTATTTAATACCAGCTCTAGTAGCTTTAAGAGTTAAATTAAAGAAACTGCTTACATCTAATGATTTACTGTTACTAAAGAATGCTGTTATTAAAATTGAAGAAAGCTTAGTGAATCGACTTCAAGACTATTTCGCACTAAACGTGGAATCGATTACTACAATTGTGGCTTCTGTCCTTTGCCCTTCAATTAAATTGAAGTGGTTGAAAGCCCTTAACGTAGGAGAACAACATTTTTCTACTGATAATGTTAATCAGAACGAATATGCCCGAACTTTAATGGATTCTGAATGTTCATCACTGCATGAAAGACATGATGGAGGCGAAGCTACGTATTTTTTTATTTCGACGACCCGGGTTATTTAATTAATATTAATCTTACCTTTAACTTCACATCAACAATATCATCTCTTAAATTACAGATATTCCAACGTCATCAACAAATCCAATTGCTCTTCAAAAGCTCGAAGTTCGGTCCGACCAACTTCATACGGTATCCATGCCAAAGCTACCCACGCCGCCGCGTAGGCAGATGCTAGCGAACGCAAATAGAACGCAACAGCGAACCGTTGATCGGAAACTCCCATAGCAACCGGTGCCGACGGAGTTGGCCTTTAGTAGTAGGGCCGTGATAAGCGATGGCACCGCACTGTAGCAAAAGGCCTTGAACAGTAGAGCCGTGATGGGCGACTGTGGGAGCCGGTCTATGGGCGGCGGCGGTCCACGAGCTGCGCAAATCGCCACGTACTCGATGCGAGAGGGATTGGTGTGCCCTCGGCTAGAAGGTTGGCAGCCCACACCTGGCACCACTGTTACCAACCAGAAAATTAAAGCACCTCGAGTGATAACGTTTATTAATTTTTTTTCAGGTTCGGTAATGGAGCTACAGTAGCGGGAGGTGACGACGAGGCTAACAGTGCGACGAGCGAACAACGATGTGAGACACCTTGTAGTGTGCTCCTCAGGATCACAATAAAAGAAATGCTTTGCTGATGATTCAAAAAATTTTATACAACCGATTGCTTCCATTTTTGCACAGGGTATTTTACACAACAGTGAATCTGGTTGGTACCAGAATTACTTAATTATACAAAAAAGCAATTATAAAATGATGTAAAATTAAGCACAAAATGAGCGCGTCTATACCGTGCACCATAACCGGTAACATGACCTATTCTAGTCAAGGCATATACACTTGATAGGTAACCAAATACGGAACAATTTTTGGTTACGTCCAAAAAGGGTTACACCGTATTGGGTTAGCGATATATACAGTTAGCCCCGATTTTCGTAAAGTGACAACCGCGATAAATATTAATTTTTTGCGTGCAATTTAGTTTAAAAGGTCTTTTTAATGAGCTGCAGGTGGATATATGAGGAAACAAATTTGTTTCTCGATTTATGTATCGAGAAAAATGTAGTCAAGTTGATGGACGAAAAAAAACTAAGAATTGCGGATATATTTAAAGCGATCAGGGCAGAAATGTCTGCATGGGGATTTGAGAAGACAATAAATCAAATAATATTAAAATTTCGGAAGCTTAAGGAAATTTATAAGAAAAATAAAATAAAAAGCAGTAAAAGTGGAGCTGGTGGGTCATATTTTCCTTTTAAGGAAAAAATGGATTTGTTGCTTCAAAACCGGCCTGTGGTGGTATTTCCAAGCAAGTTTGGTGCGGATGCTTCAAGCTTTGATGGTAATGAGAACTCCAGCAATATAAGTGCAGAAGGTTGTACAACATACATATATATTAGAAGCGGAGACAGAAGCGAACACCCAAAACGATTCAAATTCCAATGAAACACCACGTAGCTATTCTGTAAATAATAAGAAATCGTATGCAAAAATACTCGAAGAAATGTCAGCAAAGTGGAAAAAAAATCAAGAAGAAATTCTTGACAAATTCCTTGTAGCACAAAGGGAAATGCAGCGGGAGCAACAAGCCCACGAAGATAAAATGTTCGACACGTTTATGAAGGAGGAAAGAAAAATTGCTGAAGAGGAGAATAAACGGATCAGTGAACTAATATCCACCGTAAGAGGTCCAGCTCCAATTTTTATGTTGGGTAATGCATGGCAGCGAAATCAGCCCTTTACAAGCCATGAGGATGAATTAAATCAGTAAATTTTGGAATTTATTGTACAAACTGTACAGATTAATTAATGTTTAATAATAAATTTGAAAGGACGTCTCTTATTGCTTTTCCTTCTGTTGTCTCTAAATTATTGCTGGATACTGGTTGTGGTAACATTGCTGATTGAGACTGCGATAACGTTGTCCAATTCATTATGGCTTCATTTAGTCCTCCATTTAAATGTGTATCCAGGATAATGTTGTGCAATATGCAACATGCAGCAACTACTGATGGCATAAATAAATAGGAAATATCAGATTTTCTGCTTAATATTCTCCATATATTTTTTAAACGGCCGAATGCAATTTCAACTTTCACTCGTGCCTTATTTAAATGTTTATTAAAAATTTCTTGCGCAACAGGTAAAGAAGATCCCGGATAGTCCTTCATTACCCATGGAAGGAGGGGGTAAGCTGGGTCTCCGAGTATGCAGTAGGGAACTTCGGTGTTATTTATAATCTTACATCCCTAGAAAGATGGTATTTTTAAATGCGATAAATACAATGAAATGTGTGTAGTCTCACTTGTGGAAACAATGCATTTTTATTTTGGTAGAGTGCAGAGTTCTTAAAGACTTGGGCATCATGTGCTGATCCAGGATGACTGCAGTTGTAATCCCGAATTCTAAAAGTAGATTATACATAATTATGTTACTAGTAAAGCTGAAGACATTTGATGGGGATTCACCTGCCGAAATCTTCCACTACTATTTGCAGCACAACAGATGGCCAACCTTTCCTGTTAATAAAGTCTCTGTATCTGTTTGCTGGTGGTAATATTGGGATATGGGATCCGTCTATACATCCCACTATGCATGGAATGCCGCAAATCTGCTGGAACCTTTCACAAATTTGTTCCGCTTCATCTTGAAGGGGCATTTTAACATGTTTTTTTGATAAAAAATTTACAATTGTCTTAACGACTTTATAGAAAATTTTTTGAACTTTTGATTTATGAATTCCAAACACATTCCCTACAACGCGATATTCACAACATGATGCTAATATGTACAATGCTACCGCTATCTGTTTTTCTAATGAAACCATTCTATTTACAGAAAGTGGATTAAATTTCGGTTCTAAATGTTCCTTTAATTCTGCACATAAGTATAAAAAAGCAGTTTTTGAAACCCTAAAGCACTCTATCCAACGCTGATCATCGTATTTCGAAATTTCTTGCCATACTTTGTCGCTCCTTTCATAATATCCCGAAGTTCTTTGCACGGGAGGAAAAGAAGCAAGTTGTTGGATATATTGCTGTGTGCAATTGGACTTCCTCAAAATATTTTTGCCGAGGTGTTCTGGAAATAAATGATGTAACAGTAATCATGTTAGTTCCATTTTATTTTTAGAAAATTACCTTAATGCTCCATTAAAATGTTGCCTTCCTCGTCTCAGAACATACCAAAATCTATTTCGCCTCTGTTTAAATTTTATTTGCCTTTGCAAAATTAAATATATTATAACGTTTTGATTTGCCATTATTAACATATGTGTATTTCTTTGATAGTCTTTACTTGGCACTCTTCACTTAATATTTTAAAAAAATTTCTTCTTCTTGAATATGGTGCAAAGGGTAAGGACACCTGGTTATGACCAAAATGGGTTACGGAACCGAATTTGGTCGTAACCAGGTCACATCGGTATAGACGCGCTCAATGATGTCGATAAGAAACAACATGTAAAAAAATTGAAATGATTGTTTTTAATTTTGTTTTAAAAAAATTCCTGAAATAAGGGTCCGAAACGAGCCTGAACACCAGAATACGTCCTTAATCGGCTTCATAGGGCCTGCCTAAGTGTGTGCCGATGATGTGCCAATTGATTCATCAATGTTTCTCATTAGCGAAATAACGACTCCCCGAAGATGTAACCGTTTTTACGTCACACCTTAATGCTTTAGATTACTTCGAGGTGAATTACTCGAATCAATTTAATTGCATGATACTGACTAATTTGGTGAGGAGATCGTGACGGTGGGTTGGCACTTCGGCTAAATTGGAAACCTAAGAAGGTAAGGCTAATACTTCACATCAGATAGCGATGGCCTTATGATAGCGTCCATTAGGTATTATACATGCATGAACCCTGCATTCCCCGCTCTGGAGATGGAGGTGCGGCGACATCATATCGAATTATCGAACTACCGATTGCGACATGCAGATGGCGCAGTTGAAATCTAATGTAGGAACCCAATCTACCTATTCCTGCGCTATCTTCATGAGACACAGCAAACCAAAAACCCTACAATCACTCATTTCCCTCGTGTGTATCATGACGGGAAAAGGAAGAAGATAAGACTACCGGCGAGTTCGTCATGCTCATTTCTCATTCATTCCATTGTGTGTCGTGCTCGTGAGGTTTTATTAAGAATAAAGACGATATTAAAAACTAAAACTTAGTCTGAAGTTTTTATGTAGTTTAAACCCCTACATAATTGGTGACGCCGTAAAACATCTAAAGAATTGAAAAACGAGGATGTAAATGCAGCTGCGCCTCCAGAGCAGCTTTTCCAGCTGGTCGGTGCCCAGTTACGCTCTCCACCACTGCAGCAGGATGACCCCCTCATTTAGCCAGCATCGAAAGCAGCGAGGTTCGCCATTTTGTGTTCAGAAGGTTCAATTATGGTTCACCTTAATTGAGGCGCAATTCCAGATAAAAAGGATAAGCGCAGACGCACTTAAGTAGAACCATACATGGCATAAGAACTAGATATCGCACGGCCTACAAGAGTCGGGTATACACTTTTGAAATGGCTGGGACATTCCCGAATGGACCACAACATGTATCAGAGGTCGCCGAGAACAAAAGTTGCTGTAAGAGCAGTTTTGTATACATTGGTCGACGTCCTCAACACGGCAGATACGAGAAAATGTGAGCCATCGAACGGTTGCACTGCTCAATGGATGTTTCTGGCATCATTTCTCTTTTCGTGTGCATATGATTAAACTAGAATCGCGCGCCGCACAACTCGATGGGTAGGTGGGGTGAGAGACTTAAACGAGCTCGGTAGCTCGTCTCGCTCAATTCTTAAAAATATAATATGTAGTTCAGTAAATCCGGCGTAAAAAAATGTCAACCGTGCATTTTGGGTGGGATGTTATTTTATTTTTTTATTATGTAGGGGGGCCCAAAAGGAGTTTTTTTTATTATGTATTATTATTATTAAGGGGTCTAGAATTTTTAAAACACCGACCTTTTTTTTTAATATTTCGAAAGTACCTATACTTAAAACTTTAAACTTATTTATCTCGAAACTATATTTTTCTGCACGGCGGGATGAAAAAAAAAAATAAAAGCTATTCATCCAAGTAATCTAAAATTTTAATATGCTATTCAGTAAATTTTATTATACAAACGTCTTATTTTTTACTTAAAAAAATCGGTTGTCTGTAAAGTCGGTTTACTGACGATAGTTGAACGTGACAACGTCATAAGAAGTCGCAATTATCGTTGCTATAAACAATTGACACCACATTCACTTTTCACTGCACTTCATACTTGACGAAAATATGTAAATGTATTATTGTATATAGCAGCTGTCCACGCGGACGCATCGCTCACTCAAGTAGGAGAGAGACAGATGTCGAACGCTGCCAAACGCGGAGGCCGATTGTGCTCTGTGATTGTGCTTTGTCGCTCGTTCCGCGCTCTCGCTTGCACTTCAAGCCTTAAATGGAACGCCTCAGAGCGAGGTAACGCCGCATGAGTCATGTTTTTTCGTGCGTGCAGCCGGCTCAATCGAATTATAAGACGTTGTCACGTCAAAAAACTAATGAAAAATAGTCTGTTTTCGCTAATTCAAATTTTAAGAACGCGCTTTTTTGTCAAAAAACATTTTTGTTTCTTTCTTTGTGACACCGGCGATACCTACACTCATATAGATTAATAAAATAATATTGTTTTTATATAATTATCTACGAAAGAGTTCTGTACAAAATTTTTGTGGAGTGATAGTTTTGGAGATTTATTAATAAAACACTTTCACCCTTATTTCGAAGAACGCAGCCAACCACTCGGCTCGAATCAAAGGATGGTTTTCTGTCACACCATAATTGACAACGCTGGGCCGAACATGAACAGAACGATATTGCAGCGCCACGTCTGGCCTTCGATGTACCGAGACATTGCTAGGTGGGCACGAAACTGTCTGCCATGTCAAAGATCAAAGATTGGACACCACATTCACTCAATACCGGCTTCTTTTGTCAGCTCGGATCAGGTTTGATCACGTTTATCTGGACCTGGTCGGATCTCTTCCCGAATCTAATTGAAATACTGTCTTACTGTGATCGACCGAATTACCAGATGGCCTGAAACCATCTCCATCAAGGACATTACTGCAGATACAGTGGCAAGAGAGTTTTTTTCTCATTTGATTGCCAGGTTCGGATATCCGAAAGTGATCACGATGGACCAGGGATCCTAATTCGATAGCGCACTTTTTGCTTCCCTCACTCGCGTGGTTGGCGGAAAAAGGATTCGTACCACAGCCTACCACCCAGCGGCAAATAGATTGGTGGGAAGATGGCATCACACGCTCAAGACGGCGATTAAGTGTCATCAATCCGATTTATGGAAACAGGTGTTACCGTCGGTTCCTCTTGATCTCAGATCCGAATTCCCGGAGATTTTTTTACATATGAGGACCTGCCGGAGAACCCTAATTTTTTTTTCTGGAACGCTTCCGCGAACACATGAGGAAAGTTAAGCCCGTCCCCACGGCAGTTCATTCAAGGAGAAGAACGGACGGCAAACAGGACGGCCTTAAGCGTTCATTGGACTAGCCATATTCAGGACCTCATAAGGTCATCAAACGTTTGGACGATCGAGTGATTACCATCGAAATCAATGGAAGTGAGGCCAATGTAAACGTGGAACGTCTCAAGCCAGCCCACTTGGCCGACATAGATTTACCCAGCGTCAGTCCTCTTTCGGACCATCATCAACCCAAGAGTTTACCTGTAGTATAACAGTTTAGATTGCTTAGCTTGATGAGAGAGTCAGGGCTTGGGTTGACTTCGTGAGACGGAATGAGAAAAATCGTTGGAGCATTCCTTGAATCGAGTCGAGTCCAGTTGTGCATTTTTGGTTTACTTTGATTAATTTAGAATATCAAATATCCAGCTAAGCAGACGATTTCGAACAGGTTAGCTTTGTTTTCGTCTTAATTGGAATACTAGACCAGCTTGTTTGCTGAAATCATAAACTGTAATAATGAGATGAAGACGAAGACTTGGATTCGGACAGGCCCTCAATTTCAATTTATTCCGCGACTTTAGTGCAATGATTGGATTACAGAGGTACTACAATGAGTTGGTTATGCTACAGACAGATTTACAATGAAACCTATCTACTTATTGGGTCCATCAGGTGAATTTATCGACGACAGCTAACTATCAACAAGACATTAAGATAATAATATGTGTTTGCGCAGAGAATACACAAGCATTTTATTTACGTTTTATGTACAAAAGCTTAAAACTAGATAACATTTACATACAAGCTATGGAGATGTATAACAACTAAAATTGAGAGAATCTTGGTAACAAAAACCGATCGATGTGAGAAGTGCCAATTTGGAAGAAAGCTGACTACATTTGGCGTAAAATAAGTTAAAACTCAACCTCTTCTTTGCTTGCTTTTGTATAAAACTGAGTAGGGTATTGCAGTGGGTCGCAGTACATTGTCTAGAATCGAAGAATTTATGTTGCGTTCAAATATGTTTTTTATTATGGGATTTGAATGAGTTTTTAGTTTTTTTTACAAGCTTTTATTTAACTTGCAATGTTTGTATGTATGTGTATGTTCGGGTCAAATCTTGCAACTGAATTTTAAAGCAGTTATCCTCAACCGATTGAGATGAAATTTTACATAGAAGTTTTGTTTGGATAACAATGCATGGTTAGCTAAGTGACGTCATTCTAAATCCAATATGGCGGACTAGTTTTTTTTTTTGTGCACTTCCATGATATGGATATCAAATGAAAGAGTTTGACAAGTTGAATACGATAAAAGCTTATTTTTTAAAATCTATTTTTAAATTCAGAACTTATTGTTATTTAAATTGCTTAGCACTTCTGTGACTTCTGGCATATTTTGCTCGTTCAGAGCTGAATTTAAGGCGGAAAATATCGTAAGCCGTCGATAGATTGGGGAAGATGCAAACAATTCTTTTGTAAATTGTAATTAACCATAACTCGTTGCAAACCAAATTCTAGGTAATTAACCATAACTCGTTGCAAATCAGTGACATTTACAGGACGAGGCAAAGCGCAAATAGTTTCAATTTTTGACGGATCAGGGCGGACACCGAATGCATTAAAAATATGACCCATGAATTTGATTTCATTCTAACAAAATTGGGACTTATTTTCATTGAATTTAAAACTTATTTCTTTTGTATTTTTGAGAGATGTCTCTAGACTTTTAAGATGTTCTTCTTTTGTAGAAGAATATATTAAAAAATCGTCGATGTAAATAATTACATTGGGAATATCTGAAAAAAAAGTGCCATGGCTTCTCGTAGCACAGTAGACATGAATATGTCTTATATACAAATATATCTTATATATCTTACAAAATCTTTTCTATCGGATTGGAACCCGTTATCTAGAGCGTAGCAACCCGCCGTGAGAGCCCCCTTTTATTATAAGGATGGAAACTCTTCCCATTTCTATGAACCGGCAGTGCGTGGCCTAGATGCGTGTCATCCGCGGCGCTGATTCCGAGTATTTTATCGAAAAAAAGCAAAACCCACGTCGAAATATTGCATGTATAAAAACAGCCGGCGCGCGCAACTTTTATGGGTTCGTAGAATTTACACAAATCCATGTCGTCCTGTGCGAAGAGAATTCTCTCATTCTCATTCACTAAGGGCCCCCTCTGTCACTTCCCGCCTTCTTCTATAAACAAACGAAGGGAATGCACAATCTTTGGTCTGAGATGAAGCTTCTTGTTATTTAGAAGTTCTTTGGTCATAGTAACGATTTTTGTGACAAACATTCTTTTAAATAGACCCCAGGGATAAGACATATTCATGTCAAAATGTTTTATTATTTCAGCATAAAATGTGTCTGGAGCTGCATTGGCTCCAAATGGAAAACGTATAAAACGATACTTCCCGAAGGGAGTGTTAAACGTGCAGAGTCTCGAAGACTCGTCATCAAAGGGTAGCATCTAAAATCCCGAATTAACATCCAGGGCCGTAAAATATTTAGCTCCTGATAATTTTGATTCTATCTCATCCATATGAGGAAAAGGAAAGTGTGGACGTAGGATAACCTTATTTAGATTACGGGGGTCAAGACATTGACGTAATTGGCCATTAGGTTTTCTAACAAGGACAATAGAACTTACCCATAACGTAGGTTCTTCGACGCGTTTAATTACTCCAGGTTTTCCATCCGATCAAGTTCTGCTTTTATTTCCTTTCTTAATGCAAATGGGACTTTTTTTTTGCAAACGCATTAATATTATCGTTTTCTTTAATTACTTCTAGGACCTTCAATGTTTCTAGACCTAATAAGGTTTTGCACGACATGTGTAAGACGTAAAATTTAATGTTAGAATTTATATTTTGGTTCTCACAGCTAAGGTTAACTTAATCTAAAGATGGTACAATTTCACCTGTGCAAATTTTTGTTCCGGACTTTTTGATTAATTTTTCACTTAAACCTAGTCAATTAAACTGAGATACCGACATAAGATTAATCTGAGCTCTTGTATTGACCTGACAAGCGACAGATTTGTTGTTTATGATGACCTTGATACAGCATGATGGTGTATGTTGTGGTTCTGCCTCATGATTCCAACAAACGCTGGCGATGACTGAATGTTCCTGTCTGATTCCTAAACAATGTTGCTGACCAAAGCCTTATTTGGATTCGAGTTCTTCTTCGAGCACATTTTTGCATAGTGATTGCGACCGTTACATCTGTTGCAAATGACATTTGTTGCTGGACACTTATTCCTATGCAATTGACCACACCGATTGCACACAACATTACGGATGGGTAAAACACTGTTATTATGTGTCTGACGACTTTGTCTGTTGAACTGACTCACATGTGGAGACGAATTTTTGTGGTTATGTGTACTCTTGGATGTATGTATTTGGATAGTGGCGATAACCATGTACCGTTTTAACGGCACCGACGAAATTTTTAGCTTCACTCGTGCCATTCTGCAACTCTTTGGAATGTTCTTTGTTAGCTTCGAGTACTTTAGCCATGCTCAAAATTTTATCCAATTTCTTATCAGAAATACATAGTTTTTTCCCCGTATGAAATTGAATTTGCCGCTTAAACTACAAATAAACAGGTCTCTCACTAAGCCATCTTTAAGTCCATTATAGTCACAATGTTTGCTTAGATTTTTGAATGAAGTCCAAAACTCATCTATTGTCTCCGCTTCTTGATGACGCCTTGTGAAGAACTTATACCGTTCCATTATTATGTGTACTTTCGGGACGAAATATTCTTCGAATTTTTTCACTAATGCATGATGTGTAGAGGTTGCTCCATCGATTTCAAATGTGTCGAAGACCTCGAAACAATCCAAGCCCACGTGGTGCAGCAAGAGTGAAGTTTTCCTTGTATCCGATGCGTTTTGTAGGTCACCGGCAGTCAGAAAAATTGTAAACTGCTTATACCATGACTTCCAAGCAGCGACGAGATTTGGACACTAAATTGTTTTGAGGTTACCCCTATCCGCGCCATACGGGTAATTTTTAATAACACTTATAGGAAATTTTCCGCTTGCGGTGGCGGCGACGATGGTGATGCCATCATAATATATTAGTATATGCTTTATATGACTTTATTTTCAGATTATTTTATTTTTATTTTTCTATTTTTTAGCCACTTCTGACACTATGTAACGTGTGATCTTTATTCAATGAGTGCTGACTTAGAACTGACTACATTACATGATTAACAGTATGGCCATATACACAAGTATTAATTACATAGGTAAACCTATGATAGTGTGCTTGTATGATATGAATTGTCCGGCTGTTTTAATTGTAATGAGGTATTTTGGAGTATTAGGTCAATAGAGAGAGTTAATGGTCGGAGAGACTGGTTTCAGTGTGACAGTCAATGGATTGGGTTGGCAAACTTATTAATTTTTTAGTCATTATAAAAAAATCTATATATGAGCCGCTTTGAAGGTAGGTTGGTGAGTGCGGATAAACCGTCAAAAAAACCGGACTTATAACATTTAATGATATTATAGATGGCATAAGACTAGATATCGCGCGGCATACAAGAGTCGAGTATACACATTTTAAATGGCTGGGACGTTACCGAATATGGACCACAACATGTATCAGAGGCCGCCGAGAACAAAAATTGCTGTAAGAGCAGTTTTGTATACATTGGTCGACGTCCTCAACACGGCAGATGCGAGAAAATGTGTGTCATCGAATGTTTGCATTGCTCAATGGATGTGCCTGGCGTCATTTCTCTTTTCGTGTGTATGTGATTAAACTAGAATTTCGCTTCTCATTCCAGGATTTCTTTTTTATATTTTTTGTACATAATATTTTATATATTATATTATATTATTATATAATTATTAATACTTTTATATACTATTACTCTTATAATACTTTCTATTGAATTATTTACTTATTCTTCTATATTTTTGTACTTGTTTATATATATAAACTTTATTTGTTTAATTCAAGGAATTGTACAAATGAGTGTTAGTCCATGGTATGTATTTACAATAATTCTATATTAGATACTAGAATTACAAAGTTGAGGATGGCATTATATACCTGTTTTAACTTAGACATGCTATTATATAGTAAAGACACATAGTAAAGAAAAATAATAATTTATAGTTTTGACCTTATACTTTATACTTAAAATTCAGATAATAACTCAGTATTGTTAGTCTGTGCACAATATTATATCTAATACTTGAGCAAGTTTTCTGATTATGTCACAGGTTGGTTCGGCAAGTACATTGAGTAAATTGCTTTGCTGATTTCCAAGTTCAGGAATTATTTTTTGCTTAATTTCATTATACTTAATGCATTCGCCGACAGAATGAAGCACCGTATTAGTTTTTTCGCAGATATAACAATGCTCATTAAATTGGTCAATATAAGCCAGATTATATTTTCTCCTTTTTGTTATTATTTTTTAGACCTGAAATAAAGCGAGGAAAGCTGGGGAAAAGGGGGGGAAAAAACGGAAAAAAAATACAACGATGTATTGAATTAAGAAGTTATTATTATCACCCGAACCTTAGCTAAACTACCTTAGAATTAATCTTATTGTAAACTTAAGCTAGCTTAATTAATTGAAGAAGGCGCCTAGAAGAAAAGCAGAAGTTAGTTATAAGGAGATTGAATTAAGCGATACTTATCTGTTGTCCTGTCCTGTATCCGGTAGTTCCTCGTTGCAGGGCCTACAAGATTGGGACTTCGATGCGGGATGGCGGCCGGCTCCAAACGCAGCGAGGAGTCCTTAGTTCTGCACTCCGGAGGGCCACGCTGATGCTGAAAAGAAGAAGTAAAGGGGAATGTAGCAAGTCACTCCTGCACAAAAGGGGAGAATCGGCGCGCTCCAGGATGACCTCATGGGGCTTCCTTTCCTGGCAGAAGCAGAGGAGGGGAAAGGGAACATCGAAGAACATCACGGATCGGGGCGACATAACCTCAAAACGTTCTACCGCGGAATTCGCCGCGGACCGCATATTCCCGAGGGAAAAAGGCGCGGCGGCCTAGCTAGCGGGAGCCAACGGTTACAACTTCTCCGGGGCTGTTAATAATAGCTTAAAACGACGGATTCGCCCCTCTGTCAAGCGCGAACTTTCCCCGGCGATAGTGCACCAACCAACAATTTCCGTGCGGAGTTTGGCCACTAAAACTTTTAATTTTCGTTCGCGAATTCTGAATTCACTATATGGAGGACCCGAAAAGGTCGCTAATAGCGAAATCCGCGACATCGATCTCCAGCCAATCAGGACTCTTATGGCACGGGACACCATGGCCGGCGAATACCATAACTCGCGTTCGAATTTGTGAACAATTATCCGGTCCGGAGAAGGTTACGGTCACTCGCGGTCCGAAGAAGTCGAAAAAAAAAACTTTCCACTTCACACCGGTGAACAACTTTTGCCCGCGGCCGGAAAAATCCGCGAAAAATCCCCGAAAAGTGGTCCCATAAATCGCCATAAACGCGTGTGGAAAGATATATGCATAAACCGCGGACTTGCTATAATCGCTCTCTTTCCCGAGTCAAGTCTCAAAGGTGGCGGAGCTCTTGGCCAGTTGTCCCGGAAACTTTGTTCTCGACCTGAAGTTGGAAGTCACGCGACGCGCGATCGGATCACCGAAGGAGCCCGAGGATTGGACACAGTGGGCTCTCTACTCACCTGGGATACGTCAAGGACTCCCCGGAGATGCTTCGCTGGAAGAAAAATTAAGAGAAGTTAAGTGAAATACCCGAACTAGATTAAATTTGGTTAACTTACCCGCGACGGGACACTCGAGTTTATTTACATCTCGAGCGGTGACGTTTCGGTAACGTCTCGGTGACAACTAGAGGGATTCAGCCCTAATTTCGTGAGTAGGGGAATTCGGCCCTAATTTCGTGAGTAGGGGGATTCGGCTTAAATTTCGTGAGAAGGGAATTCAGCCCTAACCCGGCGGTTACACGAGTCTGTAGAGCTGACGGAAAGTACTGACTTCAAAATGTCAAATCTGCTGTCAGCGATTGCGTTGCATTCGATCAACTGACTGTCACTTTATTTTAGAAATGTCGTCGACCAGTGCAGGTACTGCCGTGGCATCTTTGCAGATTCTTAAGATTTTGGAGCACATTGAAAAGGACGATAAGAGATTACCGACCTTTCCTCCCAAAACACAATTTCGTATGAAAAACAAGAAATTATATAACTTTTAATGACAAATTTAATTAAAACATTTTTGACACTTCAGCTTTCGCCATTTTTCCATCAGGAAAAAGCGCCGGTGACAGCTAACTGACTAGTCAGTACTGACGAGATTATTGACGAGTCAGTACTGACAGCTCAGCAAAAAAAGTTAGGCAGTCGGGGTTTACACGAGTCCGCGTCAGTGTTAGTGTCAGCTCTACAGACGCGTGTAGCCCCCGGGTAAGTTCGTGGGTAAGCGGAATAGTGGGATTCGATCCAAGGTGCGCGAGTAGGCGGAAGTAGTGGGATTGGATTCGGTGACAGCTTGGACGCCATTTTTTTGAGATACGAGACGAAGGAGCCTCATGGACGAGTTGAAGTTGAGTTAAATCGGGAAGTTGAGCCGAAGTAGTTGCGTGAATTTCACGTCGACTTTTCAGTGTTTGATCGGTGTTTGCGCGGACGGTGTTAGGAGGAAAAAAGAAAACAACGGAGGGGCGGCGACGAAGACCTTCCCCCAGGACACTCGTGATTCCACGTACAAGGCGGGTGCACACCATTATCGAGGCGGTCTGGACCATTTTAACCGCTTGGCTCAGGAGAATCTGTCCGTGCAGAGACGAAAATTCTTCATCGGCTCCGATTCTGCCGGTATCATCTACGGTAACGCTCGACGTCACATTTACGTAATTTATTTAATTTCCCCTATATTCCCTTATGTTATTTTGAATTTATTTTGAATTTATTTTCCGTTATTTTATTTTGGATTTATTTTCCCTTATTTTATTTTGGATTTGTTTCCCCTTATCTTATTATACAATTAGTTTCCTTTATGTCATCTTGAATTTAGTTAGTTACTTCCTGTTATTATATTTTGGATTTCGTAGTTTTTTTATTATTCTGCTATTATTATTATTCTGCTTGGATAAGTGAAACGATCGGAAATTGTCTTTTTAGTATTAAGAGAAAGCTAAGAGAATTGTTTACGCATAGATAATTTTTTTTTTTGTGCATTTCAATGTCAATATGCTTGGTTCAGCTTTGCGCCTCTCCTCTTGGGCTACTATCAGTTTAATTAGGTGCTAATAGTCGGTTATAGTGATGAACTCTTAAGCAGCATATACCGATAAGATAACTTAACCTCGTTTTGCATATACTTACCCACATACTTACCATCACCATCATCAACACGTCGGACTTCAGTTCCTGTGGACCCTGCAAAAATTCTTTGGAAAATATACGAGTTATCTTCAACTGCCATATACATACTTACCATCACCATCATCATCAATACGTCGGACTTCAGTTCCTGCGGACCCTGCAAAAATTCTTTGGAAAATATACGAGTCATCTTCAACTGCCATATATATACTTGCCGTCACCATCATCATCAACACGTCGGACCTCAGTTCCTGTAAATCCTACAATTAGTAAGAAAATATATTGTTAAGAAGAATTCGATTGATTTATTTGATTAGGTAGACCTGCTGCCCTCCTCCTGGACCTTCTCGGTTTTCGTAGTTTTGGCCGGCAATTTTTTTTCCAAAAAAAAAAAACTACATGGCGCCCGGCTTCGGTATTCGTTTTCACCTCTCCACCCCTTCGTTAAGGACGACTCACCCCTCACCCTCTGAACTAGCGGCAACTGTTATTGCGTAAGGCGCGTAACATATTCTATAGTTATAAATATTACTTAATCTTAGTTGAGCTAGGAGCCTTTTATCCCATAACGGGATCCTAAGATGTACGTAATTACTCGATAGATTTCTAAGTAACAAGAGAGGATAAAGGACAAGGGATTGCGTTTTGGTACAGTTTTGTAGGTCGATATTGTCTAAGTGCTCGTTATACCTAGCTACAAGATTTTCCTTTTCCCTCATCAGGAGGTCAAGAGTTAGGCTGTCCGAAATATCAACTGAGTTTATTTTTTTAAAGAAGTATTCACGGATTTGAAGAGCCCAGTTGTGTTTGATTAAAGAGTCATTGCTTTTACTTGCTAGATCGCGAATAGTCAAGTAACTAATCTTAAGGAGTCTCTTGTCCGGCAGTTTGAGGATACTTTCTATTAGATTTAAAACCAGTTTAAATACTTGTTTATATCCATTTTATAAACATGAGTGCTTTACATTATTTATTCGTTCCACTTATTAAATCTTAATATAAGTATTATTCCTTACTATTTTAGAATTACATTTGAAGTTTTCTTTTCTACTTAATTATGGACGTTTCGAGAAGATGTAGTGGTCGAAAGTGTTCAATTTAGCATTGTCAAAAGTCGAAAAGAACCCATCCTTCGACTAAAATCTTTCCCTGTCCATCTAATGATTCTTTTCTTTTGACAACTGTGGAGACATCGATGTGGTTTTGGGAATGATGACTGCAATACATATGTATTTGGATTTGCGAAGATCATTTTCTTCCAGAGCAAATTGGGATAAAGAATTTAAAGAAAAAATCAATTCCTTCATTGAATTTAAAGCCTAGTCCAGAAGAAGCGGACGTTTTTATATTAAATTCGTCTTCTCGAAAGCACAGATAAACCTTCGATGTAGGAGACGACAGTTTGCAGGTACATGTACCAAACAAGCGGCATGGATCTTCTTCTTAAGAAAGTATGTACATGAGGCAATTGTTACAGGAATATTAAAAATTTTAAATTTTACACGCATAAGTACCTGGTTGTAAAAAACAAATAGCAGAACTGAAAATAACGGTGAACAGTTTAAAAGCAAAATATAGAAAACTTTATGTTAATCCAAAAAATTCGTTTAAAAAAAACGAGCGAGCCTCACAGTAGTCGCATATGGTGTGTAACATCTGACATCTCATCTTGGTAATAAGCAACATTTAATGAAAATTGTATTTTATTTAATTAACACAAGGAGTAATGAAATTTTGTTTTTGTTTTTTTTTTTTTTTTGATTGAAGGCAGTTATTTTTGTTCAATTTGGGGGAGAGCGGAGACAACAGACTTATGATAAATAAAATATGAGACATATATGTACCTGCGATTTCAAAGTATGTATTTAAAACCGTTGAAAAACTGCGTCAATAACAGTATACCACTGTTAGTTGTCAAAATATTTCTATCTGTGTTCATTTCGAGCTTGAGTTCATAATTTAAAAAAGCTATAAGCGGCTCAGCGTTGGTTAATGTCTGTTGTTCGTTGCATAATATTTGCTTGTACTGCAAAGTTGCATGTGACGACAATATTGAAAGCGTTGATATTGAGGCAGATGAGGTCCCCAATAATGCACCGCAAGAAACAACTTCTTACTATGAAGAAGCTGTAGATATCAGAAATTCTATTTTAGAACAGTTCTGATCTGAAATCAAATTAGAATAGTATTATTATTAAAAGAACTGTTAATTCAAAAAGTTTTTTATTATTTATTATTACAATTAGAATTGCACATATTTTTACTTAATTGCAGGACAAAATAACGGAATTTTTGTAGTCGTTCGAATCGGATCGAAAATAGTTTACAAATTCCTTAATAAACGATTTAAGTTATTAATAAGTTCAATTCAGCTGTTTTTGGCTTCAATTTATTTTGTCGCTCAAAGTAGTAAAAATAGTCGATTGCATTTTTTTATCTGACTATTTGAACCATTTTGAACGACAAAGTTATTTGAAGCCAATGGTAACTAAAAATAATTTATGAGAATTTTGCAAATTTATTAAGCAGTTTTTCTACAAAAAAGGCTTTTGTAAGATCTTTTCGACCCGATTCGAACGACTACAAGAATCAATAACAATTTCAGTCTTATTTTATTTTTCAATATAATCCAATTTCACAAGTTCAATATCTAGTAGACGTTTTTTAATTTCAAGTTTTGAATTTATTAATGTTTCAATTTCTTGATTATGGTGTTTATTCTCACTTTCAACCTACGAGTTGTACCGGCATGTTTCTTCAAACATTTTTTGTTGAGTATATTGAAGTTTATCTAAAGATTTGGAAACCTTTTTTATATTTTCGCCAAAATCAAGAATATTTTTATTCATTTCCCCTAATGACTTAATAATGTCGCAAAAAAACGTTCTTGTGCAGTTACTTGTTTTCTTAGGAGGTGTATCGCTGATAACTCTTTTCTTTCCCTACTGGTGGTTTGGTTTAAATCCGAAACGTTATCGTCATCTGGTGGTGGTAGGTTCAGGCATAGATAAATAAAGTATTTCATACGTAGATGGGACAGCTAGAACACGGGAGGCGAACGCTTTTTCGAGTTTCAGCTGACTTGAGATTGCCTCCCAAAGCAAGCAAATTTCTACCCGTGGCGTAAACTGCGAGTTCACCCTGTCGCTTATGTACTTATGCGAAGCGAGAATCATGCCTCCGCTGGCCTTATGAGCTGCGCGATTTCGTGTGCTCTATGTAGAACAGCGCTGAAGTTATGTAAACTGCTTGCTTTTCTGTGTGTGCGTGCTTCCTTCCCGACGATTTTCGGATGCTCGTGACTTGTCTTTTCATCAGTCGGTTCTTTGCTGCGCGACAGGTTGCAAACAAGAAATGGATTTTAAAAGTCGATTGTGGGGAGTTAGATGCCTAATTCCAAGTTGCAAAACAACAAAACGTTTGGAACCCCAAATAGCATTTTTCAGGTTTCCTAAAACTAATTCGCTTTGCTTCGATAGGTGGATGAAAGCATGCGGTTTTTCTTCACCACCAGCGTGCAAAAATGCTTACGTTTGCTCGAAGCATTTTGAATCGAAATGTTTTGGGAAAAAAAAATTACTTAAGGGTTCTGAACCCACGCTTAATTTACCCTTTAAATTAAATGACGAGAGCGAAGATTTTTCGTCCATAAATTTTTCTGGTCAAACATATATGAGAAAAGAAGAGTCTTCTGAGTTATTATTATCTGACTTATGTAATTTAGAACCAGGATGTTCTAAAACAGTTGAAAGTGAGGAAGTCATTGAGACACCAAAATGCAATTATTGCTTACAGAATGAAAATAATGTAGCTTTTTATCGTAATAAATACACAAAACTTTTGAAGCAATACAAAACAGTATTAAAAAAACTCAAAACAACGTCTAACATCAAAAGGAAAAAAATATATAACACAAAGAGAATTAAAACAAAACTTACAGTTTTAAAAGAGCGAAATAAAAGGTCTTTAAGTACTCAAATTGATGACTTGTCACACATTAGTGATAACGCAAAAACATTGTGCAAAATGCTTACCGCAAAAAGCACTGTCCATTGGAAGGATAATGAAAAAATTTTAGCACAATGTATGCATTTTAAATCACCTTCTGCATATCGATACTGCAGAGATATATTAGAATTTCATTTGCCTTCCACAAAATCTCTGTACCGTTGGTTACCCATAAAATTAATTCAGCCAGGTATGAATTGCGAAATTCTTAACAATTTACAAACACTCGTCAAAAATTGGACAATGCAGCAAAAATAATCTTGTTTGTTGTTTGACGAAGTTGCAATTCGGAGGGAAATGACGTATAATTCTAATCTGGACCAAATTGTAGGACTTGTGGATTTGGGTAATTGCAGAGAAAATAAAATTGGAAAAGAAATATGTGTTTTTATGATTCGCGGTTTAATATCTAACTGGAAGTTTATTGTTTCTTATTATGTGACTAAAAACTCTATATTGGGAGAAGATTTGGTAACAACAATTAAAGAGGCTCTTAATTTTTGTAATAATATTGGATTTAATGTTCGTGCTATTGTTTGCGATCAAGGTGCAAACAATAGAAACGCCTTTCGCCGCTTAAATATAACCGCAGAATGTCCGTATTTCACTTATAATGATAAACGATATTACGGTATATTTGATGTGCCACATCTGTTTAAATCCATTAGAAACACGCTTATGACAACAGATCTTTTAACCACTGACGGTGTCGTAACATGGAAGTGTATTGAAGAATTGGTGTGTTTGGAAAAAAACAACGTTACTAACATGGGTCATAAACTAACAGAAAAACACTCTGCACCTAACAAGTGGCAAAAAATGAGTGTATCTCTGGCTACTCAAATTTTTAGCCGAAATTGTTCTGCAGCTGTAGAAAGTGCAAATGCAATAAACCTATTCTCTGCTGAAACTGCTAAAAAAGCTAAATCAACAGCAGCCTTTCTCTTAGCTCTGGATAAACTTTTCGACTGCCTTAATAGCAAATCACCTTTTGGTGGAAATATCTATAAAAGTGCATTGAGGAGGAATGGTCCAGTACAACAATATTTAAAAGATATATTGCCTTATATTAAATCAATAAAACTAAGTCAAAAGAAGCAGAATTATTGTATACAAGGGCTTTACCAATCCATTACAGCAATTTTAAATTTAGCTGACGACATATTTAACGATTATCCAGAAGTTAATTTTTTACTAACATATAAATTCAACCAGGATCCGATAGAAAACTTATTCGCATTGATAAGATCTAAAGGAGGCAATAACAAAAATCCTTCGGTGAGTGAATTTATGTATATTATAGCAAAAATAACTTCAAATAAACTATTGAGCTTAAAATCAGGCTGCATAAATCAAAATTGTGAAGACGATGGCGAAGAATATTTGGTAGATGAGATTTTTAAGGATGCCGGAATTCAAAATGAATCTTCAATTAATGATAATAATAGCCTTGCACCTGAAAATAATTTGGAATATTTTAAAAGCCAAGAATACGAAATAGTTCTAGAAAATATATCTGTTGCTAGCAAAGGTTATGTAGGCGCAGAAGAACTCTCAACTAGGTATTTTGTAGGTTACGTTGTTTCGAAATTGCTTCCTTTTGTCAATTATTGTGCCAACTGCAAAACATGTATGATAAAGTCCAATGAAAACGCTAAAATGTGTCATCCTTCAGAATTTTTAATATATTACAAAAACTACTCCAGTAAATCCGATTTTGGTAGTCTCATTCCCCCTACAGATGATTTTTTTGAAGTTTGTCATCTACATGTTATAATTTTCAAAAAAATCTTTACCGAAACACCTCATTTGACAAAAATAAAAGAAAATATTATAAAATACTGCATTGAAGAAACCAATAAAAATGAAAAATTTTCTTTATGGTTCCAAACTGACAGTGGATGCTTCGAACATCGAAAAAAAGCTTTGGAAATATTAATTTGTGTACTTTTAAAAAAAAATTGCCTATGGAAAACGAAAGATTTACAATTTTCCTACTCAAAAAATAAATGTTTTGACAAAAAAAATCAAAAATTAAAAATTATCGCAGAGTAAAATAGTTATATTGTTAACCAAAGGAACAAAGTAGCACATTTTTACCCGGCCGGCAAACACACGGGTAAAAATATTCTATTTTGTTCACGAGGTGAAAATACTAATTTTTCCATACCAGCGCCGAAAGTTCGAATTTTCTCCAAGGGAACAAAATAAGACATTTTTATCCTCTCGCCGCTTTTGTTCCCGAGGTAAAAAAGTAGCATTTGGTCCCACAACTGGACAAAAATTCGATTTTTCCGCGATGGTATGGTAAGAAAAGTACCGTAGACTTTGGCTCAAAACAAAAACAAATATTGAATTTCCAACCTCTTCGTAGCTATGACAATAAACGATATCTATGTAGTTCGATCGAAAATATTAGATGGTTTTACTGGCGCCTATTTTTAATTGGCTGCACGAATTTTTTCAAAATTAAAACTGTCATTTGCACTTTGAACTTACCTGCTGTGAATACTTACTTATTTTAGGTCTGTAAACTTTCTTGTATAATAGAGGGCTGTAGAGAAGTTAATTTTTGTTTATGTTTTTTGAAAATGAAACGTTTTTGTACGTCGAATGCTTGATTTGTCTATTTTCTATTACTTCAAAGGACTCACCGTACATTAGCTTAATACTTGCTTAGGTACGTGAATAGTTTTTGTGCAAAAAAAAAAAAATTGTGAGCCAAAGTAACCCTCTTCAAAGAACAACTTTGGCTCAAATTTAAAAATAATAAAAGATGTATTTTTGCAAACTTTTTGCTATATAAAATATATCCTCATCTATCAAATAAAAACATTATAACACCTAGTAGTCTATCACAATCTATATATCAGAGCGATTTCTAAAAATATAAGAAAAAAGGTGCCAAAGTAATCAGAATCTACGGAAGTTAAACATTCTAATTTTTCAAATAATTCTGTAAGAATCCTGAGAATTGAGAAAAGAGCATCAGAAAATCGTCGGGAAGGAAGCACGCACACACAGAAAAGCAAGCAGTTTACATAACTTCAGCGCTGTTCTACATAGAGCACACGAAATCGCGCAGCTCATAAGGCCAGCGGAGGCATGATTCTCGCTTCGCATAAGTACATAAGCGACAGGGTGAACTCACAGTTTACGCCACGGGTAGAAATTTGCTTGCTTTGGGAGGCAATCTCAAGTCAGCTGAAACTCGAAAAAGCGTTCGCCTCCCGTGTTCTAGCTGTCCCATCTACGTATGAAATACTTTATTTATCTATGGTTCAGGTTATTATCATCTGGTGGTAGGAGGTTTATTCCGTCAGAATCAACATTTACAAGAGGCGGAAGTACAACATCGGCAACTTCAGATGATCGAGAAGGAACACCAAAAACTTTTGAGCCAATCCTATTTATTGAGCATTTTAAATTTAACAAACAAATTACTTCTTCTTCTAGTGGGGTCTTCTAACAAAGGCCGAATCAATACAGCGACGATATCATTTAACAACATACTTTAGGCATAGTTGTAATAAGGTCTATTTTACTTTTTTATTAGTCCATTTGACGACGCGTTTACAAAGGATATTGGGTTGGATACCTATTGGAATCCTTTTTATTACACAATATGTATGTATCGATGTACCGATTAGATCCGCGAATAAAGAAATCTGTTTTTTAATCCGTGAAAACGCGAATGAAGCAAGCGCGAATAAGGAGCTTTTACTTTACTATGCCTAGATTACATCAGACACGTAGTAACCAAAACCAGCCGAGTTATGGCTGGTGAACTCCTATCCGCATCAGCGGACGGACTGTCTCCTGAAGGCCCGCGCCCATAGAGTCCGGAATTTGTGCGGAATTTGCTCGACTCCGGTAAGCTTAAAGCTATTCACGTCCGGAAATCAGAGGTATCGCCCATAGAATCCGGAATTTCTGCGGCAAGCTTTATCTCTCAAAGGCAAATTAAGATTAAAAAAACAATCAAGAAGCAACTTTTATTGAAAAGAAAACGATGGATGTTTGATTTTATTGCAGGGAAGGCGCCGCTTTTAGATGTGACAGGGCTGCTAGCGTAGACCCAAACCTTTTAAGCAAACCACGCCAATTAAAATGCTCAAAAACCCGCACAATTATGTTTTAACACAACTAAATAACAAATATTTAAATTTCCACGAACCGATTTCTTTTAATACTCGGGACCAGCAGTCCAGTGTTTAATATTTTAAAATTTTTTTCAAAGCTTAGAAACTTTCGCTGGAAGCTTTCCTTGCCGCATGTAGTACGGACCAAAAGTTAAGAAATGTTCAACTTTTCAATTCGACCGCGACTGCGGCAACGCGTTTCTATGGGTGCACCCCCATAAGAAAGCATGTAGTTCAACTTACGTTTTCCGGAGTCGGACGAATTCCGGACTCTATGGGCGCGGGCCTTAAGTCCTCGACTCACCGCCTTTCATATCCTGGCGGCGACCGAATTCATCAGGAGTGGGAATGTGCTGCTCGGTGAGATTCCCACAATCGCAGCAGGCTGGGATGAGAATTTGACAGCTCGGGGTCGTAGTTGGCGGATTCGGGGCAATTCAAATTTTGAATTCTTCGCTCGGGTAAAGTGATGCTTATGAACGAAGCGCTCATTTTATCGCTTTATGGAGGTTGATGTCTCCATTCTTTGATATTTTAAATATATTTTTTATTTATTAATTTTTGATTTTCCTCCTTTGGAAATAGATATATTATTTTTAAATAAATTATTGTGAGATTATTTTGAAACAATTTATTTTATTTTTAAAATACAAATTTGATACAAGCTCTGGAGAGGTGATTTCCGACTGGATAAAAAAACAAAACCTTTTTTATTTTTTAAAGTCAATGTTAACTTGATTGTTGCTTATTTTTTTTTAATATAATCGGGGAACTTGATTGTCTAAATTGAGGGTTAGATTGACTCGCCACAGCTTCGTTACTTCTCCCCCTTTCTTCGGGAAACGGTTTGTTCGGGGCGAGCGGACAAGAAGGGCAATACTCAACACTCTAACAATTCACTCATTCTGTATTATTTATATTTATATATACATGTAGGACAACAAACGAGGGAGTTGAACGATGATCCTTTATTCAGATAAAAATACACTTTTACAGGGGTCGGCCGTCCGTCTTCTTTGGCTGCTGTCGCCCGAAAGAGAACCGACCAGCTGCTCCCGTCCCGATGTCAGAAGTTGTTCTTCTTGTCGCCGCTGGTGGTTCTTCTGGCGTGGTGGGCGGTTAGGCAGTGTGGCGCGCCTTTTGACTTAGCATTCCTACACTCGGCCATCCTGATAAATTCATCGCCTCGAAGGTCCAGAAATTCAACACCTTCCGAAGCCTTATCGAAATCGGCCTGTATGACTCGTCTCAGAAATCCAACTAATTCAAAGATACTTAAATTTTACTGTAGAAAGAGTGACTGCTTAATTCAATTTTGGAGAAGAGAGAGAAGAAATGTCTTAAATACTATAAGTACAAATGGTAATATTTGGTTTTACTGGGATTATTTGGTGTCAGAGTTCGGTTTGGTCAGTGGCTGATTGATCCTTGTCATCGTCGTTTTCCGAGCTATCAGTAGCGTCGTCAAAATCCGCAAATGATTTTTATATAATCCACCGCCGTCGAAGTTTTCCTTGGTCCATCACACGATCCTGCCTTTTCAACATTGTAACGATAGTTTGGCTTTACCTTTATTACGCGGTATGGTCCCAGATATTTGGGACTAACTTTAAGGCCGATGCCGAATTGAGTTCGACGAATAACTACCAAATCTCCAACGCTGTATGTTCTCGCTGGCACTCGTTTTTTGTTAAAGCCGCGTTTGTTTTCCGCTTGGGTCCTAGCAATATTCCTCGACGCTTTGCATCGCGTTTCCTCGCGTTCCTCCATAAAAAGTTCTGTAATTTCGGCTTCCAATTCTTCTGTTAGGATGGTGTTACTGTTAGTCCTCATTAACTACTACCTATTAACAACTCGAAAGGACAGTATCCTTTGAAAACTGCCATTTAACCACATTTGAGTTCGTTTCACGTTCTTGTACCAAAGTTCTTCTTCGACTGCTACTTTGGTCAGTACCGAGATTATGATGCGGTGAATTCGTTCGATCTGTCCGTTGCCTCTTGGGACGCCCGTAGTTGTATTCACGAGTTCGATCTTTTGTTCGTCGCAGTATTTTTTAAATTCAGCGGATGTAAACGCTGGTCCTCTATCGGCGATAATTCTCTGGGGATTACCAAAAATGTTCTGTTGGCTGTCCAGCTTTGTGATAACCTCCGACGTCGTAATAGTCTTTACTGGGTAAATCCAAACGAATTTTGTAAAAGCGTCGATCACTGACAAAATATATCGATATCCTTTTTTGGTAGTCGTCATCGGCCCTAGATGGTCAACGTGGTAGGTGTTAAGTGGTATTGGTTCCTTAGGTATGGGGTGTAGAGAACCCTCGCTGCGGCCTCTTTTTGCTGCAAGTAAACATGGAACACAACTTCTTACGCAGGCGTCAATTCGTTTTGTAGGTTCGGAATATAGTAGTCGCTGGTAATCCGCGTCTCAAGTTTTTTCCCGGAAAAATGTCCGTTTTCGTGGTTGCTTCTTATCAATTCCGTTTGCTTTTACCGTCTTTCCATTTATACAACAGATTTCCGTCGTTGAAGTAGTCGTCGAAATCCTTGTACTTTAGCAATTCTATAATGGCTTTCGTCTGGCTGTCTTTCTCTTGTGCGGCACGAATTCGAATTATGAGACTATCCGTCGAAATATTTAATATCAGTGGATTTCGGCTGAGCGCATCCGCGTGACGCATGCTCGTTCCTGCTAGATGTTCGACCTCGAAGTCGTACTCACTGAGAAACATGGCCCATCTGGCGATTTTTAGAGATATATCTTTCTTTTGCATAGTGCAAGAGAAAGCCGCGCAGTCAGTTATCAATTTAAATTTAAGCCCCAGAAGATAAATTCGAAATTTCTTCAGAGCCATTATCACTGCTGCAACTTCAAGCTCATAGCTGCTTTTATTCTCCTCCGATGCTGTCGTCTTTCTACTCGTATAATAAACCGGATACAGTTTACTATCGTCTTCCGAATACTGCATTAAAATGGCACCTAAACCTTGTTTGCTGGCATCGGTATGAACTTCTGTTCTTGCCGTAGGACTATAAATTGCTAGCATCGGTTTGCTAATTAATATTTTCTTTAATTGTTCGAATGCTCGTGTCTGCTCTGGGCCGAAACTAAGGGTTGCTCCTTCCCGCAGCAGGTCACTTAAAGGCTTCGCTATGCTACCGTAATTTTTTACAAACTTTCGAAAATACCCGCTTAGTCCCAAGAAGGATTGGACTTGTTTCCGCGTGGCAGGTTGGGGAAATTCTTTGACGGCTTTGATTTTTCTTCGGATGGTCTGATTTGGCCATTACTGACGACATAACCCAAATACGTGATTTTTCGCATTAGGAACTTGCATTTAGCCCATTTAAATTCCAAGCCATATTTTTGAGCAATTTCGAACACCATGTTTAAAGAATTGATTGCGTCCTCCTCATTCGCCGCTGGAATTATCAGGTCGTCAATGTATGCACACAGAATGCCTTTTCGAATTAGTGGAGAGAAAATACTATGTACAAAACGTTGGAATTCTTTCGGCGATGTGGTTAACCCGAACGGCGCCCTAGTGAATTCAAATTGTCCCACGGCCCCACAAACGCAGTATATTTTCTACTATCATTTTCGAGAGGTACGTGGAAGAACCCGTTTCTCAAATCTAAAACACTGAAAATCTTGGCATCTTTCAGTTTATTTACCTGGTCTTCTTCGATAATCGGCAACGGGTATTGCGTCTTAATTATCGTCTTATTGAGGCGTCGATAATCCACACAAAGTCGAAATTTACCGTCCTTTTTGCGTACAAGCACTATTGGGCTGGAGTATTCCGACGTACTAGGAGTAATATTTCCTTCTCGCAGCCACTCTTCGATTTGTTTCTCCACGAAATCTGCCTCTGCTTTACCTAAGCGCCTAGGTGGTTGTGCAATAAGAGTGTCGTCGCGTACTGTAATTTTCATCTTAAAACCGTTACATTTTTCTTCTTCGCAAGTAATAGGTGTCTGACAATTCTGGTACTGCTTAATTAATTCTTGTACACATTGTAACATTGCTAGGGTCCGCAGCCGAATCGATTTCTGGTTCGTCTATTATTTGCGTCGACGCACAAATCGAATTGAGAAAAGTGTTTACCGGCTTGAATTCAATAGAATCCGGTTTAATTGTCACTTGGAATTGATTTAATAACGACTTTCCTATTATCGCGAATCGTGGCAAAATGGCGGAATCAACGACGTTAAATTTTTCTTGCACCACATATCCGTCGATACTGACATCTCCCACGAACGATCCGAGCAATGTCAACGTCTGCGAACCGATACCACGAAAATTAATCGTTTCGCCTAGGGGGGGGGGGGGGGGGGCGGTGTATTTAATTTCTTGTACACGTCCAAGCTCAAAAAGCTCAGGTCACTCCCTGTATCTACTAACGCGTTCACTGTAATGCAACCGAAGGAAATGTCTTTCGTCATATCTCGCGCGCATTGTTTTTGCTCATTTACCAGAGCCACGTTTGTTTTCTTCGGTTCTTGATTTACGGGTTTTCCGGTACACTCTGAACTCTTATGTCCGAAATACTGACAACGAAAACACTTTATGCCTTGTTCTTTGTTGGGACAGTGTTTCGAAATATGCCCCGCAGCACCACAGTTATAACATTTACCGTTTGCCTTATTGCGCCCGTTTTTACTGTCTTTGACCGTTGCATCGGATTTTTTCGCCGGCGGCGGGAGCAATGACTAGTACACTTAAATTTTCGCTTTGAATTCTACAAAGTTGGCAGCCCCGTACAAAATTAGTTTCCGACTTTCGCGATCATCAATCCCGTCGATGACATACTTTATAATCGCGGTATCCTCAACGTTACCTCGTCTACCCATTTCTCGCATTACGAGAAAACACTCGTATGGCGTTTCCTTTAATTTTTTTCTCGCCCTCAGCTTCTCGTGAATCTCTGCACTGTTTGCTTTCATTCCGAATTCACTTTTCAGAAAAATTTTAAAATCGTCCCATGCGGTGATCATTCCGCGCTGCGCCTGCACGGCCAATCGAGCTGAGCCAGACAACAAACCTCTCGCGTACACAAACTTTTGCAATTCGGTCCACCCCATTACACTAGCCATGCTTTCGAACTCGTCTATCTATGCTGCGACCCGATATCCCTCGCGACCGTCGAATGTACTAAGGGATTCTTTCACCTCTGTCAGTGAAAAGTGCCTTGCATGAAACTGATTATTGTTCGTCGCCGACATTGCCTGGATCTGACTTTGCAGTAATTCAATCTGCTTGCCCTTCATTTGATCGCGTAATTCCTGGAATAGTTTCGTCTTTATCCTGCAGGGCTTTCACCATGTCGTCGTACCCCGCATTCCGCGCTTCAGTCATCTCTAAGGTACTCTGTTTCCCTAGCTTGTTTCGCCTCTTCGGCATTATCCTGACACCAGAATTATCGCACTACCCAGTAATAATACCGATTTGTACTTACAGTTTTTGACTCCGTCCTCTCGTCTCCGTCACTGTCGTCGCCTTTGCTTCACTCCAGATGCGCATGGTTCTCGTCGAATCGTCGTCGTTCTTCTGCCTCCTAACTGTTTTTCGTTGCTCACGTGACACTCCACAATATGTTCTCGAAGCTTCTTTGATGCTTACACTTCCCGTCGTACCTTGTCGCTGTATCCCTCGTAAGCTTTGAAAATTGGATCCCTCAATTTTTTGGGGATCCCGGTTGAGCCCCCATTTAGGAAAACAAACGAGGGAGTTGAATGATGATCCTTTATTCAGATAAAAAGACACTTTTACAGGGGTCGGCCGTCCGTCCTCTTTGGCTGCTATTGCCCGAAAGAAAACAGACCAGCTGCTCCTGTCCCGATGTCAGAAGTTGTTCTTCTTGTCGCCGCTGGTGGTTCTTCTGGCGTGGTGGGCGGTTAGGTGGTGTGGCGCGCCTTTTGACTTAGCATTCCTACATACATACATATGTACAGGACTACTATTTTCAGGTTCTCTTCATTGGCGTCTTCTGGCCCTCACATTGTTCCTAAGTAGTGTTACTCGGTGCCCCCTACCGATCTTGGTGTGCCGTCTTGCTCCCACGAAGACGTCCTCCCAGCACTGTTGGGCAAGTCCGAGGTCGCTTGGGTGCCGGACGACCTGCCAGTCGCTGTTCGCCGGGAGGTCAAGGGTCCTGACCATGGCTGTAGTGGGTGGGTTGTCATCCTCGTCTTGGTCCGGCGGTGGTGGCTTCTCCCTTGTGATACTAACGGTCGCCCATTCCCCCCGTAGTGGGTGATGGCAACCCTCCCGACCCCAAAGGCTACAACGTCCAGGTCGGTCCTCCTCGTCTATCTGGGGCATTGACTGCGCTGCTCCGAGCGGATATCGCACGTGTCGCCCCTTTCGGCCCGGCCCAGTGCGTCGCCTTGGGGCCTGCCGGGAGAACTGGGTCCCATTGTGCGGCACCATTCGGTGGCCCCGCTGACCGCCTGAACACTTGAGGCCCTCGCCGCGGGTGGTCTTGGTCGCTCCGGCCGGGTTGACTTCCTTCTTGTTAGGTCTTCGGGTTGCGGTGCCATTCCGTGCTGGTGACGTCCTGTCGCAAAGTGATCCCGACTATCGGCTGCGGCCCTATTTATATACCCTTTACTAGGGTCTAATACAGCTTTAAGATCCTTAATATGTACCACTAGTTTCTTTGTAGTGGTGTCTGGATCTTACAACTCAAATATAACGGGTGATATTCTTCTAAGAATACGGTAGGGTCCTGAGAACTTCGGTGCCAACTTGGCTGAAAAGATTTTGCTGCGGATGAGAGCTGATGTTCCTTCTTCATCACCAATGAACCAATTCCAGGAACCCAATCTCTTCGTCGTAGGTTATAGTAATGTTTTTGTTTTTCGCTGGCGGCTTCTACATTTCTTCTTACTAGGTCCCATATGGCGGATAAGGCCGACTTAGTGTCGGTGTATTCGGATTAAATCTCCTCTTGGCTTCGGATAGTTGGTAGCCGCAGTTCCCTTCCGAAATTCAAATATGCCGGCGTATATCTTGTGGATTCGTGTATGCTGGAGTTGATAGCTATCATGAATTCCGCTAAATGCTGATCCCATTTCGATGATCGGACTCGGTGTATTGAGCTATCATCGTATGGATTACTCGGTTCATCCTTTCCACGGGATTTGCCTGCGATGTATAGGATGGCGTCGGTCGGTGCTTGATATTGAATTCCTTCAATGTTCTGGCAAAGATTTTGCTGGTAAACTGGGGTCCCTTGTCGGAAATGATAATTCGCGGACATCCAAATCTGGCTATTACTTGTTCCCTCATCGCTTTGGCCACAGCTGGAGCGGTTGCTTTCCTTAGCGGTTTTAGTTCAACCCATTTGGTAAATTTATCTTGAAATATCAATATGGTGGTATGTTCATTTCAGGAACGCGGGAACGGGCCTATTAAATCGGTTCTAAGTATCTCCCATGGCCCTTTCGGTATCAGGGTGTACATATGTCCCGTGGTTTTCTGTTGATCTGGTTTATGCTGAGTGCATATCACCCAGCTGCGAACGTAGTTGGCTATTTCTCGGAACATTCCGGGCCAATAATATGACTTAGCAATTCGGTTGATAGTCTTCGCTACGCCGAGATGGCCGGCTGTGGTTGCATCGTGATTCTCCTGTAATATCTGACCTCTTAGAATTCTTGGTATACATAATTTCCATTCTTGTTCCGGGTTCGGCTCATTCAGATGGCTTCGGTCCGGGATGTAGCGATATAGCTTCTGATTGCGGATGCAATATTCCGTGAAACTCTCTGGATTTTGCCTCACTTCCAAGAATTTTCGCTTGTACCATGTGCACCCTTCTTCGGGAACCGCGGTCTCGGGCCCATTTCTAAGAACGTCTCGGTGGGGTGTTTCAGGAGTGATGACAGCCGTTCGAATTTCTTGCCTTGATGGTGCAGCGAGACTCGGTACGGTATTTTGCTTTTCATTAGTATCCCTAAGTTCGGATATCAGTTGTCGAGACAGAGCATCTGCATTTGGTACTCCCAGTCGGTATTTTATGTCGAAATCGTACTGTTGGAGTTCAATGGCCCAGTGGGCGAGTCCACCGGATGGATTATCAAGCGTTTGCAGCCATTTCAAAGCCTGATGGTCGGTCACTACAGTAAATTTGTATCCTTCCAAATAAAGTCTCATTTTCCTTATTCCCCCATACAAAGACCAAACATTCTTTCTATGTGACGGAGTACTTTTTCTCGGCTTCATTCAACGTACGGCTGGCATAGGCTATCACATGTTCATTATCGTCGATTATTTGGGAGTATAAATGGTACTTCAAAATCGGGACAGGACAATACTGGTGCCTCCGTAAAGTTCCGTTTCAGCGTTTGAAAAGCCTTTTCTTTGTCTTCCCATATCCATTGGTGGCACCTTTTAATTGTTCAAATTTTCTTATGTCTTCATCAAGAAATATGGAGAGTGGGTAACAGTGGATCAATTTTTTTTTTAACTCCACAAATCCCGAGTTTATGCCTAAATAACTAATCTATGATAATTAACCACAAGATACGTCCCTAATCTACAAAAACAAGTGCAATTATTGGCAAAAACGGCATAAACTAAAAGTTAAAAGTTATAACAAGTTTTTTAAAAAATGGGAAATGATCCACTGTGACCCGTGGATGGGTCACTTTGGATCTTTTCATGGGTGACAGGGAATCGCTTGGGGTACACTGGATCTATTAAAAAAAGTTCAATAAAATACTACTTTTACATAATTATTTATGTGGGATTAAAATCCTTTGGTCGCTTTAGAAAACACTTTATTCGGGAATTCAGATTAAAGAAAACAATTCAGTGAAACAATTCAGTTGAAGTTAAGACTAAAGTAAGTTGTGCTGCTTCCACACTCGACGACCGCCAACGAACGACTCCTCCCTAAACTGAGCGCTCGCGCGGCAGAGCACACCGTAAGTGTGTAAGTCCAGTTAGGGGCGGACTCATTTCCCACATCCCGGCCATCCTGGAATTCATCGGCCTCCGATGACGAACCCTCCTTTCGCTGTCCTCCAAACTGGTCCACGGCTTCATGAAGTCGGCAGAACTGGAAGTCGAGTTGGGTCCCTCACGCTCACCTACCTTCCTGACGTCGTAGCAGTTATGCCCCCTTTTTGCCACCACCTCGTAGGGCCCAAGGTACTTCGGGTACAGCTTTAGACCAGGGCCGAACTGCGTCCGTTTCACAGCGACCAAATCCCTAAGGGGAGTATCGTCGGGCGGGCTTCCTCCTTCTGTTGAAACTTTTGCGATTTTCTGCCTGGACCTTTTTGATTTGCTGCTTCTCCTGTTCCCGCATGTCTGCTCTTTCAGCCTCGAACTCCTCGATTATTTCCCGCTCCAGAAGCTCAAGTAGCCTCATGTCATCTGCCTTAAACATTTTCACGCCGAACATTAATTCAAATGCCGTCTTACCCGTTGACCTGGATGTGATGGAGTTAACAACCTGCTGCAGGCTTGGAATATGCTTGTACCACTTTTGCGGATTTTCAACTGAGAGCTTGGACAGTACTGATATTATGATCTGGTTCATCCTCTCAACCTGACCATTGGCCCTCGCGACGCCTGTGGTTATCAGAACATAATTGATTCCACGATCCCTGCAATAATTCTGAAATTGCGTCGACGCAAAGGCAGTTCCTCTGTCGGTTATCACCCGCCTGGGATTACCGAATATATCACTCTGGGCCTCCATCTTCTTAACTGCTTCTTCGCTCGATGTAGATTTTACCGGATAAAGCCAGGTAAACTTCGTAAAAGCGTCGATTATGACGAAGATGTACTTGTAATTTTTCGCCGTGGATGGTAGTGGCCCAAGATGGTCCAAGTGAAGAGTGTGTAAGGGGAGGTCCATCTTCTCGATCGGCTCCAGGAATCCCTCCTGCTTACCCTGCTTCCGTGATGCCAATATGCATGGGATACAATTTCTTACCACCGACTCTGCCTTTTTCTCCAGTCCAGCCATGAAATATTCCTGCCTCGCCAAAGCAGATAGCTTTTTCGAATTCACATGACCCTGCTCGTGAATGTTCTTCAATACTTCGCGTTCGAGTCGTTTCTGTACGACTAGCAGGTACCTTCCGTCTGAAAACTTAAAAAGAACGTCGTGACGAATGAGAAAGTCTTCGAATGGTTTAGATTTCAGCACTTCGAGGATCAGGCGACAGTGCTCGTCATTTTTTTGTCCGGTCCGAATTTTTTGCAAAATGCCGGCTTCCACAGGGAGTACGGACGGGTATCGACGTGACGCATGGCTGTTCCAGCGCGATGATGCACGACACAGTCGAACTCCTCCAAGATTAAGGCCCACCTTGCAACGTGACTGGAAATTTCCTTCTTCGTCATCGTTAGCTGGAATGCCTTGCAGTCCGTGTAAATATCAAACTTTAGGCCCAAAAGAAACGGTCGTAGCTTTTTCAAAGACTTGATGATGGCGAGCACCTCCAACTTGTAACTCGAGTAGTTCTTCTCACAACTCGTCGTCCTGAAACTGACATAGTACACCGGATGAAATGAGTGGTCGTCGTAATGTTTCTGCAGCAAAACAGCTCCGTAGCCCTCCTTGCTGGCATCGGTGTGCAGCTGGGTTTCCAGACTAGGGTTGAACAGCCTGAGCACAGGTCCACTGCAAAGGGCTTCTTTGAGCAGGCTGACTGCATCCTGTTGGGCGGCGGTAAAAACAAATGGAACGCCTTTTCGGGTTAAGTCGTAAAGAGGCTTCGCGATGACGGAATAATTCCGCACAAACGTTGTATATGGAATAGCAGTCGATTTAGCCACAGATCTTATTGTTCGGCCATTAGATATAAGTTTTAAGGCGTTACTGATCTGTTCTTCAGTGTGAAGACCGATACTGGTTTTTCGTACCCGATTGCGAGGCATTGTTATCTACGAAGAAGTACAAAACCATTTTAATTTCACGCTATTTATGTAATTTCCACTTGGGTCACACTGGATCACAGTCCACTGTGACCCAAATGAAAATTATTCACTGTGACCCATAGGCCGTTACGACAGAAAAAATATATTCAAAAAATAACTACTTATACCTAAGCCAAAATTACATTACCCACAACGGATTTAACAAATAACAAGTTCAAAACCTACAACTATCATTTATATTTATTAAAGGGTTGGGAATACGACAAATTTCTAAATTACGTAAAAAAATACTTTCGTACTTACCTACTGGCCTGCGTGTGACAGCACGTGATTCCGCTCGGCGAGCGCGGCGACGACTGGCGCGTGAGAGGGGGGTATCGACGAGCAGTAGCCACGCGTTTGCTTGTGTGCGTAAGCATCACACGTAAGAATTATAGCGAATAATCCGCTGTGACCCGTGATGCGCTGTTACCCACTCTCCCCCGGGCTCAAATCGGACAGCTTAGGCATTCGCTAAGTACGGTGCTCAGCGTGCTCTGTTGAACATAACGTTCTAGATCTCAGAAACGAATGCAGATCCCATTTTGAAACTATTGGTGTAACATCTGCATAATTTTAGCTTTATTTTGAGCAAATTAAAATTAAAAAAAAATGGTCAAAGTTAAAGAAAATTGCGTTAAAATATTCACTTCCGGTTTTCAATAAGAAAAAAAATTTTTTTTTTGTAATTGTCCCATAACATAAAAACCACATATTTTTTCATTTACTTAGTAATCCCAGCAGCACTATCCAAAAAATTTGTTCTTCCTTGTTGATGGAATCTTTCTCACACAAGAAAAAAAAAATGAATATGTATATTCATATCCTCAAGGACTACAATTAACCTGAATATGAGCGAAATTCAAGATGTCACTTTTTTTCCTATGTCCGCTTCACGTGGAATTCTCCTAAAGTCGTTTAACATCTCAAATGGTTGCATCCTGTTCTGGGCCGGGATTCCGATCACGGGTGAGTGGTGAGTGCGAGTCACACTCACCCTTCAAACTGCCAAAGCGATTCCGATCCGATTCCGATCTTCTCACCAGAAAAGCGATTCCGATCAATGGTGAGTGGTGAGTGGGATTCACTTTGGACTGTCAAATCAACTCACTGCCGCTTTGAGCTGCGAGAAAATAATAATTTGTTTGTGAAGTCAACGTCAACAAGATAATTTGTTAAAAATGGTATGTATTATATAAATATCCCAAGCATGAAACACTATATTTACAATTAATTACTTTTAGAGCAAAATATCCCGGCAGCAGAAAGATATGCTGATGCAAAGCATGGTGGAGGACGGGTCAATTTTGGAGGGAAGGTTTTCGGGGACGGAAGGCGTAACAATAAAGAGGGATAAAGCCAGAAACAGAATCACATGCAGTGCAGTGCAATGCAGTGCTGTCAAACTTAGAAACCGTGTTAATAAATGGAGTAACACAGATTGAATGTACATATGTGCACTGCGCTGCAAAATTTAGCCAAATTTCTAAAAACACTGCAGCACTGCATCTGCTGAAGTTTGACAGCTATATGAGCAACAGAAAAATGGAAAAAGAAATTATTTAATTTATTTAATAAGTAGTTAAAGCACACAAAACGAATAGCTTTCTTCGCTGTGTATCTCTCTGAGACACTTTTAATTTTCCTGCTCAAAATATAATTTCAGTTACACAGTTCTGGATGCAGTGCAGTGCTGTCGCATTCTGTTTCACAAATAAACACTGCAACAGTTTTGCAGTATGCTGCGCTGCGGAACACTGCACTGCATGTGATTCTGTTTCAGCCTTAAGTGGGCACATTTATGCAGTGTTTTAAACAAGTGCGGATCGTCGAAAACTGCTTCGCAGTTGTCAAAGGTAAGCAATATATGTATGTAATATATATATGTACATACATTTTTCCGTTTTTGTTTTGCATGTAAAATACGATTTCTTTAAATTAATAGTGCTGGGGCGATATAAAGAGCGCCACAAAAAAAAAGTAGCAAAGATTCGGCAACACCACAATAAGACAGGTGGTGGGCCTCCTTGCGAAGTTTTACTGACAGAAGACGACAAAAAAGTTATAGGGGCTAGTGGGATCCAATATTTCGACGGAGATGGTTCGACCGACGAAGGTGGCCTAAATCCAGTAAGTTTTAATACAACTTCTTTGTTTTCCTTTTCTTATGACCAAATTTTGCAACTATGATTCTCCCATAAAAGCCTGTATAATAACTTTTTTCTATTTATCTTCTTTTAAAACAGACGGCACCATTGCGCGAATTGGAGGAGTTTGACGGAGATCCAACTGCTGCTGGCACTTCAAGTACTGCTGCTGACACTAGCCGTGTTCTTTTCATACCGGATCCAGTTCTAGGTTTTGGAGGAAATTTTCGATTGAATTGAAATTTTAAAAACCGTCACGTATATAAAGATTTTCAAATTTTCGAAAGTAACATCAAATTTCCATGATATTTAGCCATTCAAACTTCAAAGTATGAACCAGATAAATTTTTAGATCAAAGTTTTGATCAGCGTACCTGACCGATATAAAAAAATGTGAAAAAGTTCAAACCAAACGTTATAATCCGACCAAATCGTAAAATGTTTACCTCGAAACGTTCCCTACAAATTTTGTTGCGAACACGAACGTTTCATTTCGGTTCTTTCTTCTTTCGGTCCGGCTGGACCGAAAAATAAAAATCTGTGAATATATCGGTCCGCTTAGAGAATATGCACTACGCGTTGAACTGCGCTACTTGCTTAGCAGTGCTCGGCTCCGCAAACTTTAGTAGTAACTTGAATTAATAATATATACATATGTATGTAATTGTGAAATCATTCAATTATTTAATCATTAATTAATTTATGGTCTGAACTTTACCTCAAAAACTCCAATCAGAACGTTTCAATTGGACCGAAATTTTTTTGGTCACAGCGATTTCGGTTCAATGTAACCGAAATAATTTTGGTACGAAAGTATCGTTCTTTTTTATGGAAAATGAACCGGTATAATTCTGACCGAAATAATAACGTTATTATAACGTTATGATGGTTCCCTGGTTTTGATACATAAGCAGTTATTTTCGAGAAATTAAAAATTGTTTGATATGGTTGCTGCTCACAAAATTCAATTCTATACGAAATTTCCTGCAAAACCTAGAACTGGATCCGATGTGAAAAGAACACGGCTACTGCCACCCCTACGACTGCAACACCAGCTTCACTGGCTCGCACGTCATTACAAATGGCAATTGAAAATCAAGTCCTCGTTCGAGAGGACTTAAATGAAATAAAGACTTTGCTCAAAGACTGCCTCACTGAGCTGAGGAAATTGAGCGCGCATTTATGCTTATAAAATATTGTTATTTATTTGTCTGTTTTATCAATTGTTTTTTGTATTATGAATTTGTTATTTGTTTTATTAATTAATTATGTTCTCTTATTAAAAAAGTAAGAAACAAATTGAATTTAATTCCCTATATCGCTTAGTTTTCAATCGGTACGCTACCTCGGGTAAAGTTAAATACAATACTCCAAATTTTTTTCTAAGGAGGAAAAACCTCCTGATTTATGTTATCGAACAACTTTTACAAAACTAACCAACAAATGCATACATCTAAAGGAGACCATTCACGTTTCATACAAAGCTGGGCCTAAAATCGAAAGTGCCGGCCAGTAAAAAAAAAGGTCTTAATCTGTTTGGGACATCATTCTAAGCATTTTTTTCTATGCCACCAAAACTGTGGAGCCATTATTGTAGCCGCTATACAGGGTGTAACAAAAATCCCGGAGCGGTCGAATATTTCGGAAAGAACACATCGCATCGGAAAACAAAAAAAATAGGGGTAAAATATTTTTAAAATAAGTATTTAACTCTACCAACTCTTACCCCCCACCCCCACTCCTGAGGGCGGGGGTGGGGGGACAACCCATTTTTTTTTGCAGATTCGGATTCTTCATGAAAAAATACGTAACTTTTGTCTGAAACATTTTTTTCAATTATTACAGTCACTTACAGATTCACAGTCATGGCAAAAAAGTTAAGAATGACCCACTAAATGAGTCCATGTACATCGTGACCATACGTCCCGCTTTGGGCGGGACAGTCCCGTTTTCAGGCTGTCCGTCCCGCTGTCCCCAGCGAGGACGTAAAAGTCCCACTTTTGCAAATAGACCAAACGATAATTTAATTTACAATTATTTGTACGTCGCAATACCCCTGACACACCGCGGCGGAATTGAGAATTCCGGCTCTGTTCTCAATTTCTACCCACATTTCGACTCAATTTCGTAATGGAGATATCACTGCCCAATTTCGTTTGAAATTGAAAAAATAGTATGCAAATTTTTCGACAGGTGGCGCGCTTAAGGGGTAATATCACCTTGTGTTCTCTAAATTTTACGTGATTTTCTGAGACGTCTCACGGACGATTGGAACTAGATAGAGATATGAGGTTTTGGATATATGAAAGTACTGGTCTTCAACTACAAAACATATGTTTTATTTTAATTTTACGATACAAAATGGCGGCACAGAAAGGAAAACAAAAAAAATTCGGACTTTCGATATGGGCGTGCCGCTACAGGTCACAATTTTTAATCTGGAACAAAAAACTAAAAAGTTTCTTAAAGTATAGTTCAAAATCTAGTGAATGTCGTAGGATTTTTTCGAAATATTGAATTTTAAGAAAATGGCGTTAATTTGAACTTTATTTTCTTGTTTTCTCGAACAACATTTACCGAAAATCGCTTATTAAATCTATAAAAATGAAGTAATCAAAAAAATCCTACGACATTCACTAGATTTTGGACTATATTTTAAGAACCTTTTAAGCTTTTTGTTCCAGATTAAAAATTGTGACCTGTAGCGGTACGCTGTTTTCCTTGCTGTGGCGCCATTTTGTATCGTAAAATTAAAATAAAACATATTTTTTGTAATTAAAGACCAGTACTTTCATATGCCCAAAACCTCATATCTCTATATAGTTCCAATCGTCCGTGAGACGTCTCAGAAAATCACGTAAAATTTAGAGAACACAAGGTGATATTACCCCTTAATACCCCTTAATACCACTGTGACGGCCCAAAAAAATTCCGAAGTTTCGCGAATTTTTTTGCGGGGGTATAATTTAGTTTTTAAAGTTCGGATAAAGGAATATTTAAAGAGTATATATTCAACTATTTGTAAACAAAATTTTATTAAAAAATATACAAAATTCGTTAAGTTATATACATTTTCTCGAAACAACTTTTTTTGACCTTGTCCCAACGTTTCCTTGAAGACCAATGGGCCGATTTTAAATTTTATTGTTTTGAAAGCTTTATAATTATAGTAGCTATGGTTGTACGTAGCCGATTCAAAAAATTGTTAAAATTACTATTTTTTAATACCATTTTACTAAGCAAAAAAAAACCAAAATTTGGAAAAAACATTAAAAACGCCACCATTTTGCGAAAACAAAAAAATTTAAAAAACCCCTACGTGCAACCAGAGATAACTGACAAGTAGATGTGAACTCGCAATGTAAAACAGCGCGAACGAAACTTTTGTTAATAACGAGCTGATGGCCCCCTGATAGAAAGCTCTATGTCAGCAACATTGCCAGAATCTCTGAGGAACATTCAGTTTACGTTTAGCTTCATAAGTTTGTTTAGAGCTAAGATCTGAAGGAGCGAAAGAAATGGAAATATACAGTTATAGGGACGTTAGAGCAGTTAGAGAATCTATGAGGGAGATCATAAGTTATATAGAACTTTTTTAATACGGTCCAAGAAGAAGAAGAGTAGTGTCGGGGTTAGCAGACTTGCTTATCACGCAAGGCGCTCGGGTTCAATCCTTCCTCGGAACCTAGATTTTGATGCTACTTTTTTATTTTTCTATATATTTTTCAGCCTGTTTTTGTGGAGTTTTAAAACCCAGATGTGCTCCTTGCAAAATACGCAAATTTCAAGTCAATTATAAATATCGGAAATACTCCAACAATAAAATCTCGCAAGTCGCAGTCCAAGAAGGGAAAAAGTCGTGTTCTGCGGATTGATCAATACCAGCGAACCACTGTATCGTTCGCTTCGCTACTTTCTCTAGTATGCGTGAATAATCCCCTTGCGCATTCTCTTTCCCTTTTTCTGCATCAGTGTATATTGACGCAGAATAGGATGGAACCATTGCAACATTGAAATTCCCTCACGCCTCACTTTCATTCAAGTCGGCGTCCACGAACACTTCGCTGCTCTCGTGTCCTGACGTTCGACCAAGTGGGCAAGTGCAGAGGCTTCAACTTCGATTTATATTGCTGAAACGTTTTCACCGGGACTTGTTTATTAACGAAAGGAACAGAAAATCGAGCTTTGCAACAAAACTTTAACTTGGGCACATTTGGCCCATTTGAGCTCTCCGGCAGAGCTTTAGCATCTTGTGCCGCACTAAGATGCGGCGCTTCATATCTACTTGTTAGTTATCTCTGGTGCAACCATAGCTACATTTCTATAGATTCTAAACAACATTTTATTTTTCAATTTTAAATACTGTTTCAATATGAATCGTTGGGACAATGAGGAAGTTTTTGTACATATAGTTGAATATACACTCTTTACATATTCCATTATCCGATTCTTCAAAAATAAATTAAACCTGCCCAAAAAAATTCGCGAAAATTCACAATTTTTTGGCCCGTCACAGTGGCCCTTAACCTTGCAACAGAAGTATCCATTTATAAAAAAAAAGGAGTGCTAATACCGCAGACGTTATCTGTGAAAAATGTTGTACTGGCTTTAGTGTTGGACATGGCGGTGCCAGCGATATTGAAAAATATTTAAAATCAGAAAAACACAGGCTTTCGGATCAGGCAGCTGCTTCAAGCTCGTCAATGCTTACTTTTTTCAAAAGGACCGATTCACCGTCTTCCAAAGATTTGGATATAGCTGCAGCTGAGGGTGCGTGGTCGTATCACACGGTGCAAGAAAATCATAGCTTTCGCTCAAATGACTGTGCCTCTCATTTAATTCAGGCATGTTTTGAGCAAAAATTTAGATGTGCTCGTACAAAATCAGAGGCTATTGTTGTAAATGTGTTATCACCTATGGTAATCGATGAATTGAAAGAGCACCTTCGCGAAGCCCACTGCATAACGTTATTAACGGATGCTTCAAACCATGGCTCCATAAAACTATTTCCAGTTTTGATACGCTATTTTTTACCATGCGAAGGCGTGAAAGTCAAAGTTTTAGAGTTTCGAAATCAACCTGGCGAAACATCGGATATAATTGTCGATTATTTGAACGAAGTACTATCTTGCAATGATTTGAATAAGAAAATTGTGGCGTTTTGTGGAGACAAGTGGAGACAATACAAACTGCAATTTTGGAGGAAAGAATAGAAAAGGAAAAAATAATGTTTACACAAAATTGAGCCAATCACTCGGAAGACAGATCATCGGGATTGGATGTGGAGCCCACATAGTCCACAATGCGATTAAAACTGCCGCGGATTGTCTTCCTGTTGACTTCGAATGCATCATCGTGAAAATGTATTCATTTTTCTACATCTACAGCGTTCGAGTAGAAGCTTTGAAAGAGTTTTGTAATGCAACTGACACCGCGTATCAGAAAATGCTGGGCTACAGTAAAACGAGGTGGCTTGCGTTAATGCCTGCGCTTGAAAGAGTTTTGAAAATGTTTCAGCCTTTGAAAAACTATTTTCTGAGCATCGACAAATGCCCAAATATATTAAAAACATTTTTCGAAAACCCCAGCTCAGAATTGTGGACATATTTTCTGCATGCACAGGCAGCGACTTTTCATGAAGCTGTGTTGAAAATCGAGGGAAAAAACGTGTCTGCAATAGAGTCTACAAAGGAAATCAACCGCCTCCGAGATAACCTGGCACTTAAGGAGAATTCGGTTTTCCTTCCTCACACCGTCCGTAATCTACTTCTAAAACTAAAAGAAACTGACCAGGAGAATGTAAAAATTGCGGCAGCTGACTTTTATAAGACAAGCAAGGAATACTTAGAACAATGGGGACAATTCAACACAGAGCTTGAAGTTTTTGAGTGGGCAAATTTGGGGAAACCACCTACATGGGAAGAGGTACAGAGTGTGATGCATTTGCTGATCGCACGAGGATTTATTAGCAACGACCAAGATACAAAAGTGTTCGACGAGTTTTCGCTTATTTCCAGCTTTACGACAGACCAAAAAATCACTAGCTGGAATGCTGAGAATATTACTGCTGAAAACCGTTGGGTGGAATTATTCCAGCACTTCCGTGCCAACAATATCTACTCAACGAACTTTTCTATAATTATTGAGTACGTTTTGTGTCTGCCTGGAAGTAACGCACCTACCGAAAGAGTATTTTTTCAAATGAACAAAATATGGACGAGTGAGAAGACACAGTTAAGCGTCTCAGTATTGAAAGCCATTTTGATTACAAAGATTAACATAAGTAAATCTTGTACTGAGCTCTATTTGTATCTAAAAACATATTTTGAAACGAATTTGCGCAGCCGATAAATACAAACATTAATACTGCCCAGAAGTCATGTAACGTACTTTGGTTATTTTGCATAGTATTATTATAGTATTATGTATATTATTAATCTAATAAAAAAACTTGTAAAACATCAATATTTTTTTTTTATATAATTCTGAAGGGGTCGTCCCGCTTTGACAAAAAAAATAAATGGTCACGTTATACATACATGATATGTTTACATTTATTTTTAGTCAAATGTATGGGAAACCAGATTTTTCGAACTTACGCAGCTGATGGTTCTACCACTTTGGTGTCATTGTAACAATTGCTTAGGATGAAGTTCCAAACGGATTAAAAACATGTGTAGATCGTAAGATATTCGACCTTTCCGGAACCCTTTTTTGCAGAATACAAATCCTCCCCCGCACTCCCTGTACCGAATTGAATAACCTAACACAAAATAATTGTAAGCCAGTAATCAGAATAAGATATTTTTTGAAAAGTCAATTTTGTTTTTAAGACTTTCTATCAAGGATGAATTCTTCGCGAATGCCTTTAAAATTAACATAAGTGCAACTTCTTAAAAAAGTAAAATATAAATCCGCTATTAGAAATGAATTTTGTGAAAATCTCTTATAAACCTTTTAAACCGAATATTTCTTTACAAAAAAACTAATAAAAGCTTTATAAGCCTATTTCAAATTTGTCTAGGAACCAAAATCGGAAAAGGCAATCTTGCAATCCGAATGGGATCGATACGCTTACCATCGCAAATTTATCCGATGACTGTATAGCACTCGAATTTGATATTTCGTTTTCGTAATTGTTTTTTGGTGTGTTTGAAGACAAAAGATGCAAAAAAAAAAGGGCATAACTTGTGGGAGAAAATAACAGTAGAGCTTAATTCACGGTCTGCCCAGCGCGGACCACCGGTGGTCCACGGTGGCGTGGTCCACAGGCAGTTGTATTCATCTGGCGACGTGGACCACCGCTGGTCCACTCTGCTGACAGCCACTGATAACGGCAAAAATACTGAAGCAAGTGCCGCCAGATGAACGAACAACTTGCAATTTCTTGTTCGCCGTTCATATAAACACCGAAAAAAAGCGCCGGGTAGAACGTGTTAATCAGGGTCCCCAATACGAAATAGTGATGGTTGGAAAAAGGTAAATATAAACCGGACTCACCTGATTTAAGAATAATTTATTTAAGTGGAATGTTAGTAACACATTGATATTTCTTACCTAGTATCCATGAAAACGTATCACCATTCCTCCTTTGTTTCTCCAAATACATATCTCCTCAGCTCACTCACACAGAGGAGTCATGTGAGACACCACCATCTCGCGCATCTATGCATCGGATTTTCATGAGATGTTCGCACACCCAAAAGTTTCAAATAAATAGATAACGAAATAAACACTTCCATTGCATATCTTACGACCATAGCATTTAAGCTATGACATCTTTCCTTTAATTTTCTTTTGGTCTAATTACATTTGTGGTTGTGGTTCTTACTTATTTATGTGGAAACTCGTATTGACAGCTGATAGTAGCATCCACACAAATGAAGTTTAGTTAAACATCTTGTAGTGTGTATGACGTTCTAGGTACGGTGACATTTCAATCATCGAACATGGAACATCGAGCACGAGCGTGTGTACCGAGCTTAAGTGCTTATTCCCGCAAACGCGCTCCCGCCGGACCTGTTTTCCCTCTATTGAACCCATTCCGTCTGTCAGTTCCTTACATCATTTGAGCGTTATCTGCGATAGCGAACTCAATTTTAGTTCTCACATCGATCTTATCGTGAACAAAGCCAACTCAGGTCGAGGCTTTGTTAAAAGATGGTTCAAGGAATTTTCCAACCCCTATGTCTATAAAACTTTCTACTTCTGTTTTGTCAAACCCCTACTTGAATATTCCTCTCAGGTCTGCTCACCCTCTCAGCCAGCACTCATTTATAAAATTGAAGCTGTTCAGCGTAGGTTCGTTCGCTTCGCGTTAAAAAACGTTAAATTTGTTCAGTTTAAGTGAATAGGATTGAAAAGCTATCGAATTTATAAAAATTTTGCGTTTCTGGAAGGGAAATAGATATAAAATAACTTTTAGTTTTTAACAAACTTTATTTAAATTTAAATGAATTAAAAATCTAAAGAACTACCGCGTAACAAGCAGCGTGTGGAATACATCGAAGTTGAGCGGTCCTCAAACCCCCAAAATTGCTTAATGGCATCTGAAGTTGGCTGAGGTTGACAGGTTTTTCGAAGGAAGTGATTCTGGCCTGAAGTTGGCGGAGATCGACAGCGGGGGATCTGCCACAAGCAGAAGACAGCCTATACACACCACTGAGAATCAAGGAAAGCCGCAGGCAGTCAAGGAAACGCCCGCAATACGAAGTTTCTCCATCCTCATCGCCAAGGGCGTCGCGAATTCACAAAATTTAGATTTTTACTAACCATTATTTTCGCGACCACTAACATAGTAGTAGGAAGTAGCGTATATAGTTTTTTATTGGCAGCAGGGCGGCTGCAAAAATTACAGGTTAAGATTAGTTTGAGTCTTGTACATTCGGCAGTTACAAAGTGATACGTAAATCAGGATGTTGCCGTATATGGGAACCGCTCTTGTATTTTTATCTTTTTTTCTATGCATCGCAGGACCCCAAACCGATCTCAAAAATTCACTATTTCGAAGCCCTTTCCAAAAACGTCAACACCGCCCCTCTATCCCCAACCCTTGGCCACAATAGTAGAATAGCTATGCCGGTTCTGCGCCAAAATCCCATAAGGTTTATACAGGGGGTCAAAAATTACAAAATTGTATCAAAAGCTCGTCGTCTACGTCTACGAGCAGTTTTAAGGCCGAAAGCTCTCTCTTGTGTGTATCGGGGTTCGGGTCTTTGCTATTTTGCGTCAGCCATCTACCGGATTAAGTTCAAATATTCTAGAATGTGCATGTCTGGAGTGTGTATGTGGTTATTCGGGTTCGAATCTTTGCTAATTTTGCTGTCCGCCATCTACCAGATTAAGCTCAAGTTTTTCTAGAAGGTGTGTGCTTGGAGTGCATGTGGTGATCGGGTTCGGGACTTTGCTATTTTTGCAGTGCTTTCATCTCCCAAATTAACCTAAAGTTTTAGAATGTGTGAGGAATGCCGCTCTCCCGCCGAAAGCTTTACCTTATCCTTTGCTAGTTGGACGCGAACGTGGATGCCTGGTCATCATAAATCGCAGGGTACTTGAACTTGGACACTTGAATGTGTCACCCAAGTATAATTTACGTAATTTTGCGCGTACGCATGTGGCTTTGTTTACGCTATCTGGTCTGTAATTTGATCCCCTTTAAGGACGCGTTTTAAATTAGACTAGGAATTTGCGGATATGCAGGATCATGTTTCAAATACGCATGTGACTTTGCTTATGCTATCCGGTCCGTAATTTGATCCCTTTAAGGATACGTTTTAAATTAGACTAGGAATTTAGGATTATATTTAGGCATGAAGGATCATGTCTGAACATGTTTCAAATACGCAGGTGGCTTTGTTTATGCTATCTGGTCTGTAATTTGAACCCTTTAAGGACACGTTTTAAATTAGACTATGAATTTGAGGATATGAAGGATCATGTCTGAACATGTTTCAAGTACGCATGCAGCTTTGTTTATGTTGAGGGGTTCTTATTTCCAGGAATTGATTCTCGTTTCAACGTGGGTTTATTTTTTGCTGTTTTATTTTACTTGGGGAAAATTTTTCCTTCAAATTTGAGATTCCCGAGTGGAAGTATAAATAGCGCTTCGCGAAAATATATCATTCATTTATTGTTAATCCTTTGTGAGCTACACACCCAAATTATTTATTATTTATTTTATCTTATTTATTTAATCTTTAGGATTTTTAACTTAAAGTTTACACAAGTTATTTATTTATATTTAATTATCTTGTGAATTAGTGTGTCAAAGGTTAAAGACCAAAGGACAAAAAACAGTGAAAGAAACTATCAGTGTTTTAAAAGTTATCAGAGCCCTTCAATTATATTCCTATATTGTTTAAAAATGGCTCAAGTAAGCAATTTAGTGCAAAATGCTAAGTTAGCATTTGTAAATGCCCAAAACAATCATACGCTAATTGAGGCGGGCGTGAAAGAGTGCTCAAACAGTTTAATAGTGCTTCGACAATATTTAAAAAAGGGCAAAGACTGTAGGTGAAAAACAAAATTTCACCAATGGGATAAACCTTGTACAAGGATACCGTACCCAGCTGAAAAAACTTAAGATTACCGGTGCGGGCTATAAAAATCCGCATCCCAATAGAGCTAATTATGCTAGCACTAGAGTTAAATGGGAAGACGTACAATCGGCTTTTTGCGATCGGTAAGTAAAAACTTAAAATTATTACTACTTGCAATCCCGAGGAGTCCTGCTCTAGTAGCTTTCTCCTCTAGGAGTTCTGCCTAAAGGCTGGCTCCGAAATTTCTCCCTTTTGATCAACACTTTAGCGTCCGTGAATCTAATACACATCACTATATGTTTAAGTCACATTATTATTTGTTTGTTTTCTTTCATTTATAGTATGAGGACTGGGGTGATTGTCAACTTGACTCATAAGGAGCCAAAAGAGTTCCTGAGCGATTGTGTGGGACTTTTCCGTCGTCGTATCAATAACGCCCTGAAGAAAGAAACTGCTCTTAAAGTTAATGCAGCTTTTTGTGGGGAGTTTAAAGTTGTGAGAGGTGATGAGGAAGTGATCGAGTTCAAGTACATGAACACGAAGAATGCTCCCATCTACCAAAATACGGATGTTAATGATTGGTTCAAACATAATGTTGAGGAACGAATAATGAATAAACTGGAAGAGTTCCAGGAAAGAGATAGCGGTTGGGCTTTGTCAGCCATTATAAACTTGGCTATACACATCAACAAGTTCATACCGCAGCTGGGATCGTCATATATTGAGCTACCACGAGCAATTGAAAATAAAAAAGCCTGCATCAATGTTAAAAATGAGGATGATGCTTGTTTCGCCTGGGCAGTGATGTCAGCTTTACATCCAGTTGATCGCTTACAACATCCTGATAGAACATCATCATATCCCCACTATTCAACAGAATTAAAACTAGATGGAGTAACGTTCCCAGTGACCATGAAACAGATCCCTCGATTTGAGAAGCAGAATGGCCTTTCTATTAACGTATACATTCTGCAGAAAGCTGGAAAGGAAAATTATAAAGTTTTGCCAACATATTTAACAAAAGACAAAAAAGAGCAGCACGTGAATCTTCTTATGATCCAAAATGTTTATTATGATGAGAATGCCGAGGAGGAGGAAAAAGAAGATGATGAGCCCATCCGGTACCACTACGTATGGATAAAGAACCTCTCAAGACTCCTTTCATCCCAACTGTCGAGGAACGATCATCAAAAATACTTTTGCGACCGCTGCCTCCATTATTTTGGATCACAGGAGAAATTAGATCGCCATGTAGCTGACTGTACGAACCTCAACAACGCCAAAATCCGGCTACCAACGGAGGACCAGAAACTTAGATTTACGAATTTTAGGAATAAGGTAGAAGCTCCATTCGTTATTTACGCGGACTTAGAATGTTTATTAGTAGAAAATAGTGATAGAAATAAGTACCAAGTTCATGTACCGTGTAGTTTAGGATTTTATGTGAAGTGTTCTTATGACCCCACGTTATCGGTCTTTAAATTATATCGTGGTGAGGATTGTGTCGAGTGGTTTGTGCGCGAGTTGAAGCAGTTTGCGGAGAATTTGGAATCCGTTTTTCTTCACCCTCTACCTATGGATCAGATGACTGCTGAGGAAGTGGCATTTTTTGAGGCAGCAAGACTCTGTCATATATGCGAGAAACCATTTACATCAGGTGATAAAAAGGTGCGCGATCACTGCCACCTAACAGGTAAGTACAGAGGTCCAGCACATGAGGGGTGTAATATTAATTTTCAGGATAGTCACACCATCCCAATAATTTTTCATAACTTAAGCGGCTACGATTCTCATTTTATAATTAAAAATATAGCTTCCGATCTTCAAGGCCGCATTGATCTCCTTCCCATTAACAAAGAACGGTATATTTCTTTTACTAAACATTTAGATGAATACCCCATTAAATTCCGATTCATTGATTCGTTCAAATTCATGGCAAGCAGTCTCGACACCCTTTCCTCATACTTAACTTCTTTCCCTATTTTAAAATCCCAATTCCCAAATATAACAGAGTCCCAGTTTAAGTTACTAACACGTAAAGGAGTATACCCGTATGATTATTTTACTTGCATGTCAAAATTTTTAGAAACCAAACTTCCTGGTATTCCCCAATTTTACAATAAGTTAAACGATACTAATATTAGTCAAGAAGATTATGCACATGCCGTTAATGTTTGGAATGAATTCAGCATTCAAAATCTGGGTGAATATTCAGATTTATATTTAAAGACAGATGTCTTACTCTTGGCGGATGTTTTTGAACAATTCCGTGCAAGTTGCTGTAAAACATATGGATTAGATCCAGGCCACTATTATACGCTTCCAGGGTATACTTGGGACGCAATGCTCAAGCATACTAGCGTTACCCTGGAGCTATTAACTGATATTGATATGCTCTTATTTACAGAGCGAGGCATTCGGGGCGGCCTTAGCCAATGCTCTAAAAGATATTCAAAGGCCAATAATAAATACATGCCCGACTATGATCCCTCTCAACCTTCAAAATTTCTGATATATAATGATATTAATAACCAGTACGGTTGGGCAATATCCCAACTCCTACCCCACAGTGGCTTCAAGTGGGTAGAAAATGCACCATCATTTAAGGTTGAAGATGTGGCTGATGATTCGCCCACAGGCTACATTCTTGAAGTGGATCTAGAGTATCCTCAGGACATTCATGATTTTCATAAAGATCTCCCTTATTGCCCCGAACATAGAGCGTCACCTGGATCAAAACAAACAAAACTTTTGGCTACACTGCATGATAAAACAAAATACGTTATTCATTATCGCAGTTTAAAACAAGCCATCCTTCACGGATTAAAGTTAAAGAAAGTTCACCGGGTTCTCGAATTTAATCAATCTGCATGGCTTAAGTCCTACATTGACCTAAATACGAGACTTTGAGCATTGGCTAAAAATGATTTCGAGAAAAATCTCTTTAAGCTTATGAATAATGCTGTTTTCGGAAAGACTATGGAGAACGTTCGGAAACATAGCATTGTTAAGCTGGTGACAAAGTGGCTGGGGCGATATGGAGCCGAAGCACTCATTTCTAAGCCAGAATTCAAGGCTTCAACCATTTTCAACGAGAACCTGGTACAGCCTGTACAGCCTGTTTAAAAACAGCCTGTACAGCATGTACAGCCTGTACAGCCTGTACAGCCTGTTAAAAACAGCCTGTACAGCCTGTACAGGCTGTTTTTAAACAGGCTGTACAGGCTGTACAGGCTGTTTTTAAACAGGTTGTACAGGCTGTACAGGCTGTACAGGCTGTACAGGCTGTTTTTAAACAGGCTGTACAGGCTGTATAGCTGTATAGCTGCTACGCATCCGGATGAAACAATGGTAACCTCAATATTTATCTTTGATGATGTGGCTTCTGATAAACGGGATAATATTAGAGCATACTTTGCATGGGTTGGTATAAAGCAATTTAAAGTTTCAAGCTTTGTCAAACATATACTCGTAACCAAAGCATCTGATTCGAGATAATACAAACTTGCTCATCTTGTTTAAGCATGATAACTTGAACCTGAAGCATATTTACAATGATCATGTAAATACTGATATGTCGTTTGAAAGTTCTGGAAAGCTTGTGCAAATGTTGGATGGACAAATATGGATTCTTAAGGCCGTTCTCCAATGCACCGACCACCCAACCAAGAACGAACCAAAATCGCGCCATCGCGTCACACATTATGTTGGCCTCATATTCCCTCTCGCTCGTGTTTTGGTCAACCTGGCTAACTTTTTCATGTGTGCGTTTTAACCACATAGTACTAGTCGCCTATTCAGCGGTTGTGTTGTACTAGAATATCTGTCAGTGAGACAGCTGTCCCACCGGTTGCCAGAAACTCAGTGCGCTAATTTTAACATAAAGTGCTTATAAAAATGTGCGCGGTAATTCCAGCCCAGCACTAAAAGTAAAAGTGAGTAGTTTTTTCGTTCAAAAAGTGATAAAAACTCTTCCAGATAAAATATTTGCCCGAGGATGTTGTGACAGCCGGCAGGCACAACTACAGGCAGGGCTTGTATTTTACACGCGAATTCAGGCAATTCAGCGTTTTCGTTGGTTGGTTCGTGGTTGGTTGGTCGGCGCATTGGAGAACGGGCATTAGTAATTGATATGTATAGTCCTCTGGATAATAGTTGATATCGAAAAGGATTTGATATCCTCATGAGTCTATAAAAGAAAGTGCAATTCAATTATCATCATCATTCGGTTGAAGTACTCATATCGATACAGTTATATGTTCAATAGCTCTGTACCAGTCTGTATAGCTGTATAAAAACAGGCTGTTAAAAAACAGGCTGTTCAAAAACAGGCTGTTAAAAAACAGGCTGTTCAAAAACAGGCTGTTCAAAAACAGGCTGTTCAGAAACAGGCTGTTCAAAAACAGGCTGTTCAAAACAGGCTGTTCAAAAACAGGCTGTTAAAAAACAGGCTGTTAAAAAACAGGCTGTTAAAAAACAGGCTGTTCAAAACAGGCTGTTCAAAAACAGGCTGTTCAAAAACAGGCTTGCAGGCCGATGTGCTCTGAAAAATGTATTGCAAATAAGGGATTTTTTAAATAAAACAGTTTTTTAAAACGTTATAAAAATTCTTTTATTTTGTATATATCTTATTCTAATTTACAATATTTTCTTATATAACTATATTAATCTATTTCCATTATACTGTAATGACCCCACGGTAACGTTTCATTCGAATTTGGTACTAAATACCTTTTATCATCGTGAGAACTTAGCGCGATTTTCAGCTGGGTAATGGAAGAAACTTTATGCTTGTTAGATTGAATTAAATTTTGCCGGACTATTTTTTCACTATTACTGTTTAAACATTCAATATAATCGTTAAATGTGATTCTATTTTTTACTATGTTTCTTTTGACACCTTTAGATTTTTTCGTTTTATCTTGACCCTCTACCCGGACCGCATACATTTTTGATCTCAGGCCAACAAACTCTGTCATTATGCGGCCGTTGTTTTCATCCTTCATGAGGCCCAACACTTTTTTGTTTACAAGAGGGATGTTCCAGATATTATTTTGTGGATAGTCACTTGTGTCGAAATGGGTATAGCAGTCACGTTTAATAATTTGGTACAGGTCAGGACAGGTCACTTCATAAATGAGTGAATCCGTGTCTGTGTAACAAACTGTGCAGTTAGATCTAAATTGAGGAAGCATATAATCATAATGGAAATTGTATATGGTGGTTTTAGCCAAGTCGAGAATGCACATGCCTACATATATAGGCTTATTAACATAAATTTCTGTCTTATTTAACTCGATGGCTACCAGGTTCTCGTTGAAAATGGTTGAAGCCTTGAATTCTGGCTTAGAAATGAGTGCTTCGGCTCCATATCGCCCCAGCCACTTTGTCACCAGCTTAACAATGCTATGTTTCCGAACGTTCTCCATAGTCTTTCCGAAAACAGCATTATTCATAAGCTTAAAGAGATTTTTCTCGAAATCATTTTTAGCCAATGCTCGAAGTCTCGTATTTAGGTCAATGTAGGACTTAAGCCATGCAGATTGATTAAATTCGAGAACCCGGTGAACTTTCTTTAACTTTAATCCGTGAAGGATGGCTTGTTTTAAACTGCGATAATGAATAACGTATTTTGTTTTATCATGCAGTGTAGCCAAAAGTTTTGTTTGTTTTGATCCAGGTGACGCTCTATGTTCGGGGCAATAAGGGAGATCTTTATGAAAATCATGAATGTCCTGAGGATACTCTAGATCCACTTCAAGAATGTAGCCTGTGGGCGAATCATCAGCCACATCTTCAACCTTAAATGATGGTGCATTTTCTACCCACTTGAAGCCACTGTGGGGTAGGAGTTGGGACATTGCCCAACCGTACTGGTTATTAATATCATTATATATCAGAAATTTTGAAGGTTGAGAGGGATCATAGTCGGGCATGTATTTATTATTGGCCTTTGAATATCTTTTAGAGCATTGGCTAAGCCGCCCCGAATGCCTCGCTCTGTAAATAAGAGCATATCAATATCAGTTAATAGCTCCAGGGTAACGCTAGTATGCTTGAGCATTGCGTCCCAAGTATACCCTGGAAGCGTATAATAGTGGCCTGGATCTAATCCATATGTTTTACAGCAACTTGCACGGAATTGTTCAAAAACATCCGCCAAGAGTAAGACATCTGTCTTTAAATATAAATCTGAATATTCACCCAGATTTTGAATGCTGAATTCATTCCAAACATTAACGGCATGTGCATAATCTTCTTGACTAATATTAGTATCGTTTAACTTATTGTAAAATTGGGGAATACCAGGAAGTTTGGTTTCTAAAAATTTTGACATGCAAGTAAAATAATCATACGGGTATACTCCTTTACGTGTTAGTAACTTAAACTGGGACTCTGTTATATTTGGGAATTGGGATTTTAAAATAGGGAAAGAAGTTAAGTATGAGGAAAGGGTGTCGAGACTGCTTGCCATGAATTTGAACGAATCAATGAATCGGAATTTAATGGGGTATTCATCTAAATGTTTAGTAAAAGAAATATACCGTTCTTTGTTAATGGGAAGGAGATCAATGCGGCCTTGAAGATCGGAAGCTATATTTTTAATTATAAAATGAGAATCGTAGCCGCTTAAGTTATGAAAAATTATTGGGATGGTGTGACTATCCTGAAAATTAATATTACACCCCTCATGTGCTGGACCTCTGTACTTACCTGTTAGGTGGCAGTGATCGCGCACCTTTTTATCACCTGATGTAAATGGTTTCTCGCATATATGACAGAGTCTTGCTGCCTCAAAAAATGCCACTTCCTCAGCAGTCATCTGATCCATAGGTAGAGGGTGAAGAAAAACGGATTCCAAATTCTCCGCAAACTGCTTCAACTCGCGCACAAACCACTCGACACAATCCTCACCACGATATAATTTAAAGACCGATAACGTGGGGTCATAAGAACACTTCACATAAAATCCTAAACTACACGGTACATGAACTTGGTACTTATTTCTATCACTATTTTCTACTAATAAACATTCTAAGTCCGCGTAAATAACGAATGGAGCTTCTACCTTATTCCTAAAATTCGTAAATCTAAGTTTCTGGTCCTCCGTTGGTAGCCGGATTTTGGCGTTGTTGATGTTCGTACAGTCAGCTACATGGCGATCTAATTTCTCCTGTGATCCAAAATAATGGAGGCAGCGGTCGCAAAAGTATTTTTGATGATCGTTCCTCGACAGTTGGGATGAAAGGAGTCTTGAGAGGTTCTTTATCCATACGTAGTGGTACCGGATGGGCTCATCATCTTCTTTTTCCTCCTCCTCGGCATTCTCATCATAATAAACATTTTGGATCATAAGAAGATTCACGTGCTGCTCTTTTTTGTCTTTTGTTAAATATGTTGGCAAAACTTTATAATTTTCCTTTCCAGCTTTCTGCAGAATGTATACGTTAATAGAAAGGCCATTCTGCTTCTCAAATCGAGGGATCTGTTTCATGGTCACTGGGAACGTTACTCCATCTAGTTTTAATTCTGTTGAATAGTGGGGATATGATGATGTTCTATCAGGATGTTGTAAGCGATCAACTGGATGTAAAGCTGACATCACTGCCCAGGCGAAACAAGCATCATCCTCATTTTTAACATTGATGCAGGCTTTTTTATTTTCAATTGCTCGTGGTAGCTCAATATATGACGATCCCAGCTGCGGTATGAACTTGTTGATGTGTATAGCCAAGTTTATAATGGCTGACAAAGCCCAACCGCTATCTCTTTCCTGGAACTCTTCCAGTTTATTCATTATTCGTTCCTCAACATTATGTTTGAACCAATCATTAACATCCGTATTTTGGTAGATGGGAGCATTCTTCGTGTTCATGTACTTGAACTCGATCACTTCCTCATCACCTCTCACAACTTTAAACTCCCCACAAAAAGCTGCATTAACTTTAAGAGCAGTTTCTTTCTTCAGGGCGTTATTGATACGACGACGGAAAAGTCCCACACAATCGCTCAGGAACTCTTTTGGCTCCTTATGAGTCAAGTTGACAATCACCCCAGTTCTCATACTATGAATGAAAGAAAACAAACAAATAATAATGTGACTTAAACATATTGTGATGTGTATTAGATTCACGGACGCTAAAGTGTTGATCAAAAGGGAGAAATTTCGGAGCCAGCCTTTAGGCAGAACTCCTAGAGGAGAAAGCTACTAGAGCAGGACTCCTCGGGATTGCAAGTAGTAATAATTTTAAGTTTTTACTTACCGATCGCAAAAAGCCGATTGTACGTTTTCCCATTTAACTCTAGTGCTAGCATAATTAGCTCTATTGGGATGCGGATTTTTATAGCCCGCACCGGTAATCTTAAGTTTTTTCAGCTGGGTACGGTATCCTTGTACAAGGTTTATCCCATTGGTGAAATTTTGTTTTTCACCTACAGTCTTTGCCCTTTTTAAATATTGTCGAAGCACTATTAAACTGTTTGAGCACTCTTTCACGCCCGCCTCAATTAGCGTATGATTGTTTTGGGCATTTACAAATGCTAACTTAGCATTTTGCACTAAATTGCTTACTTGAGCCATTTTTAAACAATATAGGAATATAATTGAAGGGCTCTGATAACTTTTACAACACTGATAGTTTCTTTCACTGTTTTTTGTCCTTTGGTCTTTAACCTTTGACACACTAATTCACAAGATAATTAAATATAAATAAATAACTTGTGTAAACTTTAAGTTAAAAATCCTAAAGATTAAATAAATTGTTTTGGGTGTGTAGCTCACAAAGGATTGACAATAAATGAATGATATATTTTCGCGGAGCGCTATTTATACTTCCACTCGGGAATCTCAAATGTGAAGGAAAAATTTTCCCCAAGTAAAATAAAACAGCAAAAAATAAACCCACGTTGAAACGAGAATCAATTCCTGGAAATAAGAACCCCTCAACATAAACAAAGCTGCATGCGTACTTGAAACATGTTCAGACATGATCCTTCATATCCTCAAATTCATAGTCTAATTTAAAACGTGTCCTTAAAGGGTTCAAATTACAGACCAGATAGCATAAACAAAGCCACCTGCGTATTTGAAACATGTTCAGACATGATCCTTCATGCCTAAATATAATCCTAAATTCCTAGTCTAATTTAAAACGTATCCTTAAAGGGATCAAATTACGGACCGGATAGCATAAGCAAAGTCACATGCGTATTTGAAACATGATCCTGCATATCCGCAAATTCCTAGTCTAATTTAAAACGCGTCCTTAAAGGGGATCAAATTACAGACCAGATAGCGTAAACAAAGCCACATGCGTACCCGCAAAATTACGTAAATTATACTTGGGTGACACATTCAAGTGTCCAAGTTCAAGTACCCTGCGATTTATGATGACCAGGCATCCACGTTCGCGTCCAACTAGCAAAGGATAAGGTAAAGCTTTCGGCGGGAGAGCGGCATTCCTCACACATTCTAAAACTTTAGGTTAATTTGGGAGATGAAAGCACTGCAAAAATAGCAAAGTCCCGAACCCGATCACCACATGCACTCCAAGCACACACCTTCTAGAAAAACTTGAGCTTAATCCGGTAGATGGCGGACAGCAAAATTAGCAAAGATCCGAACCCGAATAACCACATACACACTCCAGACATGCACATTCTAGAATATTTGAGCTTAATCCGGTAGATGGTTGACGCAAAATAGCAAAGACCCGAACCCCGATACACACAAGAGAGAGCTTTCGGCCTTAAAACTGCTCGTAGACGTAGACGACGAGCTTTTGATACAATTTTGTAATTTTTGACCCCCTGTATAAACCTTATGGGATTTTGGCGCAGAACCGGCATAGCTATTCTACTCACAATCACCCCTGGAAGTTAAGTCTTGTCTCGGTCTGACCTTTCAACTCCTGCAATATTTCCCTCCCACCTCTGAACACCCTGTATATCTTTGAATGCAAGCATCCCGTCCTCTAGATTCGGGAACGCTTACATGTTGACACTTGGATCGCCGCATTATCCTGCTGGAATATCCAATTTTCACCGTAAAGATGGTCATCAAATTCGATCCTCCAGTTCAGTGTACTCTTATGGATAATGGAACAAACAGGAGTCGATCCATGGAAACATAAAGCAGCCCAAATAATCACTGATCCGCCTCCAAAATTACGACTCATCATTATCTCCTTTTCTCCTCTTAAATCGTGTTAGTAAAACTGGCACCCGTCTGGACCGTCTAAATTGTATTTTTTTTTTCATCGCTAAAGATGACCTTTTACAACTCTTCAGTCCAAGACATGTGGTTTTTCCCAAATTCCAGCCTCCGATCTTTATGGCCTTGTGTCAGCGCCGGTGTTCGCATCCTTTTCCTCCATGCTACCTGGTTCGACTCCGCCAGAATTGTTCGCACGCGTCGTACCGTTACGGGCAAAGCCAGATCACGCTGAATTTTTGATGCTACTGTCTTTCCTGTCATTGCCTTTGAAATAACTTGTTTGCCGTTTATCATGCAGTGTTAACTTATGATGAGCTCATGGATGTTTATTTGCATTGCATTCATCGTCTAAAACAATAAAATTTCGCACCACAGTAAAAGATCTGGATTTGTTGCACTTTCTACAAATTTTAAAATCTTCATATACGCGAGGGCTTTTAAAATTCAATTCCAATGGAATGGTCCAATACGCCACCAAATTCATACCACGACTTACGGACATCCTGAAACCTTTATTTGAACTGCTCGGTTCCAAAGATGATTTCGTTTGCGATCTTCGTTAGTTTGTCTTTTTTTTAATTTAAACATCCTTTATTAGATGGCTTTTGACTGTTTGAAGCAAATTGTTGGAGAAACGGCAGAAAAAAGATAGGAATTAAAAAATTAATTAAATTAATACCGCACCTTAAATACTCCAGGTGCATTTCCACCGAATAATTATTAGATGAAAAAAACAAAACATATTTTTATTAGGAATTTTATGAAGTTAAATGAATTCATAATAAATGCAATATGAATTACAAGATAAAATTGGTTTACCTACATTTTGGCAATCACAGCAAAAACTATACGTACAGTCTAAAACATGTAAAATTTCTGTTATTCGAAACAATAACACACACAAGGAATAGAATGCACAGAAAAGGTACATTATTGTTGATGTACCGCGGTTAATTAATTAATTAATTTATTTATTTACTAAACATGTAAAAATCATATAGAGGTGGACATCGATACCGATACATAGGTCCGGTTACCTTAAAGCTGAAAACTAAAAATAAAAATTATGATCTATTCCTATAACTCATCTGGTTGAAATTTAGTTTTCAATAACGTGATTACGCTTATAAACAAATTCATTCATGACATTATTTATCAGTTTTATTATATTTTAAGCAAATGTAAATCGACTACAAGTTTTCAGCAATCCAGTGTTATAGCTGTCTCTTGAGTACTTTGCTCTTATTACACAAAAATTTTAAACGGTTTGATAACATAATATAAAGTCTAATCGCAACTACATAATTGCTTTTATTACTAACAGTTTTCGGAATCAGTTGGCCATGAAATTCGAAGACGTCAAGTTGGACAAATGGAGAGCTGCTTGGAAAAAATTGGAATTTCTAATTTAATTTGATTAAATCCAACAAGTCTCGCTAATAGGAAAAATTTTGAAGAAGACGCTATTAGATATCCTATAGATATAGAAGAAAGAAGATTAAAGTTCCCGTGTTTTTCAAGCACGAATCCCTCAACCCCTGCCCATTTATTTTGGAATATTTTCAAGAAAGCTCAAGAAGACAGGTGCGTCCCCATAACAGCTTCAGGCCTTGGAGGGTTTCTTCTGCCCCTTAGAGGGGTATATGACCCGTGCAGGTGCCCCTGATAAATAAATAGAAGAACTCCTAAATCTACTTCACGGACATAAAAACTTGACCAGTACTCTACATTTTGTTTTTTATTTTTCACCGCACTTTAGTTCACGACAAAAGAATCGAAAGTCTCGCCCCCCAGTGGGGCTTCCACCATCATTGTGTCTGGCTTAGACAGCGCTAATGCTTTCGCCTTGTTGCAAGATGACTGTGACCAACTGGCGAAAAGGAAAAAGCGAAGCGTTCAATCCAGCGATATGGGGGGCTTCCCCCTGCTGCCAGTACCCCAAAAATTCAATGAAGAACTAGAAAACTACAATCAATGGCGATTCTTGCCATTAAATCGAATGCTGTAGGTCTCGATGGCATTGATCCACGTTTTGTTAAGTTATTGTTTCCATGTATTTCGCAATACATACTGCAGAAAATTAATTGTTGCTTTACTGATTCCTTCTTTCCTGAAACTTGGAAAATGGCTCTTGTTGTACCCGTACCCAAAAAAACATCAGCTGTATCAGTTTCGGACTTTCGACCTATTATAGTAGTTTTTGTTTTTTTGCAAAAGTACTGGAAATTGCTCTGCAAATTCAGGAGTTTTTGTCGAATGCCAATCTATTGAATCCACATCAATCAGGTTTTCGTGTGTGTCATAGTTGTGAGTCAGCTCATGCTCAAGGTAACTTCCGATCTTCGGAAGGCGTTAGATAATGGACATATTGGGATCATGCTGCTTTTGGACTTTTCGAAGGCTTTTGATAGCGTCGACCATACGCTTCTTCTTAGGAAGTTATGCAGTTACTTCCATTTTGGTCGCACTGCTGTATCTTTTATCAGTGGCTTTTTATGTAATCGATATCAGCAGATCAAAGTTGGTGAATGCTTGTCCAGCTCTATTGCACTGACCAAGGGAGTCCCGCAGGGTTCCATACTAGGGCTTTTGTTATTTTCCCTTTTCATTAATGATTTACCTGATATTTTAGACGATGTTCATGTTCACCTATACGCGGATGATGTACAATTATACTTGACTCGACCTCTTGGCCTGATGGAGGGTTGCGAGAATTAACAGTGACATTGATAGAATCATTGTGTGGTTTCAACAGAACCGACTATTACTTAATCTTTCTAAGTCCCAATGCATTGAATTTCATTCTCCTTCATCAATAACTACTTCTGAATTGCCATTAGTTACCCTAAATGACACGGTTTTACCTTTTGTTGATGAAGTTACTAGTCTAGGGGTCAAGCTAAATAGTTCGTTTACTTGTTGCCACCATATACAATTTGTTCTTAGAAAGATCTATGGTGGCTTGAGAACACTTTGGCTATCAGCTGTTCTGCGTTGTTGGTATAGATTTTTTTTTGATTCTATCTTTTTCTTTTTCATCATCTTCCTTGAATTACTACTACTATTATGTTTCTGATTTACAATATTGCTATTATTATTATTATTATTGTTATTATTTCTATCTTCTCTTTCTTTAGTTAGAATATCTAATTTAAGTTTAGTATTTTTCTTCTAATTTTTTTTTATTTTTTTATTACCTTTTTTAATTTCTACTTGTATTGTTAGTTTACTTGCATTATTTTGTTTCCCATCTTTGTTAGTGTGCTATTAAAACAACCTGTATTCTTGTGTACACAGATTCCAGTTGATTAAATAAATCAAATGAAAGTTCATGATTCGTAAGGGTGTGGATGCGGTTTCTACTAGGCATGAGTATGCCAGTTTCCTTCGAGACGGCTCGCTGTTGCTGCTAGTAAAAAACACTAAAATAGCCGAGATTTTTATGAAGATGAACGTCATTGCAGGTGTTCCGGTAGACATAAAATACCACCCGAGTCTAAACTCGGTTAAGGGCACGGCCTTTTCCCCGGATTTCAGGGTACTAACTCAGGCGGAGATTCTGGAAGGCCTTCGAGATCAGGGTGTATCGGACGTGGTCCAGATAATACGCATGGTCGAGGGGGGGCAGGGTTCCGTCCGGGCTGGTCATTCTAACATTTAATGCGTATAAGTTGCCGACTGATATTCAAGGAGCATAGACGAGAATCCAGGTCCGTGAATATTTTCCATCTCCCATGAGATGTACGGTTTCCCAAAAATTAGGGCATACCAAAAATCACTGTAACATGGAACCACGCTGTGGTTCCATGCGGAAGGTCACGAATCTCTCAGCCGCAATTGCCTAGAATTCCTAAAAAATAAAGATATTCTGAAAATTAAAACGCAGAACAAATGTCCCACGTATGAGGCGCGCAAACTATATTATGCTATGCATAAGACACAAGCGACTCCGTCCTGGCTTCGGTGGAAGCCGGAAACTTCTAAAAACAAGGTGACTCCCCGCAACATTTTAAAAATTTCTGATCTTCCGCAACAGGCCTCGACTCTTTACAATAATGGAAAAAATTACCCAAATTGATGGCAACAAAACCATAAGAAGCTGTTGTCATGACAGAAAACAACCTTACAATAGAAAAAATAATGTCAACGAATAACGATACAATGCCTTCAAACGAAACCTCCCAAGAAGATATTTCGTCCTCAAAGGGAAAATGGGGTATTCGACCAACCATCTACCAGCCTTATGAGAATTTTTTTTTCCTATCGGACTATTCAGGTCAAGGTCAATGGACACACCTCACAACGACGCCCTATTAACAATATTTTATCGCAGGGATCTCCTATATCCCCTACACTCTCCAATATATTCATTTCTTAACTTTCACTAAGACTGGAAAAACTAGACGGAATGGGAACTTACATTTACGCGGACAATATACTTATTACAACGGACACAGACCAATCGACAGATCAACTTAGAAGAGCATCGACCTCCATCGCTATTTGGGCCGCATCACAAGAATAATTTTCACTAGAAGGCGAACAAGAACTTCTATGACCAACCTAACAAAAATTCAAACTGGCAGCAATAAAGTATTGCGAAAAGCCATAGGCGCCCTCAAATCAACCCCGGTTCGCACAATATGGACAGAATGCGGTTTTTGACCGATAGAAGACTTGTTTTAAAATAGTGGCAAGGAACTGACTGGACTCGGCGAGACCCCACCATGATACCATCCACCGACTAGAAGGAATGAGAACCCAAACAAGAACGACACCGGCATTCAAAATAGCAATAGCTAAAGTTATAAGTTTAGGCATTAATCTACCCAATCCCCTCTCTCTATCATATTCGTGCCCCAACCCTAACCGCTACACAGACACTAACACTTTTTCCATTCCGTGTGACTGGAATAAGGACGCATCAACAGAAGAACAGCTACAATTTCATAGGGAGCTCTTACAAAAATTCAGAAAAGCAACAAGAATATACACGGACGGGTCGTTATCGGACAACCTTTCTGCTGCAGCGTTTGTCGTTGCTTCTCCGCAGCAAAATGACTTCACAACAATCAAATATTCGCTGTGTACAATTCGCTGGTACAGCTGGGATACCGGCGGTAATTTTTTCGGACTCCCAATCCACGATCCGGGCCATCAACAACCCGTATAATCTGAAGTCCATCATCAAGGAGTGAAGGTGATTATGAATGTGCAGCACTTTTGTAGACATTTTCCCTCTCCTCTCTTGCCTCTTACCCAGAAAACCGGTTTGCAGCACTTTTAAGAATACTCGTGTGGAAAGGCCCATTGAATGTAAAAGCTCTCAGCTGCGCTCTCTGATAACCAAAAGCTGTGCAGTGTACTTGCGAGGGAGAACGCTGAGCGCATGCTTTTTGTCCTTATTTGTTGTATCTGTGGGCATGAGCAGCAGCGAAACGAAAAATTAATAGCATGCTGTGTGTGAGGTGACGAGTGATCTGATCATACAATATGAATGGCTTGTTGAGCTAATTACTCACTTAAAATAGACGATGGAGTTTTAAGATATTTGGAATGTTTATAAATAATATGAATTTAAAAAAAAATCATTTGGATTTTGGTAAGCTTCTAGAAGTTTATTTATTCTAATAAATTTCTTAATCTACCAATTCTGGTGTCAAAAGGTGTTGTCGCCTGCTTTGCCTTCCACGAAGAATTTTTGCGCAAAAGAACTAAAATAAAAAATTCTAAAATTTGTTCTCTATGGCTCGAGCAAGGCAAATTTTCGGCAAACCAATCTGGATAAATTTCATTTGTTTTTAAAATACAAGCTTTAATAATATTTTCATTAATATGTGGTATTGACAAGTCCTTCTCAAAATAATGTTTATAAATTTCAAAATGAAGATTACACACACGATAAAAATAGTCTGATGGTGACTGTAAATACAAGGCTTTCAACTGGCTGTTAGAATAATCCTTATGACAAATAAATGTTTCAGATGAAAGGCATAAACGTTCATCTTTGCACTTTGTCATAAGATGTTCACATTCCTTACATTTAATCTTTTTTATAATTTTTTGAAATATTCCATATCTAACGTAATATCTTTTTGCATTTTCTTCAATGGAAACCTCTTTCATTTGATCTTCTATTTCAAATTCATTTATAATTTTATTTAAGTCTTCATCGCTATCGACATTCTTTAAAAAATTAATTTCGCTTTCTGATTCATGATCCTCAGTCGCTAATTCAGGGTAATTCCAGTCAAGCATTAAGTCTTGGTCATGTTCGCAATTTTGACATGGTGATTCCAGCATTAAAAACTTCATGGACATGATCCTTGCAATGATATGGTTAAACTCGTATACAGATGGATTTTTATTATTACCACCTTTTGCACGAATCTGAGCAAAGAGGTTTTCTATTGGATCTTGATTCACTCTCGAAGTTAACAAAAAAGTAATATCTCGTTCCTCGCGGTCAAATATATCAAATTGTACTAAGGTTCTTTGATTTTAGCTTCAAATATCTGCCTCTAAGGTAAATAGATCAAGTGAATTTAATCAATATTAATTTTGGTATAGGAACTTATGCATTTGTTAATTTTAAGTAGCCTAGAGTTCAATGCATTTTCCCTTAAAACGAGTTATAATAAATTAACGTTTTGTTTTAATCAAATAAATTATTCTTTTCTCTAAAGTAAATGCAAGAAGTTTAACTCCAATTTAAAAAAAATTATAATTGAGTATTGCGTTTTAGAAATTAAACCTTTTTTTCCAATTCTAAAAATTTTTTTTTGGGCGTCGTTTCACATACATATGAGGTATTTAACGGAACATGACGTCTGCAAACAAACGCCTTGAAGTATTTTGCTGAAATGCACCTCCGACATATTCTCTTTAGATGAAACTACATTGCGACCAAACACAGCTTGATGAGAGAGTAAATATTTTCTTACATTTTCTTAAATAAATCCTTACACGGGATAAAATTAACTAAGTTGCATTGAGCGATTAGATTAATAAGATGAGTTCAGATGAATAAATAGCTGCTAGTTACATTGAAAATAATAGTTAGTTAAAAATGTACTCTGAAGTAATATTAAAATTAAACTTAAATATTTGCATAAAACTTCGACTTCATATCTGTTTGGAAAAGAAAAACAAATTGAATAGACTATCAAGCTTGGTGGGGTTACTTATTTTACGACAAGAGAGGTTGCTAGTGGAAATATTATGGTCTGAAATGTATTTTAAAATATCGGTAGTATTAGTGTCGGAAGTGAACCTGGAGATGAACAGCGCATGGCATGAGGGAACTACTTTTAAATTGTTCACTTCCGGAACACTACTACTAATACGACAAACGGTTGGTTATGTTATGCTGCAGAAGCTACAGGGTACTGTAGTTCCATGGCTTGTTGCGTTCTTTAGAGGCTGCTTAACTCTTACATCCCTGACTCGTGGAGGCGGGTCCGAGTAGTTTTTATCCCCAAGGTTGGCAGACGTGGCCACGAAGTGGCGAAGGACTTTCGACCAATCTGCCTTACTTCCTTCGTGCTGAAAACGCTAGAGAGGATTCCCGACGTACATTTACGCCAGACTCTAGTTGAATAACACCTTAATCCTGCCCAGCACGCGTACCTCAGAGGTAGATCCACGGAGACGGCTCTACACGAGATGGTGCGGCCTATTAAGCACTCCCTGCAATACAAGCAATTCACCCAAGTAATTAACAAAATTCTGACTAGCCTTGATAGAGACAGGATCAAGGTAGTCGGCTATGCCGATGACCTGGTGATCCCTCCGTGCTAACTGACATCATGCAGGGAGCTCTTGCTAAGGTTGATGAGTGGGCCAAGAGCTGCGGCCTTGGAGTTAACCCGAGCAAAACGGAGCTAATGCTTTTCACAAACAAATCTAAGATCTCCAATTTCAAGTTTCCCGTGCTTAATGGGTATACATAGCGCCACTGCGTTACTCTACTCTGGATTCCTGGGCATAGAAGCATAGGGGGTAACGAGCGGGCAGACGAACTGGCTAGGATGGGTGCCTCTGAATGTGTCGATGGAGGAATCAGTTCTTCCTCCGATGGCGGCTGTTAAGAGGAACATCCGGCTACATTTCGTCTCAATCGCGAATAAACGCTGGGTTAGTCTGGGAACCTGCAGTGTTTTCCGTATGTCCTGGCCTGCCTATAACCATAGTAGAACGCTTGAGCTTCTTAAGCGTAGTCGTGCAGACATTTCCCGGGTAGTGGCAGTACTCACTGGTCACTGGCCCATAGGGGAACACGCAGCCAAGCTGGGAATTCCTTTCAACAAGCACTGTCGCAGTTGCAAGAATCAGCTTGAGAAAGAAACTCTTTCCCATTTTGTGTGCAGCTGTCCCGCTCTAGCAGGGGCTAGGCATCGAGCGCTGGGCGGGTTTTTCCTTGACAACATCAGAGCTTTATCCGCCTCAAGGATCGGAGAGATAGTTCTATTTTTGAACTCCACTGCTTGGCTGTGATCCTCGGCGACCCCACTCACTCGTTTCTTTTCTTTTGTTTACTTTTAGGGGATTTCTTCTGTGGTGACAAAACGGCGCGCCATAGCGCTACTTGGACCCGCCATGCTGGCTTGGGTCGCCACTGTAACCAACCAACCAACCAGAGATCTGTGGCTTTAACAACCGTCTTCATCCATCATCTGATTAAAAGTTGAAAGAGATGAAGAAGTTGAAGCTGGAAGAAAAAGCTTGCAAAGTCTCGACTTCACCTTGATAGTCTTGATTCTGAATTAATTTGATCCAGAAGAGCTCGGATCGTTTTAATTCGTCTGAAGCAAAATAGCCGCTGAGACGCTGAAAAGACGCCGATAGCGACTGAAGTTTTCTATCTTAATCGGGATAGGTTGAATTTCAGGGGTTTTCTCTGCAGCATCTAATCTCGAAATTGTCAGAATGGTAGTATCGCAGCTAAGCCAAGTAGGTATACTCAGAGCTTAATAGACAACCACTATTTATGCCTCGCGTTAATATTGTAGGTCAGCTGGATTTTGATTTCCAGGGCAGTGTTTCCAGTCTGGAGCGTCGTTATCTCTCTGATCTCTATATACATGTGGTTTCCATTTTTTGGAATTATTTCGGATCCAGTGAAGGGCGATTTTCGAGTCAGCCCATAGCAATGCGGCACCATAGGAAATGAGCTGGCATTTGGAAATATGTGCATTTGTTGACTTACTCGTTTGGTTGATTTGAAAACCCATAGCAGCATGGCGATTTCCTTTAGAGCTTCCATGTGAGAGGTTGCGCTTTTCCAGACTGCGTGTAGGTCATCAGCCAATGCTTCGTCCTAACTAAACTTTTGTTTCCATAGTTGCTGGAAGAGTATTTCGAATTTTACGATAAAAGGCCCAAGCAAGCCTAATGGGTCGAAAACTCGTGCGATAAATTGCAGTACAACTCGCTTCGTAAGTGTGACAAAAAAAAATTGCTCATCGAGCCCATGTCAGCAGATACCTCATCGATGGCGGTATGCCATACAAGTCCCAGAACCTTAGTGACCTTTGAAGCCTCGCTTTGATTTTCAAACTTTGGTAGAATGTTTCGGCTATTCGAGTTTCATTTTCTATTGACCATTGAAGCCCATAGCATAATATTGCATAGCATAGTGTAGCAGAAAGTAGTAAAGGGCTACATTTTACTCCGAATTTTACGCGGGTCATCCTGAATTCCTGCTGGGCCGGAAGCTGATTGCGGTCTTCTCTGCTGAAGCCAAAAAACTCGATGAGAGTCCCGGTCTTCTTCCTTTAGATGATTTGTAAAAACGCCTTCTCTATATCCGTTATTAACCCGCCTATTCAGAGCCTTGTGATCACAAGTCACAAGATTTTTCATTAATCGCCGCACTCTTGTTATTCGATTGTGACTTGTGACCGGTCACTGAGAATTACTAGAATAGAGCCCTAAGCCAATCTTTCCAATACGAAAATTTAGTAAAATTATTTTCACGTCGGGAGGAAGATTAGGACCGAGCGTAAATTGTCATTTAGTGGTAATTTACTATTGTCGGAGTGAGCCGATGCATCGAAAGCAATGCGCTTTTTAGTTGTAGTTTTTTCTTCCCTGTAAACTGAACGATGGGACATGTAGAAAATGCGTTTTAAGAACGTTCTCCATCATCAACCTTTTCTACTATACCTGCAATAAGCAATAAACCCTCAAATCGAATAGCTGCGCCTTTCTGATAATCATCTAATGTGATATCGTTATCTCTCCACAACAAAGTAGTAACCACATAAAGATCGCCTCGTTATTCACTTAAGTCAAAATTGATTAATGAAGCTTTATTATCCTTTCCCGTTAACGGCTTCTACGACCCATCTGCATAGTGTCACCAATACTTACCTGCGTCTACAGTTGATAATTGTTCTCCTGATTTTCTTCATGGCGGGTAGCGTGAGACGTACCAAAAATATTTTAAATCTCCTAGTACGTATCGAAATTCACTATTTAATATAAATAGTCTTCTTCTTCAAAGAACCAGTGTAAGGCTCCTTCTTCCAAAGGATCATTTTCGTTTTCCAATATTGCTTTTAGCATCACGGTGTCCAATGTATGTGCAGCATATGATCCTGTCACATCAATGATATATCCGTCACCACAAACCAACATAAAAGGTTTCAATAGATTTTTAAACTTATGGAGGTTGTTACTTCTTCTTTGGAATAAAAAGTTTGAGCTGTTTTGAATGGATAAATAACTTCGATTACAAATAGCGATTGCTTTATTTATATGCCACACATCGATTAACCCCTGACATTTTCAGTAAGTTCAAGTCAGAAATCAGAATCGCGCATGGTTTTTTTCAATCTCATTTGAGACTGATATAACAAAGTCAAAGGAAGGAGCGAAAAAGACAATAGAAAATCGCGCGGATCGGTTGGTTTTATAGAAACAAATAAATAATGTAGCTACTCGTTATACATATGTGCCTATTTCTTTACTGGTTTATTAGTGTTACAAATAGTTTTGTTTGTAATTGTTTTTATTTTTATTCGATTTAACATGGTTCCCAGCACTTACAGAAAAAATAAATGTATATAATTGTATCTTATATCAAGCCTAATAAACCTACACTTAAATTATTTCTGTTGGTTCTGGGTCATTTTTGGCCATTCGCCTTTCACCCCACGCTGTGCTGAGTGAGAACTTAAGTGCGCACTGTATAATCAGGCAGTAGAGTTGTTCTTATTTATAGCGCTTAATCCTGGTGCTAAAGAATTGTTGAGAATAATGCTGAGTTACAATTTATATTAGGTATGAAGAAATGCTAGGTACTGTACAGAGATGGGCGGTTTTTCATTACCACTAAATTTGCATTAGCACTAAAATTTCATTGTTAGTTAAAATACGGTTTGCACTAAACGATTAGTGGCAGTGAACATTCATTCATTATCACTAAATGATTAATGGTAGTGCAAACCTAACTTCATTATTACTAAACGGTTAGTGGTAGTGCAAACCTTATTTCATTACCACTAAACGCTTAGTCGAAGTACAAATACTTTTCACTATCGCTAGTTATAATGTATTGATGTATTGGTAGTAAAACCCTCTCTCATTATCACTGAATGAAAAGTTGATGGTGAGCGGTATACAAACAATGCACTATGCACAGCTCGCACGATCAAAATTACTGTTAATAATCTCCGTCTCCGCAGAATATTCTTATTCAGTTTAGTTGAATTTTAAATTCTAACTAAGTATCTAGTAAGTAACGTTGACTTGTGGTTTGTGAGGTTTGTTGATTTTTCGGTGCAAGCAAAATGAGTAATACTAGTGGAGATTTTAGTAGCGATGATGTGGTGAATGATCCTACTTATGAAATGGGTGAGTTTATTCCAGTAGGAGCGAGTACTCCACAAATACCGTTACGGGGAACAAGTTCAATTTCGAGTGTAAATTGGTAATTAGATCATATTTTTTTGCAATTATGCTGTTATTTTTTTCTGAGGTTCGCTCCTTCCTCGTAGGCAACTTTATAATGAAAATCAAATGGAAAGTGGCTATTTGAAAGTGGAAGGTGTGAATAGCATACTTTTCAACGGGGAATTCTATGAACTTATTGAAAAAGTAAGTATCACAATTCACTTTATTTTATGGCATTAAATAGCTACATTAGTTTGCAATTTTGCTCAAACACTGTTACACGCTAATTCCGCTATGCGCGTTGAGTGCCCTGCTAGCATTGGAGAAAGGGCCGGGTTTTCCACGACAACTGATGACTTTCTTGCTTCTAGTTAAAAATAATTTTTGACGTGACAACGTCTTATAATTCGATTGAGCCGGCTGCACGCACGAAAACACATGACTCATGCGGCGTTACCTCGCTCTGAGGCGTTACCTCGCTCTGAGGCGTTCCATTTATGGCTTGAAGTGCAAACGAGAGCGCGACAGACAGACAGACAACCGACTTTACAGACAACCGACTTTACAGACAACCGACTTTTTTTTTTGTTTTTTTAGCTCACCAAAATAAGAAGTTCCTCAAAAAAAAAATTTAATGTCGGGCGCCACTCGGTTTTGCGGTACCGAGAACCAAAATATTAAAGTCCGCAGCAAGGGGGGATAAGTTTAGCGCTACACGCAAGAAAACTCCGGGTGTAACGTGCTAAAGTAATTATTATTAACAATATTCAGGAAGAACATTCATGCGCATATGATATATATATATAAAATATAAAGAAAAAAACTATACTAATAAATGCGGCAGGAAAATTTGTGAATAAGCATGCAAAGAGAAATCAAATATAATTGTGAAATCAAAAGAAACATTCGCAAGAGTCTAAACAAGGAAAGAATTAAAATAATATAATAAAATAAAAACAATGAAAATATCCGTAACTAGGCCACGAGGCCGAACGAGGGAGCTTGACTGCACCATGAGGCGTGCAAGACCAATAAAACGATGATCGCGTGAGTAGGGCCGCCAATTTATCCAAAATAATGGCTAGCCGCCTTATAAAGAAAATCATAAAAGGGGACTTAGCTGTTTAGTATCATGATGATCGTGTCACTATTTCCCGGCGCACATGTGCCAACCTCCTCAGCATGGACAAAATCCGGTCGCTTCCCGGGGCTCCACGAAGCCTTGATCGTACTCCTCCTCTGGTTTCCCTTAATTTCTCCCTGCTTCTCAATCCCGCTCTAAAGCTCGATTCACACACTCGTGGTACCAGGAACGTGCTCGATGTTCCATGTTCGATGATTTAAAATGTCACCATACCTGGAACGTCATCCACACTACACCTGTTTACACCACTAAACTTCATTTCTGTGGATCCTATTGTCAGCTGTCTTTATGAGCACATAGATAAATAATTTAATTAAATAAAAAAATATATAATTAAATTAAGTAAAACAACAACCACATTAAATTTAATAAAACCACAACCCAAAAAACCCACAAAACGGCACATAAATGTGAAAGTTCGCACTGTCTGACAATTGACAATCGAATCCACACAAAGGAAGTTAGCGGTGAGCCCACGATGAATGAGGAAAAATCAAACTGATGTTGATTTCGCGCACGAGGTTATTCCCCGCCCGGTTTGTCGTACACACTGTCAATGTTCGTGGTACGACCAACATCGTACATTGTACATCGCGACGAAATACGAGCGTGTGAATCGAGCTTAATTTTCGCCACCAGACTTTCTTTGCTTCCTTTCCTTGGTTTCCTTCCTTATCCTTGCTTATTTCCCGCAAACTTTACGATTTTAAACAAAACTCCTGAAAGCTCCACTTCCTCGCACTTCAAAACTTCACCTCCGACTGATCTTCACTTGAGAGAGCCGCCCGCTTCACCTACCGGAGTACTTGTCGTTCGGATTCGCCCGCCCATCTTTGCATATCCGGTGGATTATCGATAATTGATCGGTAAAGTGCATGCCGTTTTCCATTTAGGTAGCGTTCCTCGATCCTTTTCCATCTCTCCATTTTTTGTAAAATATTTACATATCCGTTTCTAAATCCGTACTTTTGGGCATAATGGGCATTACAGCTCACTCCGGGTTACGGTTGGCTCGGTGTGAAGTCCTGGTCAGTCTATTCCCCGTTTAATTTTTGTGATACGGTCGAGACAAATTGGTGGTGTTACGATAATGTATTATCGGTGTGTATTATTATGTATAACTCGGTGCGTTCGAGGCGCTTTGGAGGCTGGGACTAGGCATAGTTCCCAAAATTCAAATCATTCCGTGCACAGCTAAATACTCCTTCTCTAATTTTTCTTTTCCTTCGACTTCAACTAATGCGAGGTACTGACGAACGTCGAACTACCCTCGGCCGACTTACAAATTCATACAGTACGTACGTATGATAGCCGAACGCATCCCACCACTGCGGTTGGTAGCCCTGACGAGACGGACCGGACCAGATTTGAGATGGCGGACCTTCCGATCGCTCTTTCTGAACCGACCGCCGAAGAGGACACACGCGCTAGAATCTAACTGTGTCTAAAAATTCAATAAAGGTCAAAAAGGAAAATTGAGTTTGCGCCACTTGCACTTTTCCCATCCCGACGTCTCCTCTAACAAAGTCAGAAGTGGGATTTATTCCAAGTGATTCCTATAATTTGGAACGAAAATTTTACGTGCCAGCAAATTCCCCTCGACGCATCATAATTCATCATGGCGACGGAGACGAGCGCAAGCTGTTCAAGTGGCGACTAAACCCTAGTGGAGAATTTAGCCGCTGAAAGGAGTGGTCCAGATTCCGGGTTGGAAACGTCTCAAGAGGGTAAGGATTCGCAATTCAACGAATTGCTGAAACGCGGTAGCAGCACACCAAACAGTGGGGCGTCATCCTCGCCAGAGGATAGGGAAATCAAGCTGCTTCGACGCGAGAAGGAGTTTCTGATGAGGGAGTTGGATCTGCTGCGCCGCGAAACGTCAGTGACCGCGCCAACAACGGAGCTTCACGCAGAAAGCAGTTTAGTCCTCACAAGAAGCGACTCATATTGCGATTCAAGCAACGTTCGCGCTGTAATACCCGAATTTGATCCATCGTCACCGTTTGGGATATCCAGTGACCAGTGGATAAGGCAAGTCGAAAATCTGGCTGCGATATACATTGCAGCTAAGCTGAGCGATTCGGCCATTATTCGCTATATAATTAATAACATCGAAGATCACGTAATAAAAAGAACCTTGTTATTGCAGGAATTTAAGACGCCGGTACAAGTGCTCGAGAATCTTCGACGGTACGAAGAGTGCATTGCAGAAGGGAAGGACACAACCAAGGCACCCAACGCAAAAGCTTCGAAACCGAGTACAGTCCAAAAAGCGAAATGCTACAACTGTGGGGAAATTGGGCATATCGCCATAAATTGTCCCAAGCCTCAAAAACGTACCAGATGCTCGAAATGTCAAAAAGTGGGACATCAAGCCAGTGACTGTACCACAGCTGATCAGGGTAAACAAACCGCGAAGGTGCTCGCGATTAATAAGGACAAGTACCACAAGGTAATTAAACTGAACACTGAATTTGCAGTAGATGCTTTTTTAGACTTAGGGAGTGATGTGTCGGTCGTAAAAGAATCAGTAGTGAAACGGCTAAAATTGCCGCAATCGCTTTGTTATTTGACCCTGAAAGGATTCGGTCACGGAAAATGTGTGTCGGACGACAAAGTAGAAACGAACGTCAGCATCGACGGGGTATCAGCTGATATCGAATTGTTCGTGATACCAGACGATGTCATCGACTCTTCGGTGCTAATCGGGCAAAATTTCGCGGATTTACCTCTTATAAAAATTGTAAAAGAAGGCCAGGAATTACGTGTAGAAAAAATCGAGGTGAAACGTCAAACAAGGGGCTACGATGTGGGGCGAGACGTCGTTCGAACCACTGCTCCAAACGAACCTTTATCAGAAGGTAAAGCTAATTTAATTGAGACTTTGCCACTGAGTGATCCTAGGGATAGCAACGAAGACTATAACGATAAAAGTGTCGGGTCAATGCTACAAACGAACGAATGTCACTCGAGGTCGAACGATGAAATTATTTTGGAGAGTACTGAGTGTAGACCCAGTCCTAATTTTGTGAATAACTTCATCACGCTTGATGAGGCTAATATAGGTGAAAATGTCTCACCGAAGGAGAAAGAAACGGTACTAGAACTTTTGAATAAATACCGAAGTGCTTTCGCGAAAAAGACATCCGAACTTGGGTGCGCTAAAAATTTTAAAATGTCAATAAAACTTACGAACGATCGACCGGTGTACTTTGCTCCATATCTCATTCCCTTTAGTCAACGTGATATAATGCATGGAATAGTACAAGAACTCCTCGTAAACGATATAATAAAGCCGTCCACCTCCTCGTATTCGTCACCAGCGTTATAAGTGCGAAAAAAGACGGGCGATTACCGAATGTGTATCGAATATCGGAAATTGAATTCTATTACTGAGAAGGACAAATATCCGATCCCGATAATCGAAGAGCTTCTGCCAATGCTTAGCGGAAGTAAATTTTTTATCAGTTTGGATCTCGCGTCTGGATATTACCACATCCCGGTTGAAGAAAGTTGCCAACATTTAACCGCATTCTCCATTCCTAACTGACAATTCGAGTTTAAGCGCATGCCTTTCGGGCTCTTCAATGCCCCATCTGTTTTTCAAAGGGCAATGAATGCGATAGCAACGAGAATGAACCCTGGAGAAGTCATTGTTTATATCGATAACATCCTCCTTCCGAGCAAAGATTTTGCTGACGGTATAGATAGACTCGAACGATTTATTTATTTATTTATTTATTTATTTGGTTCGCTTAATACAAGCTACGGACAATTAACTTAAAACTAGACTTAACTATAACTTAGGGATGCTAAACTAACCTAATTAAGACTAGATTGAGGAGGCGGGATGGACAGGTAAAGGGCTCGCTTAAGGGAGGATTTGTTTAGGTGGAAATGAAAGGAAGCAGAGTTGTTAACCTTCCGTAGCATCCTAGTGAAAGGTTCAAAGTGGCCGTAGTTAGTACGGTGACACTCAAGGCGAAAGGTAGGGAAGGATCTTACGTTGCGAGGATTAGTGTTAAGGGAGATGCGGCAAAGGAGATCGGGGCAATCAATGGAACCAGCCAGTACTTGGTGGACGAAGACAATGTCAGCGACATCCCAACGAAGAGCAAGAGGTTGAAGGTTAATTAGTTTAAGGCGGTCCTCGTAAGGAGGAAGATTTTGGTGATCGGCCCATGGAAGGTTACGGAGGGCAAAACGGAGGAACCTACGTTGGACTGACTCAATCCTGTTAATAACTGAGGATTGGGAGGGTGACCAGACCTGACAGGCATACTCAAGGAGAGGCCTGACAAAGAATATGAAAAGTGATTTGGTGACATAGGGATTAGAGAACTCCTTAGACCAACGTTTCACAAAGCCGAGGGCAGAGTTTGCTTTGCTGATGGAGTGATCTATATGGGAACGGAAGTTCAATTCACTATCACATATGACACCAAGATCGCAGAGAGAGGTGACAGATGGAACGGGTTCACCAGATAGAGTGTAGGATCTGGGAGGTGTGGAGGTGCGTTTACGGGAAAATGTGATCGCTTGGCATTTTGCAATGTTAAGATCGAGGAGGTTTTAAGAACACCATGTTTGGAAATTGTCAAGGTCGTTTTGGAGGAATAAAGAATCGGAAGCATTAGAAATTTGTTTGAAGATTTTCATATCGTCGGCATAAATTAGGATGTTGGAGTGCTGAATAACGTTTTCGACATCGTTAACGGACAATATGAAAATGAGTGGGCCGAGGTGACTACCCTGGGGGACTTCTGAACGGGATATGAAGGGTTTAGAAATTGAGGAATCGAAACGGACGCTGTATTGACGATTTTCAAGGTAGGAACTGATCCATGAGACGAGTAGGGGAGGAAGGCCAAGGTAGCTTAATTTTTTAATGATAATTTTGTGGGAGATTTTATCGAAAGCTTTGCTAAAATCAGTAGCAACGACGTCAACTTCTGTGCCATCTTCCATAGAGAGAAGGGTGCGAGACACAAAGGTTGATAAGTTTGTCGTAGTAGATCTGCCTTTGAGGAATCCATGTTGACACGGAGAAATGACGGACTTGCAGTGGAATGATAAGGAGTCATAGACAATGCTTTCGAAAAGTTTAGGGATGCATGATAATTTGGCGATAGGACGGTAATTAGAAATATCGCTTTTACATCCCTTTTTGTGAATAGGGGTAATATAGGAGTCTTTCCAAAGATCAGGGAAAGTACCCTCAGAAAGGGAAAGTTGGAAGAGATGGGTGAGGGGCTGAACTAGGTGAGTAAGGCAATTCTTTAGGACGGTGGCAGGAATGCCATCAGGGCCGGGGTCAGTATCGTCGACGAGGGCACTGATTTTAGCGGCGACGAGGGAAGAGTCGATGTTGATGGAGACTAGGGAGATTTGGGCGCAGTTCTCCAAGGCGGAAAAGTAGTTAGGGTCAGGAATGGAGTCAAGATCGCTAAAGGCCTGACTGAAAAATTCTGCGAACAAGTTAGCAATCTCTGTGGGGTTGGACGAGGATGAGTCACTAAGCTTGAGGACAGAGGCGTAACCGTTGGATTTGCGCTTGACATTAATGAAGTTGTAGAAAAGTTTAGGATTAGAGATAATTTTGGATTGCATGGAGGTAAGGTAGTCCTTGTAGAGGGATTCGCAGCGTTCGGAAAAGAGTGCAGAAATGGAGGAGTAGGAGGAGTAGTCAGTGTCGGACCTAGATAGTAGAAAGGAGTGCCATAGTTTGTTCCTCTTGTTACGCAGAGCGCGTAGTTCTTTGTCGTACCAGGGTGGAGATGAGGAGCGACTCTTAATGGAATCATAGGGTACGCATTTAGAAATGCAGCTAAGGAGAACGCTGTAGAATAGGGATACGCAGCAATGTAAAGGCAATTTGGAGTCTGTTAAGGAAGATAGGATGTTGGACTGGCTTAAGAGTAGGTTGAGCTTCGCAAAGTCAGCTTTACGAAAGTTGTAGTGTAAGCGGGTTTCAGGAGGGTTGGTGAGGGAGCTAGGAGATTCGTGGGAAAAAGAAAGGAAGAGAGGGGGGTGATGAGAGTCAAGAGTAGAAAGAAGGTGGCGACTTTTAGTAACAACCGAATCAAGTGGGTTAGTAGAGAAAATAAGATCAAGCTGTCTACCAAGGTGAATTTTGACGCCACTCATCTGGAAGAAACCTGAGTCGGAAAAGTGATCGACAATTAGAGACTCAATTGAAGAGGACACATTGGTGGCAAAATATGAGGAGTCATCGTCGGAGAGGGACCATAGTAGATGAGGAAGGTTAAAATCACCCAAAACTATGATGCTGTCAAGAGGAAGGGCAAGGGCAGACACGGCATCAAGAGCTTCAGTAGCGTGTATGTAGGCCTGGAGAGGCTGAGCGGGACGAATGTAGCAGCACATGATGAAAAGAAAATGGGGATTGAGAGAGATTCGAACGCAAACCCATTCGAAAGAAGAAGAATCAGAGGAATTGATCAGGGTAGGACTATAACGGTTATGAACAGCGATAAGGACGCCGCGACCAGAGGGACCGGAGTTAATTGAACATCCATCCGAGCGGAAAACACTGAAATCGGACGAGAATAATTCGTTGTTGTTGATTCCGGGGGTCAAGTTCGTCTCCGAGAGCGCGAAGATGTCGAATGGAAGGGATTGGGATTGTAGAAAAACGTCTTGGGTTTTGGAGCGAATCCCTCTAACATTCAGGTAGTAAAGGGAAATCGAGTTAGGAGGTTTGGCAGAGATGGATAGAGGAGGGTAGGAATTAGGGGAGGTGCCGCTGGGGAGGTTAGGAGCAGAAATAATTTTTCGTGTCAATGCGACTTTTTTGAAGGTGGGAAATACGCTTGGAATTTAGGTAAGAGGCATAGGCGGAAAGGTCATCGGAAATTTGTTGGGCTGGGACGTCGAAAGCTGCGTGGAATTTAAGAAACAGCTGCCGCAGAATGGAAGGGTCAGTCGGGAGACCCTCTTGGTGTAGGGAAACAATAACGTTGGTTCGAGTCTTGCCGTCAATACAGATGGAGTCGGCTTTATCGTGGAGATAGGCCAAGTAGAGTCGAACGTTGTCGTAGACTCTACGCTCGCGAAGGCGAGAAAGCAAGTAACGGCCATCAGGAGATTCGGTCGATAGCCTCGTTAGCTTCACCACAGGAGGGAGGAGAGGGTCAATGAAGGAAGGTTTATCAGGAATAATGGGGGGAAAGGTGAAGGAGGGAGAGGTCGAAGTTGTGGTTGAAAGAGGTGATTGGAAGTGAACAGTGAGAGAAAGATCGGAGGGGGCTGTCGCGGGAGAGTGCTTAACAGAGTCAGATGGAGCGGTAGCAGAGGAAGAAGTAGTTGGAGCGGAAGAGGAAGGGGTGGCGGGGTGTTGAGTGTGGGAATACACGAAATTAGGGTATTTTAAGGGAGTAGCGCGTTTAAAGCTAGGAAATAAACCGGCTTTGAGTTGCCAGTTGCTGGAGTCAGGAGCAGGTAGGGGAGAAGGTGAACGCGGGCGGATGCTACGGGGGATAGAAGCGTTAATACGTTTCGATTTAGTGAGGATGGATTTATTATTAGTCTTCCGGGAGGGGGGGTGCGGACTTGGGGTAGAAGTTGCGCGAGGGTTAGTACTTAGCCTATTATTAGATTTCTTAGCACGAGGGTTAGTACTTAGCCTGCTGTTAGAATTTTTTACAAGGTTAGAGGAAGGCATAGGTAAACTAGGGCTAAACTTAACAGATTTAGTGGTTTTAATACTAAGCCTAGAGATACGAACATTGCCTATGCTGATGCAGCGACTGGATGGGTCAGTAAGAAGCCAGGTGTATTTAGCAGGTACGTCGACACGGAAGCAGGTTGATTGGACGGCCGAGGAGATCTTGGAGCAGTTGGTTGGGTAGAAGCAGAAGTGCTGCTTGAAGAAGTTCCGCATCCATGAAACATCGGCGTAGCGGGGGACTCCATTTAAGATAAAAGACGAAGAGTCGCCATGAAGGAGGATGTTCTTATCCCGCAGCTTGGAAATTCGACGAAGCCAGTCGTCTTTGGACCACGAAGTGCCGAACATTTCTATCGTAGGGGCTGCAGCAGAGGGAGCGTTGAGATCCTGCTGAAAATGCTGCCGGGGCGAGGTTGATGCGCTTTTCGAAGGGGGGCTGGAATCCTGAGAAGACACAGCCGAAGCAGCGGAGGGTAGAGAGGCCGTAGGGCGAGCTAATAGGCTTTTGACATCGCCGGAGAGTGACTGCATTAGATCGGCGTTGAGCGAGGTAGCGCAGTTCCAGGAGCCAACGTCAGCTTTAAGCTGCCTAATATTCCGCCGCAGGTCAGGCATCAGGGTAGATGAGCCCGGTGAAGTGGACTGGGTAAGCTCGGAGAAGTGATCCCGCAGGTCATCGATACAGGAGGAGATGGAAGATAATTTGTTAGCAATGGCATGAGCTTTGGATAGAACTTCTGAAGAGTTAGTGTTGATGTGCTCGGTAGTGTCCAAAATTTTGTCCAGTTTTTGATATAATTGAGTGATGTCATCCGACAGCAACTTGAGACCACCAATATTCGAGAAGATGGTGTTGACCTTAGAACCGATGATGGCTTGCTCAGAGTGGATATTATTTGCAAAGGAGCTGATGAAGTGTAGAACATGGCAGGGCTTGATGTCGGCGCACTCATCACAGGTGTACAGGCCATTGGGATCGACATTAGTACCTCGTTTGAGATAGGAAGCATGGAATACGTGTTGACAGACACCCATACACTCAATCTTGCAATCAGAGATGGGGCCCGAGCAGGTATGGCAGGTATCCATAGCAGACAATGTATGAAGAAGTAGAGAATGTAGAAGGTTGAGAGCCACTGGACAGCTTCGAAATGTTGGTTTGTGTCTAGGGTGACGAAGGGGGCGAGGATCCACTTGATGACAAGAAGACGTAGACAGGCCACTTGACAATCTTAGTCAGCTGATCACCGATGGAAGCCCTAACAACAGGAACAGGACGACACAGCCGAAGGACAGCAATGAAGGCGAAGCGGCGTGCAGGACGCCGACGACGGAGAGAAAAATCGAGGAAGTGCGGCAAAGAAGACCGAAAAACAGAAGAAACGAGAGAGCAGCGAAAGACACGTCAGTGCACTTAGGAGGTTGGACGTGGAAATTTCTTCAAATCCTTGTCGAAGAGGGACTTACGCTTAAACTAAGGAAATCGCACTTTTTCATGAGCGAGATATCCTTTCTCGGGTATAAAATTACAGCTGCCGGCATATAACCGAACGATTCGAAAATAGAGGCCGTTAAATTATTCAAACAGCCAGAAAATGTTCACGAGCTTAGACAATTCTTGGGCCTATGTAGCTATTTTCGTAAATTTGTACCGGAGCACGCTCTTATCGCGCGTCCACTAACCGAACTGATTCGGAAAAACGCTTCTTTTGAAGGGACCGAAAAATAAGATCAAGCTTTTGAAACATTAAAATTAATATTGACTTCGAAACCCCTTCTGTCCATTTTTAATTCGAACCTTCAACACGAAGTGCATACGGATGCAAGCGCAATAGGCTTGGCGGGTATCTTAATACAGCGTAATGAAAACGACGAACTTCATCCTGTGTCATACTTTAGTCGACAAACCACGCAGTACGAACGCAATTACCATAGTTTTGAGCTGGAATGCCTTGCCGTAGTCGAAACTATACACCGCTTCCGGGTTTATTTGCTACGAAAGCACTTTAAAGTCATGATGGATTGCGAAGCTCTTAAGTCTGCTCTGAAAAAGAAGGATCTTATCCCGCGTATTGCTCGGTGGTGGCTCAAGCTTTTAGAATATAATTTTGATGTTGAGTACCGGCAGGGGAAAAAGATCACCCACGTTGATGCACTGAGCCGAAGTCCCACGAATCCGCCATCAGAACCAGATACAGCTTGGTTGCAAATTCTGAAGGTAGAGTTAAATCAGGAAGACTGGCTAGTGACTATACAACTACAGGACCAAAATTCTAAGAATATCATGGAAATACTAAAACGACCACCCTCTAACAACGACGAACAACAGGTACATAACTACTACATCTTAGAAAACGGAAGACTTTTCAGGAAAGTAGCTGAAGGAAAGCGATGGGTCGTACCTAGCAGCGTCGTTTGGCGCATCATAAAATCCAATTACGACGATATCGGGCACTACGGAATAGAACGAACACTGGAGTTGCTCAGGAGAGATTTCTGGTTTCCGCGAATGCTTCAACACGTCAAAAACTACATCAAAGCTTGCACCGATTGTGCTTATCACAAAAGACCAGGGGGAAAGATCGAAGGCGAACTACACAGCATCGAGAAGGTTCAGATCCCGTTCCACACCGTACATGCGGACCATTTAGATCCCTTCCAAACGAGTACTGGAGGGAATACTCACGTAATAGCCGTGGTTGATGGCTTGACGCAGTGTATAATTCTCAAAGCAGTCAAAAACACGAAATCCGGACCAGTTGTTCGGATGATGAACGAAATTAGTGGATATTTCGGAGCGCCCACTCGAATAATAACTGATCGGGGAACTGCTTTTTCATCCCAGGAGTTTCGTCGTTTCTGCCACGATAACGATATAAAGCATATCATGAACGCAGTACGCACTCCAAGAGCAAACGGACAGGTCGAGCGATTCAATCGCACTCTTCTGTCAGCACTCGCAACCATGACGTATGAAGACAAAAAATGGGACCATAACATACGGCGCCATTCAATGGGGTATGAATTCATCACGAAATGCCGCCACTCAAAAGACACCACACGAGTTGCTTTTTAGGTTCCAACCACGAAATGCGCTTGGTAACAAAGTATTATTAGCTTTACATAATAACGATGTACTTTCAGACAACATCGATATAAACCTCATCCGTCAAGAAGCAGCCCGTTTAATTCAAGCTGATCAGGAAGATCAGAAGCGACGTTTTGATGTTCGACATAAAAAACCGAAAGTTTACAGCGAAGGCGACCTTGTATTGATCAGTAGGGCGTCTATATCCACGGGGGAGTCCAGGAAATTGGATCCTAAATATAAGAGCCCTTACATCATCAAGACGGTGTTAGGAAACGATCGCTACCTTATCACCGACATCCCGGGTGCACAGGCAACAAGGAAATTTTCATCAGTCTATTCATCGGACAAGATAAAAGAATGGTGCAAACCATTCTCTGGGGAACCCATACCAGACAGCGAAGACGAGGACGATCGTATCGAGGGCGATACGATAGAACAGGATGGCCGAAATGATAACCGAACGCATCCCACCACTGCGTTTGGTAGCCCTGACGAGACGGACTGGACCAGATTTGTGATGGCGGACCTTCCGCTCGCTCTCTCTGAACCGACCGCCGAAGAGGACACACGCGCTAGAATCTAACTGTGTCTAAAAATTCAATAAAGGTCAAAAAGGAAAATTGAGTTTGCGCCACTTGCACTTTTCCCATCCCGACGTCTAACACGTATTACTAAATTCCTTATTTTTCCGAGCTCATTACGCAAAAGTAAATACTACCTAGGTCCCAACAGCAAAAAAAAAATTATAATCGTTACTACTTCCATTTCGCCATCCGAAAATGTTAACGCATTCTAACAAGAAACTTATTTGGGAACTTGTCTATTACTATAACTTCCGATTACCTACTTCCAAGATGTAATGATTTAATCCAAAATAACTACTATCTATCCATTGACGGTCGCCTATACTACTTAAATACTATTCTATAATACTGCGTTTCTTCTTCCCGGTCCTGGTCCGAAGTCCGTCGACGTAACAAGGTCGGTCGGTTTATCAGTGTACTGCAGAAATCGCCCCTTGCGCCCAAAAGTTTCCTCACGCTCCGAAATCGTTGGGAGGTTCTATAAATGCTTGCGCCTAACACTATGCACTTCCGACATTGTCGAAGTTTTTCATCTCCTATTCCGCGTCGTCTGGTTGTGAGTGGTGAATTGAAGCCGCCGATTCCACAACAATGAGGATTGTTTCGACGCTTGCGCCGAAAAGAATACCGGCTTGAAATTTGTTAGCCGCTTGGAATTTTTCAGTATTGCCCCATCTGGTGCGAAGACATTAATGGAATTCTCCTGATGACTGGGGTCGCATTCGGATTTCACATCCCACCGAATAATCCTCCCTCAGAAAAGTGTTGCCGTGTCTAACGGAGATTGCCCAGCAAAGTCTTGCTTCCACGGAGAACCCTGGACCACTGTAAGGCCCTGAAAATGGGTAAAATCTTTGCAGAGTTCGAAGTCCAGGCACACGAAAGGACAACACAAATTAAATATTAGTTTTCTTTTCCTTTATCGCCGGCCCTCATCCCGCTAGATATTACAATATTGTAATTGTAACAACACACTAATACGCTAATTGCATTTAACTGTTTTACGCACATATTAATACATTTTAGAGAAACAAGACGCCAAATTTGTCTGCTGTCTGGATCTAAACGTTAAAAAATGTAAGTTCATTTCGTTTACGCGTAGAAGGGTAGCAATACATCAGAACACAATATGTATAAATGGCATCGCTCTTGATTAAGTGAAGGAAATTAAGCATCTATGTAAGATTCATCTTCGAGCTTTATAGTAAATAAGGCCTTCAAAGCCCTTGTCTTTATTATAAAGACCTATAAGCCATTTAGAACAGTTGATGTTTACATCACAATTTTTAGTAGCCTTGTGAGGACCTTGTTAGAATATGCTAGTCCCGTATATAATCCTTTTTACTCCAAATATATTAACCAGATAAAAGCAGTACTCAGGAAATTTTCAAAATACATACCTATTTTTTAAGCACTTTCATCTTGATCTTGATGACCAAAACAGACCAGACTTTCCACGTCATCTCTCCATAATCGGAGATTTCATATTTATGAAGTCTTTCTTTTTAAAATTTCAAATGGCTTAATGAATTGCCTATTACTACGCGCTGACAACAACTTTAATGTAGTACCAGAGATAACGAATATATAGATGTGCAATCCTATAGAAATTTTTCGCGGCATAAAATGAAAGCTTCTCAGGCAAAAGAGCTTTCGTTTAAAATTCTCTTATTATGGGCCACTCTCTTATTAATTGACTTGGCCAGGCTTGGATCTGCAGCGAAGCAAACAGCAAAGAGTGATGTCGCGACTCTTTAACCCGTGCGCGCATGCCAAACCTGAGCTGCAGCCAATGCGCCTGATTTATTCATTGTCTGTGAGCATTGTTTTAAGAGAGAAACTCACGATCTCTTCGGTTAGGGCTAGGCCATGTGCGATTGGAAGTAGATTGGAGGTTTTTAAAGTGAAAGCTCTTGACGAAAAATTTCTATGACTTTGCACATCTAGACGTAGTAATATGTTATCTCTGGTAGTACCATCTCGAACTACTAAAATCGATTATACTTGTTTTAAGCTTCCGACCAGGCGAGTTCCTTTGATCTAACTCCGTAAATATCTAGCTTCTTCAGTAATTTCTTCCTGTTGATGGTCTCGAACCCCCTTCGGAAGTTTTAAAACACACATGCTATTTTCTTTCCCGCAGCCACTTCTTCCTTCCAAGAGGTTGACCCCATATTTATAGTTGTTTCGCATGAGTTCTGCCGCCTGTAGCCCGATTGATTTGCGATAATGACGTCATTTTCTTCTATGTATCGAATGAACTGTTTGTATACAATCTTTTCCGGCAACTTCTCCATGGTAGGTAACGTGTTGACTGGCCTATAGTCTTCGCACTTTTCTGGATTCTTAATTTTCGCTTTCGGCGTTATGATTGATTCTCTCCATTCCATTCGGAAAACTCCTATGTCGAGCGACTTATTAATAAGATGTAAAAACACCTCGCCGATTACGTCGAAAGCATCTAATCATTTTAGCTATTAAAATTATAATCCCTTTTATTCTTCATTCTATTTATCTTTGAATTTCTCCAACGCTATCCGCAAGAAAACGGTTGAATTGATTCGCCATTTCCTCCTCGGTTGTCACAACTACCCCATCGACAGTGATATGATCAATAATGTTCCTCCTATTCTTTAAAACAAGCACCTTTATTGTTCTCCACATACTCTTTTGGTCGTTACATTCATTCAACTTCCTTGTTATCGCAATTCAGACTTGAACTTGTTTCGTAACAACTTATAACAATTAATAAATGTATGGAAAGATTTACGAGCTTTGTAATTTTTTAGCGATTTTGGACAGTTACGAGGCATACGAGGCTTACAAGAGCATGACGTGAATTCCCTTATATTCTCGAAGGACTGACTATATTTTGGAAATATAAAAGAAAGAAAAAACATTTTTCGAAATTCCTAGACCACCGGGTCCCCTCAAGGGGTAAGTTTTCAGGCGTCAGATAAATTTATTTATTATATTCTTCATTACTAACGGATTGACGTGTTAACGCTCATCTCTAACTATTAGTACACCTTTAAGGACATGTATGTGCAAAGAACAATGGGCAAATTTCATACAAAAAAAACCCTGCACCAACAAAAACAAAACCTATCCCTAATTATCACACTTGTTAACCTTACATATTTTTAATTATTTGTTTGTGTTATAGTTATGGAGGATAAAAGATGAAAGATAGTTTTATCTGCCCTATAACAATAGTTAAGAAAACAACATTGATGTGTTATAACTTTTGTTTAATGTAATTAACCATCTATATCAACAATTACTGAGTCCATAAGAGCTGAAGACTGTTCTATGCCTGTATGTCTAACATGACCTAAGTATATGAAAACAGCCGTTGGGAAGAGTTGATTAAAGCAGCTGATATTTTGAAATCAACCATTGTATATTTTTTTCATTTTTATTCGATTTTACCTGATTCCCACCACTTACAGAAAAAAGAAATGTATATAATTGCCTCTTACATCAAGCCTAATAAACCTACACTTAAATTGTTTTTGTTGGTTCTGGGTCATTTTTGCCCATTCGCCTTTGCTATTCTAGCCGACTTCGCACAGGCGCAATGTGACTTTGTCCATTTCCGTTCTCCAGATACAGAATTTCGAATACTTTTCATTTCAGTGAACAGTAAAATGGAATTTGTCTGACAGCGATGAGGCGGATGAACCTTGCGGGAAACGTTTCAAAAGAACTAGCATTCCAGAATATTTTGAGAAAGTCGTACACATTCGAATTTATCGTGAGCTTTTTCAAAATCTTGCGACAAAATTCAAGGAAAGTGCGGACTTTAAAAAAATTGATCAGCTGAAAGCTATAAGCAAAGACTATAGAGCCTACAAAGACTGTTCACTCCGGCAATTATCTCCTTACCTTTTTGTGATCTTGGTACCGTTATTCCACCCAACACGATAGCATGCTTAAGCACTGTGGTGGAAGAAAGCTGAAAAATATTAAGGCGGAGCTTGGAACTTGGAGGAATTGATGCGGTCTTACAGGGTGCCGAGAAAATATGAACGAAAAACTGTTTTATAATTGACCCGTTATGCCACAATTTATTGTTAATTCAATATAATGTTTGGGCATAATTTTTTTAGATATCTAAAAAAGTAATTGGCCGAATATGCCACAATTTATCATACATTAACTAAAAACTAAATATAAAAGAACCACCCTGTCCTGTAAAGCGAACCGCGCTCTAGAGCACCTCACTATACAATCGCATTTGCTTCCCATGCTAAACTAGAGCACCGTCAGAAAACCTATGGTGAAAAAACGTAAACAAAACTAATTTGTGTACACCTTCAATGTGTGAATCAGCCATTCGATTTCTGACAGTTCTTATATGAAAAGCACGGCCGGGCCGGCACCAACACAGTGACAGAAAAAGCCATGCTAAACTAGAGCACCTCGTAATAGGTGAACTCTGGCTGCATTGTTTGTGCGGCGATTTTCACTGTTGCCGTCCTTATTCATTATTAGGCAATTTAAATGGGAATCCGGACTTGGAACAAGCATGGAAAGATTCTCTTTCTCTCTAATGGGTAAATTTTTTGTGTTATTTTTCCCAAAATGGGCTGTGGTGGGAATAACTGCGTCGCTAAAATAGAGTGAACATTCTTTGTAAGTCCATATTCTTTGCTATAAGTGCCGAGAAAGACACAGCTGTGTTTCTATGGTTTACTGACCATGAAGCTTGCGCTTACCGGGATATGTCCAATCGGTTCGACCTTGCGATTTGCACCATTTCACATATAGTAGAAAGAGTAACTTATTATATATGTAAGTCACCTTTGCGACGTTGCTCTGAAATGGCCTACTAGCGAAGAAAAGGAACAAAGCGCCCAATGTTTCAAGAGCAAACATGGGTTCCCTAACATAATTGGTGCATGTTTATTAAAAATTAGAAATATCTAAATTATAATCACTTAAATTTAAGGAGCTATAGATGCGACCCATATCACAATTGATCCGCCTAAGGAAAGTAAAGACGACTATATGGATCGCAAGAATAATTATAGAATCGTACTTGAAGCTGTTACAAATCAAGATAGAAAATTTATGGATGTATTCGTCGGGTTCCCTGGTTCCGTTCACGATATCAGGGTGTATAAAAACTCGGAGATTTATCCGGAATATGGATAGACTTTGTGCAGGTAATTGAACACAACATAAAGTGTAAAACTTTATATTTTATTTAAAAGTCTCTTATCTATCGTAATTCCTATTTTATGTAATTTAATTTCAAATTTTATATAATTGTAGGCTATCACATCCTAGGCGATTCAGCGTATCCCTGTAGTGGACATTTGTTGACTCCATACAGGGACAATGGACATCTGTCGCCAGCAAATATTTATTATAATAAATGTTTGAGCTCCGCGAAGGTTGTAGTGGAACATAGCTTCGGCATTCTGAAGCAGAGATTTAGGCAGCTTTACTATTGTAAATTGAGAGGCATATACAAAATTTGCCACTTTATTAGAGCTTGCTGCGTGCTGCATAACCTGGCCGACAAATCGGACTTTGATGTCGAAGAAGCCGAACAAGAACGAGAATCTGCTTCCAATCTCAATTCCCCAGAAGATAACATAGCGGGTCGAATAAAGCGCAACGAGATATGCAGGTTGTTATATGCAGCACGCAGTCTCCCTCGATCATCGACCTAAGATGTGGTGAGTCTCTTTGGTATTAATTTACTTTTTGATGGTACATTATTCGTATCATTTTTCAGACCTAGAAATGATTTGCATCACCCCTCCGAATGGACGTCAAATTTGTTTGGAAGGTATGCTGCTATAAGGACCTGGGAAGGATATCGAGCGGGGCGCTCTCAACCGAAAAAAATAACTGGCTGTACGAGTCAAGGACGGAGGTAATTACCTGGCCCTGAAAGGAAGATATGATCTCATAGCTCAGTGGCTAGGGAGATCGAATTAAGAAGGTATATTTTTGGACATATTTTAAAATGAAATAATTTTTGTGTTTTTAACGGAGTGGAATGCGTTTTTTAATCTTTTTTTTTAGACGGATATAATGGTTTATAGGCCTCTAGGGGAAGCTGATCATTAAAAAAAAACAGCTAACACGTCTTTATGCAACACCTCCATGGTGGTGTGGAGAATTGCATTGGATATAAATAACATAATATATCTTCCCCTTTCACGAGGAGATTCACAGCAGCAGCAGAGCTAAAGTCAACATCGTGAAGTTTTCATCTCAGCCCAATTTCAACATCATGCTGAACCTGCAACCCGGGAATGAAACTGGGTCCACGCAGCGCCAGCCAACATCGTCGATCGAGAATGAATTTGATAGCAGTCAGAGTAAAAACCAATTTTATTTATAATCGAGAAAGTTTGTCAATTAGCCTAAGTTTTGTTCGCAATAAAGTAACGCATCCAATGTTTTCATGTTTTCATCATAGTTTTCCTATTATTTTTCAGAAAAAAAAAACTTCATTTAACACTAGGACGATCAAGGCCAGTTAAATTGACTGTTAATCAATTCCTTCCTTAAATTTACTAAATTTGTTAAAGGTTTAAAATTACGACATATTGAAACCCACAAAATTACAAACATTACAAACTTGCGCTCATAGTTCTAGTGTAAACTAATATATCAATACAGTTGTTGGATGAAAAGTATCAATAATTACAAAAGAGAAAATCTACTAATGAATATAGCAGAAATATTTTTGTAAATGTCTTAATAATTTAATAAGGCTTCCTTTCTACAGTCTGTTCAATAAGAAAGTAACCGTCATATTCAGGAAAAAATTAAGATGTACATGAAAATATTTTTGTTTTATTGAAGTACACATTATTAGCTATTGCGCAAATACCTAATATTTCGTCCAATCACCACCATTACTAATTAACTTGACAACTTTTCCATGCTTTTGATTAGCTGTTCTGCATATATATTTGGTGAAGATCTCCATATCTTCTTAATTTGGAATGATAGCTGCTTCACCGTGTACACAGGCTTTCCTTTGAACTTCGTTTTCATGTACGACCATACATTTTCGATGGGATTAGCATCTGGAGACATTGTAGGCCGCTACATCGTAGTGACATTATTTGTGTTTGTCGTTTTTGCACGCGCTTTTCTGATAATGGCGGTTTCTTTAATTTTGATCGAAAATTTACATTTTCTTCACGCATGCGACGTTGAATAGTATTTAGAGACATGAAAATTCCTTTATTGCGGAGTTAAACTTGAGCCCGGCGGCGCAGCGAAAGGCCTGGATTTTCTTGAAAGGGACTCAAGATCGCTTTATCCGTCTTCGCTGTTGTCACTCAGGCTAGTCCCCTCTCCGGAAGATCGTCTACATTCCCAACCTCTAAATATCGCTTTACCCATTTCTTTACGAAAGCCTCAGACTTCCCCATATATTTTGGAGCCGCTTTATATATTAATTTCGGTCCTTTCGCAGGATTCACTAAAAACACTGCCTCGTATCGCTTCAGGAATTTTGCACTCATTGTGAAAATTCAAAATTTAATAAATTAACAACACAATGTGAGAGCAAACTAAAGTTTGCGCAAAAGGTCACGAAATGACAATTCAACTGAATTTAAAAAAATAGCGCAGCGTTGGGACCTCATTAAATTTCGAGGGCCACTTTCTTGTTGAACCGACTGTATATTTCATTTTGTCATTGAAGGTGATGTGTTATAAAAAAAAAGCAATAATTCAGATTCATTTTTTATTACAAATAGAGATTGTAATATTTTTAACAGTTGCTTTATAATAAAATACTTAAAATACAAAATCTACTCAGACATCATGGGCGTAAGTTGATGTGATGTGGGCACAACATCTTTCAAACTTGCTGACTTCACTGGAACTGCTTCGTCTTGATTCTTTTGCGCTAAAAAATAATAAAAGTACCTCTACGGGTGTACGGTGTGAAAATAAGTACTATAAAGTGCAATCTTCCACACCACCATGGAGGTATGCACAAAGGCGCGTTAGCTGTTTTTTTTTTAAATGACCAGCTTCCCCAGGAGGCCTATAAACCATTATATTATACATAAAAAAATACTGGTTAAAAACTCAAAATATTTCTGTGCCTATTGTCCGTTACCTTTCCGGTCCAGTTAAAAAAAATTAATTCATTTCATAATAATTAAAAATCCATACCTTTCTACTCAGACCTCCCTAGCCACTGAGCTATGAGGTCATTTCTCCTCTCCAGAGCATGCCGAATTACCTCCGTCCTTTCTTCGTAGAGCCGGTTCTTCTCCCTGTAGAGCCGGTTTCTTTCCTCTTTCAGGCGCATCGCTCTCTCAGCCATCGGTAATTTTCTCCCGCGTCTGTGCAGTCGACTCCGGATGGGGCCAAGTGAAGAGTCTGTGGGCGATCTTTGCACATTAGAGGACGGTCGTGGTGTTGGGGATGGAGATCTCTGCTGCTGCACGGATGTTGTGATGCATGCTGGAGATAGAGACTGCTGCATTGGAATTAAAAGTGCCAAAGGCCCAGGAACCGGACTTCTTGAGGATGGCAACGGCGACAGTGGAGTGGCAAATTCTGCAGGCTCCACAGGACTAAGAGATCTTTCCTTGGCTCAATGAAAACAGCATGGAAAAATTTAAAAGAGCGATTAATATAATTTGATTTTTATATAAGAGTGGTTCTCCAAAATTTGGTTAACTTGTGGCTTAATTTTGACAAAGATGTTTTTAGATGGTTATCAGTAAAGTTCTAATTTTATACTGCGGGTATAATATCTACTTTGTTGCATCTAAAAGGGCCAGTCACTTTACTAAGTATTTTAAGAGAAATTTCAGTTTTTTTGAAATCAGTTTTCTAGGGACTTTTTTGCGAGTTCCTCTTTGGACTGTAATGTTTTCTTTGTAGGCGCCATATTCTGCAACAAATACACGGATTTTAAGCTTACAACCATGGATCACACAGTATGAACGTCAGGCCCTAGTCACTTTTACGACGAGGGCCTGACGGTCTAGGGACTGACGAATCAAAGCAAAATCAAACGTAGTCTATTATTTAAAATAAACATCAAAACCAGCAGGTGATCAAAATATCAAGGCAGACAAAGCTCAAACTTACAATAAGTAATGAGATCAATTATTAATTAACTATCTTTGAAACGATTTACCTAGGGCCTGAGACTTTGACTGGCATAGCACGTGTTTCCGCAACAAAGTCGGCGATCGCACTAAAAACAAAATGGCTGACACGGCATTGGTCGTGTTTTTATCTAACTTCACATCGCGATGCTTTCACTTGAGTAAGTTATTAAAAACGCCTTATGCTTAGATGGCGCGTATTTTTGAATTTCGCAAATAGCTAGGGCTTGATATTTTTTAACGCTTACACTTTTTGACTTGAAATAATCTGATAAAAAATATTGTTATTAAAAATTAAATTGCAATAACAAGGTTAGTAATGTAATAGTAAACGTGTTTAAGTCGAGTTAAATCAAAGTATTATGTAGAATTAGAATAACAGTGAAATGCTTACTAAATTTGGGAGATCTTACATGGCTAGGGACTGATATTTATAGTAGGAAGAAGCGATTTTCGGAAATAAAAAATATTGTGATATAAATCAAAGTGAGTGACCAAATAACATGAACTTTATAATATTGCCTAGTAGTTGCAAATATTGGATAAAATTGATATAAATATGTGAAAATTGCTGCTAACACCAAGTTAACCAAATTTTGGAGAACCACCCATAAGTATATTAATCTGTTAAATGTTAAAATTTATAAATTGTAAAATAATTAATATATGAATATTAGAAAAGTTCTATCTTGGTTCTCTTCTTGTCCTTTCAAATGCCTCTCCTTTGATGTAGACCCCAGCAGGCACTTCGGGAAAATATTTGTCCTTTCATGAAACAAATCTTGAAGTTCGCTGACAAATATGTAAATAAATGTTAGATAAGCAATGTTAATATATTAAGATTTTTACTCACGCATCAAAGGGAATGGTCATCCTGTTGCCCGAAAGCTTTCTCTAGCCCTCTATATTTATTGGCCACCTGGATTGGGGTAAATCCGTAACCCTTCTCCATCGTAGAATTGGAAATCACTTTCATCATCTTTTTTTTGGTTTTTATGTAATTGTAGAGTCTTTCCCAACTTATTCTGTGCAGCATCTGTAGTGTTTGTCTCTCCTTCGCTAAAGAGTTCAGCCAGGACTTTCGGATTTACATTAAGGAAAAATATCGAAACAAATAAATAGATCATGTTTTTTCTTAAACAGTTAAATAATTTTTAATAAAGACATGAATCATCACTAAAATCAATTGGGTTCACATTGAGACACGGTCAGACCACAGAGCAACTCCAAAAGAGCCCCAATTCTAATTACATCGAGCTAGATTTTTATTAACACGATTTTTTCTTTATTATTAGCTTCACCTGTAACTACAGTAGTGGCCAGATAAAAGTTACCACCTTGAAAATTTTGGAAAAATCGATTGCAATCATTTAAACTACAATTAAATGGAAAGAAAAGGACGCATTATCCTTTTTGATAGTGTTATAATTAAGAAAATACTGTATGCTATTATAAAAACCGATAATTAATTTTATTCTTGACTAGATATCAAAAAAGCCGATTTTATGCAACTAAAATGCTATTATAAAAAAAGGGAAATATAAAAAAGGAACTAACATTCTTTCTAAAATTTTTATAAACATTCATGATGCTGTCCTTGAGCAATATCTTAAGCCTCATTTCAATACTTTGTAGGACCTCCAAGAGCCTTTATAATGGCTTCGATCCTCCTCGGCATTGAAAGGATGAATGTTTTCCAGTACTCCAAGCTGATATTGTTGTTCCAATCTTCAATTACGGCAATTTTGGGTTCCTCTGTTGTATTTGCATGCCTGTTCGACGCGTAAACCTTAAACTTTGCCCAATAGTTCTCTAAAGGATTCAAATCCGGAATGTTTCCTGGCCATTCCAGTGTCATTAATACGGATTGTGATACAAATTCTTTACTTTTACAGAGAAAACGGTGAAAGTTTGTTGTTTTTCTGATTAAATCCAAAACTCATCATAGAGAACAATAAAAAAAATTATAAAAGATCTTTATAGGCGTGATGACATGGTGCAGAATCGTCCTAGAAGTTTGGATCCTAATTGACAGGGAACAGTCTTTTCATCGATGGGGTCAAATGGTCGTGAATCACCTTGATAAAGCTATCCGTGTTCATGGATCCTATGCGAATTGCAATATCCCCTACAATGAAATAAGAAATGCAACCCCAAACCATAACACTAGGCGAAAATTTCTGCCTGCGCAAAACGCAGTCATCTCGAAAATTTTCATCTTCCCATCGACGCACGTACCGCAGCCCATCGGATTGGTAGAGGTTGATCTTCAACTCGTCCATGAAGATGACTTTCTTCCAGTCATTTTTAGACCACGATCTATACGCTAAGGCAAAATGTAAACGTACGGTCATCATCCGCGCCGTCAGAGTCGATTTTTTTTGGGGTATTTGTTCAAATAGGCCACAGGATTGCAGCCTTCATCGTACACTTCTCGCACTCAAATTGATATCTGAACTTTCCTGGAACTCTATAGCCAACTCCCAAGACGTTTTGTTTTCAATTCCGAAGGCTTAAATTTTTCAGAACACGATCCTGCCTTAAGCCTGATGTCGATTCTGCAAACCCGTCCTTTTCGTCCTGTTAGTGGATCAATTTCCACGCAACAACCTTTAAACTTTAAAGACTGTAACATGGCTACATCCTACTTCACCGGGAATAATCCTAACCGCTTGTCCTTCCTGGTTTAGTGCACAAATAACACTCTTTTGTTCATTTAAAAGTTGTCTCACAATGTTCACTCCTGGACTTCCTAAACAACAATGCGTTATGGCAAACAAATAACTATTAAGTGAGCTCGGCCTAAGCCATAAATGTGTTCCATTAATGTTAAGCTGTGGAAGAGTCATAATATTTTAAGAGCGCATGAAGCAAATAAAGGAGTTAGCATTAAAATTTGCGGAAGTCTCATACAAACTTCCATGCCCTAGTTGAAGGGGTTGGGGGTGAAAGTTCCAAGTTTTAGAATTTTTTTGTTGTTTGTGTACTAATACTAGCTTACATACCAAATTTCAGCTTTGTAGGACTTCAGGAAGTACCTAAGAATTTTGATGATTATCAGTGAGTGAGTGACGAAATCGGGGTTTTTTAGATATCAATAAAATCTAAAGTATAAGAGCTATACAATTGAAACTCTATATGTTTAATAAGTCCACTATTGACATCATTGTCCGAGAATTTTGTTTATCTGGTATAATCCAAACCGAAGCTATGAGGGTTCAAAAAAACGACGAAGCGCTTCGAGAAAAGGTAGGTAGTGCACGTCTTGGCGGGGGCACTACCGTGCCCCCAGATAACTTTAAGTAAAATATGTAGGCAATATTGAGATTGCAAAATGTACATATAAACAAGTTATGAAAAATGTTTAGCCTTGGATATTCGTTGTGGATTTATGGGTTAGCTTAAGATTAGGAACACAGAATTTCAAAGGGCATTATATGTATATGTAAGTTTTAAACTGTTAAAATTTCAAACAAAATATTATACATATTATCAATTAAAACAAAAGGTGCAGCGATTCTGAAGTTGTGGGTACAAATTCCATAAAAACCTGAAACACCATATGGGTTTAGTTCCCGAGTATGCGAAAAAAACAAAATTAGTATGGAAATGTGTTTGAACTACTTAGTACTACATATTTTCTGCCTTTTGTGTAAGGAAAATCCTCAGTCAATACAAATATGTTGTAAAAGGAAAATCTAATTCAAATGGCATTTGATTTGCACGTGGTAGTGTTGTAAATTAGACACTATTTTTATGAACATCTTGAAAACAATGGGAGGTAGCTTTTTCATTATTTTTCCCTTTTTACTTACTACAAAGTGCTTTCGAAACCGTTCTCAAATCGAAAACCCTCGGAAATAATAGAATCCCAAAAAAAAGGAATGAAAGAAGATTAATTTTCGAAATATGTACATATTACTTTTTTTTATAGCATTAAATAGTGCTCGAATTTACTACGAAATAGTTAAAATATCACTATAACTGCAAGTAGTTGTTCAACCAACTATAACATTGTACTATTTTTCTATTTGAATCTTTTCTACAGTCTAAGAAATAGTTAAACAATATTAAAATTAACTGTTTATTTTTTTGAGTAGGTACAGTGGTCTTAAAACAAAAGAACGAGACAAAAAACATCTTAAAAAGATTAATTTAATAGTCGCGTTCAATTGTTAAGAGTCGAATCCATGAAAAGATACGAATCCGCATTCGAATTCGATTCAAATCAAACCTTTTGCCCGAGTACACAATTTGTCGTTGCATAAATTCGCTAACCATACCCCACGCCTTGTAATCTTTCTCCACTTCAACAAAAAAACAAAAAAGAAAACAGAAAAGTTCCCTCGAATCAATCAAAACCATCTAATCAAGCCATCATCCCTTAGTTAACACCTTTCCTCGTAGTGGAGCCGCAAGCGAATTGTTGAAATTTCAAATAAAACGCAGAGTTGTCGGTCGACTGAGGGTACTTGAGGGCACGAATCTCCATCTCCCTAGGTAAGGATGAAATTAGAATAGAAGGGTAAACAATTCACTTAAAATAAAAAGCAAAGCGAAAAGCGAGAAAGAATGTCCGACCACACTTCCGCCTGCCGGGTTGTCTTATTACGCTCCGAGCTCAGCAAAGAAGACAAACGCACTGCGACTCTCTACGGAGAAAAACACTCGGCGCAACAATTTACAACGCATAGAAAATAACAGCGGCAACAACAACTATGCGCTAGAAGGAGAGCAGCACTCCCCACTCCGCGTTGTATAATCAGTCCCGCGAGGCCCACAGCACTGAGAAAGGGTGTTCTCAACGGGGAATGGGAACTTAGGAAACGAGCGATGGAACAACAGGTTATTTGGCAGTGACGCTGGCGTAGGAATATGGGACAGCAGTTCCAGTAACAACACTACGTGCCAAATCCATACCACTTTCAAAGAAGGTTTCACCCAAATTCGGAAAGCCCTTACAGAAGGACGTTGCCTTTTCAACAAGTGAGTTCTTTGATTCTTACTCACTGCGCCAGTACTATAAAAAAACCTAGGGTTACCAGATAACAGGATTATTGCTTTATTTCTGACAATTTCAATAAAATGTTTCTATAAGTACAAATAAGTTGTTAAAATGACAACAAGGGAACGGGTAGAGCATTTTGACACATTTTCTGATAGATATTCAATTATTTCAAGGTGTATACAAAACAAAAAGTACATTCTGCACTTACATATGATATGTATACTTCGAGTTCGATATATTTCATAAGATATAGTAAAGTGAGAAACGTGAATATGTCCTAACGTTGTTAAATTCATAGATTTACATTGGTGACGTGTGGGACTGGAATCACTCTTGTGTTTTTAGATTCTTCTACATAGGTACTTGAACTTTCTAATTTATTTTAGTGCACTACTTTAATGATGTTGCTAATTGCTTTCTTACAGAAGGTGAGTGTAAAATCAATACAAATATTTTATAAGAAGCTTAAGATATTGTGTCAGTTGGGACAAGTGAAAAATTGCATAGGAAATTTAAGAATTTAAGCTTTTTTATTATTTATTTATTATCTGATACAATAATACATAGATGTTTATTTACTCTTTTTCAATTTTTTTATTTGGAGAAAAGCAAACTTACATATATTATGCTTAAATTAAACTTATTTCATATTTTTTATGAACACCGATATTTTCAAATGACATCAAATCTAAAATTAGCTTATATTTTTATTCAATTACGATATAATTTAATGTTCCAACCTGAAATCATAAAAGGACGAAAAAATGTTAACAGCTCCGGCAACAAAAATCTACCAACAATGCTTAGAGTTTAAATCAATATAGGAGAGAATATACAATTAATTAATTTTTTTGTTTTTGTAATATTCATATATTACAGATACACTGAAAAAAAAATTAGAAAAAGTAACTACTTTTTTAGCCTACTAATTTAAATTAGATTATACAACTAAAACAGTGGGAAAAATATTTGCGAAATTAGTTGGTTTCGCAAATATTTTAGTTGATTTCCCTACTATTTTTTTTGGTTTTCCAAATTTCGATTATTTTACCACCTAAAGCTGAAAATCAATCAAAAGATTAGTTAGTGTTTCTTATCTGTTTTTTCAGTGTAGTGTGGAACTTTAACAATACTTAAACCTAAACAGTTAAGTGTTTTTACTAACTTAGTTTTTATTGGTCAGCTATCATTTTCTCTAAAATGACAACGGCCCGCGAGTAAAAGTTAATAATTGAAGATATGCAACTACAATACAACGTATAATAGCTTACAAAAAATGGTTGACGTTTCAATCCGGGTATCACATTGATTTCATCAGTGCGGCTTGGAACTTGTGAACTTCCAATAGAAGCCACGACCGTGTAGACCGAACGCAAGTCCAAACGAAAGCAAATTAATTTGCATCAGTATATTGTAGTTCTGGATCGTCACCTGTTCTGGAGAGTGGATTTGTCAAGTCAAGTCAAAATGTAGAAACGACGAATTTTGAAAAAAATTAAAAGCAAAGTGAATCTTAAACCATAGACTAGAGAGATCAGTAGTTTTTCTGTTCTGTGGTTTCGACCTGAAATTTTTTTTCGCATTAAAAATAGAAAACCAAACCTTTTATGTGACCAAATGTGTTTCACACCTTTAATTTTGAATCAAGTATACACGAATGTCAAACAAATCGGCATGGTTGTTAGCACTCAAACAAATACGGTTAATAGGTTGGAAATATCCGTAGTTAGTTCGAGATTTTAGTAGTTTGGAACAAAGGCACACTCCTTAATTTTGAATCAAGTAGTGTTCCACTTAAGAAGAATTGCGAAAAACATAAACGGAAACCCTAAGATGACAATACTCTGAGTTAGCGTAGTGCCTCAGCACCCTTGCTGGTTGCTGTCAACACCACGTTCCTCTCCCTTTACGTGCATCGCAACTATCAATTAAGTACCGGTGTTACTATGAACGGCGCAGGACCAAAACTCCAGTTGCAGTTAACATTATCCCCAGCATCACCTGTACCTGTTGCTGTGACGCAAATGTTTAAGTTCACTACTCAGCCCACGGGGAGCATCTAGGCCGGCTCCTTAAAGCAGAGGGAATCCAGACTCGCACTTCCCCAAAATGCAAATGCCGTCACCCCGCAAGGGTCGATTATCTTTGCGAGGAATCCTTCCCAACAGGAGGTTTTCATGGCGCTTTGGGGGGATCGGTTCGCGTCGCTTTCAGTGTGTGGGTGAGAGCTCCGACGTGTTCTTTGTGCTGGGGAAACATGTGCAATGCAAAGGGTTCAGAAAACAGAATAAGGTGAATGGCACACGGCACAATCTTCAGTCCGCTGGTCGACGGGTAGTAAGTTAGTTCGTGTCCTTTGTGCTGTGCTCCTCAACAGTGACAATGTTCAAAAATAGACTTATATAATATTTTTGGTAGTGCTCCGCAAGTTCCAAGTGATTTAGTGTTTCTAAATAACAACTCAAGTGCAATATGGCACCGGAAACATAACTCCTGGCGCTAATAAGTTACGTGTAGTGTTTGTGCACGGCGGACGGTCATCTTCCATAAGGTAAACAATTTAATATTATCACAAGAAACCGTTAACAATTTACAATATCCCGAATAGCATGTCAAAACCTACTTGTCGACTAGGGTGGTATAAGAACCACCCAACTTCAGTGAAACAATGTTTACTATATTTTTTGTGTGCACGGCACATTTTTACTAATTTAGTTGCAAATTGGATCCACGCCGCCAGGAAAAAATTGAACTTATCATGATTAATCGCTGGCTAAATAATACATCACGTTTTACCGTCTTGACAGGTATTTCTGTCCGCCTCCAAAAACTCATGCGGTATTTACTAAATATGTGATGATCGAATAGATCTCGCCCTCCTCTTTCACTTCGGTAAAAATTATCAACTTAGCAAGTTGTTTTTACGGATACTTTAAAGAGAATACTTTCTCTAATGAAATGGTTAATCCATCAGAAGAATTCTAGTTTTAGTTTTTGTATTAGCTTTAGAAATTGCTATGTTTACTACAATAAACTATTTTGAGTTAATTTACCTACGTATGTGAATTTCCATTTAAGTCATCTTACTTCATGTATGTGGGACGGTCGATCGTACTTCTCATCAAAAATTGCTTGATAAGCACCGGCCGCACGTGGCCACAGGCAGTTTAGTTAAATAGTATAGCGAAACACCAACTCGAAGGTCGCAAACTCAAAACAACAACAAAAAATAATTTATTTTATACTTTTTAACTGTTTTGCAGACTTCAAAATGTACCTATTACTCAACTATTCCATAAATTGTCACTTATTGAAATAGGTACTTATCTACATACATACAAATTGAAGTTCAGCCAGATATCAAAAGTATTTTCTTTTTTGAAGTCTGCAAAATATTTAAAAACTATATATTTTGGTTTAGGATATTTTTAAGATTATTAGATTTAATATTGCAATATTATATGCATAATGCTTTCAGAATCAGATAATTGACACTTTTCGTTGATATACATATGTACATACCTCCAAATCGTTTTTAATGGTGCTATGAATACAAAAATAAGTAATTTGTTTGTAAGCATAGAAATCCACGCAAATAATATTCAAATCCATTTCTAAATCTTTTAAAGTTTTGCTATTTTATTTAATTCATTTGCCGTAGCAGTGTACTTATTGGAGAAATACAAAACCTGAGATGTCGACGAAAGACTCCTTCTATGTCTTGGCTGACGGATTTAAAAAAATATCTTAAGTACCTACTTAAACATTTTTCAGCAGCATACATTACCAAAATTTTTAGTAAAACTGGCATTCTTTTTTGAAATCATCAAAACACGAATGGAGTCGAGACAACTGGAATTTAGAGTTCGATAATAGTGAGGTTCGCATTAGGGATGCTGAATTCCGCATTATAGCCTCACGAATCACGAGGAACCCGTATCAGGCTTTTATCACGAAAGTAATGCATGGTGAGAAAGTGAGATGCATAAGTGAGAAAACCTCATTAGGTGAATACTGGGTAGTAATTAGGAAATGTGGCATATATAAACATTGGGTTAAGCGTATATTATACTTATGTCCAAAGTAGAGATAGGCCTTATGACAAAATACATACAATATTTTAAAGACTTTCTGATATAAATTCATGTTTTCATTTAAAAAATGTTTTACATACAGTGACTCCCAAAAGTAACCGGACAATATATAAGAAAGTATAATAGCTTTCGAATAAGTAAATGAAAAGGTTTTTTTTTATAAAATATTGTTGAACAGTATGTTTACAAAAATAAGCGAGCCTAGCATAATATATTTTTACAACATTATTAACACAAAGAAAAGTAATCTTAAAAAATGTACCAAGTTCGCATCACAAAACTATCCGAACAAAAGCAATTATCTTTGAAAGGGATTTGATAGTTTACCGTTACCTACCAAAAAAGGGAATTGCCTTAACTTCGATATGCATTTCAGTTTCACTCTATTGATTCACTTGTACGTGTTAAAGAGAGTTAGTCGTTCAACATTTCACAAAATTGTGCCGAAAAAGTATACCACGCGTGAACAAAAAGATTTCGTGATTTTTCATTATGAAAAAGGGGAAGAATACCGTGAAATAAGCGAAATTTTAGATATTCCTAAAAGTACTATAACAATAGTACTGAGTGAAAAGGTATAAAACCGATGGCCAAATTGATGTTAAAGCTAAATCTATAAATGGCTTCTTCCTTGCTACTCGTCCATTTAGCCCAGCTTTCCTTATCACACGACGCAGTGTTTCTGCATTTAAAGACTTCCCAAGGTCTTCTCCTATTGGAGAACATAATTTTGGTGCAACAATTGCAGGATTACACTTAAATAAGGATGAGAACTTTTGGAATAGTGTTATTTTTGCTGATGAAATGTTTTCAACTCTGATGGAAGGCGTGGAGAAAACCAAATACGGAGATGCAGAAAGAAAATCATCGTCCTACTGGGGGTGGTTCCGTTATTGAAAATTAGTGCTGAAAAACTTGGGAACACGTAATTTTTATCAGGATAATGATCCTAAACATTCGGCACATTTGGTACTTAAATGGTTATTAATTGTCCTAAAGTAATTAAGATTCCACCCCATAATCGCCAGAAATGAACGCAATTGAGAACCTGTGGGTAAACTTGTATGATGGAATAAGGAAACACCAAATTTCTGGGAAGGGGCAGCTGAAAACAATTTGAAAGGAAGAATAGAACAAAATTAATTCTGAGTAGGTATACAAAAAAATAAGTTCTTTCGGTTCCAAATAGATTAAGAATGGATATAAAAAAAAGGCATATTCAACTTATTCAACTATTAAATATATTTAATTTGTTATGAAATGTTCCGGATACTTTTGTGACATGAATTTTGTGCTTTGTTTTGTTAGTTTTGTTTTTTGTTGATTATAATGGAGAAAGATGTTACGTTGTGATATAATAATATCATATTGATTACGTTGTGATATAATAATATCATATTGAACTACTTAGCTCTTTATTTTAAATTGACTGTACTTAAGTACTCACCGCACTACTGAACTATGAACTTACTATCGCGCGGGAAAGTACACTCTCGTTGTTCTCGAGGACTCACTTAGAGGTGGTCCCATAAAACTACCGGTCATCGCGGTCAAGTTGAGCCAAGCCGAGTTAGGCTGTCGCGAGTCGCAAAGCAGTTAAACTAAGTTACGCTGTCGCAAATCGCAAAGCCGTTAATACAAGTGAATTATCATCGAGAAATTATCAATAATTGTGAAAATATAGTCATCCGACAAATTCATAATATATTATTTAGAATACTAACCGTTCCGAAAAAATTACCAATTGAATAAACTCTAAAATTAAGCCTTCTGTTCCTTGTTTCTCGGACTTTTACATAAATTCTGGATCAGAATAATAAAGCTAAAATAGTCTAATTAAATCTAGATTCCCTGGTTTTCACTGAAACCCCCCATTTCCCACATACTTATATGTATATAAAAATTTTTTAAATTGAGGAGTTCAATTCATACAATAGCTGTCAATATAATAAAGTAGGTACCTAATATTTGATATATGTATTTTACTCTTAAAAATACATGTATTATCAAAGTTCGGCTTATATTTAGCTTCTTTCCATAGACGCCCACGCCCTTTGCACAGCCGCATTTTTAAAATTGATTATTTTTACTCGGGTAGTCTCTAGTTTTCAAGGGCACCAAATTGGAAATTGGCAGTGTGGGTAGACCAGTCGCACCCAGCTTCATATTTTTTTAAATTTTGAATTGAAACGCATTGAGAGTAAAATGTCAAGGTCTCCCCACGTTATGGCCTTCGCAGTTTTCATAACGTGGGAAAGTCGAAAGATCTGCACTCGGGCGAAACACAAAGATAGAGTTACATATGTGCATAGTAGTTCCAGCAGACAGCGGCAGTTTTTCTCCGTCTCTGCTGTCCGGTCTTTCGGCGTTTAACTAAATAACAAATGATCATATTGTCAAGATCCGATTTCTGTAATATCTCACTCAATTTTTAATTTTTTGATAGATATGTTCAGGACACTAATCAACTGGGTATCTAGGTGAAACAGAGATACATATGTGTATGTAAAAATTAACTTTTGTCTAACCTTCAAATTTCACGTACATATATGCCAACATAATCTAAACGATGTGGCACAAATTCCCGCAGCCATCTGTTGGTCATCGTTAAACTATTGAAAGAGCTGATTTTAATTTGGTTTTTGTGCTATTACTTTTGTCTAATTTCGGTTTTTTTTTTCAAAACAATCATGTAAAGGAAAAAGTGTTATGCAGTTGACTGCATTTATTGGGGTTGCGTCATACATATTCATATAGATTCATACAGATCTTATCGTCTATCGGGGTTTATTCTTCGAACCTCTACTCTCTTTCATAGCTTAACAACCTCAAAAATGCTATTTCAGACCTTGGTCCGCAGCATCCTTGAATATTGTTCTTCGGTTTGGTCTCCCTTTCACCAAATCAAAGTGGATAAGGTGGAGGGTGTTCAGAGGAAATTCACTCGCTGTCTTCTCAGAATACATAACAAACCTCATATTCCTTATCCTGAGAGACTTTCTATCCTTGACCTACCCTCCCTTGTCAACAGGCGACTTTACCTAGATGAGTGCGTTCTTTACCGCATATATAACGGACTGTTGCATACAACCTTGTCTGAGTGTTTAAGTTTGCGTATGCCGTTGTTCATTAGCAGGAACAATGATGTTTTTAGGCCACCCAGAGCCTTGCTTGAGATATATTTCAATTCGTTTTTGATTCGTTGAAATCACGATAAACTACAGCTTGGTCCTCTGAATTGCACTTTTCATCGCTTTAAATTAGCTGTCATTGACAAAATTAGCATCTGTAGTGGATAGTTTTTCTTGTAATGTTTTATTCTTCGTTAATTTTCTTTTGATATTGACAACTATTGTGTAATTGGGAATTTTATTTTTTCCTGTACAAAGCTTTCTGTTAAATAAATAAATAAATAAATAAATAAATAAATAAATAAATAAATAAATATTCATTCGTATATTAGAATGAGTTGTTTTGAAATTATCGATCTGCGGGATCTAGGCGGGAACGAAATATTTCAATTTCGGGAAAACATTTTATCTCATTTTCAAAGTGAGTTTTTTTAAAGCACCAGCAGCCCAGAGTCAGTATGTCAGTGGGTACTAGCACTGACATATAGATGTCAGTGGGTGCTAGCCAGCAAAGCATAGAAATGCGAGCGCACAATGTTATCCTTATGAGCTCATGCGTGTTGTTATACTGAATGTACGTCGCTACGTTTAGGGTTGCCGGTAGGTCAAATGACCGGGTAATAAAACTACGAATAAAACTGGAGCAATTTTATTTACATTATTTAGCCGACCCGTACACAATGACAATTTTTGGTGTACAAAATTGTGGCAATATTTGTGACAAACTCCCCAGCGGGAAATGGAAGCGCTTCTAAAAAGATTACAGAGCGCTTATTCGGAAGCACTACTCGCTTCGTATTTCTATCTTCATTCATTTCAGAAAGAAGCGCTTCAGCTCTGTTATTTTGGAAGCGCTTCAATTTTGCTACTTTAGAATCGCATTCGATGCCATCTAAATGCATGGATTTATAAGCGCTTCGTATTTCTATCTTCATTCATTTCTTTTTTACACAGACATGTCATCAGAAAGAAGCCCTTCAGTTCTGTTGTTTTGGGAGCGCTTCAGTTTTGTTACTTTAGAATCGCATTCGATGCCATCTAAATGAATGGATCGATAAGCGCTCTTTACTTTTACCCCTATTGAACCCTTATAGAATCACATCGTTGTCCGTCTGTCTGTCAAGACTCTTTTCTTATTGAAGCCGTAAAAAATCAAACTACTAAGTCAACGCAATCAAAATGATACGGCCGTTTATGCTGCATATTTTAACACTCGCAAGAGAATCAAAACCAATGGGGTACTTCCCGCTGACCTAGAATCATGAAATTTGGTAAGAAGCAATGTCTTATAGCGCAAGTAAAGGAAAAAATCCGAAAACCGTAAATTTGTAGTTACATCACAAAAAAAAAAAAAATTTTACAGAACGCTATTGCCGGCCGGGCGACTGTCCCACTACCGGTCGTGTCCTATAACGGGTGAACCTCCCCTATATAATATATATGCATGTTTGTATGGCTTACTGGCGCATAAAAAAAAATAAATAAGCCCAATTAATTCTTTTAAAAACTTAATTTTTTTAAATATAATTATATCCGTTTTGAACATACATAAAGAATAATTCAAGTATATAATTAAAAACATTATTTTTTTTTGCGGCAGTTAGCACAAGCGATGCAGTACATGCGCTCAAACGACGTCAGTCACTTCGATCTTAAACCACGGAATTTGCTTTTGAATTAAAAACATTATTTTTTTTGCCATAAAACTTGTTTTTATAAAATCGATTTTTGGCTAACCTGAAACCAGTCTTCATGGCTGCTGAATAGTTGATGAACCCAAAAGTCTCACTTTTGACTGCATCTGTTTGTAAATTCATTTAATTTGTATTTAAATAATATAAGCTGCAAATTAAATTACCGTACACAAACTTTTTAAATAATTTTGTGTCTCTAATGGGAATTTTCTTCTGCATACCGTCCCAATTAACTTTCATTAAAAAGTCCTCCTCGAAAAATAAATGAAGACATTTTGAAATTGGTGCACTTCCAACTATTTCCTTAATGTATATGATCTACAGAAAGAGGAAAAAATACATTTACTTTTGGAACTCAGAATAAGTTGTAGCTTTTGATCTTACCACGTCTTCTTCACAAATATCTGCGTTTATTTTTTTTTTCTATTTCCTCGAGGTGAGCTTCATCTCTAATAGGAAATATATCAAAGTGTTTGTGCAGCGGGAAAAAATTTATTTACTAGTTTTTCCGTTAGCACGGTGAGTTTTGCCAATATTTGATTTGCGATTGGTCTTCCATTGCGCGTTGCATCTTTCTAATTGTTTTGCCTTGCTCATCCAATTTATCCATCATATTTATATGCAGGGGATCTAAAGTAACAAATTATAGAAATACCCGGATGAAACATTCGATTCAGTTCCTAAATAGGGATGTGTTCACGATTTTTTGTAATTGCTACTTTATCGCAAATGGTTCAAAGGAACGATTGTCTTCACAACAGAAAATACAACAAATCGTGAATACCCATAACGTAAAATAGACAAATATTCTTCATAAGGTACTGATCTTACTTTCATCGCTGCTTTCAGGAGCGCCTAAAGTTGCATTGCAACGATGTACTGGAACGGGTTTGAAATTTGCTGTGCCAAACTGTTTCTTCATAGGCTGCATGTTTGCATAGAATGAAATTGCTGGGTAGGCCTTGAACGAAATTTTTTTACATTTCTCAAATACAGTGATGAAGCATAGGGATGGCTACTAAAGAGTTGCTATATGGTAAGCAAACAAGTTTACATAAAACATCTGATATTTTATATAGCTGACTATCATTGCTGAGGTCGCTTATTAGAGTTATTCCTAAAGCTTGCGAAGAGTCCAAGGGTTCATTAAAAAAGTTACTGACCCTTAAAAATTGTGAACCAATAATGAATTCTTCGTTCAAATTTTTGGTGAATCCTATTACTTTTATGGGAATGCTTGATATAGCAGTAGTTGTCTGGAAATGTACAACTTAAGAAAAATAGGTCAAAGTAATAGTTTCTATAAACCGGCGAACTTTTAATTCCACATTTTGTTATCCCTTTTTTATTTAATCCAAACTTTTTAGTGCGGTTTTCTCCCAGTTTCCCATGTTCAATTGTGCGGTTGTATATTTGTTCCAGTATTTTTGTAGGCTGTCGTATATCCCTTTTTAATTCCTGCATAAAATTTTCAAACTTAAAAGCAGAAAAGTTATCTACATTTCCAAATTGTTCTACGCAATGAGGTAAATGAAGTAGGCTGTTTATATTATAACTCAGTTTATCTTCTCCATAGAGAAACATAAAATTATTGACAAATGTCTCCAAAAGTTCAGTGGCACACTTTAGATTTTGCTGACAGCTTTTAGGACATGAAACTAATCTATAAGCAGCGTGGAGAAGTAGGAAGTGCAAATACAAATCTTCGTCAATAGCATCCTTAAAAAGAACAATTCCAGTGTACAATATGAGCTGCCGAAATTCTGTTGCCTTGAATCTACACATCTCCTCTAGACTACGAGGTTTTCGGCAGAACTCTTTTGGAATATAACTACCAAATGAAAGAAATTTTCTATCTAATTGTTCCTTATCTTCTTTGCTTAGATTCTTTCTTAAATGATTGCCCTTCCAGATGCTAGTTATAATCTTCTTTGCCACACCAAGGTCTATGAGATGCATAACATCTAAGGGGAACTGTGAGATCATCCGAATGTTAATTTCTTCTAAAATATGGTTATTATTCCAGAAGAATTGTTTATGTTGCGTTTTGTCTTTTCTATTTGTATAGTCATCATCTGTTCGCAATTGACCCACCGTTGAAGAGTATGCTAATGTCTTATTTTTTTTAATTCCCTTTTGTGTACATTTTGAGCAGCCACTACTCGAAGTATGTCCAACTGTTCCAGTAACAAACGCTCTTGCGGGAGTATCAGTGACAAAAAGTCTTATTTTAGGAAAACATGTTTTCTTATTTATTATTAATCCCTCCACACTCAGGTGCTTAATTTCTCTGACGAATTCAAAGAGATATTCGTTAATATTTTCTGGTTTTTTAGTTCCAGCGTACGCACCGATTAAAAAAGGCTTTATGCTTGGTTCACCGGAAATACTTCCTAATATTGGCCACAGCGCTACCTGCGAGCTTTTAAATAATGGCAATCCATCAATTCCAATATCGATTAACAGTGTTGAGTCAGGTAACAAAGAGTCCGATAAATCCAAATTTAAAATTTTTAAGGATTCTTCAAGACCGAAATGGAAGTATTGACCTGGGTGGAGCTGAATTACTTTGATTTGTTTATCTTTGATACCAAGTAAAGTTTTCTTTGATGTTGGTACATTTAAGTCAGCCTTTTTTAAAATTCTTCAAAAGATCTTCGCAAGCTGTTCTCGATATGCAATGTTGGATGCACCAGTCTCTGAGATTATTACGTAAAGTAATTGTTTTGTTTGATTGCTGGCATTCTCGTTTGTTTTTATCGGCTAAAATCTCATTGTCAGAACTTCCTTCATTGTCATTTCTAACTGTTTCGCTTCCAGATAGGACTTCACATATATCATATTCATTCGGAACATTTTCTACAACCTTGTCTTCAGTATTTTGCTCCTTCTTAGGCAATTGGATTTCCTTCAATATCAATCGTTTCAAGTGTCTTTTGCTGATCCCAGGAAGTCGATTACTCATATTTACAATGATATTCTGGCAGAAGGAAAAAAGCATCTAATGAAACTTTAACAATATTGGATTACGGAATTGTGCATATACCATAAGGTCGAAAAATTGTTATTTATTGACAAACGCATTGCATTTCAACTAAATGATAAAAATTGATTTGCTTATTTATATTATATATTTATAACCATGATTTGTTAATTTATTTTATATATATAAACAAATTTAATCTTGGGGAGGTGGGTATGGCAAATTCAATTAGAATAATTTAGAGAAATAACGAACTTTGATACATGTTAGTGTGCAAAACTATAGCAATATTTTTGTTGCCTCGCTAGTACTTCGTTTGGTTTACCTCATTTTGAATAACCTCAACCCACCTTTGTGATATTGAAACTATTAAATTCATAATAATATAATAAGGTTTTCCATTCTTTTTTAAACTAATGGCAAGTTTTGTTAACGGAAACGCTGGCTTGAGACTCCCCGTTTAAAGACGCTCAAGAAATTTTCAATAAGATTCTAATATGAAATCGTACTTACTTATATCCTGGATACTAAAATTTCACTTTTCACTTTTATTCGTACTCAAACTCGACTAAACGTCTAAAACGCAAGCACAAGACTAACTTTAAAAGCAAAAAAACGCAGGAACAGAAACAATCCCGTTATTTTCTCAAAATGCGAAATAAACAGAATGTGTGCTCCCAGCAGATATGAGTTAGAAGCGCTTTTTCTGCGAGGATCATGAAATCGTACATAGAACACGAGTGCGCTTCCAGAGAGGTATGAGTTAGAAGCACATTTTTTCTGCTTCATTCGGAAGCGCTTGACTAATTTCCCGCTGGGTCTGTTCATACGCCATTTTATCCATAAACGGTGTTGGTTTTCATTTCTAGAGCGGCATTTAAATTCAAGAAAGAAATTGCTACTCCGCAATCTACTGTTGGAGCAATTCGTCTTCATGGAAAAATTAAAGGCAAAAAATATTTCCCACGGTTTTGGGACGGTTTTAAATTTGTACGCAAAGTTGGCCACACACGATCAATCTTATGTTTGTTCGCATGTTTGTACGTCAAAAACAGTCCCGTGTGTGGCCGGCTATTGAGAGGGCAATCCTTTCTTAAAAAGACATATAAAAATAAAGTGGTTATTTATCAAACTATAAAGATAAAGATATTAGTATATATTTCAAAAAATCATTTATCAACGCATCGCAACAACAATTTTTGCAAAAATTAATTATTGCACGACAAAAATTTATTGTATTGTGTATTGGAAATATATGTATTTTTAAATATACATATAATACATTTTTGAGTTGCAACAATTGCTGATTCTGAGGAAGCAACTAGAAATAATGATGTTCACAACTTTTATTAACCAAAATTGTTTTTTTTCTGGAAAAGCTGTTTTGGAGCAACCAACAACATAAATAGTTTTATAATATTCGATAAATATGCGAGAAATTGCGAACAAAATTCTCTCTTTTTTTATTGCAAGTATTCTATAGGTAGGGGAGCGAGGGGCTTACTGTAACAGTTTTCAGAAAAACGAATATATCTTGAGATCCATCGGTTAAATTACTACTAAATAAACACAGATTGATACTATAACTTTTCCTCTATCAATCAAGTAAAAAGAATATCATAACTATCGGGTAAGCATAATTTTACGTTACATCCGCTCACTGCGTGGTCTAGCGGGACACTAGCTATGACGACATGATGTGGCGCCATATAAAGGTATGATTGAATGAAAGAAATAGGTTAATAAAGTTAAAGTCTCTGGTGAAAGAGTCTGTTATTACTTACCCTTTTACACAAGCCCCTCGCTCCCCTATAAACAAATAATAAACTTTTTGATAGGAAGAATTCCGAAATTGGGGGTACAATTTTATTAAAATAATATTAAGGGTTCTCAAATCTCCCTGGCTTCCGAGTTCCGAATTTTTTCGCTCATTCCTAGAATTTATTACGAAGAAATAAAGAAATCGCCAAAGAAGTTTCACTTCCGAGTTACACGCGCTCTTGTTTTTAGATGAGTAATCCACTTTTTTAGGGGGAACAACACTTTGAGGAGTCAAACAAATTTCAAAATTTTGAAATCATTTTCTCAGGTATAGGTAACAAATAATACCTTGGACACAGTATCTATTGCAACCATCATAATAGCAAATATTAAAATGACGGTGTGACACACTAGACTTTAGCATAGTAAGCGTACTTTTGGATGAAAAAATTGCCTGTGTCGTCCTCCATCCAAGTACTATTCGCGTACTTTGCTGTTGAACTTCGGTGTTCAGACGAAGCGTATTCCCTATCGTGAGCAAAATTTGTATGAAAATTTTTTAAAAAATTTGTTCGCTGTTCGCGCCCAGATGGCGCTGAACCGTGATTTGCGCAAAATGACGGTGTTTTGCCGTCCTTTTGAGCAGTCATATGAGCCATCATAAAGACGGTTTTTTGGCGTCATAATGACGGGTAGTGTGTCCAAGGTATTATTTAGGGATCGAGTAAATGACATTTTATTATTTATGTATTCGACTTGCTTAATACTTAATTTTTGTTAAAAAATATTTTAAATGCACATAGTTATGAGCCACGATATAATGATCAGAATCAGAATTAAATCGGAAAATACAAAAATAAAAATTTATCAATATCTTTATGTATTGTGGATGAATATGTGTTTTAACCCTTTAATGCATGGTTTTTATTTTTATTCATAAAAAATATTTTGTTACATATTTATAATATATGCGAAGAATATATAAGAAAAAATACTTGTTTAATTTCAATATTATTTTAATACAATATCAGGTATGTTGTAGATCTGCAACACTATGCATTTACGTTAAAATCTTTAAAGCAATTATTGGTCTTATTATAGCAAAGTATAACAGCACATTTTTCGCATTTAGTTTGCGTCTATTTCTGACGTGAACAAGTAGGAAAAAAAATGTGGGATGTTGATAACTGCATTATTACAATATGTAAATCAGAGATTTCCAATTTCAAAGGAAAGGAATTTTGGTTTCTGGAAGTTCTGGGAGCTGATTCAACTGCTTCTAATAGTAAGTCTTCTTCTGAATCTTGAGCAAGGGGGCAGTCTTTCTCCTCCGGGAAGTCGGAGAATTGTCTTCGGGGCAGAAGGTATTCTTCATCATCATCGTCTGATCTCTCACCATCAATTTTGGATAAATTTCCATCAAACTCCGCCAGAAATCTTTCTATATCCTGATTTTTGAGACCTTGAATCCAAAATAGTAACTCATATTATGTCGCAGCTTCGACATGAATGCTGAAAAGGTAAGAAGCATATAACAGAAGAAAAGATAAACAAACCTAAATCCTGATTCCTCTAGTCAATTTAACAATGACAATAACAAAGAGCTGTCATTTGACAGCAATCATTTACATATCTCTATTGCATACAAAGCGAAATCTGCATTTCATAAAGAGCAATTCGTCAAAATTTGAATTAAACTGCAGTAACTCTTGCCGACTAAAAATTTTTGAATTTGACCGCAGTAGTCCTTGCAATTATCGCCCAAATATTAGTATAAAAGGGGGCATAGAACAGGAGTTTTTCATTCTGAAGGCCCGAGCCCATACAGCGCGACAACGGCAAGCGACAACGGTAAGCTTAAAGTTTCCAAAGTTTTTTACGTCCGGAAAAAGGAGAGTGCGCCCATTGAAACGCGGAAGTGAGCGCGACAAACTTTACTTATGGGTTCAGGCCCCTGAACTGCTAGCTTAGGGCCAAACCTTTTAGGCAAATCAGGCCAATTAAAATTATCAAAAATCCTGCGCAATTATGTTTAAGCACAACTAAATAACAAATAATAATAATAAAAATAATTGCCAAGAAACGGTTTCTGTTATATCTGCAATATTTTAACATTTCAACGTGTTTTCAAAGCTTAAAAGTTTTCGCTGACGAAGCTTTGCAAGTTCTCGTTGTCGCGTGCAGTAAGGAACAAAAGTTAAGAAATGTTCAACTTTCCTGCGCGACATGCGACTACGCCGCGCGTCGCTATGGGTGCAGCCCCATAAGAAAGCATGTATTTCAACTTTTCCGCTGTCGTTGTCGCGCTGTATGGGCGCGGGCCTTGATTCCGATTGTCATCGGTGTAGGTCTTCACCATAGCGGCGGCTGTTTGAATTAGAGTCTAGGCATATTTCAACCGCCAAATTACCGTATATTGCTTGTAGGTTTGCACCGCAAGTCGTATAAATAACATTGAATTACGATTCCAGGGATGTTCGGGTGCAGGTTTCCACCGCATTTTAGCATTTTTGGAAGAGTCTAGGCAGGTATTCACCGTAACACATACACACATTGGCAATCTTTTTTAGGTTTTCACCGAAAAATATTGTTAATGATACACTGTTTAGGGACTGCAGACATTGGCGGTATTAACCCCATTCAATAATTAATTTGGTTATTTCATAAACTATTTGTTCTATTTTCAGACTATAGGGAGAAGAAATTAATTTTAAACTTCTTAAACTTACCTTTTTCTACTTTGAATTGTATAATTGCTTAGTTTTTTTTATTAATTATGAACTGTGTATTATCCCTGTTTTTGTATAATTTTGTATATGTTGATCATAAACAAGCGTCTATTAAAACCGTAGATCCTAGATCCAACCCTTACCAGTACATTTGTATACCTATTGAAATTCATATTAAAACTATAAGAGGGTTTAATTAAGTTCTTGAACTAGGTATATATTATTTTTATTTTTAAGACTCTTGTTTTGTGAAAATGGACTTGAAAAGCAGTAATTATGAAAACTGTGAAAATTGGTTACGTATGTACATAAGACCAAATTCATAACGTGCCAAAAGTTCGCCTGGATTGTCCCTTAAGACTGAATTAAAAGTCTTTAAATGTTTAATTTTTATCTCAAAATGTAGCTTACCTTGTTCATCCCTGTTCCCTTCATTTATTTTAGATCTAGAACTAAACTCTGACCTATGGGACAAACCAAAGAAAAGCCTAGTATGTACACATAGTAAGTACTGACAAATTGTGGCTTTCCCTTAGAATTATTATATTGTGATCAATGTTTTTCCTGATGGAGTAACCCAATAAGCGGCTCTAGACCTAGACGCTAATATTTTGAAGAAAATATTTCACTGGAACCAGTTGGGATTTTTTTTTTTTCACATCGGAAGACTTTTCTTTAAAACTGCAGTCGAATCCAAACCTGCGTTCTGAAGTTATTCGTCGTAGAATGATTCAACACTATTTTCTGAATTAAACTCCTGTATGAGACAGTTCATTGTCGATTGCGGTTTTGAGGCGGTTTTCAGGGTGAAAGATCGATTTTAGTGGGGGTCTCTAAACAAGCGGTGATAAAATCAATTGGCACACCCCCGTTTTCACAATTACGTTATGAAATAATTAATTGTTTTGTGAAAGCATCAAATTGTCTGTGCTTATACCAAAATTGTAAAGTATGCAGTGGTAACTTGCTATAATAAAATATTGAACATTATTCCACAGTTGCATCAAATTTCTGGAATTGATTTTACATACATTGTATTATATGCACCTGTTAAAAGCATAGAAAACTAAGCACGTAATGGTTGTAAGCCGGATTGAACGTACCACATTTTCTGATGCGTTCATAGTCGCATCGCTGTGTTAGAGTGGTTCACCGAAACAGGCACAAATATATGGAAATTATAAGATGGATATTTCAAAAACTAATAATAATAAAAATAATAGCTTCCCTGTCAGTTTACATATATTTCTATGGTTCAAAGAAAAGAATCTGTTGTTGTAGAAGTAAATAACAACTAAATTTGTGTCTGTATTTACATATGTTGAAATGAAAAATTTTTCCTAAATTAAATTAAATTAATTAAATGTAGGAAAATTACAAAACTATAATTTCGATAATAACAAGCAAACTCAGTTTACATAGAAATATACATTACTAAGCATCTTATATCTTATTATTATCAGATATGTAACTCCCAAAACACATAAATAATTTACATATGTATGTGTTTATACAGTTTGTTTTTTAATTGCATATAATTTCTAAATTTAAAATAAAAAAATATGTATATATGAACTTAAATAAATTATAAATTTTCTGCTCTAAGATCAAGAAGATCAAGAAATATGTATTATGAGTCCCAAGAAATTTTCTAAGTTTAAGTCTCAGTAGATATGTATGCCTACTTTTTATTACGGACAATGTGAAATTTTCAAGTAGGAAATACTCGAGGATTCCTGTGGAAGTCTCAAGTATTGTTATACGATACTAGAATATTTTCTGAAAGGTAACACCAGATGACACCGGAATATGCTTAAATATACTTTGGAATACTGCAACGGTTTTTGGAATACAATGGGAGATGCTGGGATACTAAGCAATTTTATCTCGTTTTGGGTGTTGTTATATTATAAGACAATAAATACATATGTACGAATATATGTTATTATTTAATTTAAAAATTGTATTTTATGGTGTTTTATGCCCGCACATGGCCTAATTGCTTTGACTTTCATTTAATGGAATTATAAACAAATTCAAAGGATAAAAATACAAATAATTCCATTAGGATAGTAATATAACTAACTGATTTATATGCTCCTTTGAAAAAAAAAAACACTGCTAAATAGCCATCTCTGCCATCATCAGCCCTTGTTTATAATTTAAAAGCTAGCCACATTCTAAAAATCGAATTTTCAACAATTTCCTTAATTAAAATGATAATTTCCTTAAAACGAATTTCTCATCCTGCCAGCATAATTGTGAGGATATACAAAATTTGAAAATTGCTGGTAGCTTAATGAATTTATGTAAAAAAAAATCGCAATATCAAAAATTGCATTTCCGTCAACCAAAATTTATTCGGGTCGTAATTAAGCTGACGCTCCGATTAAAAAATATATGAGCAGCAGAAAAGGAGAGTGAATTAAAAATTTGTCTCTGGTCAACGTACAACATTTTATAAAAGCGAAATGCAATTTTTGTGCAATTCATGAATTGAAGTAATGGCAACATTTTCATTAAAGAAAAAAGTTTGTTCTCGTAAGTGTTCTTAGGACAGTTTATGATTTACAAAAATTATGTTATCTGAATCTGAGCGTAATCAGTACTTGGGGGAGAAATACTGGTCACTCATCAAATGATGTCTTTCAATATTGGGCACTCACTCCAGAAAACTCCATAAAAAGCTAATGACTTATAAGGAAGATGTATATATTTATGTACACACAGAAAAATTTTGGGTTAATTTTTAATATAATAAAAATGGGATTACATATATGACCGAATCTTTTTTTTATTACATTTTAAGTTTGTCCAAAGATTAGATTTACAGTTTAAGCATTCGAAGAATTAGGTTTTAATATTTGAAAATAATTAAGTTTTAATCAAAAACTGGGAGTATATTCTAAGCTTTAAAAGTATTAATTCTATGCATTCTCAGTGTAAAATTTAATGTGAATATTACTTAAATTTTATTTCTAGATATATTAGCTGAATTTTTTTCACTCATCCGGATCAGAAAAATTTTGTATTGAGTTAAAAATTAAAAGTGATATATGTACATATGTAGTTATGATTTAAGGTCTCTCAAAAATCTATGAAGTTGCCATGAGTTGGTACTCATAGAAAATGGTAAAATTAAACCAGTTTTTCGGTTAAAGTTTTTACGATTAGTTTACGGTACAGCCCAAGGCAATTCGATGGATTTTTTAAAAACCTTAAATCATAACTACATGTGTACGTATATCAGTTTTAATTTTCAACTCAATACAAAATCTTTCTGATCCGGATGGGTGAAAAAAATTCAACTCAAAATATGTAGATTGTACGTGTAGGAAATTAAAGACCAGATAAGTGAGTAAACGGTTTATTTACTATATAGATACATAGGTACTGTATTTAAAATTCAGAAAAACATTTATCTCTTATAATATACAGTTTATCGTTTTTCCTCGATATTTTTTTTTCAAAACTATCCTTAATTTTTAGACCATACAAATTAATATATGAGTAAGTTGTTGTTGATTGTAATTCGTAAGAGTTATGAAAAACATCAAATTTATGTTCCTACATCTTTAATAGAAAATAGATATCTTCAGATATTTCCAAAATCGTCTCTATTTCACGAAAATACCCATTGTAAAAAATAAAAAAATTTGGTAGGTATGTGTTGTTAATTACAGAACTAGTGGCAATTAAAGATGGTCCCATACAAGCATTCATTCGTGAAAGCACAGCAGGAGAATTGTATTTGCATGAATTATCAATTGTCCGATCTTAGATATACTCAAATATTAGAAACACATTCTCTTATATAGTGACTTTAAAAAAAGTCCTTAACATTAAATTAGAAAAATTATAATCTGCTACCGTACCTGTCTTAAGAACAGCTTTCAGCCCAAATTGGTTGGATGTAAAGGCACTCAAAACCTCTAGAAAGATCCCCTCTGGAATACAGTAGCCGTCTTGATCTTCAAAATAGGAAAACTCATCCAGACCAAAATTGAATGCTGTCATAGCTAAGATTAATAATGTTTGAGTATTTAACTGTACACTAGCTCAATAAGTTACCTGCTTCAACAAAGTTAGAATAAGCCAATCCAGCTTGGTCACCTTTTACAAGAACGTATTTGTTTTTCATTTTTCGCTGAAATTCTGGCAAAATATGTTGTCACATTGACACTGAAGTAAATGACACAAAAACACTTTTAATACTGCACCAAGAACTTTTTTACGTACAATAAGTATGAAAACTTGATAAAATGAAACATTTAATAAGAGCAAGAGAAGTGTGTTTTTGGAAACCGCAAGAACGCGTCTTTGCACTAAAAAACCTCTGCGCAGAATGACGAAATAACGAAAATGCGCATTTGCTAATGGATTTACCTCTAATTTGGAATAGATTTTAATTTTGGCCTGGAGTAAATTGTAAATTTAATCCTCCCTAGGATTACATATTAACATAGCCAAATAAAAATATAGATAACCCCCTTCGAACAAGCAAAACGCGACCAAAAATTCTGAGAGCTCCACAGCGATGCCTCCACATGTGCGATGGCATCCGACGAGTTCGGTGAAGGAGAAGTCGCATTTGTTCGGCGCGCGATGCTTTTCTTGTGGGCATGCGATGCTGTGCACGGCCTGCTGCGGCGGCGCTGGCCCTGCGGTGGGCTTGTTTACTTCGCTGCTGTTCTGCGCAAGGGGTTTGTTTTGTGGGTTTGTTCTACCGTGAAGCGCGAGGGGATTGAATTTTTCTAGGAATCCTCGGAGTTGCGGGCTCTGCTCAATCAAGGAATGAAATTCCCACGGGCAGAAGGCATACGGACAGATTCATAAGTTTGAAGTTTAAATTATCTAACAAAATTCAGATTTTTTCGTTTGGTGTCTTTCATTGCCTTAAGGAATTATTAAAACAATAATGGCTATTCTTTCAAAATTTTGATTTGATAAAGATTTATTTTTGATGGATTAGAAAGAGTTAATTAAATTCATATAGTTGTTAGCTTAAAGAAAAGTAGAGAAATCTTTATGCATACAGGAATAAGGTGTGCAAAATGTAAAAAAGATATGAACAACTAAATTTATATAAAAAGCAGTCGGTTTTGCAACGTTAATTGACGCTCATCTGCACGAGCACTACAATTTTTCTCTACTTGCACCAACTCTTTCTAATCCATCAAAAATAAATCTTTATCAAATCAAAATTTTGAAAGAATAGCCATTATTGTTTTAATAATTCCTTAAGGCAATGAAAAACACCGAACGAAAAATCTGAATTTCGTTAGATAATTCAAACTTCAAACTTATGAATCTGTCCGTATGCCTTCTGCCCGTGGGAATTTCATTCCTTGATTGAGCAGAGCCCGCAACTCCGAGGATTCCTAGAAAAATTCAATCCCCTCGCGCTTCACGGTAGAACAAACCCACAAAACAAACCCCTTGCGCAGAACAGCAGCGAAGTAAACAAGCCCACCGCAGGGCCAGCGCCGCCGCAGCAGGCCGTGCACAGCATCGCATGCCCACAAGAAAAGCATCGCGCGCCGAACAAATGCGAGTTCTCCTTCGCCGAACTCGTCGGATGCCATCGCACATGTGGAGGCATCGCTGTGGAGCTCTCAGAATTTTTGGTCGCGTTTTGCTTGTTTGAAGTGGGTTATCTATATTTTTATTTGTCTATGATATTAATAACAGGCGAGAGTAAAAGACGATTTTAATACTTAAGTGGAGTATTTTTTACTCCTTAAAAGCATTAAATAATGCATTTACGCCTGTATGCATTAAATATTAATCTTATTTTTTATTAAAATTGTTGTAATCTTTTTAAAAGAGTAAAATTTAATACCGAAATAAATTAAAATTAATTTTAATCCAGATCGAGGCTTAGAATATTATCCCCAAATTTTTCTATGTGTATATAATATTGTATAATCCATATCACCCCGATGTATGTTCCGCGATTTTCTTACTTTTCGAGTTATGATTTTTTTAATGGATTTTTGTAAAGCTTAGCACGGATCGGCTTCAAATTATTTTATTTTAATTTGTAGATGGTCTTTTCGAGATATTTTTTTTCTTCACTCATTCTTAATTACTTGTACCTTTACGCATAAAATAATTAGTTTCCTAACATTAATGTAAGCTACAAAATGTTGGATCTAAAATTGAGAATTTACGTTCGAGCGAGGCAGAATTGAATTGTCAACTTTAAATTAAAAATCTAAAAAGGCAATTCCTTAGTTCCTGCGTAACTTTAAAAACTGTGCTAGACTTTAAGCGATCATAATAATACACAAAAAGTAGTACTTCATATGCTATTATTCTTTGAAATGAACCTTCGATGATATTGAGGTTGAAATGTCCTAAGATAAATAGTACTTTCATTAAAAAAATAAATTATTGCATATTTCATCTTTCCTAAGGCTAATTATTATAGAAAGTATGTAAACTAACAAAAAATAACTGTAGGAAAGGTAAGACATTTTAAATTTTATTTAATGTTATTGCAGTGTTGATTTAAAAAATGTTTAAAGTTAGTTTAATAAAGTTACTTATTTTGATTCTCGTTTATATTTTTTATATTTTTATTTGCTAAATTTTATTTCTTTTATAAAATTTAATTGATTATTAATTATTTTCAGCCAAAAATTTCCTTTTTTATTTCTTAAAAACGTCATTAAAAACAATAATGAAATTTATTTTCATTCGCCTATTACGATTGTTTATATCAATCCTGGTTGCTTGGTTGTTCCTTTTAGGGCCAATTTTTCAATCCTCAGATAAATTTATTCGTCGGATAAAATTGTCCCAAAAATCAAAGTAGCTTTGATTTAAATTAGCTATCAGACGGTTAAATTTATCGGCTCCTTTAATCCGAAGATAGGACTACTATTCGCCAGTTAATTTTGACAAATAGAGTGAAAAATAATTTTTCTTCACGGCCAAGTTGATTTCCTATCCGAAGAATACATTTATCTGACGATTGAAAAATTGGCCCTTAGTCTCCCCAAAATAAAAATTATCGGTTGATAACGATATAAATGGACGGTATGGAATTTTGGTGTAAAGTGGCTAAAGTGGATTTTTGGTCTTGGTTTAATATGTTGAGTCATGCCGATTTGTGGCTTTTGAGGATGTTGAAATATGCTGATTTGCGGCTGTTGAAAATGTCTCGGTAGATATGCGATACTTTGAACTATTGTTGAAAATTTGTAGTTGTGTTTGGTCTTAACATTTTTCTTCATAGTTATGCAGTTGTCCTTGATATTATTATTTATTATTAGCTAAAGGGTTACCCTTATGGTAGGCATTGCGACCAACCGGTCTTTTGTGCCAAAACCCCGTTAGTGGAGCAGACGATCCGCCACGCTAAGGTAGGCCAGAAGGTCGCCCACAGAAGAATTACGGACCTCGGCCGAGCTTAGGAGCTCCTTACCGAGGGTCCTACTTCTAATCCGTGCAAGAGCCGGACAGTCACACAGGATGTGAGCTGTTGTTTCCTCGTCCTCTAGACAGAGTCGACATTCTGTCTCAACTGACAGATCTAATTTATTAAGGTGGTGTTGGTGTCTAACCACATGATGGCCAGATAAGTAACCCACCAGCAGCCTGAGATCGCTTTTACTCAAATCGTTGGTGTTGGTATATAAAAAGCTCCTTAGCTTATCGTAACCCCGGAGCATTATTCCAATATAGGATTTGCATTTTCTTAACCCATCCGTCCACCACATTTTTGGCTGTAGACCAACCAATGCTGCAGTAATGTAGGGTTCAGGGCTTTGGTACCTATTAGATGATCCCTCTCTGGCCAGTTCATCAGCAATCTCATTTCCTCCAACGCCTGAGTGCCCCGGTACCCAAACAAGTGTGAATCTGTTAGAGGCGACCAAGTGTTGGAGACAGTCAAAGCACTCTTTGACGAGTCTTGAACGCAAACTCCACGAAGAGAGCGCCCTGATTGCTGCTTGGCTATCAGAGAATATATTGATTTTTGCCCCTTTAAGACCTTTGTCTAGGTTTAGCTGGGCACAAGTTTTGATGGCAAGGACTTCGGCCTGGAAGACGTTGGGCAATTTGTCCAGTGCAATCGAGGCCATTGGGTCCTTGATAAGGATGAGAAGAAGTTACGAGGGGCGTTCAATGTATTCTCGGTATCGGGGTGATTTGATATTATTGTCAGTAATTAAAATATATCATTAGCTAACAACTTTACCTGAGGGTATTCATATAAAATTTCAGGTTGATAACTTCATTAGTTTGTTTGCGACCTCCAGTCAAAGACGACGAAAATGACTGACGCGATAATGTTGAAGAGGAGTGCTGCTTCTTCACGACAACCCGGTGCGTTGGCTCTCCAAGGCTCTCCAAGGCTGCTGTACGAGAGTGCGGGTTCGAGGAAATTAACCACAAACCCTAGAGCCCAGACCTGACCCCCAGTGACTACTTTTTATTCCCAAATTTAAAAAAAAAAACCTCCGGGGAAAGCGATTTGCTGACGATAATGAGTTCACGTCCGCTGTAAATGAGCATTTTTCGGGCCGAGAAGCAAATTATTTTTTTAAGGGAATAGAAAAACTAATTTCGCGATCAAACAAATGTATTGATATCATGGGAGACTATATTGAAAAATAAATTGTTTTCAAGGTTTTATCTTTTTTCTAACATACCCATATCGAGAATACATTGAACGTATCGTTTTAATGATGAAATTTCCACTTTTGGTTAGGATATATTCTCTTTTTTCCAGTATTGCAAAAAATTGTTTGACTCTTTTAGAGCCACAATTAAATTGGTTATTGTTTATTGTTGTCGGGTTGTCCTCGGGATCACCAGTTTGTAGTTTGTAGATTTAAAGAATTTTTATAGTTTATTTATTTATTTATTTATTTTTTATTTACCGAAAACGGTAGAGCTGTTAGCCTTATGCAGCATTCTGGTAAAGGGCTCAAAGTGACCGTAATTAGTACGATAACTTTCGAGGCGAAATGTGGGAAAATATCTAACGTTCTGAGGGTCAGTCTTAAGGGATATGCGGTGAAGGAACTCGGGACAGTCAATGGAACCAGAGAGGACTTGGTGGAAGAAGATAGTGTCGGCGACATCATGACGCGACGTAGGGAAATAGGCTGAAGATTGATAAGTTGAAGGCGACTTTCATATGGAGGGAGGTTGAGTTAGTCTGTCCAAGGAAGGTCACGCAACGCGAAACGAATGAATCTGCGTTGGACTGATTTAATTCTGTTGAAGATGGTAGATTGGGAAACTTAAATTGATAATAAGATTTAATTGTTTTATTTTTCGTCCCAAAATTTGTTTTCTTATTAATTGGCAATTGTGAACAATTGGACTGAATAGCGTCCCCAAAAATTTTCTAGCCACACTTTCCTTAAAGAAAGAAAACTTGGATTCTTGCAGCTCTCCACACAATCCACGAACTTTACAGTCATTTACATGACGCTGAGCAATAGTGATAGCATTCTTGGCGCCTCCACCAGGTCGGGAACAATGAGATGGGATATATGTCCTTTGTCACCGCAATGGAAACAAACAATGGGTTTCTTATCACTACATATTTAATATTCTTCTTACTGAACTCGATCCTGCAGTCTTTCGACAATCTACATGTACAGCTTTGGAAATATTGGCATTGGTACATTTTCATCTAACATAATCTCTAAACCAAAGTACAATGAAACAGACTCAAAATAAGATATACTCGTATGTACTACAATTTTCCAAATCACGATGGACATACCTTGATATTTTTCCATAAAAACTTTTTGTTGCACAAAAGCTATGCGCTTCAAAGCGGGCGGACCGAACGAGTTCCGTGACGCGAGCTGGAACGCCGCGGAAGCGCTTATGTTGAAATGCCAATATTGTATGAAGGGTGCGCTTTGGGCCCTCTTTCCCTATGTGATTAAACTTATTATTTATTGATTTAAATGTTTGCTATTTATTTATACATCGTTAAATACCGTAATTGTTTTTCTAATTTGAATATGATTGTTTTCTTCGAAAACTTGTGATTTCAGCGATTTAAAAAAATGGTTAAATTTCCCAGGGAGATCAATATTTTTAATTTTAATTTATGATTTGGTAGTATATTCTAGAATAGGACTAATTACAATTACGTCTTTAAACGCGGCATACATAAATAAATGGGTGGCAAACGAAAAGAAAGAAGTGTTTCTCTAATATACAAGTTTTCTAGTTACGCTAAGCTTGGCTGATGCTAGTGGACAGGTCAAAAGCTGTGCCAATCTCAGCACCCGTGAGGAATAATTTGCTACTGGAAATATCTCTGGTTGGATAGACGTTTTCCATTTTATGTAACTTTTTAAATGCTGGTTAATGAATTTTTCTCTCGCTGCTTTCCATTTGTCGCACGATAATGTTCCGGGATAGGGAAGTGGACGCCCGATTGTGCAGTGCTGGGATAACTCCTGCTGTTGCTGATGATGCTGGACCAAAGCTGCTCTGAAGTCTCGCCGGGCTGGAACCGTCCGAGAAACATAATGGAAGCCAATGAAAACACCGCCAGTGCTAGTAAAAATAAAGCAAATACAAGTCAAAATGAGTCTTAATGGTACATTTTGCCGCGAGGATGTGATAGGGTTGCAGGGATTCTGCGACGATGCAAATCATAAAGCAACAACAATAGGGTGGGTCACGTGTTGCCATTTAGCTGCGGACGTGCGGAACGAGCCCATTTAGCGCTATTCTGGTGTAGCATAAAATGTTGAAAAAATTCTTGCTGTGAATTCCCCTGGAAGGGAGCATTTGGCGCCCAGCTGTAATTCAGTATAAAAAAAAGCACAACTTGAGACACCCACCCCACATCCAGCACCTTATACAGTGCACAGTTGTCGCATAAAAAACGAAAAGATTTGCCGGAAAATAGGGGAATTTTTCATGAATTTCAATTTAACTTTGTTAATTGTACTTCGACATTGTAACATATAACCTATAAACCACCTCAATTGTAATTGTAAGTAAGCAACGCCAACGCTGAATATTTGTGCCCAGATTAAAAAATCTATAATACACATAAATAAAAAAACAATTACACATGAACTGAAATGAATAGAAATTAAATGAAATATAAATAATGAAATATGTACAAAATAATGAAATTAAAAATTCAAAGGGTAAAACACATTTTAACTCATCCAATGATACGCAGGGGATCTTACCGATACTAAATCCGACGCAGAGTGATGAGATAAGTCCCTCAATGGGGCCAAGAAGGACCCTACTCCTATGTTGAAATGCCCAAGATGGAGCTTTAAGTCACCTGCATTTACGTCGCCACCTGTTTGTCAAAACAGGTGCTATTGTAACCAAAATGCTCACTTCTTGGCGAAATGCTAAGAAACATTTGTTATCTAACCTCTGATAGATACGTTACGAATGCGAATCAACTGTTTGCATTTGTTTCTCGTATATAACGCACCACACAAAAATATTTTATTTTTCTTGCACCTAAGCGTCGAATCGGTTACGCGCGCCTATCGTTCAAGGAGTCGAAAAGTTTACACAAACTTAAAGTTATCATTGTAGAGCGCATTTTTATTAGGAATATATGACTCAAAGGCATGTTACGGTAGATGAATTGCAAATACTTCTTGAAGAAGAAAAAGCAAGTTAAACAAAGCTCACGTCTGGTTCACGTGACAATGCATGATTACTTAAATACCGCCACTTTTGATCCAATATGGCCGACGTCATAAAATGGCCATTTATAATTTTCATAGTAACCCTTTGATATGGGTATCAAATGAAAGGGCTTGATAAACGAAACACAATAAGTAATGTGACGTTGATATAAATCCAACATGGCGGACGTCACAAAATGGCGATTTATAATGTTCATAGTAACCCATATGATATCTATGGGTATCAAATGAAAGGATTTGCTGAGAAGAATACGAAAAATAAAATGGCTTCACTCTAAATCCAATATGGCGGACCGCCCAAGAAGGCGGACTAGTTATTTTTAAGCACTCCCATAATATGGATATCAAATAAAAGGGTTTGATGAGAAGAATACAAATAAACTGACGTCTGCGTTCAACCCTTCGAGGAGATGGTGTCTTAACTAATATCTAATCTTATATATACCTTTACCCTAGGGAAATTCTAGAGGTGGTGAAATAATTCAAAATGGTGGAAAACAAGATGGCCCCCATGCAAATTTAAAGAGTTATAACGTGGCATAGCTTAGGGATAGTTTGGTGGCGCTCGAGCAAATGTTGTAGGAAACGACAAGGGTCAACTGTTGGCGATTAAAAAATTTCAAGATGGCGGATCTAAGATGGCACTCAAAAACTAAGTTTGTCCAATCGTTCTATAATTAGTAGAGTCAAACCAATAGAAGGTCTCCTTATTGAAGAACGATACTGTACTAAATTAACGGGCAAACGACCAGTCAATAATGAGGCTTTAAATGAAATGAACAGGTTATGAAACATTTTGATACAATAACACAGCGATAAATAAAAAATAAGAAATAAATTAATGGTACAAAGCATTTTTAAGAACAAGCTTTTATTTGAATGCTCTTAAAAGAAGAATATAAACTTTAAATTGAATCAAACCCATCAATTTATTATATTACACAATTTATATGATATAAAAGCTTATCGCAAGATTTACTTGTGTAGATAAAAAATAATACAAATATCGATAAAACAATGATGTTCTGTAAAAATACTATAATCAGAAATTTTTCGATCAAATCTTTGACCTGAAACTAACAAAATCTTGCGGAATTCGAACGCGCGCACTCCGGAGTGGCAGACCTACGATTTAGCCACTGGGCTATTGAAAAGACGGTTAGACAACTATATAAATATTGCTTATATAATAGTATAGGATAGGATAATAGCTATGGGGCCTTGTAGGCTAGAATACTAAAAACAAAAATAAAAAACCGGAGAACTTTTCAGGACTCGAACCCGCGTCCCTCCAGCGTTGCAGACCTACTCCTTAGCTACTGAGCTATTGAGAACATGATTCCCACGATGAAATTACAATTCATATTGCGCGGGAAAGGCAAGCTTGTTGCTTTGTGCGTGAATACACGGAGAAAAGGATGTTTCCAAGAAGTGACACCTAGCTACAATATATCGATTTTTCGCCCCCGTAAATCCCTACATTGTAAATTTCATCGAAATCGTTAGAACCGTTTTCAAGAGCGTGATGCCAAATATACATAAGTATGTACATATATACGAGTAGTATAGGATATTTAAACTCAATAATACTCTAGTCTAGTCGAGGAGACATACGCAGAACACACACTCACACGGAGGAAAAATGAAGTAAAAGGGCCTTATTGTTGTAGTCATTCAAATCGGATTGAAAATTGTTTACAAAAGCCCTTTTTGAACAAAAATTCCTTAAAAAAGTTGCTAAACGTTTTACAAAATCATTTAGGTTACTTTTGAAAGGTGCTTTTTAAAGCTCTTTTCGATCCGATTCGAACGACTACAATGATAGGGCCCATAGTATACACGCCACGCACACACAAGGAGTAGAGAGCAGCGGCGGCGCGCGTACAGAGGGCATGACGGCATAAGAGAGCGTCATGCCGTTTTCCGTGACGGCAAACGAGTTGGTTTTACATCCAAGGCGCGCCAATTAGATGTTTAACATCAAAAAATCCATATGTATTAAAATATAATATATTTTTTCTATTTAATATTACACTTATTAAGGCAAGTATAGAATTATCTCACGTGATGATATTTTAATAATAGGTACTGAAGCACCAGATGACCAGACATTTCCGAGAAAATTCATACTTTTTATAAATATTACTTGAATATATTATACATATATTAAAATTTAGGTATTTATAACTACAAATCGTAGTTTAGCCAGTTATTAAATTTAAATATTTTTCTGAGTTGATTCCTGTTTTTATTCTGAAAAATAATTAAAAAACAGTAAAGTTTAACCATCTTGAAACAGAAGAAGTTATTACTAACGCAACAAGAGATATTTATATTCAAAATCTCAACCCAAAGATGCCGTAATTACATGCATGCATAAATTACATATTTACCGTATAGAGTCCTAAACTCATTGAATATATTGACTTCATCGCCTTTATAAGTAAAGATAATCTTACATAGTTCTACCCAATAGACCAATCATGAGCTGTCAGAAGATATACTGTACATCACCCGAAAGTAACGAAATCAGTGCTACTAGATGACAGATCCTCCTGTCAGCAAATGTAAAATTGGGTATCTCATAGCGAACCCTTCGCCCATCGCCTATCATTTCAGACAAACAATCTTCAGTTTGACCCCTGTACTCTGCCCACATTTCCTGGCCCGAATTTCAGGTTTCTGATCAATTGTCATATATGTATGTATGTAATAAAAAAATCAGACTGTTCATCTGATACTTTAAGGATGGATGTTCGGGAAGGATTGAGATGTGAAAACACAGCCCACTTGGTTGTCTGTGCGGACGACTCCTTTTGCATTCTTTCTTTCAGCCGTGAAGGTCTGGGATCTTTGCACCCCAAACTTTGGAAGGAGACAGTTTTGTAGCCCTGAAGATGCCAAGCGAGGGGCCGACAGCCAGTTGAGGTATTTCTGCCATAAAATTCGGACGGAGGAGATGAATGCTTGGGGCGCCCCATTCCACCCCATGCTGCCACTGCCAGATACCTTTTGCTCCGACTGGTCTACGCAGAAGTGTCGTTAATGTAATTTATATGAGAAAAATTGGGTCGCCTGATATTAAATTGAGTTGTAAAGATGTTTATGCAATTTATGAAAGTTCTCCCGTCGGTCGCGCCCGCTCACGCATTCCAATTCGCCTATAGAGTAATGACTTTTAGCTAACTCGACACGGAAGACTTCCTCCTCCAGCTTCGCAATGGGCGACTTATTTGCTCACAGGGGTGGCTCGGAATAAAGTTGCCTGTTAAATCAGTATTTTATATACCCATGGGTGCGCGCAGCACCTTTCGTTTTTTGTTCATTCGACCTGAATGTGAAATTTTCTTTTCTAATGAAAAGGTATTAATGCTTATTTTCGGCAAATATTTGAGATTTTTCGCTTGGCTACTTTTCCGCTACTGGGGTTGGGATACTAAATTAAGCGAATTTTAGTATTTTTTTAACATTGCTGAATTAATTGTTACCCTGTTTTTTTTCCATGCGATTAGAAACTTATAGCATGTTACGTATAAGCATCTTTTTATTATTATCTTTATTGAAGCTACGTTTCTTATTTCAGGTTCTGGCAAGGGGGCTAGGACAAAAAAAAACGACAGATTTTGAGTGAAACCTGACATTTCATTGCGATATATATATACATACTACATCTGTTAAAAGCTATAGGCAATGCCAAAACCTTCTATATTACAAGCCATGAACTGGCCTCCTGCCAGTTGTGTGCGTAAGTGGTCTGACAGTTCGTGAAATTTACATTTAGTCTTATGGACGCTGGATGAAATATGCTGGAAAAATGGATTTAATCAGGTTTTTTGGACACTAGAAACATACAAGTCTTAAGAAATTAAAACCATAGGGGCTTTTACTCCATATAGGCCAAAAACGTTAATGAATTTCCAGCGAAAAAACAGGAAATTTTCGATTCTTCGGTTTGGTTCGGAGCCAATTTGCTCTCTTGCCGTACATTTGTTAGTGGTCCGGCGCCCGACTTTTCTGTTGACTTTTGGTTAAACTCGAAAATTTCATATTCTTTGTTCGAAAAGGTGATTAAAAGTGTTATTAATTACAAGGAGAACTTCTTAAAGTAACCTTGAGTGAAGATGATTTTTCGATACGAGCTATAGTTTGGAAGCTGCCGCGAAATTTTTTCCAATTTTGCAACGTCCCCCATAAGACTCAATGGGATTTCTTTAAACTGTCAGACCACTTTGCGCTATAGATTTGTGCGTGCGCCAGACCACTTCACGGCTTTTAATATAGAAGGTTTTGGCCATGCGCGTATATATACATGAACATGCTTGCCTTTCCCAGTAGGAAATGTATATCTTACGGAATCAATGCCGTACTATATACCTGGAATGTAAAACACCTTCCTTTCTGCAAGGCAAAATCGATTACTTTAACATTGCGATGTCATAGGAAGTAAGGTATAAAGACTACTATTCCGATTACTGGGAATTGAGTATATAATGCATTAAAAAAAAGTGGATTCGGACTGCGAGAGAACTCGCGCTGTCGCGGTCTGCCATCTCTACCTTTTTAAAGTTGATCCGACTGCGACTAGATTTGAACCTTGGACCACTGAATTGGCGAGCGCGTAGCTCTACCACCGATCTACCCTTGTCAATGCGTATGGTGTGCTATTTTAACAATTTTTTCGGTCAAATTAACCAACTTTATTTTGCTCTCAGCAAAATGGAAAAAAGAAATGAATGCCTCACATTTTGCATTCCTATTCCTTATTTTGTCATCTATTTCCATTTCGAACTTTTCATAGAAGAAATCTTTGCACATGCAATCATCAGTTCTCAGATTTCCTACTGGGTTCTCTTTCAAACCAAGCGCATCGTTATACGTGCGCATAGATCAACATGCTTGCCTCTCTTTTTCACGCGGGTGCTCTTTTGCTCTTTTTCTTTATACTTGTTTCCACTGACATATACAGTGCAACCTCGATATAACAAAGCTGAAGGGAATTAGAAAATATTCGTTATATCAAGTAATTTGTTGCAATGAGGTTTATTATAAAGAGGTTAGGTTACTCTACGATTTGTTTTAACAAGGTGAAAAAAACTTACTTATTAACCTCAACATTACGTAGGTACTCATCTGCTTACCCTGTTATAGCGAACGATTTCCACTAACAAATGAAAACACATTTCAATGAAAACACATTTTAATAGGATATGTTATGTAAAGGTTGGTTGGTTTTGATAGGATACGTTATGTAAAGGTTGTAAGTTGACAAAATTCGTTAAATAGAGGTAAATAATACTTTCTATTTATATTCTGCAATGAATGAAAATTCGTTATAAAGAGGTTTTTTACAAATGTGTTCGTAATGTAAAAGTATATTTCGCATTAGCTCTTACGGGCAGTTCTAGGGGATTTAGAAAAATTTGTTAAACCGAGGAAATCGTTATATTGAGGTTTGTTAAGGTTACACTGTAGAACTGGACTAATTGACGGTCGAAAGTGAGACTATTTTAAGTTGAGGTGCAAACCATTTTAAGTGGAGATGCAAACCTGCCCTAGAAAATTGTTTGAATTTATTATCCATTTCCAAATATGATATACTAGCTGACCCGCACCCGACGTTGCCCGGGCACAACTACTCCTAAAATAAAAGTAAATTTTAATACAAATATGATGTTGCTGATTTCAAATTTATCAAATATCACTCAGAAGGTTAAACGCAACATGTCCATAGAATTTCTCCTTAATCCTGGGATTTAGATAATTTTTGCATGACGCACCATAAACATATTACTGCTCAACATTTCCATCCCCCAAGTCCATCTAGTGGCGAGCTATAGCAAAGTGAATAGCTTTTTATTGGGGTTACAAATTCTTAAGTGTTTGGTACAAATTGTAATAAGTGTTTGAAAGAACAAGGAGTAACGAAAATTACATACAATATATGTTTATTATGAAATATTATTTATTAATATATATATATGTACATATATATACATGTATAACAAAATCGATTACTGATTATTTAATGAGAAATCTGTTGCTGTTTATTTTCGGATAGTTTTTTAATATTAGGTTCATATTTTGTATTCATTAATTTAACGCATTTCGCAGTTAATTCTCTGTCAAGTCTATTTCTATTAGAAGATTTTACAAAGTTCATTGAAGAAAACAATTTTTCACACGAATATGTGGACCCAAACATCGTTAAAAGGGCATTTACAAGTTTTTTCATTGATATAAAGTTATTTGGTAAAGAATCCCATACGTTTAATATAATATTTTCAATTTTTACTGTGGGAATAATATTATCTGCACTACTTTCACACAGTTTTCCTTCTACTTCAGAAATCAAGTCTCCAAATTTATTTTCCACACTACGCTGGCTCGAAATTCAACTAATTCCATTTCTAAATTATCGATACCTAGCCACTAAATTCGGTTAACTCCATTGTTGCAAATTCTGTTTTGTATGGATATAAAATAAAGTGAAATGTATTTTCCAAACTTTTAAATTGATTGAATCTCTCCTCAAAAGCTTGTTTTATTTCCTGCATAATCATTAAATATTTTTTAATTGCATTTTCTTGAATGTCAACCGAGTTTGCAAAAATTATTGTATTTTGAAAATGTTTTTGTAATTGAGGAAAATATTTCATGATTTTCATTTCCAAATCCTTTGTAAAGATTTCAAGTTTCGTTATAAATATTTTAATATTTTCAAACATCGTTAAAACAATTAGTCCATGCCCTTGAAGTTTTTTATTAAGTTCATTAAAATGCTGAGTGAAGTCGCATAAAAACATTAAATCATTTAACCAATGTATATTGGATAATTCATCGAAACTATTGTCTTTTTCAATTAAAAAGAGCTTAATTTCTTCTAATAACGTTACAAAACGATTGGACTTGACCGAAACTAAGCCATTGCACGTTGTTGTATGTCAAAATCCCTGAATATTTGCATTCAATATCCTCTAAGAATTGTGCAAATTGCCGTTTATTAAGAGCTCTTGCGTTTATAAAGTTGATTATTTTTATTACAACTGACATTACACTGGAAAATGTTTTTAAACCATGCTTCGCACATAAAACTTGCTGGTGTATTATATAATGAAATTCAATCAGAGAATGTGAAATATTTTGCTCAAGATACTGAATAAATCCAATGTTTTTCCCTACCATACTAGGTGCACCGTCTGTTGTTACAGAAACTATTTTCTGAAGGTCAATATCCAATTCTTTAAATGCAATATCAAATTCTTTAAAAATATCAAGACCGGTACACTTCCCTTTCAACGTTATTAGTTTTATTAACTCTTCTTTCATTATATTTCCAGACTTATACCGAGCAAAAACTGCTAATTGTGCATAACCATTTACATCATTACTCTCATCTAAAGCAATTGAATACATTTCTGCATAATTTAAGTCGTTATGTATTTGCGAAAAAATATTTTTTTCTAATTCTATTACTCGATCTTTGATTGTATTGCGACTTATAGGTAACTCATTTATACGCTTTATAATCAAGTCTTTTTCTTTAAAATCAGCAAACAATGTAGGACTACATTCTAAAAACGCTTCTTTTACAAATTCTCCTTCTAAAAGAGGTTTCCCGTGGCGAGCAATGCAATGGGCAACTTGGAAACTAGCAGCTGTAATGTTATTTTTTGAAACCAAAAAACTTTTTAAAACACTGGTTTGAGAAAAATTCTCCTTTTCCTTTTGTAAAAAATACGTTTTTCTTTCTTCATCTGTTGACAGGCCGAGATTAGAATGCAGCGCTTGAAAATGTCTTTTTACATTATATGTACGTGAAGTCACTTTTTCATTACAAATTACACATATAACCATTTTATTCCTTTCAATCACACCATATTTATCAATCAAACCATTCAGCTTGATATTGCCTGGAACTTGTATCGTTTTTTTTTTAATTTTTTAATCGCCGACATTGTAGTACAAGGCTACAATTAAAAATATTTATATTTAGAATAATAATTTGAGAAGAAATTGTTTATTAACATACCTAATATACATACATATCAATACACATTACTTTTAAGTACGTTCGAAATGGATGCCACTAAGTTCAGCACTGGTACTGATTGGTACAGGCGCGCCTTAAATTGCGAGCCAAAAATTACTAGATATCTGAGAAGAGAAGTGGATGAAGAGGTATAGATTTTATTAGATTCGTTCGCGAGCAAAGTAACGAACCGATAACATACCCGTAATTGTGCGCAGTTCTCACTCATCTGGCTTATCCTCGCGCGCGAGGAAATAACGAACTATTGATTCTAAGAATTCTTAATTCTGCGTTCGCGATGATATGAGAACTGGTACCGATTCCTCGCGCGCGAGGAAATAACGAACTGTTGATTCTAAGAATCCTTAATTCTGCGTTTGCGATGATATGAGAACTGGTTCTAACTGAGCATAAGTATCGAGAATAACAGACATGCAAATGGCGCCCACTGGCGCCTCAAAAGGTGAAACAGAGAGAGGACGATACAAATGCTACGGAAGTCTCTTTCTACAAACATGACTGAACATAATCTTACAGAAATGCATTTTATCTGAAGAAAGTGCTTTAAATATGGTTATTTGCTTTGATTTGTTGATTTCCAACAAACAAAATGTGAGTAAAATTATACACTTTTTTAGGGTTCCGTTTGATATTTTTCAAACACAAATACTACAAACGCCTTTGTCGTCATTTGCGCAAACAAACAAATGGTTGCCTAGCAATCGTGGGTCAGTTAAAAAGCTTGTGTGGGTCAGTGCTTGACCCACGGGTCATAGGTTCGCCATCACTGGTATAGCCTATAACCTTCCTCGATAAATCTACTATCTAACACAAAAAGAATTTTTCAATTCGAACCAGTAGTTCCTGAGATTAGCGCGTTCAACCAAACAAACAAACAAACTCTTCAGCTTTGTAATATTAAGTATAGATTCTACGTTTTGCGAAAGAAGCATAGCTTCTATCGGCTGTCCCCAGCACAGCACTATTTCTTTTTTGTTACCATGGTTTTCATGTGGGAACGAACCCACCTCGGAATGGCATCACCTGCTCAATTGCAACTCGAGGCGTCTGGAATCTTTATGAAGCATCACTTGTGACAGAACGGGACAACTCAGATTTTTCAGATCTTATTGTGGGAAAGGGGATTTATAAAATGAAAGCCACCGCTCCTTGCTGTAGTCACTCAGGAACTAAACTTTATTCACAATATCATTTAGCTAACTTTTCCTAACCTAACCCTATGATACTCAAACTGTACTATTTATATATATATATTTCAAACTTATGAGATACTCAGATAGTTCCCAGGAGCCCCAAATGCTGCTGTGGGAGCAAGTGAGAGAACTGCAAGGGTTTTTATTGGTGCTATTTTGTGCACAGTTTTTGTCGTTCATAACACTTAAATATTTGTGTACCTATGTTAAAAAAATTTATCCACAAAAATATTTTTGGTTATACCTTCATGAATTACAAGTTAAAAAAAATTACTTCACGGATAATGGACCGACTGATCATACGCATTACGAAACTTCAGCCTTATGCTATGTGAACATTAGAAATACATAATTGGTTATTTATGAAAAAAGACACCGAACGCTTCGTTCTATACCTGTTTCTTTTGTGTCAAGACCTAGCTGAGAGGCTAGAAAAACGGATGGATCCTTGGGAGTTAAAGTTTGCCCATATATGTATGTATATTGTACATGATACTTATTGGGTCCTTTGCCTAAAGTTGAGAAATTACTTTTTATTCAATTTGTTAAGCATTTGCTCACTTGTATAATATGCATTAAGCTTTTTTGACTGATGATTTAGATCTCGTGTTCTGAGATAAGTCTCTGTCTCTGTCTCTGTCTCTGCTGAAAACAAAAGCTGTTACTGAGGAAGATCTCAAAACGGTATGCAAAATATTAGCCATTGCTCGTTTATTCGAGAAATTGATTAAAACGTTTTGATATAGCTACATATTTGCTGATGTCAGTTCATTAGAAACTGCGAAAATGGCAAAATATCTATAGGTAAAAAGTAATAGAAAGTATTATAAAGCGCGAAGAGATTATGATGAGTGTTGTAGTAAAATTTTATACCGGTTTAGTAAAGAAAGTATTGATTGGTTGGCGGATTATTTTTTCGGCTCCACCACGAAAACGCGGGGTTTTAAGTAATGATGAAAAAATTCGGATTTATTTAAGATTTTTGGCCGATCCTGGATTTCAAAGTGGAATAGGCGAGGATGTACTCGTAGGAATTCACCGGTTTGATTTTTGGGACTAATCGCGAGCGACCTATTCGGCAATATGGATGTGGAAAAGTTGATTGAATGCATTTAAAGTCGAAAAATTTGTGGGACATGGCAGACAAAAACTATTATACCGTATTCGCACTTTAAATTCTCCCTTGCGAAACAAATTAGCCCTATAAAATACTCAGAAATCCCCCAAGTGAAGAAGTAAGAACGAACTGTACCTTTGGTGGAGGAAGTATGATGGTGAGGGTTGGCTTTGCTTCTAATTGGCAATTATAAAAGAAAAAGGAGGATTCCCTCCTCAATAAAGTACGAATGTAATGCCGAATCTCCATAAAAAACCAGACCAAACCAAAACCACAAAACAATTAGCTGACTTGCTGAAAAAACCAAGTCTGCACACGATATTAGCTATATAGTTGTGAAGTCTCAGCTCAGCTCTTGCATTTCTTCTGAAGATACGCTGAATTGCATGCGGCAACACAAAATGTTTTTTTTTGTAATTATGATAAGTTCAAATAAAATATTTTTTATACACATGTTTATAACAACCAATTACTATTCTAATGTTATATAAAGTTGATAAATTCATTTGGAAGTATTCAAAAAATTTTTCTTCATCAGATTTTAGTTCTGGAAATAAAGCATGAAACTGTCCTTTTTGCTCTCGATTTGGTTTGCCGTCTTAATAGTCGATTTCTAACTGCAGAGCTATCTTACAATTAATACCATTCAACCATGGAAAGGGCCATTTTTTAAATTTTTAAATGTCAAATGCTTGGTCGCAAGCGTTTTAATCGCTTCCAATTCGAACACTCGGTCGCAAGCGATCGCAGGCGTTTAAATCGCTTGCAATCGCTAGTGGCAGCATCGCTTGTGGCAGCGCTTAGCGTAAACACACCCTAAATGTCCAGGAAACATGCCATGCGAATGAACTTTTTACAAGTTTAGACGTAGCATGGCCATGATCTGTCCACGACTCGCGCATATTTCACAATAGCAAATTTTATGAAGCACTGCAAAATAGCAGAAATAGTGAAGCAGTTTTATTAGGAGACGAAAGATACAGCATTTCTCCTTGGCTTATGACATCTTTTAGACGTCCAACTTCTAATGTAAAACAAAGGCTATAGGGGGATAAGCATGTGTAGGATGGCCCCGCATGGATTGTGTTAATTTTTTTTCCCCGCAAATTAAGATTTTCCAAGTTTCAGCCCTTAAAAAGGGGGGGTGAGCAAGAAAAAATGATCACAATCCGCGCGGGGCATTCTACCCATACTTATGCCCCTATAGCCTTTACAATGACGAAGCGAAAGATGTGCAATAGAACGTTGCTTTGGTCAACCAAGAAAAAAACAATTTCAGCGATGCAATATAAAATTCGAGTTCGTGCTGAAATTTTGCCTAATGTAATGCTTTATTTTGCATAACATCGCTAAATATTTAAATTATAAATTCTTTGATGATGAGCACACCAATTTCATATCGAACGTGCGACAAATGCTGCTATAGAAAACTGAACTGAACATTTGTATAGTGTAGGAATACCTGAAGCTAATATGGCTAATATGTATAGTATGTTGGTTGTATAATAGGAGGAAGATGACGCTCTATTTGCTTTAGGATTGCATTATTAGTGTAACTTTTAAATAAGAAAATCATACTGTTACTATTTTGCCAACCGAGCGGCTGGCTGGAAAACGGCCCGACTTCCCCCGCCTACACTTCACACTTTCCGCAGTTTTCCTTAAGGATGTTACTCGTTTGCCAAGACCTTCCAAGGTCCTCCGGGGCGGACAAGCTCAAAAAATGCTGACGTTTAAATCCAGAACGCCAAGCCGATCTCTTCAGTGTAGCTACGGTTTGACGTTCTTGCCACAGACGCCTGCAATCGTGCAAACCGATCGCCAGTCGCGTTATATTCGCGCAATTGAAATCCCAAGTGTGAATAATAAACGAAGGGAAATCTTGTAACAATACTTTATTTTCTCGCCTTCATATGAATAATTAGTAAGTAAGTAAGTAAAAATTACGAAATTAAAAACTGCCTAAAGTTAAAACAATTTCGGCAGCTTTAAAACTTCTAGATGGATGTGAATCAGATGGGCAATCTTTGTGAAAACCCAAAGAGACGCTACCTACATATGTAATATGTATAAGAGTGCATTCAAGTTAATTAAAACATACCTGTTATTTTTTGAAGGCTAGAATTTCCACGATCACTTATAATTTCTAGGTACTGCACTTCCCAATCTTTTAAAATTATTTTCTTACTTCGTTTTTTTTTTTATCTCAGACTTTTACTTCACTCTTCATTTCATACTCGCGAGTTTTTTCATTATTATTTTTTTATCAATAGTTTTAAAGGGTTTCCCACTTTTTGGTTATATCACTTACGGCTTGTTTGTTTTTTTGTGAACCGGTAATTTTGGACTTCTTTATTTCTGCGACAAGAAATCGAGTTAATGTGTCATTATCGTTATCTGATGAACGTAAAGTATTTTTGCTTCCTGATTCGCTTTCGGACATTTTGTAATAACAAGTTTGAGCAAATGCACCAGACTTATGCTTGAGCTCGAACTCATGAGATTGAATTCTGAAATCAATCTAATTTTTGTGCATAATACCCATTATTTCATTCAACTTTAAAAAATAGTAAGAGAATAAAAAGCATTTGTTTTTTTGTTCTTTATTTTTTTTGCTGATGACAGGAATTCTTGGGATTACATTGAAAAAACCAGAGATATCACTAAGAGTTTTATTTTATATGTATACTCTTCTTTATTTTACTTTTTTTCGTAGTAAAGCAAACTATTATCAGGAAGTAACTTCTATTGAAATAATAGCGGCCATGGCACTTGGAAATTAATTAAGTGTCCGGAAAACTTTTTTCACAGTTATATCCCCTTATTTCGTTCATTAATTTCTGGTGCCAGAAAATTAAACGAAATGCACTTCGATTATTATTCAGAAACTTATTCTTGTATTATAAGCTTTATTTATTTTATTTATTTATTTATTTGTTATCCGCTTAATAATTTGTAAGCAATTATCGTATCGTATAGAGTTTTATGTTAGATACATATTTCAAATAAAATATAATATCACCTAATAATGCTTTTTTCTGTTAGCGTTTGAGAATCAGGAAAAAAATGTGCGAAAACCTCTAATTTATTCGTTTTAACTGGTCCACTATTAATATATTTAATGTCTCAAGCTCCTGTGTGCCGATATATGTATGTACATACATATGTATGTATGTAGGTAATTTCCAGCAAACGAAGCAATTCGTTAATGAATTGTAAAAGAATTATTTTAACCGAACCTATCGTTTGTTTATGATATCACAAAAGAACACAACTTATGCTTGAATTTTTTTTTTGAAAAAAAATCAAATTTTCACCCTTAAAATGATCTTTTAAAGTGGGCAAACCGGAAGTTGACTTTCTAGCAACAGCATTTTAATGTTTTACCGTAAATTATCATTTTACTTCTTAACTCGTCGTATATTGTATACGAATTAAATTGGATGAAATTTTGTGGATAGGTTTGATATATCTTGAAAAAAATGTTTCCAAAGGACCCCGTAGATTCTTTATGGAAATTGGCTCCTGGTTAAATTGGCTGAACTGGTATGTTATTATGCATGTCCTCAGGATCAAAAGTTGGCTGGGTACAATTCCCAAAAATCAGTAGCTTCCGAGATATAGTCTTTCAAATGGGGGTGATGGATTACGCGATTTCTAATGCCTTTCTCCAATTCCCCGACCATCCAACCAAGAACGAACCAAAATCGCAACATCGCGTCGCACATTATATTGGCCTCATATACCCTCTCGCTTGTGTTTTGGTCAACCTGACTAACTTTTTCATGTGTGCGTTTTAACCATATAGTACTAGTCACCCAGCTGTTTTGTACTAGAATAACTGTCAGTGAGACAGCTGTCCCACCGATTGTCAAAAACTCAGTGAACTAATTTTAACATGTGCCACCATAACCGTCATAGCGATCGTTTGGTCTCAGTGACCTTTCGTCTGGTGGTGGTCTTGCCACCACCAATTTCAGTGTATAGTTGATACTTTATTGAGTCTTTTTTTAGAGAATTTTTGAAGGATAATGTTTGAAGATAATCCATTCGGGATATCGAGTTTGGTCTTGGCAATTTCTTGCCAATTCAAGTAAAATGTAAAAGTGTTCAACGGTAGTAATACGAATCAAGCAGGTGGCATCACATGTAAGGAAATCGATTTTTGAGTGTTGAGCTGATTAGCGGTTGTACGAATTACGGTGCCCTGGTCCTCACAGAGAAGTGTAACGGCGTTTCATAACGGATCTATATCATGAGGATAATGAGTTTTTGAAGGCTTGAGGGCAAAGTTAAAATTGCAGTTACTGAAAATGTGGAGATAATTCCCGTGAGAAAGAAGGAGTAGACCATGTGTTTTGTGTAATCGAGTTCGGGATTGATAAAGAGAAAACTGGAAACTGTGTGTAATTCCTCACTTAGCGCTATAACGGTTCCCGAAAGTAGCTTTTCTATTTTTTTTTATTTGGAGACATGTGATTTTGGTGGTTTAAAATTGATCAAGTGTGTTAATGTTGATTGTGTGTATGAGACTCGTTCAGCATATCTTCCAATGTGTATGTGGTTGAGTGTGTGTGTTTGGATGAGATTCAAGTTCGCGGCCAGTCCCTCCTCTACAGCTTATCTATGGCTTGTGTTGAGCAAGGACCCTTACCCTAAGTAACTTAAAAGCTTGTGCTTCGTAAATTTGAGAGCTTTGGTTGGGTGTTTCGGAAATCTTGTGTTTCGATTTGACAAGGAAGTGCATGTGCCCACTAAACAAGAAGCTTTGGATTTGACGAAGGGGAGATATTGAAAATTGGTGTTCCGGTGATTCCACAATCTTGAGTACTTACTGAATGGGTAAAAGTGTAGTCATTTTTTGACATTAAGGTGAGGTGACATACAAAAATTGAGATCTGAACTGTCCTGTGCATTGTGTGGGGATTTGAGTTTGAAGTGTTCAAACGGCCAAGCCCAGCTTATGAAAGAGTGTTCTGGACGGAGAGAGAATTTGAGACGAGAGGCTGTTCGGGCATTAATAAAATTTACCAACCTTGAGGAGAACAGAGTCTGGACGGCGCTTGTACTGGAGTTCGATGGCTAATATGGCCTAGTTGTCGGAAGCCAATAAATGTCACCTCAGTGACAAAAAAACAAACAAACAAACAATAATTTTAACATAAAGTGCTTGTAAAAATGTGCGGGTAATTCCAGCCCAGCACTAAAATTAAAAGTGAGTAGCGTTTCGCTCAAAAAGTGATAAAAACTCTTCCAGATAAAATATTTGCTTGAGGATGTTTTGACAACCGGCAGGCACAACTACCGGCAGGGGCTTATATTTTACACGCGAATTCAGGCAATTCAGCATTTTCGTTGGATGGTTCGTGGTTGGTTGCTCCGCGTATTGGAGACCGGGCATTAGGAATTGCAAAGCTTCAAGAGGGATTTGAAATCCTTCGAAAGTTTGGGAGCGTTTATGTATGTATTATGTAAGCAGGCTCCCTCCCGTCTTATCATTTGCTGGAGGGGGTGGTTAACAATTTTCTTAATTTTTCTTATAAAGAAGGGTGGGGTCTGAAGTCAACGGAACTATACTTATAAAATATGATGCTTGCCCTCATACCACATCTTACTCCTTCAAAAGTTCTGTGATTTTTTTCATTTTGGTTCATCAGTAACCAAGCTTATGCTATGGCGTCCCAGAGGTTTCCATTAATACAAAGGCATGTAAGTTCTCTAGATCAAACGCGGGTAAAGATTATTCTGAAAATTTTAAAAGATTAATAATAGCACAGATAATACAGATTTTCAAAGCCCATTGCAAGAAGTGATGCCGCTGAAGTGAGATTAACCGATCAGATTTTTTGCTTAGCCGAAGACTCAAACCATTTTACGTGAACTGACAAAGCTTTTTTTTTTACTTTAACCGACAGATACAATGTAGGTAGTCCGGCAAACAGTGGAAATTTTAATAGTTTGACGCTGATGTCTTCTTAAAATATTCTTTGGGAGCAACCACCCAGAGAGCCGCAAGGCTAAACGCGGCAAATCCGTGGACACGCACGGACTATGGACATTCGAAAATCCTAGATTCACGTGCCCCCAAATTGGACTATACCATACCCAAACCCTCGTTTGACCGTAGATTCAATGTCCTCATTCCTGCTAGACAGGATTGTGGAGAGGGCCCCCAGACAACTAAACCCGGTTTTAATTTTTACCGATGGATCCAGGATAGATGATAGGGTTGGTGCCGGTATCTTTTCCGAACACTTAGGCCTCGAAGTATCCTTCCGCCTGCCCGACCACGGCAGCGTGTTTTAAGCGTAAGTTGTGGCGGTTCTGGAGGCTACTAGAAGTTTACTAGAGGCACAGCTAACCCCCAATAGAATCACTATCCTCACTGATAGCCAAGCTGCATTAAAATCGCTTGCTAGTACATGCACCTCCTCGAAGGTCGTAGCTGAATGCCGTTCTCTGCTAAACCAACTAGCTGAGAGGGTCGACATTAAATTAGCTTGGGTGCCCGGTCATAGCAACATCCCAGGGAACGAAAAGTCGGATGAGCTAGCGAGACGGGGCACCAGCCTTCCGGACACGGACGTCCTGTCGCATATAGGAGTACCCTTCTCCTCCTATAAGCACGTAGTCGAACGATCATTTACAGAGATCACCGGCAATAATTGGAAACGCGAAGACACTTGAGTGACCACCAGGCTGATCGGGCCCTCTCTAGATCGATGCTGGTCAAAGGATTTAGTATCTCTCAAGAGAGGAACCATCAGTAAAGTAGTAGGCTGACCTGGGCTCAATGAGCATCCAGAACATCAATAGCTTCATCAAGGACTCTGGGTGGTTACCTGAATAGAAGATGGGTCGCCCCACTGTGGTATCACAATGGTCTATGTGTGCCCTGAGGCAGCCACATCACCATACCATACCAACCACCCAGAGAAAAAAAATTTTAGTATTAATTGTTTTTGGGTGTAGAATTTAAAATTTCTGATTTGGAGCCAAATAACAAAAAACTACAAAAAATTGTATTTGTTAAAAGTAAAAATTATACGTTGTTTTTGTTATTGAAAATATTTTCAATTTAACAATGTATATTTGTATATTTTAAGAAATTAAAAAATAGTTAATCCCAGATTGCGTTCTGGTCTATCCACCGTGCTACTCTCCATTCCGACGCCTTTTTCCACCAATCGTGGCTGATTCAAACCTGGGACCTCCGAATTGGCAGCTTGGCACCTCTACGCGGAGCTATCCCCAAAAGTATGGTTTTACCACGTCTTTTCTCTTTTTTTACATTGAAGAATGTCAAAAGTTGCAATGTAGTGTGAAAATCAATTTGATACTTTGAAATGATATTTCCGCTGTAACTAAATATCCGAATTTCAATGTTATAATAATATTAAAAATGCCCATTTGACACTTTTCCCTTTAAACTATAATTTTTATTATGAAATTAACAGCAATTATTGTAAAAAGCGGCCAAGTGCGAGTCGGACTCACCATTGAAGGGTTCCGTAGCAGCGATTTATGACGTATTAAAAAAAAACTACTTACTAGATCTCGTTCAAACCAATTTTCGGTGGAAGTTTGCATGGTAATCTACATCATATATTTTTTTTTAGTTTTATCATTCTCTTATTTTAGAAGTTACAGGGGGGAGAGACATTTTACCACTTTGGAAGTGTCTCTCGCGCAACCTATTCAGTTTAGAAAAAATGATATTAGAAACCTCAATATCATTTTGAAGACCTATCTATAGATACCCCACACGTATGGGTTTGATGAAAAAAAAAATTTTGAGTTTCAGTTCGAAGTATGGGGGACCCCCAAAAAAAATTTTTTTTTTTTCTATTTTCGTGTGAAAATCTTAATGCGGTTCACAGAATACATCTACTTACCAAGTTTCAACAGTATAGTTCTTATAGTTTCGGAAAAAAGTGGCTGTGACATACGGACGGACAGACAGACAGACAGACAGACATGACGAATCCATAAGGGTTCCGTTTTTTGCCATTTGGCTACGGAACCCTAAAAATGATATGATATATGTTTTAATATGAAAATAATGTTAAATTAGCATTGCGTTTTTTCTCAATGTTCAAACACACACAAAAGAAAGAGTTTTAAATTTATAAGAATAGCTTCAATTTTTACAACCGTATCTTTTTATGTAGAAATGTAAATGTGAAATGTACACAAACAGATTTTGATAAATACCAGTTGTGGTAGCTGCCACTTAATAAAATACTTTTATCTTTATTATTTAAAAATTTATTTTAACGCCATAAAGAAAATATCCCTTATTTATGTTAAATGGTTAATATGGAATACATGAAATATTTTAGAATTAGAGAACTTAATACATATATGGCATTTAATTTCAAATAAATCTTTTTCTTCATTTCTTTGATCCTCGCTCCAGTTCAAAATGACCCTTTCTCAATAAGTTTTTTCTACTTCTTAAGAAGTTTAATGACTCTCCAATTCAAATATTACTTTGAGCAGGAAAGTTATTATATTTATGAGAAGAAGGATCAAATTTATTAGAAGAAGGGTTATTCTGAACCGGAGAAGGGTTGAGTTAATTTGGAAAAGGATTTATTTGAATTGAAAGTTCTATATTTTTATACTTTACGCACTTAAAATAAGATTGGAGACAAAACAACTATTCAGAGTTGAATCTTTAACATATGTACGTACTAACAATAAGTATGTACGTTCACTGTAATTTCCAGAGTTGAATGAACGTTGTATATTCTTATATTACGATACCCGTACTTAATTTAATATTCCCATACTTGAGAGATCACATAAACATATATTTGAAAATTCTTGATATAAGTACGTTTTGTATTAATATTATCTACTCTGTTTTCTCTGAGTGTATTGATATTGAAATTATAAGTACCTGGATGACCGAGCTTGCTCGGAAAATTTAAAAAAACTTATGAGTAAAAAAAAAAAGAATACGTGGGCCACCGAAGCTATACAATTTTAAGTAATATCCAAATTTAAATCTTCGTTGATGTTTTGAAAATTGTCTTCAACGAGATCCACATTTGCAACAATTGTATTGTTTAGAACCTCTTTCCAAACTATATTTCGGGTGTGACGTGGATTCTCATATGGTAATAATACTTTTAAAGCACTTGGCCTCTTCACTCTGGAAAACGCCACATACAGCATACCATGCATAAAAACAGATGTTTTCAGGTCAACACCAACAAGTTCGAAAGTTTGACCTTGTGACTTGTGCACTGTAATAGCGAAAGCAGCTCTTATTGGAAATTGGTGGCGCTGCATGGTACATCCGAGTTGTCCTTTTGTAGAGTCAAGAGTGATCCTCGGGATATGCACCTCTCTGCCGGACTGTTCACCAGTAATAATTTTTGCTTTTATTATGTTGTTACACAGGTTCGTTATTATTAATCTCGTTCCATTGCATAAACCTTCCGATACATCCAAATTACGTAGTAACATAATTATACATTTTTTTTAAATTTTAGTTCGTGTGGTGGCAAGTCAGAAATATTGATCGAATTCAGGAACTCAATTGTGAATTCGAGTCCTCGTTCGGGTTGATCTTTCACTGAATCGCAGCTATGGTAGATTTTGTATTCTCCAGTTATTTGGGCAACAATTTCATCGTTTATTCTATCGACATCTTTGTTAAGTGGCGCGAGTATTGCTCTATGGTTCATTTCTTCGTAATTAGCAGAGTCGATGCAGTTACCGAAAACTTCACCAATAAGATCACCGTTTGATAGTATATCTACTGGCAGTTCTATTTCTTCCATTGCGTAGGTTTGTAAATCGCCGTTTAATTGCAGGATATATTTTGCAAATAACTGTTGCTCTGGATCAACTCTCTTCAAGACAAAATGTGTTAAAAATGGGCCAGAAAGAACTTTTTTTAATAGAGAGATCCAATAACTCATTTCTGTTAGCTCGTGACTGTACAGGAAGACATTGACGAAAATCTCCTCCAAGTATTATTACTTTGCCTCCAAAAGGCAAATTCGGATTTGCAATTGTGCGCAGAAGTTGGTCCATGTTATCCAATCCATATTTGGGAAGCATAGGCGCTTCATCCATAAGGAAAACATCTATTTGTGCTAATTCCCTTGCTTTAGTCGATCCTAGCTTAATATTTGAAACTGACTCTGATGTAAGTGGTACTTTAAGTCCGAAGGTTTTATGACAAGTTCGGCCGTGAGGTAGCAGTATTGAAGCGATACCGGTAAATGCCATACACTTTACGTTGTGACCTCTGCCAATAAGCACATGGTATAAAGTTTTATAGATAAAGGTTTTACCTGTCCCACCAGGGCCATCAATGAAAAAGCATTTGAATTCAGAAGCGCCGTTAACTGCAAGAAGTATGGTGTCAACGATTTCTATTTGTTTTCCTCTAAGAAGCCGATGCATTTGTTCTCCTAGCGCTGTTGATTCATCGATGTTTAGAACATCCCAATTTATTTCATTATCACAGCCATCAATAATTTCAAAGCCAAATGTTTGCACCCAATATTGAAAACTTCTACCTTCTGTTGCTTCAGTACCGTAAGGTCGGGGTACATTAGCCCAGTGGTGTAACTTTGGCCATGGGTGCAACTTTGGCCCAATGCGGCAAAAAGTTTAAATTTCCCGCCACTACTACTTCGATAGCTCCTGATGTGCGGCGTGGCGGGAAATTTAAACTTTTTGCCGCATTGGGCCAAAGTTGCACCCATGGCCAAAGTTACACCCCTGGGCCAATGTACCCCAACCTCACGGTATTTAGTTTTTGGGCGATAATCCGATAAACAAGCTTAATCGCTTCTTCGATATACTGTGCATTTCTTCTAGCTTCATGGATAAAATCTTCTGCCAGCGCCATTCTGCGTTGGTAAACCATTATCTTGTACAGCCCTTAGATGTCTTGCAGTACGACGTCTTTGTTCTTCCAATCGTTGTTGACGTTGTTCATTATTTTCGTTATTTATGCGCTGTGACGCACGATGTCGTAGATCCTCCAATCTCTGCTCACGCTGCTCAATATTTTCGCTGGCTATACGCTGTGACGCACGATGCCGTAGATCCTCCAATCTCTGCTCCCGCTGCTCAATATTTTCGCTGGCTATACGCTGTGACATACGTCGGAGTTTTTCCTCCAGCCGTTCTTTTTTTGTCTCACTATCCTCAGAATTTCGTCGCAATTGATCACGTTCTCGTAAAGCTTCCAAATTAACTGAATGTTCTGACTGTACAACTTCAGACATCAACTGAATACATCTTTTCTTAGCGGCGCGATTTGGGCGTGTCCAAGACGTAGATTGGTTTTCTTGATTTGAAATTGGATCAGGTCGTACGTTAATTATAGCATTCGCACCATCAGCGGATCCAGATCTTGAATTTTCAGGTTGAGTATTTTGAAAATTAAAAATTGGGCGTTTACGAGTCATTATAATATTTCCTACGAATTCTATACAATTCTATAAAGCATTAATTACACCTCAAAAATGTGTCAATTTGATTGTATATCGAGTAAACACTGATGTTCTGTAAAAATACTATAATCAGACTTTTTCGATCAAATCTTTGACCTGACGGTTAGAAAGTATGCATAAAGTAACGCCATAAAATGGTACGTAACTACGCAAATAAGAATACTAAAGAACAAAAAATAAAAACTAACAAAATTTCCCGGAATTCGAACGCGCGCACTCTGGACTGGCAGACCTACGGTCTAACCACTGAACTATTGAAAAGGCGGTTGGACAACTATATAAATATTGCTTGTATAATAGTATAGGATAGGATAATTTGTCTAACTATGGGGCCGTGTGGGCTAGAATACTAAAAAACAAAAAATAAAAAATAAAAAATTGGAGGCCATTTCAGAATTCGAACTCACGTCCTCCAGCGTGGCAGACCTACTCCCTAGCCACTGAGCTATTGAGACGACGGTTACTGTAGTGAAATTAAAATTCATATTGCGGGGGCAAATCAAGCTTGTTGCTTTGTGCGTGAATACACGGAGAAACGGATGTTTCTCAGAAATGAGACCTAGCTAGATCGATTTTTCGCCCCCGTAAATCCCTATATTGTAAATTTCATCGAAATCGTTAGAGCCGTTTTCAAGAACGTGATGGCAAATATATGTATATATATATAAATATTGCTCGTATAATAGCACTGACACACATACCCGTCATCAGCACGAAAAGTGTTATTAGCACAAAAAACCCCATCATAAAGACAGTGCGATAAGTACGAAAAATGACCGTACTTATTTCAATAAACACGAAATACTGCCATCTATATTTGGATAGAATAATTAGAAGCCACCTTTTGTAAAATTAGTGAAATAAAATTTGGCACTCTTTGATTTGAATTTAAAATTGAATTTGTGGTTTACCGTGAAAAGTTGATGATTTCTGGAAAAAATATTATTGAAAATTTGTTTAAAAATACTCCAAAGTATTAACCGCGATATGTTATACGGACTGATCGCATAATCAAAAATTTATTTTAAATTTTGGCTGATGCGATTAAACTTCACTCCGCTAAAAAAACAATCCTTTACAATGAGATAGCTCGTTACCTAGGTAACGATTCAAAATGATGAAAACGTATATGTGTCACCCCGTCATTAGATTTTTTGTGCTAATGACACTTTTCGTACTAAAGACGAGTATATGTGTCAATTCTATTATAGTATAGGAAATAGTATAGGATAATTATTGTGTTATGTGTTGGCTATACAAAAACTCTCTAAATTTAAATTTGAATTTGTTTCGGTTTTTTACGAAAATTGGTGGACTCTTTCTGCGATCAAAAATTCTGATTTTATCAGACGAAAATTAACGAAAATGCTACAGCGCATTTATATTCATAACATACAATAAACGTCATCTACAATTCTTTGCCTATATAAATCGCTTAAAGTTGATCACGCTATAGCATCGACAAAAATGTAAACAAGTTATTGCGCTTAAAATTTCAAGCGAACGAAAAATACTTGAGCAGAGGCACAGAAGCAAAGCATTTTAAACTCTTCTTCTGTAATCTCGTGGAACACCACTTTCGCCTTTTGGCATTGAAAATCTATATTATCTGTGCTAAAATGTTGTGAATATTTAAATTAATTGATCTCATAGTTTATTGATTACGACGATTCCGAATTTTTTCTACCATAATTGTATGTACCATAAAATGCATTCATTAAAAAATGACCAGCGGCCTTCCACCTCATGACTGCCTGCTTTGCACATCATAAATGCACGTGTGGTACTCGCTCCTTATTTTCTTGTGGAGTTATTTTAAATCTATGATATCTCCTAAGATATTCATTGAAATCAAATGATGTCAAGGGCAATTTTGTTCAAAATTAAATGCTTGTGATAATAATGTATTTATTTGGATAAAATATGCATGTAAATTAAAAAATAAAGGTTATCAAGTGTGGCGGAAATAAAAATGCCACTTCGTTTTCACAAAATAAATAATTGCTTAATAATCGTTATTTAGCGATTGAAAAATAAAAATTCCTTGATAATTCCTTGTTATTCGTTATATAAAAATTACTTGATAATCATTATCAAGCGATCGAAAAATGAAAATTTCTTCTCAATAGTTATCGACCAACTAAGAAGTAAAAATAGCCTCATAATCGTTATTATCCAGACAAAAGTTCCTGCACAGTATCATATGAATCTGTGCAACTTCACGAGAGATTTTTTTTTGAACTTTTAAAGTGGTAAAATTCCGTCATACATGATTTTTGCGTAACTTTAACCGTTTACGCAGCGCATGCAATGGAAGCTCTCAAAAGCAATAATTTTTCTCGTTTTTGCAACATTTTTCATTGATGCTCCGCTCGTATTAGTCGCAGGCGCAGCGTGATATTATATATCCTTCCTAAATAAATGGACTATCCAACACGAAAAGAATTTTTCAATTTGAACCAGTAGTTCCTGAGATTAGCGCGTTCAACCAAACAAACAAACAAACAAACAAATAAACTCTTCAGCTTTATAATATTAGTATAGATTTCATGAAACATTTCTTTGCTTCCTGGTTTTTTAGCAATAGTTTCAATTCAATACATTGAAAAAGTGTACTGGGAATACCTCCATTAGAAAAATGTTTTGATGTATGTTTCCTAACTAAGACTATCCATTTCACTTGGATTCAAAACAATAACGCCCATATCTGTCGCTTAATCAGTGCAAAAACATTAAAAAGTTTGCCAACTCCAATAGGATTTAAAGGAATACAATGTTCACAAAAAAATTCTTAGAATTTGCCTAAGCCGAGAAATCCTTCTTTATATTGTGCAAATCTCACATACGAATGCCATTCGTAGAAGAATTTTCAGGGCCAATTGCCCGAAGCGCCAAAAGAGTGTTTGGTAGGTATTTGGCCCAATTTTGGTCCTATCCAAATAAAAAACCTTTGCTTGCTCTCAATCAATTTGGTTAAATCCTTTTCGATTAGTTACTACCCCCACCAGCCCCTTAAGTTCGACCTTTTCCTTATTTTGTTTGCAAATTCCGTACACTGTTGACGTAAGTCACAAAAAAAAAAACAGAATAATGTGGCTATTTTGAACAAATCTGCCCCCGAAGATTTTGAACTCGACCTCCCATCCATAAGAAGTAATGTAACATATTTAATCCATGCTTAAAGGATTATTCTATTTTTTCTCCCATCGGGCTGCTCTGAGCGCAATTTTTCTCCAAACTATGAAGTTCCGATTATTCCAGCCCTTTGCGAATTTCCTTATTACCAAAATTGGCGGCCCCTTAAATTATTTCCGAGACCCAATCACCTCAACTTCCGTCGATTTTCCCATTTCACTCACAGGATTCTTACGACACTATGTATGCTGGGTTGAGATTCTTGCGACCTCACAGTGGCAAATGTGGTTAGGCTTGAAATGCGGCACAGCTCCGAAGAAACTCAGGGAGAGTACTGGTGTTACATTCTCGAATAAAAGTGAATAAGGCAACTGGGAAGCAACTCGTAAATAAATCGGAGGAAATTGCGATTTTTACAATGACGGAATTATGAGTCCACCCCGACCGCGACGAATGGGATTTGATACAGCTCTTGAGCAAAGTCTTGCGGAATCAAGTCATCTTACTTATAAAAGTGGGAAGCTCATAAAACCAACCAAACTACCGAAGCGGATGCTGAATCGGCTGCAAATATTTTTACAAGTCTTTTACATTCATGGCCTACTAATACTTATTTAAATAAACATAAAACCGTCTGCACGCACACATGGCGCTTTTAAACTCTATAAATGGAGCGCTTTCAGTAATAAAAGCAAGTTTGAATGACCTGGGGCTCTGTTATATTCGAATTTTCCCCTAACTTGGTCATATTCCCACCTGCAATCATTGATCCTACAGACAATTCGAGGTGACAACTGTGTGTGGAACACATTTTGTGTGCTCTAACACCTTCGAAAAATTCTTAAAAGAAACGCCTTCGGTTATGAATATATAAAAATGGAAGTCATCTTAAAAGCAGCGGCCCATCTAAAGAAGGGAAAACGCCAAGCCCTTCGAACCACCCCGATCCTCCGTACCCAGCGGGACGAATCCCTCCAACACGCATAGCGACATCCAGTCACCGGGCCGACCCTCGGCTCCTGGTTATTACTTGCCGGTGATGGATATTTGGGTAACCCACTGGGTTCAGGTTGACAGTGGATTTTTTGAGGATTTTCTCCCGCATCTAAACTGTGGATAAAGAGATGATGTGATTTCATGTTTGATAACTTCAACAACCCCAGGCCAGGGCCCGACTGACGTTTGAATTGACGGAATAAAGTTATTACCTGTAAGATAGTAATTTGTGAGGTGTGATAAAACATTCTGGGAGGGTCCCGCCGGTTTAGTTCTTTCAATTTCAGTTTAAATGGTTTAAATGGTTTTTAGTACCTAAATACATTTTCGACGGGGAAATGGGCATCTCTCTCATTTGCCAGATGTTCGCACATGGAAAGGATATAGGAATGTGCATTGTCTCATCGCAACAGTGATTTTTAGGTATTTTCTTAACTTCCGGAAATATCACACTTTTGAACTTGTGTCCACTGAGAGAAAAACTTTAATAACTTTAACTATTTCGTGTAGTTATAATTGCTATTTGCTAAAAAAATTGATAAATAGTAATATCAATTTACATTTCAGTTAAATTTAACTAACAATTTTTACAATTTACTATTCTTATAAGCTCGACTAGAATAGCTATATGTACAATTCCTAGAATTGTCAAGTCAACTATTTTAAAATAATAAATTTTAATTTGACCAAAAAAATTGTTTAAACACCGCGTCATAAAAATCTGAAAATTCTTAACAATTTCGTTGGTCAAATTAACTATTACAAATAGTCAATCCTTTAGCCACACATCGCTTTATTAACGTTAAGACTGAGCCATATTTTCCGTGGAGGAAGTATGATGGTGTGGGTTGGCTTTGCTCCTCATTAAAAGACGAAAAATTAGTTCCGAAATGAGTATTCAACTCTTAGAAGAAGTTATGGTTCAGCGAGCAGAAGATTTGTGTGGTTTCGACTTGCTTTTCCAACAAGACAACGCTGCATACAAGTTTCTAAGAAAATTTTTAATTGACTGGAGGACAAAAATATCGACATAATAAGCTTATTTTGCAAAAAGTCGGGCCTCAAACGATGTGGATAATCTCTGTCAATACTTTCAAGACATGTGTACCCTAAAAGACGACCGTACAATAGCGTTCAGGGGCTTAAAATCGCTTTACAAAAGCGTGGTCTAAAATTTCCATAAAAAAGCTCCAAAATCTAGTTAAATCAATGCCAGGATAAATGTTTGAATTGTAAAAGACAAAGGAGGACTCACTTCTTATTATAAGTATGAATGTAAGTTTTTAGTGCTAATAGTTTGTTAAAAACATTATGTGGTTTTATGGGAATTTCCACCTGAATTTTAATAATTTTGCTTGTTTCCCATTTTTTTTTTTGTAGTCAAGTCCGAATCAAATTTTTTTTATGCACATGTATATAACAGCCAATTACTGTTCTAATGCAATATAAAATTTGGGGCTGTAACGACATTTATTTGAGAAAATAGCATAAATGTCAGTGGTTTTGTGGGAATTTTCACTACTGTATGTTGTTTTAAATCATTTTGGTTAACATTTAACCATTATTTTACAATTCATTTATTTTGGTTACGAAATAAGAATTATCGATGAGCTTTTAAAATTTTTCTCAATAATGAGAGTTAATTCTCGATTTTAATTTTTTTGGTTACCGAATAACCACTATTTTACAATGTATTTATTTTGGTTATGAGATAACAGTTATCGTTCAGTTTTTATAATTTTTCTCAGTAATGAGAGCAATTTTTGGTTTTCTATTGTTTTGCTTACTTAATAACCATTATTGAGCAATATATTTTTATTGGTTATTGGATGATAGTTATTGATCACCTTTTTTAATTCTTCTCAGTAATGAGAGTTATTTCTGGATTTTAATTTTTTTGGTTACCGAGGTACCATTACTCAGAAATTTGTTTTTTTCTCACCAAGCTGGAATTTTCTCGCGATTTCACCGGGACTCGGTACTTGGGGTTTTTTGGGGTCGCTGAATTCAACCCTTCTATCAGAATTTACGAACTCAAAATGCCGGACTGTCAAATTTTAAAGTTAATGCGATTTGCACCAAACTTGGAACTTGCAGGTTTTCGGGCTCGCTTATTTTAAATCAGCTGTCACAATTTACGAATTTAAGATGGCGGACTGTTACATTTTAAAGTCAATGCGATTTGCACCAAACTTGGTACTTGGGGGTTTTCAGGGTCGCTGATTTCAATTCGACTGCCAGAACGGCTTTAGTCAAGAATACGGAAACCTCACGGATTTCAGTGAAGTTTTGTACCTACATTTCTATGGATTTAGAACAGACGAACAAACATAAATGTGAAAGAAACCCAAGTTCGTAGCAAAAACACTTGCAAGATAAGTACTCTGATAACGGCTTCGCTAATAAAAGAAGTGAGATCTAACTGGATACTAAGTACTTTTGAAGTTCCTTAAATCATAGCTCCTGTCATGCATAACGTTCTTCAGTTGCTTTAAAATAAAATTTGTTATGTTCTCTGCTACTCAATTTACATAGTGCAAGTTCTGACCCACCAACTTTAATCTTTGAGTTTGAGAATACTTTAGTCAAGTATTTCATTGAGCTAGTCAATCAAGTATTTGAGTCAGAACTGTCCAAGTCGCACTATTGAGTAGCAAAGAACATAACAAATTTTCGAGATAAAATTGTTTTTCAAAATTGTCTGCCCAATACATTATGTTTTATTTCTGCAAAAAATCGCTAATTTTTATTCTGACATGGGCAAGTGTTCTCGCGTAACTTGTGGCGAATTAAATTCTGCACAAAATTGATTAAAGCAATTTTTCCCATAACTGCGATATTATTATTTTTTTTTATTTGCGAAATAAAAGTAGTGAAATTTGACAGTTTTATTTCATAAATAACTCAAAAATGGTCAATCGGATGTCAAAATGTATACGAGCATTGCTATAGAATATTACGCAACCAGTTTTACGATATCTGTTACCGTTAATGAACAACTTGCAAAATCTTAAAGTACCATCATGTGATCAATTTTGGGAGTCACTGTATATTGCTTTTTGAGGTTGCGGACGTAAATGTTTTAAGAAGCATGGACTTTTTTCCTTCAAAATTCCAATAGCGTTTTCTACTATTCTCCGAGTGCTCGATTATACCGATCAATTGTTGGAGTTGAGGCCCTTAAAATTGGTGTAATTAACCATTCTTTTAAAGGATATGCGGAGTCCTCAAGTAACACCGAATAAGGAAAAGGTCGAAATCCATTTTCAAATTCTGAAAAAAGTGGACTTCTTCGCAATACTCTTGCACCGTGCACACTTTCTAGCCAATTAACATATGCATTGTAAAACGAATAGTCTGGACCACATACTAGCATACAATTAATGCTGTGTTTCGCATGCCTATCGACATATTTATATATGTTGATTCAAACCAAACCTTCTATATTACAAGCCGTGAAGTGGTTCGTCGCACGCACACATCTATAGGGCAAAGTGGTCTGACAGTTTAAAGAAATCCCATTGAGTCTTATGGGGGACGTCGCAAAATTGGAAAAAAATTCGCGGCAGCTTCCAAACTATAGCTCGTATCGAAAAATCATCTTCACTCAAGGTTACTTAAAGAAGTTGTCCTTGTAATTAATAACACTTTTAATCACCTTTTCGAACAAAGAATATGAAATTTTCGAGTTTAACCAAAACTCAACAGAAAAGTCGGGCGCCGGACCACTAACAAATGTACGGCAAGAGAGCGAATTGGCTCCGAACCGAACCGAAGAATCGAAAATTTCCTGTTTTTTCGCTGGAAATTCATTAATGTTTTTGGTCTATATGGAGTAAAAGCCCCTATGGTTTTCATTTCTTAAGACTTGTATGTCTCTAGTGTCCAAAAAACCTGATTAAATCCCATTTTTCCAGCATATTTCATCCAGCGTCTTATGACGAAATGTAAATTTTTCAAACTGTCATACCACTTACGCACACATGCAAGAGACCAGTTCATGGCTTGTAATATAGAAGGTTTTGTTCAAACTCATTGGGTGTGTCTGGTTATTAAGGTCCCATCAATTATTCCATATACGCATGGCAAGCCTTTGTTGAAAGAAATATATTTAGCAAAACAATTTTATGTCTTAATCAATAAGTATACTACTAACCAGAAATATTGAAAAAGTTTTCACATACATATGTATAATATTGTGTTCCGTAGGCCATCGTACAACGCTATTAAACAATAAGTTCACAATTGCTGTACAGACCCGATGAACGCACCTGCATATAGTGCTTTTAGATATGCCGTGAATGTCTACAATTCCATGGTAGGTACTGGCCCCCATTTTCAAGCCAATGTAATATACCAGCGACACACCAATTGAAATTTAGAATTTCGAACAATGTTATTGTATTGCTTTGAAATTACATAAAGTCAAATTTCTGTCAAAATCTCTTTTTAACAGAATATTCGCCGGAAACTTTTTTAACAAATTCTGAGGTAATATGATGTATTTCTGAAATTGAGAACACTCGAAATTCTAAATTTCGATTGGTGTGTCGCTGGTATTACGATGTGAGGAACTGCTGGCTAGGAGTTAATGCAAAGTTTTTTTGAGTTCGGTGAGCAATTCGTGGTCCGATAATTAAAATTAGTTCCTCTGCTTTACGGCGGCTCATACGAAACCTTTCATTGCATTCAAAAACATCAAGTATAGTATAACGCGAGGACGACTTACTCTTGTTCTTCGTCGAAGCCTCAAAACAAAGTCATTACTTCCGCTACTATCACTGCTGCTATGTCTTCGACGCATCAAGGAAATTTTCTTATATTAAATGAAATTAATACTTTCAAGAAAATAATGTGTAAAAACTTTACACAGCACCTTTCGGTTGTGAAATATTCTCTTTTGCACAAATTTTGTAACTGCAATATTATTTGTGAAACCAAAATCTACAAAAAAGTTATATTTCTACGTATTTGTAGCTTGTGAATTGAATACAAATAACTTTTGGTGAAACAAAAATGACAAATTCCTACAAATTTCCTCTTGTAGAGTGCAACTAAAATTTTGTAGCACATATGTAGGTGATGAATTTTAATTGTTGCTCCAGGAATTTTAAATATAAAAAGGCAAATAGAATTTATTTCATTTTTGTAATTAGCTTGTCTTAGCTACCTATACTAGGATATATCTTAACGCTTTTTTACTAGTTTTTTGATGGACATTTTGCTATAAAAGAGGGTCAATCAGAAAGAACATCGATCAAAATTGAAAAATTAATTGATAAATACGAATGGTCTTAAGTTGAAATATTTTCCGGGTGCCGGTGTTCACCGCTAAGCTGAAATCGGTATCTATGAAGAAAGCCTTCTTTAAAGGATACTATGCAGGATTAAAGGATGAAAGCCCCCTTACACTCCGTGATACCATTTTTACTATATTTTGTATATCTTATATCTTTAAACGAACAATTCTTGTATATTTATATATATGTTTCTGTGATCTCGGAAACGGCTCTAACGATTTCGCTGAAATTTGGTATATGGGGGTTTTCGGGGGTAAACAATCGATCTAGATTAAGTCTTATGTTTGGGAAAACGCGTGTTTTCGAGTTTTCATGCGTTTTTCTTTCCACGCAGAATATGAATTTTAATATCACTACCGGGATCGAGTTCTCAATAGCTCAGTGGCTATTGAGTAGGTCTGTCACGCTGGGGAACACGGGTTCGAATCCTAAAAAGTTCCCCAATTTTTTTATTTTTAATTTTTGTTTTTTAGTAGGTATTCTATTCTAGCCCATAGTTAGTTCAACCGTCTTTTCAATGGCTCGTATGCTAAAAAAGTGAGCAAAAGCTCAGTCTCAATTTTTACATAGAAAAACTGAGCAAGATCTTACTTTGATACTCGGGTTACTATACAAAAATCGAATCTGAGCTTTTGATAACTTTTTTAGCATACGAGCCAATAGCGCAGTGGATAGATCGTAGGTTCGCCACTCCGGAGTGCGCGCGTTCGAATTCCGCAAGATTTTGTTAATTTTAATTGTTTGTTCTTTAGTATTCTTATTTGCAGAGTTACGTATCTTTTTATGGTGCTACTTTATGCAAAGTTCGGTAGCCCAGGAATTAATTTCTTATATATACTCTTAAGTTTTTTTCAACTCTTCCGAGCAAGCTCGGTCATCCAGATATTGGGCATCTAAACGTGAACATTTTTGCACAAGTTGTTAGACACTCATATTTTTATCGGAACCTACCAATTATCATTTACATATTTATATCTATAGATATATCAAAGTTAGTTGCGCCAAAGTTAATTTTTAAGCTGTAGATGTGCATCTTAGTTGCTTAGGTACATACCTACATTTTTTTTTCTTTTTGCATAATAAATAATAATTTTCGATCTTCGATACATTTAAGACGCATAGCTTATCTGTTAATACCTTATTTCCCTTCTGCTTGGTAATTTATTTCAGGGACCGTAATGGTTATAAGTTTTATGATAAAAATCAGACAATAACAGTTATACAGTGGTGGAAATTCCCATAAAACCACTGACATTTATGCTATTTTCTCAAATAAATGTCGTTACAGCCCCAAATTTTATATTGCATTAGAACAGTAATTGGCTGTTATATACATGTGCATAAAAAAAATTTGATTCGGACTTGACTACAAAAAAAAAAAAAAATGGGAAACAAGCAAAATTATTAAAATTCAGGTGGAAATTCCCATAAAACCACATAATGTTTTTAACAAACTATTAGCACTAAAAACTTACATTCATACTTATAATAAGAAGTGAGTCCTCCTTTGTCTTTTACAATTCAAACATTTATCCTGGCATTGATTTAACTAGATTTTGGAGCTTTTTTACGGAAATTTTAGACCACGCTTTTGTAAAGCGATTTTAAGCCTCTGAACGCTATTGTACGGTCGTCTTTTAGGGTACACATGTCTTGAAAGTATTGACAGAGATTATCCACATCGTTTGAGGCCCGACTTTTTGCAAAATAAGCTTATTATGTCGATATTTTTGTCCTCCAAGCATTTAAAAATTGTCTTAGAAACTTGTATGCAGCGTTGTCTTGTTGGAAAAGCAAGTCCAATCCACACAAATCTTCTGCTCGCTGAACCATAACTTCTTCTAAGAGTTGAATACTCATTTCGGAACTAATTTTTCGTCTTTTAATGAGGAGCAAAGCCAACCCACACCATCACACTTCCTCCACGGAAAATATGGCTCAGTCTTAACTCTTCATTTAGGCTTTTATCGTGCCAATACATATTGCCCAATTCATTTATCCTTTCGGGCAACATGTTTTGGCATGATAGAAGGCAAAATGAAAAAGTAAGAATGAACGCTTCCTTCGGTGGAAAAAGTGTAGTGATGTGGATCGACTTTGTTTTCATTTGGAAGATGGAAATTGCATTTGTTCTACAAAAAATGAGGTTCCGAAATGAGTATTCAACTCTTAGAAGAAGTTATGGTTCAGCGAGCAGAAGATTTGTGTGGTTTTGACTTGCTTTTCCAACAAGACAACGCTGCATACAAGTTTCTAAGAAAATTTTTAATTGACTGGAGGACAAAAATATCGACATAATAAGCTTATTTTGCAAAAAGTCGGGCCTCAAACGATGTGGATAATCTCTGTCAATACTTTCAAGACATGTGTACCCTAAAAGACGACCGTACAATAGCGTTCAGGGGCTTAAAATCGCTTTACAAAAGCGTGGTCTAAAATTTCCATAAAAAAGCTCCAAAATCTAGTTAAATAAATGCCAGGATAAATGTTTGAATTGTAAAAGACAAAGGAGGACTCACTTCTTATTATAATTATGAATGTAAGTTTTTAGTGCTAATAGTTTGTTAAAAACATTATGTGGTTTTATGGGAATTCCCTCCTGAATTTTAATAATTTTGCTTGTTTCCCAATTTTTTTTTTGTAGTCAAGTCCGAATCAAATTTTTTTTATGCACATGTATAACAGCCAATTACTATTCTAATTAAATATAAAATTTGGGGCTGTAACGACATTTATTTGAGAAAATAGCATAAATGTCAGTGGTTTTGTGGGAATTTTCACTACTGTATGTTGTTTTAAATCATTTTGGTTAACATTTAACCATTATTTTACAATTCATTTATTTTGGTTACGAAATAAGAATTATCGATGAGCTTTTAAAATTTTTCTCAATAATGAGAGTTAATTCTCGATTTTAATTTTTTTGGTTACCGAATAACCACTATTTTACAATGTATTTATTTTGGTTATGAGATAACAGTTATCGTTCAGTTTTTATAATTTTTCTCAGTAATGAGAGCAATTTTTGGTTTTCTATTATTTTGCTTACTTAATAACCATTATTGAGCAATGTATTTTTATTGGTTATTGGATGATAGTTATTGATCACCTTTTTTAATTCTTCTCAGTAATGAGAGTTATTTCTGGATTTTAATTTTTTTGGTTACTTATTTATTTATTTATTTATTTATTTATTCGCTTAATACAAGCTACATGGTATACAAATAAACGAATAGGCTTAAAACTAAAAACTAAAACTAATTAACAAAATTGCTTAAAAATAATTAAAACTAAAGGGAGTTAAAGAATAAAAAACAAAACAAAACAAAAAAAAAAAACAAAAAACAGAAGGCAGAAGAGAGAGCCAAGGGGAGGGGAAGACTAAAGAGGAAGATCGGGGTTGATGAGGGCACGTCTAAGAGAGGCTTTATCTACGTGAAAGTCAAAAGGGGCGGAATTGTTAACTTTACGTAGCATTCGGGTAACAGGTTCGAAGTGACCGTAATTGGTACGGTGGGAGTCAAGGCGAAAGAGAGGAAAGGATCTTAAATTGCGCGGATTGGTGTTGAAGGAGATGTTATGTAAAAGTTCGGGAGAGTCGATGGAGCCGGTTAAGATTTGATGAATAAAGGTTATGTCAGCGACGTCGCGGCGGATAGAAAGAGGTTGGAGATCAATCAGTTTCAGACGATTCTCATAGGGAGGAAGGTTAAGGTTATCGACCCAAGGAAGGCCACGTAACGCAAAACGGAGAAACCTACGCTGAACCGCTTCAATTCTGCATATAAGAGTAGGCTGCGAGGGAGACCAAACCTGGCTAGCATATTCGAGGATCGGCCTAACAAAGCAGAAGTAGAGAGCCTTTGTGACATGGGGGTTAGAGAATTCCTTGGACCATCGTTTTACAAAACCTAAAGCGGAATTGGCTTTGTTTACGATGTGATCGATATGGGAGCGGAAATTAAGTTCGCTATCACAGATAACGCCCAGGTCGCGCAAGGAATTCACAGAAGGAATGGGTTGACTAGAGAGCGAATATACACGAGGATTGGTGGGAAGACGTTTGCGGGAGTAGGTAATGGATTGGCACTTGCTAATGTTCAAATCCAACGAATTTTTCTGGCACCAGGTAGAGAAGCTGTCGTCTTGAAGGAGTAGGGAGTCGGCCGGGTTGGAAATACGTTTGAAGATCTTCATGTCATCGGCATATATTAGTACTTCAGAATGTTTGAGTACCAACTCGACATCGTTTATGGTCAAAATGAAGATCAACGGGCCAAGGTGACTACCCTGCGGGACCCCAGAGTGAGACGTAAAGGGATTAGAGACCGCTGAGTCGAATCGGACCCTATATTTCCGATTATCAAGATAGGATTTGATCCAGGAGATAAAATGGGGTTGGAAGCCAAGGATATTAAACTTGAAGAGGATTATTTGATGGGAGATTTTGTCAAAGGCTTTACTAAAGTCAGTGGCGATAACGTCGATCTCGTCGCCATCTTCCATAGCTTGAAGGGTACGAGAAACGAAAACTGTTAAATTAGAGGTTGTGGACCTTCCTTTGACAAAACCGTGTTGGGCTGGCGAAAGAATGGACTTACAGTGGAAGGACAAGGAATCGTAGATGATGCTCTCGAAAAGTTTGGGAATGCAAGAGAGTTTGGCAATGGGACGGTAGTTTGAAATATCCCCTTTGCAACCTTTTTTATGTATAGGGACGATGAATGAGTCCTTCCAGAAAGAGGGGAAAGTGCCCTCTGAAAGGGAAAGCGAAAAGAGAATTGAAAGAGGTTGAGACAGGTGTTCGGAGCATTTCTTAAGGAGAATGGCGGGGATACCATCAGTGCCAGGGTTGGAATCACCTGAGAGGGAGCTGATTTTGGCAGCGACAAGGAAGGGATCGATGTCAATGCATGAAAAAGAGGTTTGAGGGCAGTTGCGCAAATAGGAAAAATAGTTAAGATCGGGGATCGGAACAGGATCACTGAAGGATTTGCTGAAGAAATCTGCAAAGAAGTTGGCGATAGTGGAAGGGTCAGATGATGAAGAATCACCAAGTTTTAGGGTCGATGGGTAGCCATTGGATTTAGTCTTGATCTTGATAAAGTTGTAGAAGTGCTTAGGGTCAGAGATAAGTTTATATTGTACGCGGTGTAGGTATTCATTGTAGAGAGATTCGCAGCGATTGGAAAAAAGAGAAGAGATAACGAGGTAAGAGGAGTAGTCAGAGTCGGATTTAGAGATAAGGAAGCGGTGCCAAAGTTTGTTTCTCTTGTTGCGAAGCGACCGAAGCTCTTTATCGTACCAGGGAGGAGATGAGGAGCGGGTTTTCCTAGGTTCGAAGGGAACACTTTGGGATATACAGCTAAATAGAAGGTCGTAAAAGATGTCGACAGCGTTGTTAACATTTAATTGGGGATTATTTAGTGTGGTAGATAAGTTGGAATTGCTTAGGAGGGAGTTTAGCTTATCAAAGTCAGCTTTAATGAAATTAAAGTGATAATGGGTTTCGGAGAAGGTGTGAGTGGAAGAAGAGTCATGAAATAATGTGAGAAAAAGAGGAGGGTGATGAAGATCAAGGGTGGATAGAAGGTGACTGCTTTCAACAACAAAAGAATTAATAGGGTTAGATGAGAAGACCAGGTCGAGTTGACGATCTAGATAATTTTTGACACCACTGACTTGGCAAAGACCGGAGTCAGAAAGGTGATCAATAATTAACTTTTCTGAGACAGAAGAAATGTTCGTGGGGTAGAAAGCAGAGTCATCATCAGAGGGAGACCACTGTAGACGAGGGAGATTAAAGTCGCCCAGGACAATAATGTCATCAAGAGGGTTAGCAAGAGCAGACAGGGTATCAATTGCATGGATTGCATGCTTATAGGCGTCTAAGGGTTGGGCTGGGCGAATGTAGCAGCACAGGATGAAGAGAGAACGGCGGGAGTTGAGGGTGATTTTTACGGATATGGATTCAAATAACGATGAATCGGGTGAGGTGATTTGGGAGGAATTGAAACGATTATGAACCGCTAGAAGGACGCCGCGACCAGGACCGCAATTGCCGCCGTCAGAGCGAAAGATACTAAAGTCAGACGAAAATAGTTCATGACTGTTAATATCAGAAGTTAAATTAGTCTCAGTAAGAGCGAAGATGTCGAAGGGAAGAGATTGGGACCTCAGGAAAATGTGACGAGTTTTGGAGCGTAACCCGCGGACATTCTGGTAGTATAGGGAAAGGTATTTAGTAGGGGGGTTATTAACAAGAATAGGGGAGGGATTAGAGAGATGGTTAGGAACAAAAGTAGTTTTTAGCATCAGTGCGGGCCTTCTGAAGGTGGGAGACACGTTTGGAGCTAACATAAGAGGCGAAGGAAGAAAGATCGTCAGAAACTTTTTTTGAGGGGATGTTAAATGTTTCATGATATTTAAAGAAAAGTTGCCGTAAGGTGGAGAGGTCGGTGGGAAGACCTTCTTGGTGAATAGAGACAAGGACATTTGTTTTGGTCTTGCCATCGATACAGACGGAATCCGGCTTATCATGGAGGTAGGCTAGGAATAATCGGACGTTATTGTAAATTCTGTGGTCGCGTAAACGTGAAAGCAGATAGCGTCCGTCGTTAGATTCAGCAGATCGCATAGTAAGTTTCACGACGGGGGGGAGAAGGGGGTCAAGGAAGGAAGGTTGGGGGACTTGGGTATTAGGGGAAATAGAGTTGTTGGTTGTGGCAGTTAGGGGAGAGGAGGCGGTAGGCGCCAAAGGACAGGAGTTCGAGGAAGAAGTGGAAGCAGGTTGATCGGGGGGGTTGGACTCAACGAGGGAGGCAGAGGAGGATGGAATAGAGTGTGAATTGCTGACGGGATTAGAATGAGGGCTAGAAGGAGGAGGGTGAGAACTGGCCGCAGAAGAAGAAGATTTATGATCGGCTGGATTGAGGACATGAGATTTTACAAAATTGGGGTATTTAATCGCGGTACTAAAATTAAAATTTGGAAAGATGCCCGCTTTATGGTGCCAATTGGTATTAAGGGGGGAAGAAGGACGAGGTTTAGGGCGACGTTGAGAGGAAACGTTAGTTTGAGGTTTGGGTTTCCCAGGGTTAGTGGAGGTAGATTTCACTATATTACGGGAGGAAGAAGAGGAGAGGGGAGGAGCGCTTGAACGATTATTTTTAGTTTGCGGAGCTTTCTTAGGTCTAGAGTTAGGCTTAGAAATTATAGTGGGAGAGGTAAACCTAACGGAGCGGGATCTGCGGGTAAGCTTATTACTAGCGACTGTGTTAGAGATAGCAGGGGAGGGAATGCTGTAATTATTAGTGTCTACACGATAAGGTGCATTCCATACTGAGATACGTATTTTACCATAAAAGAGACCATCACTTGAGGGACTAGAGAAGATCCAAGCATATTTCGATGGAATATTGACCCGAAAGCTGGAGAGATGTCGGGAAGAAGACGCAATTTTACTGCAGTTGATCGGGCAGAAGGCGAAATTGCTGCTGATAAAATTTCGAATCCAGGATACATCAGCATTACGAGGAGCACCATCAATTAGCAGGGAAAAGCAGTCCAGCGAGGAAGCAGAATTAGAGCCACTAAGCCTCGACAGCCGTTGAGTCCAGTCAGCTTCGGTCCAAGTGGTGCCAAACATGTGAAGAGAGGGAGGCTGAGGAGTCTCCAAATCGGCAGCACAGGTCTGGACGAGGGTTGAGCGAGTAGATGGTCGAGGAGGTAAAGGTGCAGGGCTCAGAAGAGTGTTATTGAGTTCCACTTGTAATGAAATGTTGTTACATTGTGATGTGGAGACGGTCCGATCGCAAAACATGGAGTCAGAAGCAGCTTTTAAATCTTCGGAGATGTCGATGAAGGTGCGTCTAGTGTTGCAGAGATCGGAAGCAATAGTGTTGATACGATTCACTGCGTCAGAAATTATGAGGGGAAGGTCTTGATCGGCGTGACGAAGAGGAGGCGAAATACGAGATTGTAGTTCGTTCGTAGAAACAATGAGTTGGGATATTTGGCCATTGAAGTCGTCTCGGAGCGAATTAATTACGTCAGTAATGTTTGCAAGCGACGGAAGATGCTTAATAGTATCACTCAAACTGAGGACAGAATTACTGAGAGAGTCATCAGAGGCAACCATATTTTGGGCACACGAGTTGACTGACGATAATTGCTTACTATAAGACTTAAATGTGGAACTAACAACACCACTGAGATCCTCGATCGCGGAAATAACATCGTCGAGCCCTCTAAAGCTGGTAGTGAGCTTATTCAGTTTCTCTAAACAACACTTTACGAGGGCCGAGTGGTCTTTTAATAACGAGTTCACAGAGTCATTGTTGCATTTGATTGCAAGCAGGACATGAGATAGGGAAATGTTCCTACATTCCTCGCAGTAGAAGAAGAAGGCACCAAGGTACTCCTTAATGTAGGTCAGGGCACGTTTACTTAGACCAATACAAGCCGGATGAAAACATTTCCCACAAAGTCCATTGCAGGTCACTAAGTCAGCATTGCAATCAATCGAGCAGTTAATGTTGGCGCAGCGCTTTTCCATTGTAAACAAAACGAACGAACGCGGTGATGAAATGGAATTAAGTCACAGGTGAGCGGAAGCTTGCGTGAGGTGCGCGAAAGTAAATGCAATCAAATGTAAAAACGTCCGCACTGTTTGGCTAACTGAACTGAACTGAAATCTAAGCGAGAAAAAACGATAAATGCGAAGGATTAGTTATTTAAATAATTATTATAATTATAATTATGTAAATAATTGCTAGATTTTCTTTGAAAACAAAAATTAGTTTCATTATTTTCAAAACGAAACAGCTAGAGCCACCTTGCGAGAAGTTAACAAGTCGAACTTGCGACCACTATATACTCTATACACAAGGCTAACCGTTCCCCAAGGAGCAATGCTACCAACAACGAAAAATTAAAGTAGTTCCAAAAAACCTCTGGTGGAATATATTCGAATTAATCATCTGGTTCTTTAACCCAGACCCCGATAAATATCTGGGTTTAATGTTGTTGTTGTATTTCTCTGTTAAAACAGTGAACTACCCAGCGGGAACTGGAATCATAGAAGAAGTCATGAAGAACCCAGCGGGAAAAACAGAAGCATCTTCCATGGAAGCAAATTAGAAGTGCTTCGAGGTAATTGCCTTTGGAAGCATTTAGGCAGATTTCATATCTGCCGTTGGCGAGTCGAGATCCCAGCGGGAAAAAATTCTGAATCTTCTTCAGAAGCAATTTGGAAGTTCTTCCTTCCAATGACTTAAAACGCTTCTAAGGAAGATTTTAAAAACTTTTAGCAAAATTCTCAACAAAAAGCACAAAATGTCAAGAAAAAAAGCACAATGTTAATATAAAATTATTTTCATTAAAAATAATACCACATCATCGGGATTGTGATAGCTCAGTGGGTAGAGCAACCAATCCTCCGATCCGCAGGTTCCAAGTTCAATTCCGGCCCGGACAAACTACTTTTTGCATTTTTATTCTAAACATCTTCTCAGGAAGCACTAATGAAGAAAAGCTTTTGCCTTTGCTTCCTCCCAATGACATGCCTATGTTAAAAAGATATGGGATGGGATACGGAGCGTAAGTGATTCCAAGCTTCGAAAGATAGCTTCTTCATGACTTCTTCTATGATTCCAGTTCCCGCTGGGAAGCTATCTTTCGAAGCTTGGAATCACTTACGCTCCGTATCCCATCCCATATCTTTTTAACATGGGCATGTCATTGGGAGGAAGCAAAGGCAAAAGCTTTTCTTCATTAGTGCTTCCTGAGAAGATGTTTAGAATAAAAATGTAAAAAGTAGTTTGTCCGGGCCGGAATTGAACTTGGAACCTGCGGATCGGAGGATTGGTTGCTCTACCCACTGAGCTATCACAATCCCGGTGATGTGGTATTATTTTTAATGAAAATAATGTTATATTAACATTGTGCTTTTTTTCTCGACATTTTGTGCTTTTTGTTGAGAATTTTGCTAAAAGTTATTAAAATCTTCCTTAGAAGCGTTTTAAGTCATTGGAAGGAAGAACTTCCAAATTGCTTCTGAAGAAGATTCAGAATTTTTTCCCGCTGGTATCTCGACTCGCCAACGGCAGATATGAAATCTGCCTAAATGCTTCCAAAGGCAATTACCTCGAAGCACTTCTAATTTGCTTCCATGGAAGATGCTTCTGTTTTTCCCGCTGGGTAGAACCAGACCCGGATGAAAAAAACGCAGCTATTGACTTAATTGGTGCTCTGTTTGTTTCGTCATCATCTTATCCAGTCCAATGTGATCCTTATTTACATAATTATTTTTGATATTATTTATCTGTCAGAACTGTTTTTGCGTTTGATTGCATTCGGGGCGCTATTAACACTCCTGAGTTATTATGTAATTTTTGTATCTCGATTCCATCACGCTCATATTCGACACCATCGCAGTAATTACGGTTTTAACGAACCTACGTCTTCAATGTCGCGCTCTTTCAATATGTGCTACTACTGCTACTCCTTCATTGATTCTAATTTAACTAGAAGCCAATTAAAAGGTCAGCTTCGTTGGAGTAAGCCGTAATGCCTTGTTTTCTCTTTTTGAAAGTAATCAGATATTTGATGAAGCTATAAATAAAGAAATGGTGCTGTGTTGGGGACAGCCGATAGAAGCTACGCTTTTTTCGCAAAACGTAGAATATATCATATTTGGAAATGGATAATAAGTTCAAACAATTTTCTAAGGGAGGTTTGCATCTGCACTTAAAATGGTTTGCATCTCAACTTGGTTTGAAAGAGAAAAGCAAGCATGTTGATGTATATATACGCGCATGGCCTATAGCTTTTAGCCGATGTATAGAATACCGCAATGCAATATCAGGTTTCACTCAAAATCTGTCGTTTTTTTTTTTTGTCCTAGCCCCCTTGCCAGAATCTGCGATAAGAAGTGTGGCTTCAATAAATAAATAAATAAATAATTCTTAATTCCTGTTCCTTGAAATTCAATAAAACGGAAATGTTGGGGCCTATACCGGGCACCACATAAAGAGGTACTGATTCACAGTAGGGAGAAAGCAAGGGGAGTCACAATAACAACAAGAATTTTTGTCAATGGTGAAAATGTATTTTATTCAATGAAATTACTCCAAATATAATAATGATGATAATGATACTAACAAATTACAATCTATAAACTATATTTCATGAAATAAGGAACTAAATTACAATTCAATGGTCTATGCAAATAACAATTTAGATAATTAAAAAAAATAAAACAATGATTATAATTCAAAGAATACTCCAAATAACAATTCTAAAAGAATAACTTAAGTATTGTTACAATTTTGCCCGCCGAGCGGCTGGCGGACAAAATTGTACAATTCTCCTCCGCTATAATTGAGGATATAGGCTCGTCTGCCGAGGCAGACAAGCCCGAAAAAAAGATCGGCGTTTCGATGTGGGGCACTGATCAGATCTCATCAGTGTGGCTGATGATCAGTGCCCCGAGCCACAGACGCCCCAAGTAACAAAATAGGCTTTAAATATACTCTAAAAACGCTTATAGAGCTATTATTTAGAGCTACAAGTTTCTTTTTAAGCTGCAACAGCGCTCTTAAAACTATTTTAGAGCTTCTGTACAGCAAAAAGTTCCTCTTATAGAGCATAATTTTGCTTTAAAATTTGGTATATTGAAGCTTATCAAGAGTTCTTTGCTCTATAATGTTAGTTCTATAAGCGTTGCAAGAGCATTTGTAAAGCTTGTTATGGAGCTGTTATAGAACTTCTGGAACCAAATGGCTTTATAATAGAGGTTTTATCTTCAAGTAGTCAATAATAATAAGAGGAAATGAGAAAGCATTTCATCTTCCTTTCTTCAATTGTTAAATATGTACATGTCAATATTTTGACAAAGTTGAACCAATACGGAAAGAATACTTTTTCATTTTCATTACTCAAAATAATAATTTATGCGATATTTCAAATGGGATTTTTCATACCATTTAAAATTTATTGTAAATATTGGGGAGATACTTCGATAAATTACAATACGCTCTTATAATTCTAAAAAATAACTCAATAATTTTTTTTTCAAAAAAATTTTTGTAATTAAATTATGTACTAAATGCAATTGAAAAAATGTCTAATGAATTTCTTAGAGTGGAAAATACCTGAAAATCTTAGTTATGACAAAAGAAAACTCTGAAATTAACATTTATGGAGTAATTTTGTTTCTCATTTTTATGGCAGCCATTTTTTCCACAAAAAATTAAAAATAATACATCGAGCTACTTCTTATACTCAGTAAGAGTCACTTGCTCTATATAGCGAGCAATTAAGAACATTAGCAGCTACTTGCTCCATTAAAAACTTTATTGTAGCCCTTTTAGAGCTAGCAGCTGAATATCTTTGCTTTTTAAAACTACTAGCCCTACTTCGCATGCAGTTTCTGCCCGACACGATTACTTGACGTTTGATTTTGACAACTGTGATGTCTATTTTTCAACACACTTTTTCTAAAACTTCTGCTGCTTTTATATTTTCTCCAAGATTGCAGATTTTTAAACATCCTGGATATTTTCACTTCCACGGCTATTTGTAAGAACTTTGGCATTAAAAGTAAAAGTAACTAGCTTTAAATTATATTACCCCAACACCTATAGCTTTAAAATAATATAAAATTCAGTTGAAAGCTTTATATCAACATCTTTTACAACACATAGCTTTTTGTCAGAAAAATTGCTCTATATTGTGATTATAGCACTGACTTTTAGAGGAACTTTAGGGTTGGAATTTGATTGCTCTAAAAATGCTCTACAAGAGTTCATATTTCCATAATAAAGCTGTTATAAAGCATTTAACTTTTAATTCAAAGATGCTCTATAATAAAATCAATTTTTGCTCTAGAAACAATTATAGAGCAAGTTATTAGAACCTTAAGCTTTATAAGCAAATAGAGCTATTAGAATAAACAAAACTAAGTTATAGAGCATTGTTATTAATATTCGTGCTCATAATTACTTTTGCCGACTATATAAAGCGGGCAACTTAGTTTTATACTCTTTTAAAATCGTTATAGAGCAAAATTTGAAAATCGTTGCTACAGGCTCTTAAAAATGCTACTTGGGGCCGGATTGTGCGGATCGAAAGCCGATCCCTATATCCACTTGATCGGAATTTCAAGTGTGAATTATAGCGAAGGAAAATTTTGTATCAATATATTTAGCGTAACAATTCAAAAAATGGAAACCAAATTTAATGGGCTAGAAAGAGAGAGAAAGAAAAACTAGATTAGTCGATGAATGAGCGAAATATGTGTATATAAAAACACATTATTCATAAACGTCCAATAATGTTAAAATACTCTTACAACAGCTTTGTAAATTGAGAAAATTTACAGAACGCTTGCACCTACTTTAATCCTATTGTAAAACTTTGGTTATGACAATGGCGTGTACGACAGGATCAGAGCAATAAATTATTTGTTGTTATTCGTTCAATATGGATTCAATATTGAAGACGCCCGCCGGTGGCCCTTCTCGTCAACAAAAAATTTACAAAGCAAGAGTTGGTCTGTTTGTAGTCGGTGACGACAAGTTAAAAAAAAATATCGTCTTTCTAAAGAAAGTGCTCGGTATATTGTGAACCTTGTATAAAGGCAGCGATAATTCTGTATACGAGGCTGTGGAACATCACCTCAAATGCAAGTATTAATTGCATTACGCTGTTGGGGTAGAACGAAGTACGTAAATTAAATCAATGGAATTGAATTAATTTATTGAAAAGTTACAAGGCTTCAAAGGTAAATTGCTCTTTTACAGATTTAATATGATGCAGGCAATCTTCACGGTGTCGGTCAGTCAATAGTTAACAGAATTTGCGCAAGATTTTTATGTGCTCTTGCTGAACTGACTGTAACAAAGATTAAAATGCCAGCATCTCTGGCGGAAGAACTTCAGCTCAATAAAAAATTTCCTTGGCGGAATTGGCGCTGTGGATTGCACACACATAAAAATAAAGAAAACTGGTAGAGACCTGGCTCAATGTTACATTAACAGGAAAGGATTTTATTCCTTAAATGTTCAGGTATGGTATTACCAATCTTGTTTTTTTCGTTTTTTTTTTTTAATACAAATCTGTAAGGTGAGGCTCATCTCAAAATAAGAGATGTTATTGCCAGGTGCAGGGGTAGCCTACATGGCTACAGAATTTCCAACGAGTGGAGACTAAAGCAACGGTTTGACAATGGAGAATGTAGTTAGTTACCTGTTTCTCTACAAAATACAAAAACCTTTAATTGTAGCCTTATACCCTAGACGCCTAGACAGACGGACAATGACGAATGAACATTCTCGAAGAATGATCATGGCAGTGTCAGCTGTCACCAAGAATGAAGTTTGAATGCACGTTTGTAACTACATTTTCGTTCTCGTCGATGAAGTTCCCACATCTTCATTTTCGGAGAATGAGCATGGAAATCCTGGAAAAAACAGCTGATTTCCAGTGTCAATTTATTAATTGCAGTTTTTAAATTGTGAAAAAAGTTGATTGTCTGTAAAGTCGGTTTACGATCGATGTTTACGTGACAACGTATTATTTGTTGTGTAAGTTTATTAAAAAACAATGGTTATGGGGTTATTTTCAATATTTTCCGCCATTTCGAACTTAATAAGTCACTCTAAGCACTTTTTAATGAAATCCGAACATTTTATTGTTGAGAAATTTAAATAAGCCACTCATTACGACTGCGCTCAACCTCACTTTACAGCACATTTTGCGCATTTAACTGAAAAACTTTAAACATGCATTTCTTAAGAGGGGATCATACAATTTTCGTTTAATTAACAACAACATCCTATTGAAAGGAATAAAAAGTCTTTTTAATTTCAAATAGGTTCCTTATTAAATTTCTAATTTATTGGATAGGCTAATTGTTTCGTTGATGTAAGAGGAAATTCTTCTAGTTCCCACTCCTTAGAATTTATAATGAATTTTCATATTGAATTTTTAATTTCTAATAAGATTTCCTATTGTCTTTATAATTTCTAATAAGATTTCCTCATAAGAACGCGGAGTCCGATTGTGCCTCTTTGTCGCTCGTTCCGCGCTCTCGCTTGCACTTCAAGCCTTAAATGGAACGCCTCAGAGGGAGGTAACGCCGCATGAGTCATGTTTTTTCGTGCGTGCAGCCGGCTCCATCGAATTATAAGACGTTGTCACGTCAAAATCTGTGCACTTTTCTACACTGGTTTAAAATTGCCCTTTCTTTTTAAAAATCAAACGTTTCACAGCTTTCAAACGCTTTTGGAGACTTAAAAATGTTATTATTTTAACATTTATCGCATGCACTTCCGATCTGTTAAAAAGTCTCGACTCGAATGAAGTTCGCCCTCTGTCATACAGTCAACGAATCAATATCCGAATGAATGTGCATTCATCGACGTTCACTCGTTCGTGTCCGTCTGTCTAGGCATTAGCTGTGCTTCATAATATAGCCATAGAAATGAATCAAGCCATAACAATAACAAAAAAAAAAGAAACGTGTGGGTCTCAGGACCCCCGGTAAGAACGAAGTTCTGCTATTATGTATAAATAATAAAAAGGTAAACAAATTTGACATATTTAACTATTTTTATTTTAAAATTGAACCATGGAAATTATTGGCTTGTGGTAGCTAAAGTAAGATATGTACGTATGTCTGCGACTCTATTTTGGGTAAATATCTTGAAAAAACAGCATCAATAGTTGTACCCTGTTGTTTCACTGTACTCAATTAATTGTCTATGAATTTGAAATATAACGTCTTCAATTTTCTGATTGGGTGAAACATAAATAACAACCATAACTATTTTAAGGCCATTTTCCAGAGTACACACAGCTGAGTATATATCTGCAACATCTGTAACTTGAACTTTAATATCTCTGCTGTTGCGTAATGTTACGTCCATGTTAGACATAACAATGTTAGCTGTATCTTTGTTGCTATCATAGATAGCAACTCCTGAAATTTGACACGTCAAATTGTAGATTGTTACTCATCCAAGTCTCGGAAAGTAATAAAACATTGCATTCTTGCGTGACTGAATCAATTAAATAAACACTAGGGCTTTTTAAACTTTGACAGTTAAAATTGAAGATCGAAACACCTTTTTTATTTGAAATAAAATCTATTATGGTCTTTGTTCTAGTTTTTGCCGTGGATTTGCTTAAAGTAAAGATAGTAATTTAAAAACAAAAATAGTATGTTTTTACCAATCGTCATGTTGCACAACAATCTTTGAAGGCATAAATTCATAAAAGAAAACAAATAATACTTTAAAAAATTATTTTATTACTTATTTCCTGCTTTTTAATCTTATGTCCGCGTGAACGTTTCCAATCGATTTTATACATCTTGATGAGACTCTGACAGGGATACATAGTAAATTCGCGATGTATTTCAAATTATGTTAAGCTGAGAGTGTGTGGAATTGAAAAATATTACCTCTCCCTACCTATAATGTTTCAAATCCTGTAACTTTAAAATTGGACAGTTCGCCATATTCAATTCTTAAATGTTGACAGTTGTTTTGAAATTAGCGACCCCGAAAACTCCCAATTTTCAAGTTTGGTGCAAATCGCATTAACTTTAAACTTTGACAGTCCGCCATCTTGAATTCGTAAATTGTGACAGTTGATTTGAAATAAGCCTCCCTGCAAACTCCCAAGTTCCAAGTTTGGTGCAAATCGCATTAACTTTAAAATTTGACAGTCCGCCATCTTGAATTCGTAAATTCTGACAGTTGATTTGAAATAAGCGACCTCGAAAACCCCCAAGTACCGAGTTTGGTGCAAATCGCATTGACTTTAAAATTTGACAGTCCGTCATCTTGAATTCGTAAATTCTGACAGTTGATTTGAAATTAGCGACCCCGAAATCCCCCAATTTTCAAGTTTGGTGCAAATCGCATTAACTTTAAAATTTGACAGTCCGCCATCTTAAATTCGAAAATTCTGACAGTTGATCTGAAATAACCGACGTCGAAAACCCCAGTACAAAATTTGGTGCAAATCGCATTAACTTCAAAATTTAACAGTCCGCCATCCTGAATTCGTAAATTCTGACAGTTGTTTTGAAACAAGCGACCTCGAAAAGCCAAAAGTAACGAGTTTGGTTCAAATCACATTAACTTTAAAATTTGACAGTCTGTCATCTGAATTCGTAAATTCTTCTATCCGTACAAAATATGCACACGCAACACTATCACGAAAAGGTTATACACATGTAAACACGCGCGCACGCGTGACTTTGTTGAATCAATAATCCACGTGTGACTTTGTTGAATCAATAATCCACGTGAATTTGAATACACGTAACACGACTTTTAACCGTCACTATATGAAGCATACACAGGCGTCATGCAAACACAACAATCATAAGTTTCATAAAAGAAAATACATATAATAAAGTAAACATACGCTGCTGCCGCCTGCTAGAGAACTTTGAATTTTCTCTTTCTCTCTCTCTCTCTCTCTCTCTCTCTCTTTCTCTTCACAGTGCTAATAGTAGCTCTCGAATAAACCGACTAGACCCCAGATGGCCAAGACCCTAAGGGGCTCGACTGGACTTGCGTAGAGCAAAGCAAGATTGAGGGGAATTTAACGTTACTCTGTCGTTTTCTCTATGTTCACCTGCCTAGTTTCTCAACGCATAGTGCGCCATAAAGAACTTCGTTCTAAAAATCTAAATTTTGTAGTGATTTTTGACGGGCTGTATCTAAGCGAGAAATGATCGTATCGAGGATGTAAAAAAAGCGCTCCAAGACTCTACTTTTTGCAACAGCCAAACAATTTCCAAGGCGAAGTTCTCACGCAATCCAAAGAAATAGCGCGAAAAAAAAATGTTCCAAAATGTTTAGTATGTTTTCTTTCGATCCACGGGCTCGGAATTGTTTTTTTTTTTATTTGACCACCCTATGGACCAGATAGCCTGTTAATTCAGCTTTAATTTTCTTTTTTCAAATCCTTGTTCCGTTGATATCCAATATCCGATATTTAGCGAAAAAGCGCACATTGGTATTCAACCATTGATATCTCAGTATTTGCAAAAATGCGGTCGATTTATTAAAACAACGGAAAAATCACTCGTTTTGGCTTTTTTAAAATTGAAATTACGGATATAAAAAATATTTTTTTTTAATGCCTTGGCAGATTCTTTTAGGAAATTTATTCCAGTTTCCGAAACTGCGCTTAAATTTTCTGCACGATCATTGGTCCCTGCCTTTCTGATCTACTTAGGGTGTGTTTACGCTAAGCGAAGAAAATACTGTCATTTAAAAAGTCTACTCGCCAGCATGCTTTTCGTTGAATAGTCGACTTTTGAAAAGAAAAGTCTGGTTTGGCACACAGCCTTTATATAACAAAAGTTGCTGAGAATTAGTCAATCTATCTATTCCTGGACTTATTTTCCATGAAAAATTGTTCACCCCCGAGAAGGGGTGTTACACACCCCCAGGAAAAAAGCAACCCCCGGCACAGGGTCAACTTTGAAGTACAGGGTAAGTAGAACCTATATCAAAATTTTTGTGCACTAATATTAGATATATGCAAAATGTTAAATTATAATATATTAACAAATAAATAATACAAATTATTTATTGTTTGTTTCAATGATTAAAAAACTTTATACAAGGTATTATTCACTAATATTCACGGTTGACCTTCCATTACAGTGAGTATGGCTGAGCGCTGCGGGCTCTCTGCCCTCTATCTCAAAAACGGTTGGGCGTATGAAAAATTGTTTAAAACAAAATAGCTATAGAAACCGAGGTAATCGTGAAAAACTGATGTTTGTGACCTTTGAGCTTGCGAATTTACAGCTTATTATCTCATTCCGAGGTTGATACCTAATATTCACTAAACTATACTAAATGGGAAAAGAACTCGATCAAATGTGTCAGATGATTAGATGATTGCCAGAATCTTGTTGGCATTTGTAGTAGCTCAAAATTTAGAAATTTTACAATTTGAGACGGCTTTCCTTCATGGCGATCTTGAAGAAATTATTTACATGGAACAGCCTTACGGATTTGAAAATGGTGATCAGGTATGTCTATTAAAAAGGAGTATATATGGTTTAACACGTTGGCTGTCAATGCATCACCAGTTAGCATTGAAATCTTTATAACCGGTGATGCATTGGCAGCCAACGTGTTAAAATAAACTTCAAGACAATGGAACAAAAAGATTTGTGAATTTTTAATTAATTACGGAATGAAACAATCAATCGCTGATCCATGTATATTCACATTTAAAACCAATGAACCTTCAATTTATCTGGCGCTTTATGTAGCTGATGGATTAATTTGTGGGCGTGATGTTAACTATATCGAAGAACTGCTAAGCGATCTTTATGGAGATTTTGAAATCACTTTCAGAGAAGCCGAGTTCTTTTTTGGAATGCAAATAACCAGAGATAAAGAAAGAATACAACTAAAAATACATCAAACATCTACACTATGAAAATCCTTGAACTATTTAATCATCTTAATTGCTCACCGGTCTCTACACCTGCAGAACCTGGAATAAACTTTACAAAGGAGGAACATGGTTCAAAGGATACAGAAATCTTTCCTTATAGAGAAGCCATTGGATCACTTATGTAGTTAATGGTGTGTAATAGACCTGATATTGCTTTTATTTGGTGTTCTAAGTAGATATGTATGTACATACATATATGGAGAATCCGACGAATATGCATTGGCAAGGCGTCAAACGGATATTTAGGTTTTTATGGGGGACAATAGATAGAGGCATTACATTCAATCTCCGTTCGACCTCTACCGAGTTAATCGCTTTCTGTGATGCTGACTGGGCTGGTGACATCGACACAAGACGTAGTACTTCAGGAGGGATTTTTCTGTTGAATGGAGGACCAATATTGTGGGGTTCAAAGAAGCAAACTGTGACTCTGACTTCAACTACAGAGGCAGAATTCTTGGCCTTATGTGCATCAACGAAGGCAGTGATATACCTTAGAAAGCTGATGTCGGATCTGGACTGAAAGCAAATCAAACCTAAGTTGATTAGATGAGATAATCAAAGGGCAATCACACTGGTCAAAAGCCCGGACTTATCGAAAAGAACAAAACATATCGACATCCAATATTTTTGCACTTGCGATATGCAAAAAGAAGGGGAAATTGAAGTAGAATATGTGTCAAGTCTTAATCAATTAGCTGATCCATTAACCAAAGCGCTGCCTAGCACTAGGTTTAAAAGTTTAATCGAACAGTATGGACTGTCTGATGTCTGGTTTGAAAAATATGGAAACACCTTTAATAATGTGGAACGTGTGGAACCATCACCTTCTGATCATTTTGATTGCGCCTGGATAGCTCTCTCTTCTTCATCATCTTCCGATGGGTTAGGACGTGACCCCTTTCATCCCCAAATTTATATTTCACTTTTGTATTCAAAGTATTTCTTTTTGCTACAAGCTTTTAGATTTAATTCATAATAAATACTGAATTCAATTATCGTCGATTTGTTTATTTTTATCTTCAAAACTTTATTTTTCTTTTGTACCGAGACTATTGGCGATGCATAGCGAGAATCAATCTCGCGAATTATCCTATGCTGTAAGAATTTTTTTAATGATTTTTTCGAGCTCGATTTTATGTGCATAAGGCAATCTATGTGGAGTGCTATGAAATGGTTCGTCTTTATTTACCTTGATCTTCATTTCGAAATCAATATCTGGAAAATTATCGTGCGGAATGAGAGTCAAAGCCGGTTCCACAACTTCTTTGATACGTTTTTTAGATGCATAGGGCAAGTTTTCATTAATGCGTAAATCAAAATTTCTCTCGTTCTCAAAAACATCAATATTTAAAATTTCAGTAAAAATGTCAGAGGCATGCAACCCTCCTGAAGGCGGAGTGTCGGGTATCTAAAATGACAATACATTTATTACAAGCTAGACTGGTCTTAACTCTCCTTCAAATATTTAAAAGACTTTCATTTATTCCAGTAAATCTATACTTGCCGGGTTCTACAGTCGTTACAAACGTATTTCCTCCTATTGAAGTGGTAGGCGGTTGATGATTGGTGCATAAAGCGACATTTTCCGAGCAACTAGAAGCCTTATGGCCCGATTTTTTGCACCTGAAGCACGTCAATCCGCAGCGGTTCGCTTTAGGACAGGAACTGCTCACGTGGCCGACCTCCACGCAGTTAAAGCACTTCACCTTAACGATAATCTTCGTCCCTTGGTGGTACTTCGGGTTTACAATTCGCCTTCTGCTTCTCGTACTTACGTAATGCTGATTTTAATTCATCGATATTATTGGCTCCATAAAGGCGTGTCTTATTTATCTCCGTATCCTGAATGCCCTTGATGATGTAATGGATTATGTCCTCCTCGTCAAGGTCACTGTTGGCAGCAGTTTCCTGCATTTTCAATACGTATTGTTCTCTGCCTGAATATCGGCCTTCGGTACTGTTCTGGAAAATTCCTATAACAGCGCATGTTTTAATTCCACCCAAGATTTGATGGTCCGACTGCGAATCAGCAACTGCGCCGTCCCTGACAGGAGCCTTCTCCCGTATGCCCGTTAAGCACAGGCAACTTGAAATTAGGAATCTTAGATTTTTTGGTGAAAAGCATTAATTCTACTTTGCTCCGGTTAACTCCAAGGCCGCAGCCCCACTCATCAACTGTAGCTAGAGCTCCCTGCATGATATCACTTAGCACGGAAGGGGTAAGGACCCGATACTAGGACAACCAGATTATCGGCATAAGCGACTACCTTGATCCTGTCTCTATCAAGGCCAGTCAGAATTTTGTTCATTACCAGAAGCCACAGTAGAGGAGAAATTACACCAACCTGGGGCGTGCCTCTACTCTGTCAGTTGGCAGTTATCTAGCTCCGACTGAATCATTCTCGAACACAACAAGGTAACTAGCCAATCGCAAAGACCCTCTCCTTCTTCCCGTGCAGAGAGGGCTTCCTGGATAGCTTCCGTATGGACGTTGTGAATATACATATGTACAGTCGGGGACAAGTCATTACCGACACTTGAAATATTTGGTTTTCTACTAATTATTTAGAGTAAAATTGTTGCAAAAGTTGTAGTTCTTATTACCACTTGCCACAAGTGATCAATAACAAAAAAGGCCTGTACTTTTCAAACAGAAATATTTAGACAAATTTTCCTTTTTTGAGAGTTTTTACAGAGGGACATTAGATTACCGGCAGTAAATGAAAATAGAAAAATCATAACTAAGTTTTAAAATTTAATAATCAATATTACCTCCAATATGCTTTACAACTGCAGTACAACGTTTTACCATGGAAGTGTACAAATTTTGAATAATAGTTAATGGAATTTCATCCCAGGCTTCCTTTAATGCTGAAATTAACTCATTTTTGTTGTTGAATTGTCTTCCCTGCCTGTAAATTCGCTTCGAAAGCCATCCCCAGAGATTCTCGATGATGTTCAAGTCTGGAGATAGTGCTGGCCAATCCAAGAATTGAATGTTGTTGTCTTGAAACCACTGTTTTACGGCTCTTGCAGTATGGAAACCAGCATTATCATGTTGGAAAATCCAGGTTTCTCCTTCGAAGATCGTATCGATTTTGGGTTTTTGTTCCGCAAGTAATTGAATGTACTTCCTGGAATCCTGTCTACCCTCTATTATTACAAAATCTACGGTTCCTCTAAAAAAAATGGCTCCAAACCATAACAGCTCCCAATGAGCTATGTCGTCTGAATAAAAAGATCTCCTTCTTCCTCAAATCGTGGAAATAATAGCGGTATCCATCCGGCCCATCAAAATTGAATTTTTTTGTCATCAGAGCATCATTTGGTGCAAATCGCATTAACTTTAAACTTTGACAGTCCGCCATCTTGAATTCGTAAATTGTGACAGTTGATTTGAAATAAGCCTCCCTGCAAACTCCCAAGTTCCAAGTTTTGTGCAAATCGCATTAACTTTAAAATTTGACAGTCCGCCATCTTGAATTCGTAAATTCTGACAGTTGATTTGAAATAAGCGACCTCGAAAACCCCCAAGTACCGAGTTTGGTGCAAATCGCATTGACTTTAAAATTTGACAGTCCGTCATCTTGAATTCGTAAATTCTGACAGTTGATTTGAAATTAGCGACCCCGAAATCCCCCAATTTTCAAGTTTGGTGCAAATCGCATTAACTTTAAAATTTGACAGTCCGCCATCTTAAATTCGAAAATTCTGACAGTTGATCTGAAATAACCGACGTCGAAAACCCCAGTACAAAATTTGGTGCAAATCGCATTAACTTCAAAATTTAACAGTCCGCCATCCTGAATTCGTAAATTCTGACAGTTGTTTTGAAACAAGCGACCCCGAAAAGCCAAAAGTAACGAGTTTGGTTCAAATCACATTAACTTTAAAATTTGACAGTCTGTCATCTGAATTCGTAAATTCTTCTATCCGTACAAAATATGCACACGCAACACTATCACGAAAAGGTTATACACATGTAAACACGCGCGCACGCGTGACTTTGTTGAATCAATAATCCACGTGTGACTTTGTTGAATCAATAATCCACGTGAATTTGAATACACGTAACACGACTTTTAACCGTCACTATATGAAGCATACACAGGCGTCATGCAAACACAACAATCATAAGTTTCATAAAAGAAAATACATATAATAAAGTAAACATACGCTGCTGCCGCCTGCTAGAGAACTTTGAATTTTCTCTTTCTCTCTCTCTCTCTCTCTCTCTCTCTCTTTCTCTTCACAGTGCTAATAGTAGCTCTCGAATAAACCGACTAGACCCCAGATGGCCAAGACCCTAAGGGGCTCGACTGGACTTGCGTAGAGCAAAGCAAGATTGAGGGGAATTTAACGTTACTCTGTCGTTTTCTCTATGTTCACCTGCCTAGTTTCTCAACGCATAGTGCGCCATAAAGAACTTCGTTCTAAAAAAAAAAAATGTGTACCTTATATTATCCCCCTTATATTATCCCACTCCAATCACCTTCCTCATTGTATACCACCGTACCTGGAAAATCAGATGAAGAAGAAATTACTCCTGCAAGAAATGAGCCGTCAGAAGTTGGTAATCAAAGAGAGGTGTCATGTATCGGTCGAGTGGCTCACTCATATATATAGTACCCGTTGCAGGGTTGTTGCAATACTTTCGACCTGGATTAATGTAAACACTATACAAAATTAATCCAGAGTCAGTACAAGCAATTACAGCGGAGCACATTCTTTGCGACATACATAAGTGCGCGTAGCGCGTGCTAGCACAGCTGAGTTCGCCGCTAGATGACACCAAGCGGCGAACAGCTTAATTTCCACAAAAATTTGTGCAACTAGCCCACAAGGCGGCATGAAGCCCGAAACCGGGTTCGAGGAATTGGGTCAATGCGAGATCGCGAGCACTCCAGGAGTCGTTTCGGAAACACAACAGCGGGCGGTACGGTCGTCATTTAGAAGCAAGAACAATAAATCGTTAATTAGAAAATACCACCACGTTTTAATTACTTATTATGCACATTACAGAGGCTAGTGTGCTGAACAACATGAAAGGCGGGCGAATTGTATACTTAGGAGTTTTATTCAAAATAACTTTTAATTTTAGTAGTAATAAAATATGTTAACCACATACCTAATTCTTTATTTTTTTTAAGATCAAGGTTTCTAGCCCGTTTTTGTTTTTCATTACAAGCTTGGGGGCTGCGAAGAGATATTTTGCACTCCATTTCAAATTTTGTACACTGAGAGAAAAACTTTAATAACTTTAAATATTTTGTGTAGTTATAATTGCTATTTGCTAAAAAAATTGATAAATAGTAATATCAATTTACATTTCGTTAAGGTACTTAGGGTACGCCAGGCGTACGGGATTTACAGCCCCTGCCTTATTCCTTAATACGACGTAATAGTAGACGATGAATAAAAAATGTTTTATTTTAATGAATAAATAACAACTGAAAATACCTTATCATTTTGTTTTGTTTACATTTTATTATAATGAGCAACTATTAACAAAATCAAAATTCAAAGGAGCGTTGTAACGTAAAAAAATTCCTACTGCTTAAGGCTATATTACTCCGATCGGATAAGAAATCAAGACAAGCGCTATCGGAATTCTTGATTTAACCGTTAATACCTTTCTAATGATATATCATTACATATATCAAAAAATAGTCGCAAAATGGTAATGAGAAATATGTATAGCACAGTATAACTCTGAACGGACAAGGATTTGGAACTAGGCGCCATAGTGACTTCTATTCAGCTCAAAAAGACCTATCCAACGATGTATTACACATAGCTATTGGAGGGGGGTACCAAAATTTGCATCATCCTTTAACTAACAATTTTTAAATTTACTATTCTTATAAGCTCGACTATATACAATAGCTATATGTACAATTCCTAGAATTGTCAAGTCAACTATTTTAAAATAATAAATTTTAATTTGACCAAAAAAATTGTTTAAACACCGCGTCATAAAAATCTGAAAATTCTTAACAATTTCGTTTGTCAAATTAACTATTACAAATAGTCAATCCTTTAGCCACACATCGCTTTATTAACGTTGAATTACTCAAAACCCACTGGCGTTCGGTGGCTCGAGGGTAAAGCTACGCGCGTACCAATTCAGAGTTCCTGGGTTCGAATCGTGGGAACAGAAGTCAACTTTTCTAAAAAGGCATCGGAATGGCGTGGTTCGGTTGAGTACAGCAGCCAAGCTTCCAAGGTTCAAATATAGCTCAGGTCGGCAATATCGGAAAAAATCAACTTTTTCTCGTTGTCAGCAGATTAACTATTTTTCTCATTGAAGAATTTTAAATTTTACTAATAGTTGTAGTTGACTTAATTAATTCAAATAGTTGTTTCAACTTTCTTCATAGTAAATATAACGTTTTTGAATTTATAAAATTTATTAAACAATAATTGGCTGAAAATCATTGCGGTAAATAGTTAATTTTGTATTCGTTTATAGTAAAATCAACTATATTTTTCTTTCAGTGTAATAGCCTCAATATTTTCTTTCGCAACAGAATTTCACTTCTGTGGGTGTAATGGTCTCTAAAAAAAGGGGGACAGGTAAAAAGAGGCAAACTGATCATATTCCTCCTTGTAAACCGTTTTTGATGAAAATGTGAATTTTTCATACCTTCCTTCTTTTTGGTGGTTCCTCACTCACTAAGATAGACTTTGAAGGTAATTCTTCCAGGGTTTGAAGATTTTCTTTGTAGCACAATAATCTAAACGTAATGTAAAGAGCTTTAATTAATTGGCTCATTTTCTTAAACATACCTGATTTAAATTATCACTTTTTGATGTATGTGCTGCTTTTATATAATGTGTTTTTTTTTTTTGATTTCCTTAAACAAACATATTCAATTTGTTTAGTTATTTAATTTCGGAATTAAAATAGTGACATTACCGTCTGTATACGATCCGAATCAAACTCGTTGGAGTTCATTATAAACTCATTTGGTTACCAAGAGATGATATCATCAGCAAGAACTGCTGTGGTTGGTTGCTCCGGACCTCCACTAGTCTTCAGAATTTCCCTGCGCTGTGCAATTTTGTTTTTTTTTTCGCTGCCATTTTTATTATATCCCATTGGTTTTTTAACTGAGGTATGGTTCGCTGACTCCCGTTGCACATTGTGTTAAAACTGAAACATTTTTGGCATATACTTATGTTAACTATTTGTGTCCAAAAAAATTGCAGTAAAACCCTTTCAAGAAAAACCACAGTAGGGGAGACTGGGGCTGGTTGTGACGGGGTAGGTTGTTACAACGGCAACAGTGACTTTACACAGAAACGCAACAGTAACGCTAGAAAGAGAAAAATTATCATGTCATGATCGGCTAGCCACTTGCCACGCGTCAGTGCCGCTAACGCATATGTGAAAGGAGTCCATTACCGTTGTAACAACCTACCCCTGTCACAACCAGCCCCAGTCTTCCCTACCAACGACATTTTCCGGTAAATTTAAGGAAATTTGAAATGAGAAAAGGAATATATGCTTACCTATGAACCCATGCAGCTTTCTTTTCCTGGTTGGTGTTTGTATATCAGTATTTTTATTTTAAATAGCTGATACCCTTATGATCTTAATTATTCATTGCAGAAAGAACTAAAAACAACAACCAATTAACTTATTTTTTAAAAGCAAAGGAGTTTTGCATTTCTAATCAAGTGGAGAAAAACATACCTTATCTTCACGGAAAAAAATTTGGATACCAAAAATCCCCAACTAATTTACGAACGTTTTCGCCATAAAATCCACAATATATATTGAAAAAGCAACAGATCTCCTTAAAAGATACAGGAAATAATGTCAACATTTTACGCTGGTCCTTAAAATTTAAGTAATATCCCTGTTTTTTTCACAAATATTACAAAAATAATGCACTGTCCCAAAATCCATCGGAAAATACAGGGATATTGCCAGAAACGACGCGATATTCCCGGCAAATTTTTTTCCGCGTTCATCCATCCAATTCCCCCTCCGCTTTTGTGTTGAGGAGCTGCTTTATGCGTTTACCATTATTAACTTTTTATTTCACTTAAATGATTTTTAAACTGTACCTAACTGAAACAATTTCTTCTCACTACACAATATAATCGAAATTGCTGGCTCCCCATATTTTGAGTGTGAAATATTGACACATTTGTACAACTTAACAACGCTCAAACCTAATTTAATTCCACTTTAGTTGCAAAGAGTTTAAAGCGCGTTTATAAATATCTCGTATTTAAAATGTCCATTAGTCTTAAAGAGTGTTTTAAGTATCGAAAGCTTAAGAGCTGAGTATTTCAAGATATTTTTATGAATACGGCTGTTAGTTTTTCTTAAATAGTTTTACCGTTTACAATTCCTTTTTTGAAGCACATTGTTAACCACATTTTGAATTCTTTAAATTACCTTAGCATTTGGAAGACTACTAAGGTATAACCTAGGTTAATCTTCCTAATAACTACATACAGGCTAATTAGTATCTTGCAATTATTTTCTAAAATTTTTGAAAAAATTTTCCACTAAGGGATTGACGATCTTACTGAATATATATGTAAGTGGTGTGGAACCTTTTCTTGTACTTCGCAATTCTTTTTTGAGGTTGAGTTGACTTCTTACTTCTTCTTTTCGTTTTACGATTTTTTATTTTAATTTCTTTTCATTTTATTTTAAAAAGCATCAATAGGTAACCATACACGAAGGGATTTGCGTGCGAGCAATCATTTTTCCTGTTGGTTTAGAAAAATTACGCGCTCGTGTGTGGTTATGATAGCATGCCATGATTGTACGAGCACAATCGTCTCATTTTTCCCCACAGTTTATCTCTTTGAGAGCCACCCACTTACAATTGCGTGTGCGCGCATTCCTTGCAACTTTCCTTCTTTCGGCAGTTGCAAAACGCCTTTATGCGACGAAAGAGCAATGGCAGATTTAAGGAATTTGCCAAAAGAATTCTTAATGAATTTCATTGAAATTTATAAAAAGCATTTGGCATTATGGAAAGTGAAGAGTCCTGAATACAAAAACAAAAATTTAAAAAATAAGGGATACGATGAACTTCTCAAATTTTATAAATCGTATGACAGTACAGCCAGCAAGGAAACTGTGACCAGAAAAATACAATCTTTGCGTGGCTCCTTCAGAAAGGAGCTAAAAAAGAGCCTGAAATCCAATCGTAGCGGTCCTGGTGCTGATGAAGCTTACGTGCCATCGTTGTGGTATTACCATTTATTAGAATTCACAGCAGATCAAGAAAAACCAGCAGATAGCATCGACAATTTGGATGAAGAAGACGATATCTTCGGTACTGCAAATGTGGAGTTAGAAATTGATAATAACATTAATATCACAGAATTTGATGAGATTAATGAAGCACAGGTAATTGAACCAATTTCTTTTAAAATACTTTAATTTTATATTGAAAAGAATGCTGTACAAAAGCGGTTATGCTTTACCCCTCCTTATCATATAATCCTGCCATGGTACTTGCCCATTATTTAAAAAAAAATGTGCATATAATTCACGATTTTCTATGCTTTCATGGTTATAATTCCTACTTATTTGAAGTTGTACAAAATTGTAAGGAATTTCTTTCCTCCAAGACCCATTTTCATGAATTTCCCGAGTTCTCGGATCCTCAGAATCGAAAGTATGTGGTGTAACATAATTTGAATTATTTCGTTTCAAAAAATTATGCAGTACACATATAGCTGCAACAACGTTCTTAATGTTTTTGACAGAAATGTTAATAGCAGTATGTAGAATTCTAAACTTTGTTGATATTAGACCAAATGTGTTTTCCACCACATTGCGCGCTCGTGATAAACGATAGTTAAAAATTCTTCTCTCGTAATTCAAGGTGGCTTGCGCGAATGGCTTCAAAATATTTTTTTTTAAAGGAAATGCTTCATCTCCTATTATAACGAAGTTTAGATTTTCGTTCGTTTCAAAATTTTCCGGGAAGTTTATCGTGCCATCCTCCATTTTCTCACTCAATGAAGAAAATTCAAATACACCACCATCCGAATTTCTGCCATTTTTGCCGACGTCTATGTAAATGAACTCGTAATTAGCATTTACAAGGGCAAGAAGAACAATGCTATAAAAATTTTTATAGTTGTAATATGAAGCTCCACTTTTAGCCGGTGCTGTGATTGCTATGTGTTTCCCGTCCAATGCACCGCCACAATTAGGCATATTCCATTGCTCTTGAAATCCTTCAGCTACAATCTGCCACTCTGCCTTTGATTTCGGAAACTGCAAATAAAACCAAATGTTTTACGATTATTTTCAGGCTCTCCGAAAAAATGTTCAAGCTCCACAATCTGAAACTCCGAAACCACCGAAAAGGAAGAAAGTAGATAGAGGTCAAGAAGACTTTTTCAATGCTTGCACTGAAGCGTTGAAAGGAAACTCAACAAATCGTGCAGAACCAATGGATGAGTATGATCACCTTGGAAGCTACATCGCAAAAAAATTTAAAAAAATACAAAGTGCAGAGCAACGAGTTCTGGCAGAAGGTCTTTTAATGCAAGTAATGCAAAAAGCAACCTTAGGGAAACTTTCCGAAAATACAATTTTGGGAGAAGCTCTTTTAACCTCAACGCCAATACCGTCAAATTATCAAGATTTCTCCGAAGAAAGTGGTGGAATTTTGTAATCCTTTTTTGAATAAAATTAAAATAAGTTGTTGTTGAATAAAATAAAAACAAACCTTTAGATATTCTCTTTTAAGAACTTGGAAAATTGCTCGACAGGTTTCTGGAATTATCTTTCCCAGCGCCTGTGGGGAAATAGCTGTCGAAAATTTGAGACACTCATATGTTCTGCCTGTTGCCAAAAATCTCAGCGTTGCAATAAGCCTCTCTTGTGCTGGAATACTTTGTCTCATAACTGTATCCTGTTTTTCAATACATGGTTTTACTTTGGATAGTAAAATCCCAAAGGTTGTTGCATCCATTCTTAAATAATTGTACAAATCGTGGGGACTACTGTCGCTCAATTCCCTTAAGAGCCGCATGTCACTAAATTCATTTCTTAATTTTAACCACTTCTTTTGCCAGAATCTCCTAGTCTTCTTTTTAGTAATTTTCACACTGGCTAAATACATCACAGCACACACAATTGCTATTTTTTGCCTGTTTGTCATACTGTATTTAAATAATTATATTCCTCAATAAATTAAAAACCGAATTTTAGTGCCAACGCTTACAAGAGTGTCGTCTCGAACGTTGAAATTTTCAAAAGGACAACACGCCACTCCAGATTACGCAAATTTATATGAAAATGTCAATTTCACGTGAAAGTTCTAAATTACACACTCTTTCCGTTCGGAAAGAGTGTTTCGTGTGTTGCGAACTAGCTTTTTAGCACCCGCCACACAATCCCACGAGTTTTCCGGGAGGAAAGATGCACAAGATTGCTTGCACGCAACTCCCATCGTGTATGGCTAGCTAATATAAGAGGTTATTAAAAAAAACATTATTTTTTTATTTATAATAAAGAAGCTGACCCGCTCCCGGCGTTGCCCGGGCTCAACTATCCCTAAAATAAAAGTAAACTTTAATAAAAATATGATGTTGCAGATTTCAAATTTGTTTAAACGTCACCATAAACATTTCACTGGCGTTCAGAGTTTTGCAACTTTCAATAATAGTAAACTATTACAAAAAAGTAGCCTATGTAACTACTGAAAACCTCTTCATGTCTGTAAAGTTTCATCAAAATCGGTTCAGCTGTTTTGAAGATTAGCTCGGAAGGACAGACAGGCAGAAAAAAACTAGCCTATATCACTTCTGACAACCTCCTCCTCGAAAACCCTTAAGAACAAAGCAAATCGCATAAACTTTAACATATTCCGCCATCTTGAATTCGTAAATTCTGACAGTTTGAAATCAGCAACCCCTAAAACACCCAGGTACTAATTTTAATGAAAATCGCATAATCTTTTAAATTTAAAAGTTCGCCATCTTCAATTCGGAAATTCTGACAATCAGATTGAAAACAGCGACCCCGAATACCCCCAGTACTAAGTTTGGTGGAAATCGAATAAACTCTTAAATTTAACAGTCCGCCATTTTGAATTCATAAATTCTGACAGTCGGGTCGAAATCAGCGACCCTGAAAATTTCCTAGAACCCAGTTTGGTGGAAATGGCATTAGCTTTTAAACATCACGGTCCGCCATCTTGAATTCGGAAATTTTGAGAGTCGGGCGAGTCAGCGAACCTGGAAACTCCCAAGTACCAATCCTTATGGAAGGCGCATAATCTTCTAAATCTGAGAATCCGCCATCTTGGATCCGCCATTTTGAAGCATGCAAATAAAAAGAATCCTATGTCCATCTCCAGGATATCCTGTACCTGTTTTCCATTTACATCTGTTGACTCGTTTTGGCTTGAGTGAAAGTCAAACACACGGAATTCCGCATTGATACGCTGCAGCGCTATCTAATGGTAATTGGCGATAGGTTGAACGGTATAATAGTTGATGTGCTGCAGCGCCATCTAGTGGCGAGCTATAACAAAATAAATAGCGTAAAAAAAGTCACCATATTCAAATTCCTTCGTATACCAATTTTCATGACAATTGTTTCAACGATATGCGAATACGCAAATACTGTGAAAATTTCAAATCAATCAGCCGAATTGTTTTGGAGTTTTAGATAGATAGATATTAAGACAACAGTTCCACCTATCGGGTCTAAAACTATCCTATCTTTCAAGTTGGAACCAACCATACACATTCACAAAATTTCATTGAAATCGGTGAGTGGTTTCGGAGATTAGCGTGTTCGAACATAGTGACACGTGATTTTTAAATATTAAGATACTGAAAATTACATATTAACATTTGTTTGTTTGTAATATTCCTTCTATGTATTTAAAACTTTTTTTTGCAGGTTTTCGGATCATACTTTTTTATACACCATAAGCCGCATGCAGTACCACAAAGTGAAAACATAGGAGGTAGGTCCTCATTAACAGTAGTTTTTTAAGAGACTTCTGTCGATAGTTTTAACAATTCTTGTTATTAAATTAACATTTTGTTTGTTTTTCCATAAATTATTATATTGTACAATGTAAATATTTTTTTCGTTGTTTCTGAAACTTAACATCTATAGGAAAATTGTCAGATCACTTTGGTTAACGTGAAACAACTGGATGAGGCGTTTTTTTTAAAAACTTTAATTAATTCACTGTTCTTTAAAACTATTTTTCAAAGAAGACACTAATCAGAAAAATAGTACAATTTTAAAGCTGTTTCAACTGCGATTTGTAGTTACAAATACCTATGTATATTTTAATCACACTATGCAAACGTACACACGCATGCGTACGCGCCCGGGTGCGATATAACGTGTGTTATGAAAATGCACCCCGAAAAAGGCTTCCAGTTTATGAGCGCAATCTATTGTCACTAGTGGTCGCCCTGTGGTCGATATTCGACCTACTGGGGTTACTACGAAAAATAGCTTTTGGTAAATTCATTCTCCAAATCTCCACAGTTTGAAATAGAAATGTCAGTGGTAGTTGCCATGTCAGAATAAAAATTAGCGATTTTTTGCAGAAATAGAAAATAATATATTGGGCAACAAATTTTGAAAAACAATTTTATCTCGACAATTATTAATCTACAAATTACCTGAGGACAACTGTTTACATCAGAAATAGACTTGACGTCTTAAATGGATGGTGTGTCCAAAACAACTTATTCTTAAACGTGAGTAAATGTTCGCTGATGAGGATCGCACGAGGTAATGGAGTGACTGGGACAGTGGCGGATTAAATGTCGACAGCGCGCTAGGCAGTATCTCATCGGCGCCCCTCTGGTTGTCATTACTTATTAATAAATTATAACCAAGTTTTAATATGTGTTGAAATTAAAAATACGTGTGGCACTCGGGGACTGCCGCGGTAAAGCTATTGCATAGCATTTTTATCAACTTATGCAATTATAATATTTATGCAATATTTTTTTTTCTTTGATATTAATTCAAGTTACACTTTTTTAGCGTGGTGACCGATAAGAAAACAAATTTTTTTCTTTTATTAAATAAATGAGAAGTTAATATTGTTTAAAATATTTTTATTATCTTAAAATACATGTAGGTTATTCAGGAATTTTTATCATTGAAACTATAGGTTTATGGTAACTGAAATAAGAGACATAAGTTTGAGACTTGATATCCTCTAAATATCTGGAAAATACCGCGTCAATGGTGGTCCCATATTTTGTTGTGGATTCTTGTGGATCATTATTCATTTTCAAATTCAATTTTTCCGAAAGAAAAGTTGTCAACCGCTCTGATTTTTTATCAGCGAAGTTGATGTTGAAATCGCCAGCCAAGATAAGTGGAAATTTATTACCATTTGTACCAAGTATTTTCGACCCTTCTTCAGTGTACTCAAGTAAAGTGCGATGAATAAAATGCTCTACCTCGTCCAATTTTGGATTCGGAGAAATGTAAATTGCTACCATGACTATGTGTAGGCCATTTCTAAGCTGGCATAAGCACGCACAAATATCTCCAACAAATGAGCGCCTAACATTAACATCGCTAACGTCTGCAATATTTATTTCAATATTCGGAGTCATAATATTAGTAACATTATTCTTATTTTGGTAAATAGCTACCCCACCTTTCGAAACAGTATCTCGTTTGAATTGAACAATACAATTGAAATTAGGTATTTCAATCGGATTATCACGCGTCATGCAAGTTTCGGTAAGAAGTAACACATTTGTTTGTCTCGTAACTGAATCTTGTAAATCGTATTTGTGACTATTTAGACTTTGGCAATTAAAAGTCATTATTGAAATGCCATTTCTATTACTAATGAAATCTAAGACACTTTGAGCTATCGTCTGAACACTATTTAAAGACAGTCTTTTGAATTCTTGCAACAAAGGTGCAGTCGATGCAGCTTGCCTTCGATTATGATAAAACTTGAATGTAGAATTATCGTTTTTTGTCGTGATATACAATTTTTCAATATTAGTCACCCGAGAGAGCGCAACATAAACGAGTTCCTGAGAATGTGCTTTACTATACTCATATACTATTTCGTCAAAAGTTCCACCTTGCGACTTATGTATAGTTAGAGCAAGAGCTGAAGTTAATGGAAAATGTTTGCGTTTGGCTATACATTTTCTATCCGATGTTAATGAAATATTTGTTGTTCGCAATTCAATGGGAACAGCGAGATTGCCGACTCTATTTTGCACTGCTAGAGTGGCTGCTTTTTGTCTTTTTTTTCTACCCACTTTATCTGAACCACAAAATTCCAGCCAAACTCTAATCAATGTGTCACTTTCATCAAATTCTAGATGTACCAATTTCCCAACAGCACCATTGCATAAACCATCAGTAACGTCGATGTTGGTTGTAATAACATAATGCTTTCCAACAACAAAAGTAATGTGATAAGGCAGTCTTCCAGTGTCAATAACAGATTTTTTATGTAATTTAAGTCTAAAATTAGCTTCTTGCTCAGTACTTTTAGCGCCAATAATGACGTCTACGGACGTTGAAAGAACTTTGTTTTCACATTGGCTCAAAATCAAATTGTTATAGTTGGCAACATCTTCATTTTTGAAAAATAAACGAACTCCATCAGGACATAATGTAGCAACATCCTCTTTTTTGAAAAATCTCGATTCAATAAGTTGAAACTCATGCTCATCTAGTACATCTCCATTACCTATTTTTGTCAAAACTTGTGAAAATTATCAATTTTATGTAGAAGTTCTGCACTAACCATGCTAATTTCATCAATGATCAGTACTCTGACATATCTGAAGAGAGATCTATACAATTGTAACGTTTCTGATGACAGAGGCAAATGTTTTGAAAGAGAAATTTTTGAGAGCTGTATGAACAGTTGTACCATTAATAGCCACGGCAGCTTTGCCAGTTGAAGCACATGTAATATAGGCATTGCAGTAACCATCATTATCAGTGAATCTGTTGTAAATTTCCATAATCAGTTTGATAACGAATGATTTTCCCGTACCAGCTGGTCCCGTAAAAAAAATTTGAAATGGTTCTTGAATTGAAGTTTGTAAATGATGAATTATAGTCATAAGAATATCTCTTTGTTGATCATTGGCCATTCGCATTAAATCATAGAATTGTTGATAATCCATTAAATTTTCTCTTTTTTTAGCTATAGCGCCAAGTTTATGCACAGATGCATTTTGTAAATCAACGTTAGCAGTTGAGTTTGGATCACGTAGCAATAAGTCATAAGGATCTCTTTCATGCAATATATCAACCGCTCTTAATAATTCTTCGTTTTCTTGTTCTTCATCGTTTTCTCGGCACAACTGTCTACAAATTTCTAAAGTTTTCTCTATGTCCAAATTTGATTCAAATTCTTTCCTACGTTCTAATATCGTATCTTTGTTGTCCTCGTATATTTGAATGAACTTATTTTCAGCAATAATATCATTTTCTTCACTTTGAAAAGGAACATGCAACAGAACCATCTCACGCCTATAATCGTTGTAATTGTCAGCCATATCGTAGTTCCTGTATCTTATTATTCTTGCAGTATTTCTCTTAGTGTAAGTCCCCTTTTTATTTAGGTAATATTTTGCAACAAATTGTGCTAACGTAACATCGCAGAGTTCTTCAGGTCTTTTCTCATACTTATCGAACCAATTTTCTTTCCAAACGTTCGTACAATCATCATCTAAAGCTTCAAGTTCCTTCATAGATTTTCTAATTCTTGCGCGTTCAGTAGGAAATACCGTTGGAATGTAGACTGTCACCACCGATGACTTAGCCATAGGTTCTCTTAATAAATACCAAGCAGCTTCTTGTGCCAGCATTTCAACAGACTGAAGTACGTCAATACTCATTTTTCTCGTGATATCGACAATGTCGAATTCTGGATGCTCGTCCATTATGTCAATTATTTGTCTTTGCAAATTACTAATCCCTCGATTATGCTTATTGACATATTCAACAACATATGTTGCACAAGCATATTCATCAAGTATAATCTGAAAATCCATGTTCGATTTCAAATGATGTAATACGAATGGATTGAAAGTGTTGTGCCATTTTTCTGCTGGTGTCCTTTTATAGAATAATTTTGGTCTATTGATACCAGCACGAATAATATTGTAGTAATGATCATCAGAAATAATATCATTCTGCGAGTAAAATTCATCAAAATTCGTGTAGTCAAAATTTTCGAGATTATTTCTTATAAATTTAAATCGTTTCCTATATTCTTTGAAAAGTACTTCTGAGTAATCGGGATCAGTGTCTTTCATAGGTATCAAATTAATAGTTTTTTTTTGTTGGCATAAATGGTGCACCAAATCTACATTCTTGCTTTTTATTAGGATTCATTTTTTTATAACACGTGAATGTGTGTTTGTGTGTTACTAGTTTTATATTTCCAGACGCCTCTGACGCTGACACAGAAACTAATTCGTCGATTAATTTAATTACTTCAGGATCATTGCTTAATAAATCTTCAGGAACATTTTTCAACCAAAGAAGAATATGAGCGTGTGGGCTACCACGATGTTGAAATTCTATTCTTTTGAAATAATGTACTACTCTGTATTTTCCGAATGGACTTCTTTTCTTTGATTGCAAAACTTTTAACAGACAATTTACCATTTTATTAAAATAAATAGCACAAGTTACGGCATCTTCATTCACAAGTTGAGCTTTATGCACATAACTCATTTCTGCTAAAAACTCATCTGAAATTTCCGGTCCCTCGTTTTTCAATTTGTACAATAATTTCAACAAATTTTCCCAGCCAGTTTCATTGGCGCTAAGAGTCATAAAAGCAGTTGGTGACCCTAATTGCCTGATCATTGCAAAAAGATCTTTTTTTGCGATCTGACCAAAACCAAGCAGAATTTGGTATGCAGCGAAGAAATGCGAGATTTGTTTCTAAACAATTATTTATATATTCTTCAGATTGAATGGTCTCTTTCGTAATTGAAGTACCTTGTCCAACATGCTTGAACGCAACGTTGACACATCTACTAACTCGCAACCTCATGATTTTAGCAGCAATGTATAAAAGGTGTTGTGGATCAGTAGCACGCCTATCAGTACGCCGAAGTTCGCTGGTAGCTTGCATGAATGGAGTAACAATAACACCATCTCTGTATGTTCGAAACTGACCGCCGTAGATTGTCGGAAAAGATAGTTCTTCCGCATGTTCATCCATCAAAATACTGACTGGCCTGTTATATTCACCGGGTGCTAGACTCAAAAAATAATCATCATTCCACAAAAGAGTTTGTTGCTGCGCAACTAAATTTTCTTCAATTGGCACGTGTTCACTTATTTCATCCATATTTAATTGCGAAGTATGTTCATTTCCCGTAAAAAAAGATTCATCGATTTTAATGTCATGATAAATATAAAGAGGCGTAGATACTAAATACGACAACCACTCTTTAATATGGCTTTTATTAATAAGCCCGTGGACATAACTAGTTTTGTGAATCAACTTCTTCTTCAAATGCACATAAAAGCAATGGTCATCTTGAATGTTTCTTGGCAATTGTTTCACCATTGTATTAACTTCGACAGGAACATTAATTATCTGGCCATAAATACCGTACTGACCATTAACGTGTCTCAGTCTACGAATCTGCATGAACGGTATTCTCGGTGAAATCAATCGTTGCTCGATAAGGTTTAACGTTGGTAAATCTGATGGAATTTTCGGATATGCAAAACCATTGTAGGTTGACATGAGAGGAATTTTTTCTTTTTCCAAAGATGTATAAAATCAATTTTGTGCAATTTTGTTTGTTAAAATCTAGTTCTCCTGTTCTCAGGTAATTTGTAGATAAATAATTTTCGAAATATATAGTAATTGTTTTTCAATATTTTTTGCCCAATACAATATGTTCTATTTTTGCAAAAAATTGCTAATTTTTAATTTGACATGGATAGGTAAGTGTCCTCACCTAACTTGTAGAAGATTAAATTCTGCACAAAATTGATTATAACTATTTTTCCCGTAACGTCAACATTTTTTGAATTATTTTCATGATAAAAGTAGTGAAATTTGAAAGTTTTGCTTCATAAATAACTCAAAAATGATCAGTCGGACATCAAAATGTATATAAGAATGTTTATAGAAAATTTTACAACAAACAATTATCAATCCAAGTACATTTGATAAAAATGTCTTAGTCTACATTTTTGTCTTGCGAAATTGTCAATTACCTAACGATCTAACGTCTAACGATAGTAATATCTTTGATTTGATGTTAAGTATTGCTAACAAATTTAATCTTTCATCTGTCGTAGGTATACTTACTTACTTAATTTTGTTTCGTTTAAAAACTTCCGCGCGCGCCCCTTTGTAGTCTTGCGCCCCTAGGCATGTGCCTAGTTTGCCTAAAGGATAATCCGCCACTGGACTGGGAACGGCTATACCATTGGGACTGAACAGCTTGCTGAGACTGCGAACATAAAGGACCTCGGAGTAACTATGGACAGAAAAATGAGCTTCGTTGATCACATCGATGGTGTTATCACAAAGGCTAACAAGGTTTTGGGTTTTATATTGAGAGCAAGTGAGGTCTTCAGTACAGATTCAACTCTGGCTCGTCTGTTTGTCACTATGGTTAGACCCATTCTGGAATATTGTTCTGTAATATGGTCCCCCTATTACCATGTTCACATCCATAGATTTGAGGGAGTCGAAGCCAAATTCATTAGACACATGCGATTTCGCCTGGCAACAAGAAGGATTGATTTTGATCTTGATGAGACCTATGTTCATCTTGGTATTGTCAAGCTCTGGAAATGACGTCGACGTCTGGACTTATGCTTCTTATACAGGGTAAATAACGGTCTCATTGATGCACCAGAGATTTTATCGCAGTTACGATTTCTCGTTCCCCGTGCTCTGCTTAGAAGTAAAGTAACTGATATTGTTACCTTAGTTAAACTTGATTTCGGTCTTCCTTCCTTTAGTTACGCCTCTATTTTCTTCTTTTCTTTTTTCTTTTTAATAGAATTGATGTTTTCTTAATATATCTCCTTTTACTTCTTTTTTTTAATTATTCAGTTTTTATATTGACAACTCGAATCTTTTATTTTTTATTTTTGTTTTATTTAATTGTACCTTTTTTTTCTTTTTAATATAAACTTACTTAATACAATAATCTGCGAACCGATTTGCGTGACAAGCTAAGAACAAATTTATTTTTCAAAACAACATTCAGGATAATACTACATATAATACTTCTACATATGTATGTCTTCTCTGTTTTTATATAAATTTAATTTTAAAGGTATTTTCTACTTCTGAAAAGTTGCCTAAATGTAGTTTATAGAGTAAGCTATAAATTAAAATAATATTACTTAATATTTTCCTTTTTATTTTTAAGTAGACTTCATGATATCTAGAAAAACAATGAATTATTTTTAAAAGTCAGAACCTTTTTTGTTTTGAAACAATCCAGTTAACTCAATTAAAAAAAAAGAACGAGCGAGCCTTACAGTAGTCGCATATGATATGTAACATCTGACATCTCATCTGCAAATCGCATTAACTTTACAATTTGACAGTCTGCCACCTTGAATTCGTAAATTCTGACAGTTTATTTGAAACAAACGACTCCGAAAACCCCCAAGTACCGAGTTTGGTGCAAATCGTATTCACTTTAAAATTTGATATCCGCCATTTTGAATTCGTAAATTCTGACAGTTGATTTGAAACCAGCGACTCCGAAAACTCCCAAGTAACGAGTTTGATTCAAATTGCATTAACTTTAAAATTTAAAATTCCGCCATTTTGAATTAGTAAATTCTGAGAGTGGATTTGAAACAAACGACTCCGAAAACCTCCAAGTACCAAGTTTCGTGCAAATCGCATTAATTTTAAAATTTGACAGTGCGCCATTTTGAATTTCCTGTTACACACTTCCGTCCCTTTTCACGAAATCACTCCCACAGATTGCAGAAAAGCGAGAAGAAATTCAAATCAAATAGTGCGCGCGCGCGCGCTTCTTCACTTCCTGTTACACACTTCCGTCCCTTTTTACGAAATCATAGCCAAAACTGAGAGTAAAGATATTACCACCAAGCAAATAGCTCATAGAGGGCTCATCTAGAACAAAAATCTATGACCGACGGTTTTAAGTTTTCTTGCCTTACGCTGGCTCCCATCGGTTCATTCTCTCGTATTGAGAGCATCGATGCGGAGAAATGAGGAAATGAACAGCCGAAATTTACTGAACACTGCGAATGCGAATCCTCGGGTTATGTTTGGTTCCGCTGGCACTAACATGTGTTGGTTAGAATACATGTGCTTTTGTATATTTATTGAATGATTTTGTGATTTTTAAGTTAGGAAACCAAAACCAAAACCAATACATTATTTTCATTTTTGCGCAAAAAATAACTGTCAGAAAATAATTTTTTACATCTGATTTTTACTGAAAAATTCATAACCCTAGAATAAAACGATGATATGAACAATATTAGCGGTGTTAGCCGCATATTACAACAATAACAGAGAATAAATAGAGGCACATTAGGCATTCATACCCATTTATTTAATTTTGTTTTAAGAATCAAATAAAATAAATTAAGCACATATATCCGCTTCAGGAAATTTGTAGCCAGGATCTTTGTTTTTATTTATTTAAGATTGTAAAATTCTCAATTTTGCTGATTTTGTATTAATACTTCTTTTAATTAATTTCTCTGACAGTCATCGACTATTTTTTCTTATTAAAATGAGAAGTAAAAAATTTAAAATGTATATTCTGTGTTCAAAACAGCTATTTTATTCATCGAACCAGGAGTTAAATTTTTCGATTTTCTTCGTTTCATTAAAACACAAGTTAAACATATTCTTTTTAATATTTTTTGAAGTACATATGTGTTTTCAGAAAAAATCTTTGCATGCAAAGATATAACGGAAAAGAACTCATCTGTTGGGGCTTCTAACATAAGTCTTTGAGAAGTGTAGTTCTTATTTATTAAAAACATTTCACTTCTTTGAGTATTTAATATCTCCTCTTTAACAAGAGTTTGGTCGCAGTTATTTTTTTGAAAAAATTTAAATAATATATATCCTGCAAAATATCTTAGGGAATTTTGATTTAGCTCATCTTGATTATTTACCGAAAATGTTGATGTTTCTTCAAAAACAGATAAATCCTCTTCCATAATGCGAACATTTACTGAATCTGACGACTGTTCACTAATTTCCGAATTCAAGTTCAAGGTAATGTTATTAATTTCATCATCATGATCCGTTAATGTTGGTATAATAAAATCATCCTCATTGGGCTCGCAATTAGATGAATTGGTTTCAATAGTAATAATTTTCATTGAAAGAATTTTAGCAACTATAACATTGAACTCAAAAAGGGTGGGATTCACATTGCTCATACCTCTAGATCTTATAATGTAGAACAAATTTTCAATGGCATCTGTATTTAATCTTGAAAGGGCCAAATAAAAAATGCCATTTGATTCTTTCCACAAATCTTTGGCAAATTGTAAAACTGCTGAAATAGAAAGCATTATTCCTTGTAAACAAAAAACGTTTGTACTTGAACAGTATTTAACGGTATAAAAGTAAGTATATTTCCTCTAAATACAACTGAATGTGATTATTTTCACATAGCCCTGAGCGGTAATAATTTTTATCATGTAATACATCGCTGTTCAAACAATCAAATAATTTATTTATTTTATCTACAAACTTAGCAGTAGAAATTGTAATATCCTTGCAATTTTCAAAGTGACCCATTTGAATTAAAGTTTGAATAGCTGAAGCAACGGTCTGGCTAAATATTTGAGTTGCGTATTTAACTTTCATTTTCTCAAATGAATTTGGAAATATATGCTTCAGTGTTAATTTTGGACAAAGTCTAGTTGAACCACTATTTGAATCCAATTTGTACAATTTCACGATAATACTCCAAAAGACTCTACCATCAGGAGTTTCTATATCGTTCTTCATCAAAATATTACGCAAAGATTTTATCAAATGAGGAACATCATAGAAGCCATATATGTATTTTTTTTTGTTCTCAAACATAAAGTAAGGTGATTCGGGACTAATGTTCAATTTGTTAAAGCAATCTCTATTATTTGATCCTTGATCAGAAATTATTCCCCTCCCATTTATTCCAACTAATTGGGCAGCTTTTATATTTTCCTTAACAAATTCCTTCAAGTCATTTGCTTTTAGACCTGCGCTAGAAGCAAAATAACTGAGGATAAATTTCCAATTGGAGTGCATAAAAACTCAAACCTGTTTCGATAACTTAAAATCTTTATTTCGCCCATCATCCACAAATCCTTCAATTTCATCCTCATGCAAATTATATTCTAAACCTTTTTTAATGGATATTTCATCATAAAATAAAATTGCTTCTTCACTAATTGTGTCCATATGTTCGACCATTGTTTTTAAATTACTAATCAAGTTTTAGTTCATACCGGGTTTAAGAAACTTGATTGGTGCCCATCTACATAATGAAGCTCTTGAAGGTAAGTTTAATTGAAGGTTTTCCCTTAAATATTTGTAGGTCCTTGCAGAGTAGATATTAATACTTTGAGCAATGCATTTTTCGTTTTCTCCCCAATTCATCAATAACATTTTGCAAAATGTTTTAGAATTTGCAGAAACTCCTGGTATATGTATTGTCGATAACATCACTTATGTGTTTTTTATTAACTTTTTTGGTCGATATAATCGTTCTTTGACTCCTCTTTTTATTTCTCTTAAGAGCGACTTTCAAGGCACGAATTTCCTTTGCTTGCTTTTTTGTTTTTATTATTTCATTTTTATATATGTAAATTCAAAGTCTCCGTATACTTCCTTCTATAAAATAATTCATTTTGTTCTTTTTTTAAGCAATAATCACAAAATTCCTCCATATTTTCATTCTCATTTTTAGAGTCATTTTCACTAAGGTCAACAAGCTGAGTTAATTTCATTATTTGAATGTGTGTTCACGTTTTCCCACAACTCCTTCTGTTGCTCACAATTATATTGCATTATCTCAGATACACTTTCATCGTCAGATGTTACCTTTGTTTTGAAATACAAGTTTTTATTAGGAGTATTTTCAGGCTCATCTTGAAATTCATAAGAACATGATGGAATAGCTATCTCGTTATTCTCGTCATCTCCGGACAAATGAAGTGATGGAATAGCATTGGACTTTAAATTCCGTTTGCCAAAACACTTTTTTTCAAAATGCAAATTACAAATTTGTGCCGTATTAATATTAACATCGGCAGACAATTTACATTTAGAAATCCAAAAAAGACGCTTTATGTGGTCTTTTGGAAATTTAAAAGGGCGAACTGGGGATTGTTCAGGGGAATCTCGGTAGCTTCGCTTACAAAAGCGAATTACACATTTTCCACCATACTACGTCGTCCAAGTCAAAGCCAAAACTCGTCAAAAGTAAAATTTGTTTAGCCAAATTATCAAAACAATATAAAAAGGGAAAGTCAGTTAAAATCGTGAGCCAAAAGTCGTCAATTAATAAACAGCTAGAATCCACAACCAAATCCAATCAATTAATCAATATTCAAAATCCTAAAAAAAACAGCCAAATTTCAATATACCTATAAACAATGAAAAACTCGTCAATAAAATCTCTGAAAACGCTCTGCTTGCTGAAATTTAAAGAGTACAATCTGCAGTAACCCAAATTCATAGCTCCCACGGTCTTGCAGGCCACAGCGGCCCATTCATGGCTTGGTGCAATTTACGAGTTAGCCACCCAGTAGGAAAAATCAGGTCTTCAAAGCAATTCTATGAAATAGTTAGAGAGAAGGAGCAGTGCTTTCAAATTGGATTCTTTTCCTTCTTCTTTTTTATATGCGATGAGACTGGAAGCAACTAGTGCATATTTTGCTGTTTTGGAAGTGATTATAGAAGTAGTCATGTATAAGTGATTGCAGAAGTACTTATAAAGCATTTATAAAATAATCACTTTGGTAAAAAGTGATTATCATATAAATGCAATGTAAGTATATAAGTACATATGTATATAAGTTCGCCTAGCCGATGCCCTTTTTAAAGTTGATTTTCCTGTGATATTTCGATTGACCGCGGCTGGATTTGAACCCGGGTCCTGGGATCTCCGAATTGTCATTTCGCTGCTCTACCCTCCGAGCTATTCTTCCAATTTCCTTTCGAGCGATTAAACATCAATAATATGTGTGGCAGGCTGGCAAACCGAGCTCATCTACTCATTGCCCACTCGATTCGCAGGAAGGTGTTTAATAAGTACTACCTGCAGGGTCATGCTGGAATGAGCATAGAAAACGATTCGAAGCAATTATATCAGGCCTTCTTCGAGAAAGCCCTTGCCACTTTTCCTACTGGGCAGAAATGGGCAACCACATTCTTCCCTTTAGCACATGTATTCTAACCAACACATGTTAGTGCCAGCGGAACCAAACCAAACCCGAGGACTCGCCCGAAGCCCATTCGCAGCGTTCAGTAAATTTCGGCTGTTCAATTCTTCATTTCTCCGCATCGATGCTCTCAATGCGAGAGAATGAACCGATGGGAGCCAGCGTAAGGCAAGAAAACTTAAAACCGTCGGTCACAGATTTTTGTTCTAGATGAGCCCTCTATGAGCTATTGGCTTGGTGATATTACATATCAATAATATGTGGCAAGCGAATCTGCCACAGAAGCAACAGAATACTTGACGTCGCCACAGCGTCCACTAGCTATGAGAAAAACAGCACGATATATAGAATTTCTAATACAGCTAATGAACATGTGAGGGACTTGGACTTATTTAATGGAACTTATAGCGCGTTTAAAGCCAAAACTATAAGTTTGATTACGTGACAGTCTCCTTAGTGTTTCGTGTAATATCATTAGGAACTATGTTGCCAATGATGCTCGTCCAATATAATTGTTGCCACTGATACTAGTCATTCTACCAAAATAACTTTTAATTCTTTGTCATATACGATAATGATAACCTCCATTAAACTTGCACTGTATCTTGATGCATAAAGCCTTTTCGGCGTAAAAATAAAGAAATAAATTTTCGAGATAAAATTGTTTTTCAAAATTTTTTGCCCAATACATTATGCTCTATTTCTGTAAAAAGACGCTAATTTTTATTTTGACATGGGCAAGTGTTCTTGCCTAACTTGTAGAGAATTAAATTCTGCACAAAATTGATTGCAACCATTTTTCGCGTAACAGCGATATTTTTTGAATTATTTGCGAAATAAAAGTAGTGCAATTTGCCAATTTTATTTCATAAATCGGAGCATTTCTATAGACAATTTTGCTCTCTACAATATTACGCGACCAGTTTTACGATATCTGTTACCGTTAATGAACAACTTGCAAAATCCTAAAGTACTATCATGTGATCAGTTTTGAGACTCACTGTAAGTGAATGCACTCTCCATGAATAGCAAGTGATAGACGTGCTTGGTTTTGCTCCTGTATTTTTTCAATCTTTCGCTAATCGGAATCGAATCCGCTTCTCCTAAACTTAATCAAACAAAGTAACTCGCCACCACGGTGCTTTCTCCGATAATTAATTTTCGTTTTTGTGGGTTTTTGGCCTATTTTTTGAGTTTTTGAAAATTTCTTCATCTGAGTCATGGGCGATGTGCAGTACGATAATGATGCAGTTACATCTAAGAGCAGCAGAAAGAAGGCGCCAAGAGTAAATAACTCTTTACCGACAGCCCCAAGTGGAGTCTCTACCCGCAACCGCAAGGCTTCTGGTAGCGTTTCTGGTCCTGTAGATGCTCCTAGGCCTGCTGAGGAGGATCTTCTCGCTAAAATTGCTAAACTAATGAAGTCGTCAGAAGCCCGCCTGCACTCAGCCATCACCAACGTTGAGGATCGCTTGTCGGCTAAAATTGAATCTGCTGTGGGAATGTTTACTGCTCAGGTTGAGCAATGCTGCACCAGAGTTACAGCCTTGGAAGATAAGCTGAGTGCGCTGGCCAAGGAGAGTGAGGAGTTCAAGCGCGTGGGCCGCCTTTGTGACGCTGTCGTTAGAGGTATCCCCGAAGTAGCTAATGAAGACCCCAGGAAGTTATTAAAGGAGTTATCCGACATCGTGGACCACTCTCTCTCACCTTATGCGGGAGCTTTCCGTGTCAAGGCTAAGGTAGTGGAAAATGATAGCTCTTCAAAAGTTCCTGATCGACTGATAATTATTCGCTTCTCTTGCCCGAATGAGAAAAGAGCTTTTTTTCTGCTGTCCGGTCGCAGAAGGGACCCATTAAATTAAAAGAGCTTGAAGGCTTCTCTGCTAACTCTAATGTGTATGTCAATGAGAGTCTAACGCCTAAAAACCAAACTTTGTTGCGTAAAGATCTTAAGTTGTTCAAGGAGGGGAAATTAAACAACGCATACACATCGGATGGGATTGTCTACGTAAAGCGCACCAAAAACGGGTCCTGATAATTTGAATGATTTGACTGCTTCGCTCACAAAAACTTCAACACCATCTAAGGAGGAGGCAAATGACGATGATATGAGTGCTGATGCTGTCTATTTTAAATAGTAATACTATTTTTTTCGCGTACTCTTCTTTGATTCATATCTCTTTCGTATTTTTCTTTCCTATTGTGTTAGGGTTTTTTATTCTAAAAATAATTTGCTTCCTAAACAAGTTGTCAATATCTTGTACTTACCCTCCGCATGTGCGAAGCAACGAGTTGTGCCATTTAAATCCGTTTCGTCTGCCTGCGTCTTTTTACGCCATTCCTCCGCTTGTATGGGTCATCGATCTCTGTGCGTTGGAGTTTTCAAATCATGAATACTAATTTGCCATGTACCAAGGTAGGAACTATGATCAACATTTTTACATCGCTCTCGCGAGGTTTCAACGTCTGTTATCTTAATGCTAGAAGCATTAGATCAAAAAGTGATGAATTAAGGGTAATCTTCCAAAGTAAGAATCTGCATGCTATCCTCATTAGCGAATCCTGACTTTCGTCTGGCATACCTTCGAGCTGTGTCTCTCTACCTGGTTTTAAGCTTTTGCGTTACGACAGGACTGACAGAAGGGGTGGTGGAGTTGCAATCTATATCAGAGATTATATTTAGACAAAGTTTCTATGTCAGTCTAACGGTGGACCTCTTGAGTTTGTTTGTGTAGAGGTTTACACGGGTCTCGATAAGTGTGTTCTTTGCTCAGTATATTGTCCACCTAACGTATTTAATCTTGAAAATTCAACAGATTTTGAAACCGCAATGACACACTTGTCGCATTGCTACGATAATATTATCGTGACTGTTGATCTACTTCTTGACAATATCCTTTCTGAATTTGATTCAATCGTTTCACCTACAGGTGATTAATTCCTCTCCGACATATTTTGCTATATGTATTATAAGTCGGCCCTCGCAACTTGATCTTCTACTCCCTTCCGTTTCTAACCGTATTACCCGTTTTATGCAGTTTTTTCCCCTGCAAATCTCGATCATGATATGTTGTTACTCGAGTACAACATTTTAATTGAAAACTTGTCTACTCCCCCTCGCGTTGTGAAATATCGGAATTTTAATACCATAAATATTGATGCCCTTTTTGAGGAATACCACTCCATTGACTGGGCCCAGCCTTTCGCCTGATCGCAGTTCAAACCTCTCGCTCCTCGACACATAGGTTTGTAAATTCAGTCACACAATTAAATACCTGATGGATAAATACGCACCTCTTCAGTTCAAACAAATTGAGCCCTGTGCTTGCCCATGGTTTACACGTGATATCCTTAAACTTATAGCGCAGCGTGATTTTCTGTATCGCCTTCATCGCAGACTTCGCTCCGAGGACAGTTTCTCTAACTTCAAAAAAGCGCGGAACCTTGTAACGAGAAAAATGAGAGAAGCCAAGTCAAAGTATTTTACCTCCAGACTTGGGAACGTTGATTCTTCTAAGAAGTTGTGGGGGAGTCTACGGAGTCTGGGTGTTACTGCCAAAGATGAAGTAAAATTCGACTTGGATGCCGATACCCTAAATATACATTTCGTTTCTGTTAATAGGATAAACGTCAACTCGATATCAGTTGACGTCACTCAATTTTCCTCCTCTTCTGAATTTGAAGGGTTCAGTTTCCGTTTCTAATGCACTTGGTGCTGATAGTATACCGCCTCGTTTCATTAAACTTCTGCTGAATATCTTGAAGGCATGCATTATTTAAGTCGTTGGCAATCCGGCTTTCGGGTCGGCCACAGCTGTGAGACGGCTCTCCTGAAAATCACAACTGATTGCGTTGGACAATGATTATGTTGCGTTTTTGATATTACTTGACTTCTCCAAGGCATTTGACAGTGTGACTCACTCCATACTTCTTCGTAAATTGAGGGAATTGTTTGGCTTTGGTAGCTCTGCGCTTAAGCTAGTAAGTAGCTTCCTCGCCGATCGGTCGCAGAGAGTTCAGGTTGACGATTGTGTGTCGGGTAGCTTACGTTTGTCCTCAGGAGTCCCACAAGGCTCTATTCTTTGCCCGCTTTTATTCAACCTCTTCATCAATGATTTCCCAAGCGTCCTTAGTTACTGCTCGATGACGTTCAAATTTATCTTCATTGTCCTTTCGGGTTGATTGACAACTGTATCACTTTTATTAATGAAGATCTTAATAATGTTTTTCTCTGGTCAATTAACAACAGCTTGGCAATTAACCCCAACAAGTCCCAAGCCCTGGTGTTAAGCAGAGATATCTTGAACTTGTAATACTTTCCTCCTATCGAGTTGAATCACTGAAAGCTGCCCTTCGTTTCTAAGGCAAAAACTTGGGTATTATGTTGAACTCCAGCTTGAGATGTTGTGACCATGTTAAAATGTTGTTGAACAGAATCTATGGAACTCTTCGAAAACTCTGGCTGTTTGCTAGCACCCTCCCCCCTGAGCTTCGAATTCGGCTGGTGAAAACGTTAGTGCTGCCACATTTCACCCATGGCTCTTTAATTTACCCCCTCCTTGATTCCAGATGTAGGGGTAAGCTCGAGGTAGCCTACAATGATTGCGTACGGTTTGCCTTTCAATTGCGCAGATTCGATCACATGTCCCCCCATCGCTTCAAAATCCTTGATTGTCCGCTTGATGTGCACTTGCGGCGTCGCGCTCTGGTATTTTAGCATAACCTATTAAACTATCGCGTACCCTCCTATCTCAGAGAACTTCTGGTCCCGCTAAATAGCAGCAGACGTTCAGACCTTCTGTCGCCTAGATGTCGGTATGCTGTTTTAAATATGTAGTTCCTACCTTGCCCAAACCATTCGGGTTCAAGGAGGAGTTTTCTCACCCTAGGAGAAAAAAATTTGCCATGGCAAATGTCTTGGAGGACTTGGTTTCTCAAAATGTCATGGTACGTTATCAAATTAAATTTATTGAATCCCGAATAAAGCGTTTAATTATTCTCAGTCTGAGCCAGTCACCGTCACTTGCCTTCAAAACAAACTAAAAAATTTAATGCGGGCGTATAAGGCGGCTAAAGACGCTAATAAACAAAGCGGGAATTCCCGAGTTCCTGTTCCTTTTGAAGAGGTAATAGACGGAATATTTGGGGTGGAACCAAATATATCAAATAGTAGAACTATAAATTTTGGACTCTGTTCAGCAACAGCACTTCCCCCTACCTGGAATTTTAGAAGAAAGTGAGTTCTCTTCAAGAGAAACACCACGAATGCGCCTTGTTTCTGCATCAACGTCTTCGTTGCCTTCACTGCCCTGTCGTAGTCCAACAGTACCTCAACTTCCTTCACAATCGCCTTCACCGCCCTGTTCCGCATCATCAACACCTCTTGTTCCTTTACAAACACTCTTTTCCCGAACCAGGAGGTATTCAAAACAGGACCTCATCAAGGCAAAGATAGAGGAAATTGACAAAAAAGCAGAGGCAAGGCGCATTCAAAAAGAAGCCGCTGAAAAAGCAAAAGCCGATAGGTTCAATGCATTCATGGCCCATAGAAGAGAAGTCCACGACGAGAAAATGAATATGCTGAGGTCACTTCTCAATAAAGGTATATTTATAATAACATATGAATATGATTTTTAGATTCCGGTTTAAATAATTAGAATAGCAGATACGTGTGTATTTATGTTTATATAAGTAGTAAATAAAAATGTGTGCTTTAAAATTGATATCTTTTATTTGAACTTACATTTCTCATCTTTTCGGGGTTCTTATTTACGTAAAATTAGTTGCACTTCTTTCTACCTAATACGACCTTTACTTATATTATTAATGCCCGGTTTCACAGTGTCGGTTTAAGCTTTCGCTCAGGTTTAAACTTTTGCTCAACTCATTTTACTGTTTCACAGTGCTGGTTCAAGTGTTGAACTTAGTTCAAAATTTACTTGAAATTGAGCTGCCGAATTTGGCCGTTTAAGCCAAAGCTCAGGGTTTAAGTGAGAGAAACGTCATTCTTTTTTTGAATTTATAGTCGCAGTGAACGTCTGTTTATTTATTGATTTATGTAATTTGTTCAAGTTCAGTCCCCAGGTAAGCAACAATTCTATTGCTTTCTTGAAATTAGAAGAAATTAATTACTTCATTTATTGTGCAGGTGGAGAAATCACAGAACTGTTTCGCAACAGGAAAGGTGCTTCCCTGAAAATTATGGATATTGTGGCAAGTTGGCCAGGAGCAACTCAAAAATAGTTCAAAAATTCAATCAAGATTTTAAGCAGGAGATTTGGGTGACTGCGTCATTGTTGGAGCAGGTTACCAATGCAGAAGTAGTGTAATGACTGACTCCACTTCGAAATTATATGAATGATGTAGAGCGGTTATGTAAAGACATCATAAATAAAAATATCACTTTTATTTCATTGGTTTCTTTTATTTGCTCGTGAAAGTCTAGATCGCCCAATTGCTGCCATTTGTCTGCACTCATTTTCCTTTTCGAAACATTCAAAAAGTTGTTCTTTCTTGTCCCAATTAAAAATTAATACTTGAACACCAACGAAATCAATAGGTTTATTTCGCTTGCCGTAAAGTTTGAACTCCGTTTTTTATTCCCTCTCAGACATATACAAATATCTTTAAAAATTACTTTCCCACAAAATGGCAAGTTTATTCAACCACAGTGTACTACAAAAATCGACTGCTCTAAGTTCAGCTGAACTGAGCACAAAAACAAACTGTGAAACAGTTTTAATTTGAGCTAGAGCTTAAACTGAAATCTCAGGTTCAACTGAGCGAAGGCTTAAACCTACACTGTGAAACCGGGCATAAATAATTTACAATTTGCTATCTTCTATTAATCACTTCTGTAGGATCATTTCCTACAAATTCCTCCTGTTCGAAATCTCTTATGTCTAGTTCAGTTGATTCGACAAAATCATCGTTTTCATTTAAACAAATGTTATGCAGTATGCAACCTGAAACAATGAGGTTTGTTATTGAATTTAAACTCACTTGCTCAGTGAAGTGCAATAGCCGCCTAAATCTAGTTTTCAGCATGCCGAAAGCATTCTCAACTGCAATTCGTGCAGAAGAATGCAGTACGTTAAATTGTATTTGCTCGCGCGAAAGATGACCATTATCTCTAAAAGGAGTTATAATCCAGTCTGAAAGTAGGCATGCTGAGTCCCCAAGAAGAAGGGAATTATTTGGAAATATTCTATCTTTATTTTCATGTGCTTGACGATAAAATTCCGATCTTCTTAAAACTCGACTGTCATGCAGAGACCCAGGTTCACCGACAAAAATATCTATAAATTTCTTGTTAACATCAACCACCGCTTGTAAATGAACGCTGTAATAGTGTATTCTATAAAATAGCTTTCTTTGCTTTCGATTGGAGCTTTTATTTTTATATGAGAGCAATATATAGCTCCCATTACAAACGGAATCTTCTTTTTCTGCTCCCATAAATTCATAAGACTGGGAACCTCCTCTTGAGATGGCCATTTAATATAATTATAGCCTATTGATATGAGCCAAGTGGATACTTTAGCAACCACATGCCAAGCTCCCATTTTGCGGATTGTGTTAGTATTTCCCAAATTCTACAAAAAAATAAAAATCTCCTTTTCGGCGTCTATGCAAGCTCTTCCTCCTATCTGCTGATTTCTCACCGCTTCGTAGTTTTGATACAATTCTGAAATATCAAATATGGATCGCACTTTAATAAGCGTAACATCTACCTATTAATGGATTCACAGTGGATCGATTTAATCGGAAGTGCTTCTTAAAATCTCCTTCACTATAACTTTTGATTGTTTCTACAAAGTTAGAAACAACCGAGTGCTCCTCAAAGTCTGTATCAGAAACAGAAGAAGTATCAGATGAAGATGTATCGCTGTCATCCTCGCTGAATTCTGGATATTCATCGTCAGATTCTAAAAGCTAATTAAAAAGTACAACAAATTTAGGTAATAAAAGTTTTATCGAATATCTTACCTCATTTATCAATGCAATTTTCTGCTCAATATCCATTTTGTTGTTGTTGTTGTTGTTGTTGTGTATTTAGGTTTGCCCATAGGGCGTCACAGAAGTGACTCAATGGTCCCGGCTACAAGGCCACATAGACCAGTGTCTCCAAGGTTGTTGAACGTTCCAAAAACGAAAAAAAGTTATTTATGGGGGCTACACATTTTCCATTTTGTTTATTATTTTTTGATTCCTTCAACTTGTAAACAAACACTTTCCTTTTCACGAGCTGTCAATTTTATTTGTCACTTTCACTGACATGTCAGTGGTCACTTCAATAAGAAAGGCATACCAGCCTTTAAGAAACAAAAATCCTTATCTGGATCTGGATCGTTTTTTTATGTAACACTGAACCAGACCCAGACGCGGATGAAAAAAACGCAGCTTTTGCCTTTGTCAGTTTAGCGTATGAGATCGAGAACCTCCTTCAAGCGGTTGCTATATTAGCATTTAATTTGATGTATGGTGACGCTTCTTCTAAGTGTTTTTGTCATATCGCACATGCTCTGCTTTTCCTTATTTTCTGTTTTTTCTCCTAATTTTGCTACTTGTTCTTCCTTCGATTCATTATGTTATGTATTGTATAAATGTTGAATTTAATCTAGCTCAATAGAGCTGCGCACAATTACAGGTCTCTTCACCGGACACTGTTCCTTGAGGTACCACCTTAACAAAATTGGCAAAGCAGCTTCGGCTACTTGTCGTTTCTGCTTAGAGGCTCCGGAAACCTCTCAACACTTATTATGCCAATGTCCCGCACTAGCCAGGCGCAGATTGGCCCATCTAGGCAATGCTTTCCCACACCCAAGACAAGTCTGGGAATCCAATCCCAAGGATATAATCGGCATGATCAAAGGCCTGAACATAGGATTATAATTAGAAATCGGGGAATCACGACAGACCTCCTAGGTCGCAGTGACTGCGAGGCCACTTCCTGGCCTTTCGCCCCTTACCAAATCTAATCTAATCTAGCTCCTAATTAATAGTACTGTTTATAAGACATTGTCTTACTGTACTTCTTTGAAATAAATCTATTATTATTATTATTATTGTGGGGAAGATGTTGGAACGGTTTTCTTTCTTCTTTTCATCTCCATCTAATGATTGTTTAGTATAGTCCATCTTGTCTTTGTTGTTATTATTTAATTGAAAATCTGGATTGTTTTTATTTTATTTATTCACTATTTATTATTTTTTAAAATTAGAAATTATAATTTTTTATTATTTTAATTGAGGTCCCGGGAGATTTATTACATGACCTATTTCTGTTGATAGATAAAGCGAAAGTAATTGTTTTTCAAAGATTGCTTAATGTTAAAAAGGCGACTTGATTGTGTTGTTTTAACTTAGCTGCCACATCACTTCCCCCCCAGTTATGGCTAGATAACGATAATAATAGGAATCTATTTTTGGGTAGGTGTTGTTGCAGCAGTAAATTAAGGGGTTGTTCTGTAGTTAATGCGGCTTTGAAGCACCGTTTGATTATTCTGTAAGAGAATGTGGCTTTCAATGGCCAAAAGAAGATTAGTTGAGATGTTATGGCTTTTAGTCGCCGAAATGTTGTATGGTCGATGTCTAAGGTTCTTGATGGTTAATGGTTTAGTGCTTGAGTTTGAAGATATGATAGTATAGATATTTTTTAAAATGTAAAACTTTTTCTTTTTGGTTGTTGACGCTTCGTTTGTGTTGTCCTGTGTCCGATTGTCGGGGTAACCAGTTGAAGGGGAACGGATGTCCTCTTCAGTTGTTTGAATCACTGATTAGTTCCTTGTGATTATTTTATTTATTAATTATTTCCGAACGGATATTCGTTTAACCTTTTAATTGTTATTTTGTTATGAAACATTTATTGATTAAAAGAAAAACCTCGACCGATTACAATAAGGTTCGAATCAATACTACTCAATTTTATTTTTTTTGAAATAATACAAAAAAAGCGACTACTACTACATCTATACATAAGCTGACTAGATTTTTACGATAATGGTTCTGACAGTGCCTAAGCTTTTACCTTTCACACTGTTAATATTTATAGCGGGTTCGCGTCTGCGGTGATAAGTGCTGAATTCCCGAGCTACCGAAGGAAACGAAAACCGCAGCGCGTGACCGCCACAACACCCCCAAAGCAAGTAATCGCGAATAATTTTTATAAAAATCAGTTTACCTAGGAAATTCAGTTTTGATGTAGCTTTTGTTCGTCTCATTTAAAAAATAATAAAATTTAAAAAAAATAAAAAGATTATCTTTAAAAGTAAACCTAAAATTAAAATATTGATTTATACGAGCAATTAATTTATAGAAGAAACCTCTCTTCTATAACTGGTGACCCCTGAATCGAACACGAAATTTAAGAAAAATGAACGAACAACCTTTAACAAGACCTCAACAAATAATAAACGATTAAACGACCCAAAGAACCCATATTTCAAACTTAAAGAAGGAAAAATTATAATCAAATACAACTTTCAAGCCTTAGCAAACTCCGGCGCTTTAAAGCCGCGACAGTCTTCATCAACAGCCCACCAACTTCAACCTTCAACCGCAAATCGGTTTATTCTTCAACACAGCCGCAAATCGGCATCATCAACAAATCATCATCAAGCAAACAAAGAACAACAAGCAACAACAATCAACAGCTAATAAATAGTCGCAAAATCAATACTACCGCAAATCGGTAACTACAAACAATAAATCAACTATACAACAACATAACAACATCCTACTCGCAACCACCTCTTTCTCACTTTGTACCGTTACCATGCGGTAACTGGGAGGAGGCTATTGTGGCGAGTTATCAAGTATGCTATTCCTTCTCGACAAAGCAAGTAATCGCGAACAATTTTTATAAAAATCAGTTTACCTAGAAAATTCAGTTTTATGTAGCTTTTGTTCGTCTCATTTAAAAAATAATAAAATTTAAAAAAATAAAAAGATTATCTTTAAAAGTAAACCTAAAATTAAAATATTGATTTATACGAGCAATTAATTTATAGAAGAAACCTCTCTTCTATAATTATTATATCAAAAGAAGTCCGCCAATGTTCTTTCACCAGATTCCACGCGTCCCTATGGTGCTTCAACCATAGTAAACTGTCGGTACCGAGACAATTTGCTTTAAAAAAGTGTTTTAACAATTTTAATTTGTACGCAAATTTTTGAAGTTTTCATACCTCTATTTTCATTTAATGAGGTATCAATGTCTTTTGCAAGTTCGGGAACTTTTATTTGTTTTTTATTTTATATACCGGGTATAAGTATAAGGTATAAGGTATAAGAATGTTTTTGAAATTTTTTAATGTATTGTACTCAGAATATAGTTTCCTTTTTGGTGCTCTATCCTTTTCTCTTGAAATGTAGTCCTATAGAATATGTAATTATAACGGTGAATATCTATTTCATATTATTCAAATAGATACATATACTTTACGTTCGCTGGGAAAAAGTTGAATAATTTTTTTTTGGATATGTTTTTTTACTTTCCATGCGTTAGATGATGCTGTTTTTTAATAACATGATTCACAATCTGTTCGCATAAAAATTTTTTGTGAATACCTTCCAAATTATGATAGGTGTTATATTGTGTCAATATTTCTTTTCCTTGTTGGGTTTTTCCCAATGATGCCCACAAATTCTAATAAACCTTTTGTTTTATATATATTACAGTTAATATTCTAAATAAGTTATACTGAAATTACTGGATCTTCACTGCAATTTTCTTCGTTCGTCAAAGGAGTGGATGAATTCACCCAGTTTTCAATTTCTACACGGAATCTACTAGTAGCTGATTTTGTAGACTTTTGAATCAAACCTGGAAACCGCTATGTGAAGTAAAATATGAAATGCATGAATCTTCAAAGAAGATAGTTACGTTTTCCTCCCGCCAGCTTTGCAGTAGGTGCTTAAACTTGAATTTTTCAGCAATATTATAGATATTGGAAACTTTGCATCTACCTATACCATTTTCTTTCATGTATCGAAAACAAATTAAATCGATGCGATACTCTACAAAAACGTTTATTTTATTATGTGAAAGACATTTTCAATTTAATTAAAAATATACCTTTAAATACCGGAATAACGTTTTCCAAACTCCACTTCTTTAACAGAGTTAGGATATTATTTGACTCATCGAGTGTATACTGGCGTTTTGTTCAGCAGTAGAATGTATGATGGATACACTGAGGAGTAATACCCCTGACACACTGCGGCGAAATTGAGAATTTCGGCTCTGTTCTCGATTTCGACCCACATTTCAACTCAAGTTCGTAATGGAGATATCACTGCTCAATTTCGTGCGAAATTGAGAAAATAGTATGTAAATTTTGCGACAGATGAAGCGCTTACTACTTAATTCCTGCTTCAAAATGTCTAAAATCCGAATTTTTTTGATTTTCTCCTATTTTTCACGTTTCACTTTGCTTTTCTTGAAGAACATTGTTTGCAAAATAATAGAAATATTATTTGCCTCATTATTTAAAGAAATTAATATTTTTTTAAGTCATCTTAAATTACTCGAAAATGTTCGAGAAATCTGAAATGTTGAAATTGACAACTGAAATGAAGAAATTCAATGTGTCAGGGGGTAGCGAAATTGACTTCGAAATTCTCAATTTCGCCGCAGTGTGTCAGGGGTATAAGGAAATATTCAAAATTATGTACAATTTTTTGGTTTAATTTTTTGGGTTCCGTACCTCGAAAGGAAAAAACGGAACCCTTATAGGATCACTTTGTTGTCCGTCCGTCCGTCCGTCCGTCCGTCCGTCCGTCCGTCCGTCGGTCCGTCCGTCCGTCCATACGTGTCCGTCCGTCCGTCCGTGTCCGTCCGTCCGTCCGTCTGTCTGTCAAGACCCTTTTTCTCAGGAACGCGTGGAGGTATCAGGCTGGAATTTATATCAAATACTCAGGTCTACTGTCCTTGGGAGCTGTGAAAAAATCAAATTTCTAAGCCAACGCAATCAAAAGATACAGCCGTTTATGCCGCAAATTTCCGCAAATTTTCGACACTCGCAAGGGAATCAAAACCTACAGGGTACTTCCCTTGAACTCAGAATCTTGAAATTTGGTACGAAGCAACGTCTTAGAGCACAGATAAAGGAAAAGTTGCGAAAACCGTAAATTTTTAGTTACATCATATAATAAAAATATTTTTGATTATTTTAAACTTACTACCCCTTTCCTCATGAACGTGTAAAGGTATTAAGTTGAAATTCATATCAAATACTCAGGACTATAATACCTTTAAGCTGTAACAAAATCAAACTTCTATGTCAATGCAATCAAAAGAAACAGCAATTTAAGCCGCATATTTTCAAACTCGCAACTACTCGCAAGGGAATCAAAACCTAAAGGGTACTTCCAGTCGACCTAGAATCTTGAAATTTGGCATGAAGCAATGCTTTATAGCACATATAAAGGAAAAATTCCGAAAACTTTAAATTTTTAGTTACATTACAAAAAAAAATTATTTTTTACGGAACCCTCGGTGCGCGAGTCCGACTCGCACTTGGCCGGTTTTTTTAAATATTTGTTTTACTGCCAAAAATATTGTATTATTTTATTTATAAAATAAAATATAATGCTCATAAAAAAAACATCTAGAGCAAATATATTATATTATAAGAATATTCACAAAAAAATCTACTTTTGAAAATGTTAAACAAATTTATTAATCCCCACTTACATTTAGAACGATAAAAAAAAAACATTTTTTGTTTAATGAGAGAGATATGATATGAGAAAAAATACTCACCTGTTGTAACTTTCCTCACTGCACAAAACAATAATAAAAATTAATGTTTGTAAACACTTTAATAGCACTTTTATTAACACATTTTTAATGGATTTCCACTCCACTATTGTGTAGAATGCACAGTGACAATTGGAGCAATGAGTAAAACCTCCTCTAAGTGTTTTGCAAAAAAAATGGAGCGATGAACCAAATGGTACATATGTGCTGTGCTGCAAGTCATTTTCCCTGATATTGAAGAGCCACCACACCTATAAAAAATCTCTTGACAGGTGATCATCCATTGTCTACGGGTTTTTTTAACAATATACGTAGGCATAATACACAATTTCAGACGACGTCGTTCGGTGCCAGAGAAATTCGCGAAGGAAAATTTATACCCACTTTTAAGGTAAAGGCTCAGATTAATCATTCGATTGGTAGTCTTCTTCCACCCCCAGGTCACAGCCCGCAATTTTTACAAAAATATTTCATTTCTGATGCGGACCAACTTTCTTTGCGATCAAACATCGCCCCTACCTTAAAAACAGATTTGATCAATGAGGTGCAGACCGTATTAAACAGTCATAATGCATACATTCGCAGTTTCAAATACAATTTAGAAAGCAACTCTTAATCGGATAACTTAGAGTTAATAATTCACCCCGATCGAACACCACAAAATCAACATCGAGGATCTTCTCACCTACAACAAATGAAGTTGCCGTCCTATTAGTAGATGAAGACAAAGAACCCAAGGATATAGTACTACATTACCAGCTAAAAATAATGTCAGGAATGCATCGCGCTTACGATCCCTTGCAGTATCTTTTGATGTTTGTGAAAGGAGATGATGGTTATTATCTGACTATACAGCAACAAGGTTCAGCAAGGAACAAAACAGTTTCGTATATGCAGGTTTATACACACAGATCAGTCAAAGATAACTGTTTCAATACTTTACATTATTACCGAGATTTGTTCAGTTGATATGATGACTAAAATTAATCGGAAAGATTGAATTGAATATATGCCGAAACCAACAAAAATTAAGAGCTGACGACTATATACATACATTTAAGAGATGCTTTAAATCGGAATGCAATGTAAATGCTGCTCACGGGCTCGCCGAGATACATGTAAGAAAAATCACAAGACGCGATGAGATATGTTACGTGCGAAATTACGGAAGGTCTGAATTATTTGTTACCTTCACATGCAACGCTGGGTGGGAAGAAATAAAGCAAGAACTTTTTTCTGGCTAGCGGTTGACATTATAACAAGGGGTTTTCATTTAAAATTGAAGAATCTTATTCAACTATTTACAAAAGAAGAGATTATCGAAAAGGTAAAATGTTATATGGCTAGTCCCGAGTAGCAAAAACGGAGGCTATCACACTGTCACATGTTGTTTTGGCTAAAAAATAAAAAACAACCTGACAAAATTGACAAGATTATAGTTGCTGAACTACCCGATAAAGAAAATGATCCGGCATTGTTAAAAATTTTGACCAAAAATATGGTACACGGACCATGTGGGGAACACAATCCAACATCACCATGTTTTAAAAATGGCATTTGTGTGTTCTAAAAAATATCCACGCCGTTTCGTCACTGAGACTCAAACCGGGGAGGATGGTTATCCAGTTTATCGACGCCGAGACGTTGATAATGGCGATTGGATAGCTACCTTGAATATTCGTGGAAGGATAGTTACTATAGATAACACATGGATCGGCCCATATTAACGTGGAATACTGTCATTCCGTTCAAGCTATAAAATATATTTATAAACATATAAACAAAGTTTCAGATCAGGCAACGTTTAGTGTCAGAAATGGTCATGATGAGGTCGAAAATTATGTAAACGGCCGGTACATAAGTACATTGAAAGCGGTATGGAGATTGTTGGAATTTCCTATACATGACAGATATCCTACCGTTTTGCAGTTAGCCGTATATTTAGGAAACGGACAAAAAGTGTACTTTTCACCAGGCAATGTGCAACGGATAGTGGAAAATCCACCAAAAACAACCTTGGCCGCATTTTTTGACCTGTGTAGCTCCGACGACTTCGCAAAAACATTGCTATATAACGAAGTCCCCAGTATTACACTTGGGCTAAAAACAAATTTTCACGAAGAAAACGTGGAGAAAATCTCGCTGGGCATCCTGGAATAAAAAAAGTGCTGTTTTGGGAAGAGTATACAGTGTCCATCCTTCTCTCAAGTACGTGTTCTCACCTCATTCCAGGACTTAAAACCTGTGAACGGAGTTGTCAAAGAAACGTACCAAGCTGGTTACCGAGACAGAGATTTGTTAGAAAACGATGACCAATGGGAAAACACTTTGAGAGAAGCCTCGATTTCTCAATGTCCATCGAAGCTGAGGGAGTTGTTTGTGGTGAAAGTATTATTTTGCTACCCGTCTGAACCACTGAAACTGTGGGAAAACTTCAAAGATGACTCATTAGACACAGGATACGACAGTAAAATAATCTAGAATGAAAATTTATTACAAATAAAAAATAAACTCTTAGAACTAAATGAGAAAAGTTTAAGTGATTCTGGTTTACTTTCTCCAATTCAACCACATAACAATGCATCGGATGTACCTAATACTGACACGTTCGTACGACAACAATAAGTTGTCAGTTTTTGTCAACGAAAATTTACAAAAATTAGTAACAGATCAATGGCAAGATATGGTGCAATTATTGACAGTGTGGTAAATAACAGGGGTTAAACATTTTTTCTTGACGCCCCAGGAGGTACTGAGAAAACATTCCTTGCAATTTTGGTATTGACAAAACACAAAAGTAAGACAAGTGACCCAAAAAAAAAAAAAAAAAATTTGACAACGAGTGTAAGAACTAAATAAAACGAAGTGTGTATTATTAAAAATATTAAAGTTCTTTATTATAATTAACTTTAAGAAACAAAAACATAACTTCGATCTTAAACTTAAATTCAAAAATAAAAATTCTTAACTCTATCAAAACTACAAATTTTTGACTTATTGTTAGCCGAGATCAGCGTAAAAAAAAAATAATCGGACTCGTGACCAGATTCTTCTGTTCTGCATTCGACGCGATATACCCTAAAGTGTTGTTAACAAATAAATTTACAAGACTTATAGCATTTGGTTGGCACTTTTTTGTTGTCTTTCTAGGACATAATGAACAGCGCCCGCACTTAGCCGTCGGAGCGGTTTTTTTGTTGACGTAGGGACAGCACGCTGCTCAATATAGCCAACGGGCGTCTTTTTGTTCCTCTTCCAACGTTATTAGGCATGCAAGCCTTACCTTTGAAGCGACCGCGAAATCCAATCAATTTCTATGGTTAAATGTTCACTGGGGGTATAAACTGCTAAAAACTTGTCCAGCAGCAGCTAAATTATCAATTTTTTTTTTCCTCTCGATCTGAGGTATTATCAAACCATAGACATCTTAACAAAAGTATAAAAGGTTTATAAGACATTGTTAGCCGAAACGTTTCTACGCCTGATCCATTTTGTGCCCATAAATCAATAAAATTCAAGTGTGAACCCCTTAAGACTGCAGCCATAATCAATTAGCCAAAAAATGCGTTTATTTATAAGTTGGTGTTTATGACGAGAACTTCAATAACTTCACTGTCAAAGAACATTCGGAAGTATTATACGGGAGATTTAGCATCTATTGCACCCTGTTTGACTGTTTGAACCAGCAAAATCTTGCTCATCATCGGACAGCTCTTCCAGCCATTGCAGTATCTGTCTATTGTTAGCAATTTCAAACTAAACAAAAAAGGAAAAACTTATTAAAATAAACACAAACATAGGTAAAGTAAATATGCACTATAACAATACACAAATGCTAATAAAAACAAATAACAACCCAGCGGGAAATGGAAGCGCTTTTAAAAAGATTACAGAGCGCTTCTTTGGAAGCGCTTCACGCTTCTTATTTCTATCTTAATTCATTTCGTTTTTACACAGCCATGTCATCAGAAGGAAGCACTTCAGCTCTGTTATTTTGGAAGCGCTTTAATTTTGCTACTTCAGAATCACATTTACATGCGATTCTAAAAAGTTGATTTCCCTGTGACACTGGGCTTGAACCTAGAACCTGTGAATTCGGAGTCCGGATGCTCTACCACCGATCTATCCCTTCTGACGTTTTTCAATGATTAAACCTTAATTAAATGATGTGTGGCGTGAGCAACTTAAGAATAAAATTTAGAATTGTCTATTTTTTTAATAGTTATGATTAAACAACGAAAATGTTTAAACATTTACAGATATGTATGGCGCGGTCATTTAACAATTTTTTTTGGTTAAATTGGTTTCTTAATATGAAATCTTTTAGTTATCCTGGAGAAAAATGTCATTTTTCAGTTCAATTATATTGTACGCACTCGACCGAACGTTTTGTGTGCTGCTAAGATATATGAGATAGAAGCGCTTTTTCTGCGAGGATCATGAGACGACATAAAATGTACGAGTGCGCTTCCAACAGGTACAAGTAAGAAGCACATTTTTTCTGCTTCATTCGAAAGCGCTTGACTAATTTCCCGCTGGGAATATAAAAATACAAACTGAGTAAAAACGCAAAAATAAAAACTTACCTCCTGTAAATGGTCGCATGGGGTCAGCACTCTAGAGTCTAGAGGGTAGCGACACGTGCGTGCGCGCCGATGTTTTTGTCGCGACTGATTTGCGTACCCCGTTTGGAGGGAGGAAGCCAGAGAGATTTTTTTTTCAATTTGAAAAGGCCTTGAATCCATGCATCTAATTAAGGGTTAAATGATGGGAAAACAGCGCCCTCCACATTCAAGCTTCCACTCACAGTATCTTTGGAAGAACAGTCAGCATGTTCCATACGTTAAAATGGACCGCTTGGCAAACTTTTACAAGATGAGTCATTGATCATATGGGATGAATGTACCATGAGTCATAGAACCGAATGCTCCAAGACCTCAGAAACTCAGATGCTGTCATGGGTGGGGCGGGCGATTTTCGGCAAACATTGCCTGTAATAACAAAACGAACACGCGTCGATGTCATCAGAGCATGCTTAAGATCATCTCCCTTATGGAGTTCCGTTGAAACTCTCAATTTGCGAACAAATATGAGAGCCCATTTGAGCGATAACTACGACAACGACTTTCCAGAACGACTACTCAAACTTGGAGAAGGAAAAATTACCACTCCTAGCACTAACAGTAGTAGCGCTGAAATTAAACTTTATTGAAAAAAAAATTATCACTGGATTTGTTCAAGGGCAATAGTGTCACCTAGAAACGGTACAGTGAATGAAATAAATAAATTGATTTTAGAGAAAAATCCCGATCAAGTCAAACAGTATAAGTCAGTTGACACGTTGTGTAATATTGAGGATGCAGTGTACTATCCTCAAGAATTTTTAAGTTCTTTAAATCCATTTGGCCTACCACCTCACGACCATATGTTAAAAGTTGGCATTCCTATGATGCTGTTAAGAAACTTGAGCCCTCCCAACATGTGTAATGGCACAAGGCTACTGATAAAAGAGTGGCGGGACAATATAATCGTGGCGACCATCCTCAAGGGGCCAATAGTGGGACCACTTGCTTATATTCCGCGGATACCCATGATTCCGACGGATTTGCCAATATCGTTCGAAAGGCTGCAGTTTCCAGTCAAAGTTTCATTTTTCCATAAATAAATAAGTCCCAGTGCCAAACATTCTCTCTGGTGGGCATTTACTTAAAAAAGGAGTGTTTTCCCATATGGCCAGTTATACAGTGGGTGGTCAAGCAATTGGAACGCATGGAAAAATTTAGATTTTAAACTTTTCTACAATAAAACTATTAGAGTTAGAAAGTTACTTTTTTGTTTATATGTATTGATATAATAGTGGGCACATAATATCTTAACAAGACCCTCCTGCCTGTAATATTTAGTGCATCCCCCTTTGCCTTAATGACAGCGTCAATTTTACGTGGCACGCTGATAGTGGAATTGGTGAAGCATGTTCTTATTTCTGGGACTTCTTGACACATTCTTAACATATTTTCTTTAATTATAGGCAATTTGGGATTGGGGCAGAGGTATACAAGAGATTTTAGGGTTTGCCCCAATTGGATTGAGATCCGGGGAATTGTTTGGCCAAGGTAGAAGGGGATATTTTTTGCAGAATTGAATGTTTTTACCGATTTAGCTCTGTGGCAAGAAACCCCATCTTGCATAAAGACAAAAGAGTTAGCGCTCATTTTTGCATTGAGCCGCCAAAAGGAAAAAATTTTCAGAGCGTTCCAATTGTTGGAACTCCAGAAAACCAATACATTTTGCTACCAAACAATAGCAATACGTCAAACATAGTATACAGAGAAGTTTTAAACAATTAACATACTCGCTCAATACTTACTAGCAGCCAACAAGAAATACAATAAACATAAAATAAATCCTAAACACTCAGTTACTAAGAACCAAACAAGATAATTTCATCACAAGTAAAAATATTTGACGCCCAGCGAAGTGGGCACGGGTCAGCTAGTTATTGAATAATTAAATAAAGCAATTTGTTACTGAACGTTTTTGAAGCTACGATTCTTATCGCAGGTTGTGGCAATAGGGTTAGGACAAAAAAAAACGACAGATTTTGAGTGAAGCCTGATATTGCATTGCGGGATAACTATACATCGGTTAAAAGCTATAGGCCATGCGTGTATACATATATACATCATACATCAACATGCTTGCCTTTCTCTTTCAAACCAAGCGCATCGGTATACGTGCGCATATGTATAGATCAAAGATAATCTAAACAAGATGTGACACTCTCTATACCAGCACAAAATCTCTAACCCAAATGCAATTCCGCAAACGGGATCAAGAAAAATTTTGCCTTAGTGCAGGCAGTAAAGAACTACTTTCTGCCATTCCTTATGCAAATTCCAATAAGAGCGGACGAGACAAGAATAGCAGCCCCAAAATGCTCATCTACGGCGGCGCTTACACTGTAAAAAAATAAATGGGAGCGTTTTTTGTACACGCGTTTTTAAACGGCGCTTGGCTGTGTGCGTGCGTGCTTGGTATTAGTGCTCGCCCCTTCCAATGTTCCAGATATAGGGATGGCCTGGAATTGAAGAAAGGAAAGAGGCAAGTAGCACATACTTGCCTGAAATACGGATGCGCTTGTTTACATTTTTTCATTCTGCAGTTTTAGGCGATTGGGGTAGGTTGCGTGAATTTTTTCAACAACCAAGCTAATATGAGAATAAGAATTTATCTTGCAATAATATGAGAGTAAGGATTTATTTCACAATTTATTTATTTTAAAAAGAAAAATCAGTGATAAATGATAAATGCAATGTATTTTAAAAAAAAGTTGTAAAAAATATGAGGCATTCTGTAGGGTGTTTCAATTCTTGGTCCGTTTTCACCCAAATTTTTTTACTAATAATTGAGAGTTACCGTACCTAAAAAACAATACGTGATAGAGAAAAAGCATATCAATGTGTTCTTATTAAGTAAAGTGTATGAATAAATAAACAGGAAGAATTGAAGTAGGTACTTCATTTTTTTTTTTAATTTGTTAGGTTAGCTTTCATAATCATTTTCAGGTTTTTCTTTATTAGGATTAGAAGATGCCGCATCAACTTAGTAAGTATGTAAATGTATTTAAATCTTCAATTTCTTTCATTGAGCACAATTGTTTTTTTTTATAATGTTGCTCATTTTGGAAAAGCTGTTCGGGAGGAATTCAACAACTGTTAAAATCCTCATAACTTATTTTCATTGTACAACCCAAGGTAATTGAACTTGCACATTTAGCAATAACAAATTAGTTCACCGGCGGACACTCACCGCTGCAAATGCATTGTTTGCTGATTAATCAGCAATCCATGCCTAAGGTGCAATTTTATTATATTCTCTACTTTTTTTGAAATAATTTTAGGAGAAGTTTCAGTTGTTTTCCGTGTGCACGCACTCTTTTCATAAATATTTTTATTTTTCTATTTTAAATGACAAATATAGTCATCGTAACTTCATTTAAAGCGGCTCTCCAAACGTGATTCTGAACACACGTTTAACTTTTATTAACCGTAAATGAAAAAGTAAAAAACATTGCCATACCAGCGAGGCTCATGATAATTCAATTGGAGTAGCCGATCGCCTCATAACATTTGCTCCCCATCAACGCCTCCTACCGCATACCTAAACTGTTGCTATTGACTCAATTCTCTCGTGCCTGCCACTCCTGCAAGTCTTTTAGAGCAATCGTAAAATTGATTAATCATAAATAAAGTGGAACCCACTTTAGGAGAGGTATCACATTTCCCCATGAACCTTTGTAGTAATCGTGATTGCTTGGGGCTAGTCACACGTACAAACCCTAAGATAAGACGGAAAATGACAAGATGAGATTGATTTCCAACCGTCAGCCAGCCAGGTGTGGCGATGCCGACAAGTACGAGGGTTGCAACGACACCGGCAGCTCCAGAGGCCTTACGATTCACCCGCCTAGCTGCCACATCAAAAGTTCATTTTCATAAAGAGCTTACGCAATGTTTTTACGAGTTAATAATATTGACACAGATCCTTTTTCCTGCAACAACAACCCCCTTCCGCCCCTAACCACTCCCAGCCCCACTGCGAACAGAGACATTAAAAATATCATTTTGCTTGGCATGGGCTCCAGTGAGTGTTGATGCCGCTGTGGACCTTTCATCCCCGGGGACAAGTTGTAATAAAATCATGAGGAGCAGATTTTCAGATTTTGGCAGTGTTTACATACTTTTTGACAGGCTATAACTCTGATATTTAATGACATGAAATACATACATTTTCACCAATATCAGCCCTGCCGGGTCCGGACGAGTATTGGCAGCGATTGAAGGGATGCAGTTCTAAATGTTAACATTTATTGATTTATTTTCTTCATACGCCTACCATACCCATACAACATAAGGAAAGATATATGTACATACATCTTAAAAAAGAGTTTAAAACAAAGCTTAAAATACTACAATTTCTAAGCCATTTATGGTTCTTCACCAGCCTTAAATAGAGCACTGGAACTACGCGGCTATATTAAAGTATGAAGGATTTTTCGGTAAGACCATATTACTGACCTTCATGTCTGCATGTTGTTAGACATAAGCTCATCATTGACATTTTAAAAAAATACAATAATTAAAAGCAATAATACTACGCTCTATGAAAAAAGAAAGAAATACATAATATTGTAGGTAATAATCATTTATAGCTTAAAGTTGATAGCTCTAATACGGAATATCCGCAAACTTGTACCATAGACAAACTAGATACATAGATGTCCAGTCGCATGTAAAATTTTGCGCCAGAGAAAAGTAAAATCACACGTCTGAAGTAAAGCTCTACACGGCCGAAGTTAAGCTCTACACGGCTGAAGGAAAGCTCTTTTGCGAGCGACGCGAGTTTGCGCTCTTCTCTCTTGGTATGCCACTCACGCAGGCTCACAGGCAGGAAATTATACGAGATGACTAATGTTGTGTGTGTGACTTGGAAGGATGGTGTGGGACGTGGGGGATTTATGCAGCACATGCACGTCGGACTTTCCTTGGCACGATACCGTGCCATTTGGTTATTGCGATTTCTAGAAGGCATTTGCGTTTGGTTGTTCTCGAGATTTTTGGCTGCTTGAATTTATTGGGTGTTTTATAAGCGAATTTTTTGTGCGATTGACTCTGACAACGATTTGGACTTTTGAATTGGATTTTGGATTATTGGCTGTTCTGATTATTGACTACTTGCTATTGAAATTGGATTTGATTTTGTATTTTTTTAAATATATTTTGTTTTGGTTCTGGCATTTGTGTTTTTGGCTTTGACTTGGCTTTTCACGGTTAACGATTATTCCTCATAATGTCTTCCCAGAAACGTAGATGTTGCATTATTGGTTGTAATACTACTTCAACTGATATTGGAAGAAGGCTCTTTTCTTTTCCACCCAAAAATACGCCACGATATGAGGAGTGGCTTAAATTATGTTGGAAATCTTTTGAAAATATTTCGATCCTAAAGCAACCAAAAATTTGTGATTTACATTTTGAATCGCAATATTTTGGAAAAAAGAAATTATACCCTCATTCGATTCCAAGCCTTAAATTAACGGAAGTTGATGAACAGGTGCTGGAAATCGTAGACCAGCATGATGAATGCAACGATTTAAATTTGGAAGATTTTCGTTACCTCTCTTCCTCATTTCCTACTTCATCAACTTCAACTGTTATTGAGGCTCCTTGCAAGTTTTGCCATAAGAGAGAGAAAAATTTGCAATACTATCGGTGCAGAGAAGGTAAATTACTAAAAGAAAATAATAGGTTAAGATCATTAATCAAGAATTTGAAAACAATATGCAAAAGTTTTAAATGTAAAATAAAAAGAATAAAAACGAAAACTGATAGAAAACCTTATAAAGCATATTCCCAAAATATTATGAATGAAATAGATTCTTTGGAAATTAATTCTAATACGAAAACTTTTTGTAAAATGCTGTTAGGTCTAAATAGGCAATACAGTAGCGAGGAAAAAATTCTTTCTCAAGCAATTTTTTTTAAATCCAGCGCTGTGTACAATTTTTTAAGAGAAAAATTAAAATTGCGTTTGCCTTCATTAAGCTCAATATATACATGGCTTCCTATTAAAGAATTAACACCCGGACCTAATTTTCAACTATTTGAAGTGATCAAAGAATCCATAAGTGGACTTGACGAGAAATCACGGCAAGTTGTGTTAATGTTTGATGAAATAAGCATAAAACGGGATCTTAGATATAACAAAAATTATGACAAAATCGATGGTTTTGTAGATTTTGGAAAAGGAGGTAACGATCGCAAACCTGAAATTGGTAAATCCATTTGTGTGTTTATGTTGAGTTCACTTTTTGGAAATTGGAAGCAGGTTATTTATTATATAATTGTAGAAAAAAATACACCTACAAATATACTCAAAGAAAAATTGTTCGAAATTATTAATATATGCGATTTTATGGGACTAAATGTCAGAGCACTTGTATGCGATCAAGCAACAGCAAATCAAAAAACATATAAAAGTCTGGGTGTAACAATGGAAGAGCCATATTTTAAACATGGTAATAAAAAAGTTTTTTGTTTGTTTGACATACCACACTTATTTAAATCAATCCGAAACAATCTTATGAAATATAATTTGGTAACGTCGCAAGGCGAAAAAACTACGTGGAATGTTTTAAGGGAACTATATAGTATTGAAAAAACCTCTAATACTAAAATGTGCCCAAAACTAACTAATAAACATATTCATCCAAATACATTTGAAAAAATGAGTGTTAAATTAGCTGTACAGGCTATTAGTAATAGTACAGTAGCAGCCATAAAAACCACTTTGCAGTTAGGAAGATTTAGTGATAATGTAAAGGAACATGCTCTTTCAACTGCAAACTGTTTCGAAAAATTAAATAACCTTTTCGATTGCTGTAACAGTAAATCGCCATATGCCAAGAGTCCTTACAAATCCGCTTTAATGGAAAATAATATTTCCAAGAACTATTTAAAAGAAATGAAGGATTATGTTAAACAACTTCATTTTGATACAGGATCTAATAAAGTTAAAATAAACTGCCTTAACGGTCTGTCACAAACAATTGAAGCAATTTTGCAATTATCGGACGAAATCTTTTCGAACTCTGAAGAAATATTCTTTTTATGTACCAATAAATTGAATCAAGATAGATTAGAAAATTTATTTAGCGTGGTACGTTACAAAAAGAAAAATCCCACAGTCGGCGAGTTTAATGAAATTATCAGCAGAATTGTATCGGTTAAACTAATTTATTCGTCTAAGTTCGGAAACTACTAAGAAGAAGATTATACCGAAAATCTTTTGTTAGACTGGAATGCTGTTGTTAATCCTGTTAATGAGCAAGAGACAAACTTTGAAGAAAGTAATGAAACACATGAACAGTTAGAAATGGAACCAAACTTAGAAACTCTTACTTTAACGGAAGAAAATTCAGATGTAGCAAGTACATCAGTTGAAAATAACATTTCAGATAACGCAACAATGTACTTTGCAGGCTATGTCCTATCAAAAATTTTCAAAAAAGAACCCTTTGATAACTGCGAAATTTGTAAATCATGTACAACTTCAAATAGTACTGACCTATCAAGATCCTCAGAATGGCTGGTTTATTACAAAAACTTTTCCATCACTTCGGATTTTGGAGCTTTAATTATTCCTACGGAAGAATTTTTCCAAGTTTGTAAAACTCAAGTACAAATTTTCAAAGAATTTTTTGAAAATAGTGCACATCATGAAAATATAATTAAAAGTCTTGTCAATATTTGTTCCAATAAATTAGAAATTTGGTATCACTATGATCACCCTTGCTATTCACATCGAATTAAAATACTTGAATTCTTTCTTCTTGTCTTATTGCGAAAAAATTGTACTTGGAAAATGAATAATTTAAAATGCGCTAAAGACAATGAAGACTTCGTTAACAAACGGTTAAATATTTTGAAGGATTAAAATTTTATTATCGCCATATGTGGCTCACACTTACATAGATGCTCTGTCAACTAATTAGGTTATTATGTATATGTATTTAATTTGTAAGTACATCTTATCTATAAAGTTTTTGGTCCATATTGAGCTCATTTCAAATTACAGCTGTTATTAACCATTTTACTTTATTTTTCTGTAACATTTTATCTCAATTTACTTTTATTTCAATATGCCAATGAGATTATTAACTGGAATTTTAAGTAACCGTTAAGGTAATGTAAATCGTATAAAATCTATATTTGCTCTGCTGTTAATGCTGCTGCTATTAATTATTAATTAAATTTCAATTGTTTTCAAAGCAATTTCGCTCATCAAATAGTTATGAAAGTAATCTAATGATTTAGCAAATCAAACTTAAAATAAATTCGTGAAATTGACAAAAACAATTTTTTTTAAATATTATTATTTAATTTGATATTCATACTCCTCTTTTATAACAGATAAGTTCGTCTTCCTTATATTTCGTAGTTGCAGTTAATATTTCCTACACAATGTTCTATTATAATTTCAAATTATGTAATTATTTTAACGGGTTTACCAAAAAAATCTACGCATAAGGGCATTTTTCAGCTTCAATAATTTTTTAATCATTGGCTTAAAATGTTCGTTCATTATTTAATTGCTAACTAGCGCGATATTTTCAATTGCACCAGTGCACTATGGCTACACCCTCATCCACATGAAGCGCACACCGCGAACAATTCTTTCATTCGATTTCGGAGTACTTCGGCGAGGAACTTCCTTTGAGAGTGTGTAGACTGTGGGCGCAGGGCAGGGGGGCAGGGCGAAGGGCAGGGGGCAGGGCGAAGGGCAGGGGGCAGGGCGCACAAGGTGTTTGGCATTTTTGGCATTGGCATATGTAAACAAAGAGAGAAGAGCGCAAACTCGCGTCGCTCGCAAAAGAGCTTTCCTTCGGCCGTGTAGAGCTTAACTTCGGCCGTGTAGAGCTTTACTTCAGACGTGTGATTTTACTTTTCTCTGGCGCAAAATTTTACATGCGACTGGACATCTATGTATCTAGTTTGTCTATGCTTGTACATGTCCTTAGGCACATGATTTTCATATCGGGGGACACGGCAGTGCCCCGCCAAGTCAAGCGCGAAGCAAACACTGCCGTACCATCCTTTACTGGAACCATTTCGCCGCATTTTCAGGCCCCTATTTGAGAACCTCTGGATAAGACCAGAACGCAGAAATCGTCATCTAGTAAGCTATAATCATATACTTAAAATCCAAATTTCAAGTCTGTAGGTCATTTAGTTCCGAAGTTTAGCGAAAGCAAAGTTTCGCATTTATGACACTCACTCACTCATGATCATCAGAATAGAACTAGTACTTCCCATAAAATCAGAGAGCTGAAATTTGGTACAGAGTTAGGGTTTAATGGCCACATAAAGGGAAAACTATAAAAACTAGGATAATCGAAGATCTGGAGTACCTGGTGACCCTGATTAGAAAACACAAGAGCCCAACCAAACTATTAGAGATCGACATACCGCCTTTACAAAAAATATTCAACTTGGTGGGCCACTTCATTTGATGTCAAAAATCGAAGGTCTGAAGTATCTGATGAAGAACCCTCAGCTGGTCTCAGCTGTATTAGAGATATGGTAATGCCCCTCCTACTATTGGTACATAAAAAATCGACTGCCATTGTAAAAATCCAGCGTAGTGGGACTTCTTCTAATTTAATCTAGCCTATAGCGTCCCACTGCTGGGCGAATGCCTCCCCTTCTGCTTTTAATACGCATATAAAAAAAATTAAAGGAAAACTCTGGATAAGACTAGACTGGCTTTTATACTTATACTTACAAGTATACAAGAAGAAATAGTCGAACGATTAACTTTATTCTACTTGAACATTACACAAATTAAATAATAAACAAATTATACTAAAATATTAATTTCACTCAAAATTTGGTCAAAATATAATGCATTGGACTAAGAGTGGCGGTGATACCCGCACACGTCGCTAGATGGCGCTGACTGTATTTTAAAACGCGCTTACGTTTGTTTTTCCAATAACCTTTTATGGCGAAATGGCAACCGGCCGCGTTACAGTCGTTTACGACGTTCTTCTACTGCGCTTGAAAACGTTTGCTAGGGATTAGGAGGGATTATTTGCATTTCGTTGATTTCGCTTATTATTTCGTGAGGTTTTCTAAGGTTAATTAGCAGGTTGTTGTTATAACAATTCGAAGATTTGAATAGGTTAGGAATTTTATGATTAGTGACGGATTACTGATTATTACTTAATTATTAGATTTAAAAGAAGTTTTAATTGAATACTTTATTTAATTGTTATATGTAGTTATTTAGTACTCTTAGTTTTCTAGGTTTAATTTACAGTTAGGCAGTACTTCGAATCGCGTTCGTGTTTATAAGTACTTTTCTAGTATTCTAGGTTTAGTTTATTTAGTTAGATATATTACTTCGTTTCGTTTAAAAATATCATTAATTTAGCTGTATTTCTGTACTAAGGTAATACCTTTGGTAGAAAGTTCATTGATAATTAATTATATTGACACTTGTCTAATAATTAAGAGTTAACGTTTTGTTTATAGTTTGTATAGATTGACTAGGCTGAGTAATATTTTCTTTGAGTTTTTTTTTTATTAAGACAAAAGAAGTCTTAAAGATATAGGTTATTATTGTTTTAGTCTAAATATTATCGGTATTTCTGATTTGTTGTCCATATACTAAAGGTCGTTGAGTTTATTTGTGTTTGATTTCGCAAGATAATATCGTAAAAAATGTCGATAATATTAAAAGACGACGCTGAACTTAGTGGCTACCAAGTAGTTGGTATGCCCAAAGACGGGTCTTGTCTCTTCCATTCAATATCTTTCTTGGTTTATGGTAGAACTGACTCAACTTGCAGTATCAGATCTGCTATAGTTGCATACGTTGCTAAAAAGAAAAAAACTGTGTCAAATAAGAAAATCTAATAAAATAAATCAATATGCCCACGTTTCTACAAAAAGAAGTGAAATCCCACCAAAAACATTCTGTAAAAAACTAGCCAAGTCTCGATGGAGCTGCTTATTTATATCTAAAAAGTAATGAAATATAGACAAAGTCTTGCCAAGTCTAAGGTTCCTTACTGCGATTTCTTTATTATTATAGTTAATGTTGTGTGACTTGGCCGTTGAAGGGTACACAAGGGTACAAAACCAGGTGCTCCATGGCACCATTGCACCAATCTGTCGCCAGAACCGCTACCCATTTACGATGGAAAATTGCCACTTGGAAAACGCTGATTCAATAACCAGTCAATTGTAGGCTTGATAAAGCTGCGTATTTCAATAATACTTATGTATAGGCGAGCCTGAAACAAACAGTATAAAAGATTATTTCCAGTACAAACGGACTTCTAATCATTGATAGAATTTATTTTATTTTAGATCGGTGGTCGATTTGACGCTCCAAAAAGGAGAGAGCAGAAGTCAGCATTATCAATGCTGAATGCATGTGTTGCACAATCAACAACAGCCTAAAATGAGACACTAGCGTCCAATTACCAATACCAGTATGGGCTATTATCTCGCTTAACAAACATAGGTAGTTACAACAGATATAACATTACGTGTAAACAAAATTGACTTGTACACACTAACGTATAAAGAATGTTCAACGGCCAAGTCACACAACATTAACTATAATAATAAAGAAATCGCAGTAAGGAACCTTAGACTTGGCACGACTTTGTCTAGATTTCATTACTTTTTAGATATAAACAAGCAGCTCCATCGAGACTTGGATAGTTTTTTACAGAATGTTTTTGGTGGGATTGATTTATTTACTCTTACAACTGAGCTACTAAATATCCTGAAACAAATCACTGCTGAAAATGTAATGTTCGTTCAAGAATTCACAACGATGATAGGTTCCTAGATCAATATAAAAAACTAATAATTCAGTTGTTATTATGAAATGATGAATAATAAAATTTTGTTCTTACATGGAAAAGAAATCTTAATTTGTTAACGCCACTCTTAATAATTCCAAAATTGTGAAAATAACGTTGTTATTTAAAGAGTTTTAGTTTTTTTAAGGTAAATTTAATTCTAATCTTAAGAGCCTATTCCTGAAACCATTCGAATCGAATCCGAACCGAATGAAAAGAGCTTGCAAAAACCCTTTTTGGATATAAATTTCTTGATAAAGTCGCTTAAATTCTCATAAATTGATTTTAGTTACCTTTAATAAATTTTTCCACACATAACATCAAAATTATTCGATTGGTCAAGTGGAAAAGTTTATTGAAATCAAAAACAGGATCAAGAAAAATTTCGTTTTAGTGAAGACAGCAAAGAACTACTGCCTGCCATTCCTTATGTACATTCCAATAAGAGCGAACGAGACAAGAATAGGCAGCCCCAAAATGCTCACCTACGGCGGCGCTTACACTGTAAACAATAATGTGAGCGTTTTTTTACACGTTTTTTTAAAGGCGCTAGAACTCTGCCGTGTGTATGCGTGGTTGGTATTAGTGCCTGCCCCTTCCAATGTTCAGGTATAGGGAAAGCCTGGAGTTGAAGAAGGGAGAAGAGGTAGGTAGCACACACTTGCCTTAAATACGGATGCGTTTGTTTACGTTTTTTCATTCTGCAGTTTTAAAGGCGTAAGAACTCTTCTGTGTTCGTGAATTGTGAAAAGTATCGGGAGGGCTTGCTTTTCTCAGAGAAGTTTTACAACTTGAGAAATCAACTTGAAAAGTGCTACCATTTGGGAAATCAATTATTGTATAATAACATGCATCTTTTACTATGAATTTAAGTATGTAGTGCAATGTTATTTGTTTTAACACAATTTGGTAAAGATAATGCCGCGATGCATATATAGAAAATTTTTAAAATATAAAAAGGTACCCTGAAGACGTGTTTCAATTTTCGTTCCATTTCGTCTTAAATTTTTATCCCTTTCTTGCACATGACTTCCTTATAACTTTCTGCTTCTAGCAAAACCCTCAAGTTCGTTTGGGGAACGGTACCAATGTCAAATTTAGATAAGGGAAAACGTCACGAGTGTCACATGTTGTTGTGGATAACCTTTAGACGGTATTTCCCTCTGTTCGTCTTTGTGATCGTCCTTCAAAGGCTTTCTTAGGGAGAGGGTCCCTTTAGTTAATAGCCATTTAGCTGGAGACCAACCACTATCGGTAAGAATGAAGGGAATGAAGGTGTTGTAGCTCCCAATGGGAACAATTAAGAACTCTTCCAAAAGGAACGCGCTTGGAGTGTTGGGTGAAAAGCTGAATTGGCACACGCCCTTAGATGAGATTAGATTTGGGACAAGGGACCGTTTAGTCTTGCGGTCACCGCGACCAAATAGGTCTATTGAATAATAAAATACTTACATATAACTTGAATGGGAAAAGGTATTGATAGCGGGGACAAGCAAAGAATTAGAAAACATATTTGTTGTAAAAATTTAATTTAAAGACCATCACTTGGACTATTAGCTTAGAGTCTATCGCAGTACGGAATTTTAGAAGAACTCATCTTTTGAATTAATTAACTTCTAGTTAAATATTTATTTAAAAGTTCTTCTTTCTCTTAACCCCTTTCTTTGAAGTATCCTTTTTATTGTTTTCTTTCTTGATATTTTGTTCTCTATTTATTAATTCAATAACATTTTTATTTATATTTATTAATTTTTATTTTTTTAATTTTTTTAGGAGCAAACTGACAATACCACCTTTTTGTTTAAGTTATTCAAATAGCCTAATAAAATGTCTTTTATTTTAAAACAACATACACACTACGGCTACTACTACTTTTACAAGCCTTTGCTTTTTACAATGTCTTAAGTAGGTACCTAGATATACTTCTTATCTATTCTACTTCTTTCTTTACACACGTCAAATGTATTAATGCAGCTCGCGACTAAGAAAAAAGAGACCATAACGAAACGAAACCGAGACGAAAACCGCAACCAATAACGCCTACCACCACCACCAAAGCAGTTTTTAAAGCTACTCAGGAACTAAGGAATTTACTTCTTAGATTTCTCCATTTTAGGTCCAAACTTTTGTGGCTTTCATTAATGTTACGAAGCTGACTATTTTATGCGTAAAAGTACAATTCATAAAAATTAAGTTACAAAAAATACATGTAGAAAATACCTTCAGCAAATTAAAAAAAGAAGTTAAAGCCGTTCCAGTCGAAAATTAACACATTAAAAAAATCATAACTCGAAAACTACGAAAAATATCCAAATAAATTTTATTGGTAGTATAATACATAACTCAATCAGTCCGTCTCATATTTCGTTATTATAGAGCTGTGGTGGTGTTTTCAATATTTTTATCTATGGGTACAATGATGATTATTTTTTAATATATTGTACCTAGACTGCAAATATTTCAAAAAAATTCTTGACCATTATGCTCGTAACAAAGCAACTTCAAGTTAAAATTTATTTTTCACTTACTGCAATCGAAAATTTTCAGTCATTCGCGTCAGTTTTCCTCTTGTGCTTGGGATTATCACATAACCGAAAAGCCTTTCTTTAATCAGAGCCAGAACTTGGGCCCATGATAAATGCGCGGTGGCAGTGGCGCGCTCGGGCTACGCTGCCGCGCCTTATCAGTTAAACAAGTTGCCAGAGGAATTGCGGCAGAAGAATAGAAGGAATAAAATTTTGTCTCAGAACTTTTAATTAGTTTCGGCTCACCTCTAGTGCAGCTCGAGGAAAAAGAGCGCGGGCGCAGGGCCTCATCCCCGGTCGTCGCACAATAGGGTGGCGGTTGTTAAAATGAAGAAAATAAAATAGCATCCAGAGCGGTGGGGCTGTGCGGCCACAAAAAACAGTCGAATATCTGATGCGAAATGCAAAAAGGAAACAAATTTTCTTGTTACTGAAACTGAATTAAACGACGAAACCGAAAGCTTCGAGCTCACCGTATCTTTTTCAGTTTAGGGGCGGTGGTAGGTGAAATCTCGGACGAGGTGAGGACCGCCACTTAATACCCATGCCCACGGTGTGGGCTGTCTTTAAAGGTGGGTGAGTTAATTGAGTTTTAATAGGATTCTGCTAGGTAAAGGAATTTGGTTTGTTTTCGCTCCGAGTCCCATTCCCATCGGCGGAGTTTCTGATCCTCAGCCGCATAAGAGCCGCTGTTGCGGGGAGTCGCAAGGTACTTAAAATCATTTGATTTATGTATAGTGTGTATTTGTGACAGGCGGAATTGTTACCTCAGCAGTACTCCGGATTAGGACCGAAGCTTAATTTGCAATTTTTACTTTCGAACCCCATATCCTCTGAATGAGTTCACAGAATGATTTTTCTTATTTTCACTTAGGGTGCGTGTGAAAATCTTCATAATTAGATATTACGTAGGGCGATCATTAAAATCAAAATTAGAATACATGAGAGGGACATTTCGTTTGGAATTACATAGTTTATAGCGTGCTTAATTTTAAGGTTGCCTTTTGTGCCCTTGTTTATTTTTATTATTAATATAACTAAAAGTTAGTATGTACTTTGTGAAAACTGGAGTCGTCAATAAATCGCTTTGGAAAATATTTGTTGATAGGTATGTTCTCATTCCATGTTGGTTTCTAAATATATATAATAATAACACTAGAAAGTAAAACATTTAGATAAATGCTTAACTTTTGCATTATTTGATCGATATTAATTTCTTTGATTGGTTTTCGGGAAATGTGTTGCATAGTATTGTAACGCGTGACAATTAATTAAAACACATTTATCTATTACATTTTGGACATTTGGTAAAAATTACTGTATTTTCATTGCAAACAGGTTTATCGGAAATGCTGGGCTAGTTTCTAAAAGCCTATTAACAAATTTGCGTACGGATATTTTCATTACAGGCCCCTTATAATTAAATTCGGTTTGTTTTGGTTTTATTTTTTCGAATGTTGTGAAATATTTGGCACCTGATATTAATTTTTTTGTATGCATTCGCCGACATCTATTCATTGTATTGTATCTATTCATTCGGTTTTAACGGAGTTCCTGAAGAAAATTTAAGTTCTTTATGCTTTATTTCTATTAGTTAATTGTTATTAGCTTTTTGTTATTGGTTTATGTAAAACTTAGATAATAGACGCAAGGTTTCTGAACCAATGGTCCGCGGACCAATAGAACTGGTCAACAAAGATTTAAATTAATTATATTGTTAGTGTTATACCAGTTTCACAAAAAAAAAAATAAGGAAAGTGAATCAAAACTTTGTGTTAAAAAAAAGCAAGAAAGTTAGGAAAATTGTAATTTTTGTCAGATTTTTGTTAACTACATATTTTGTAAACAACTGCTGAATCCTTGGTGCAGTGCTACTCAAAACCAACCCACGCCGGCTCTGGCGAAGCAATTTCTTGAATTTGGAAAAGAATTTAATTTTTGGCTCCAGAAATCTTCAAAATTAATGCCTGCCTCGAACGAATCATTGCAATTGTTGTCGTGTTGTAACTCAATTACATCTTCTTGCATTTCACTGACCACCTCTGAAATTTTTTAAGGAAAGGATTGCCGATTAAAGTAGTTTCCAAATACCTTTTTTCTCACAATCAGGAAAATAACGAATGAATTCGTTTTTTAAGCATTGCAAGTGGATTATAATTTTTGTTTAGACTTCTTACCCTTTTTTCCTTATTACGTAAGAATATTTTAACTTCTTTCAGTTCGTAAAATCTCGTTAACATGTTTCTTGTCGAAAGCCAACGAACTTCGTCAGGTTCACAATTTTTTGAATATAAGTACCGTCCGCGTATTAAGTGCAATACTTTTCATATGATATGGTTCACAATTTTAATAACAGCTTTCATCGCATTTGCAAATCATCCGGAAAAGTTTTGGTGGCCAAAGCTTGACGGTGAATTACGCAATGAGTAGTTACCACTAATGCATTTTTTGTTTAATTAAAGCTGCAAGACCAGAGCACAAACCACAACGAGCTTTTGTCATATATAATGCCACGTTTTTCAAAATAATTACATATTATGTTCATAACATCAGAACCTTGAATCATAATTTCCAGTTCTTGTGAATGGAATAGCTCCTCTTTAAAAAATTTGTTATTATCCAAAAATCGTACAGAAATAAAGAGTTAAGCATTGTGCAACGTATGCAGATGTATCGCATTATAACGCAACCCACGGGCTAGGTTTAAGCTTTTCTATAATTTAATCATCGATGTCGCTCGAATTTTTTTGGATGCGCGACTTCACCGTATCGTTTGATAAGGGAGTTTCACGAAACCTCTTTTGAGACTCCTGACTTAGAACTACTTTATATAGTTCACAGTTTTAATATTAGTTAGTAATAATAGCCAAGAGTTGTGTTTTGGCGGTCATTTCGATTTTGTTTTGTTTGCTAGTCTTTGCAAGTGATTCAATGTGAAAACTCGACGGAAATTTAATATTGCGCTATAATTAGTTATTGTACTCATAATCAAGTTCAATACAATACAGAAGAATTACAAGAAAGTGGATTAACGAACATTAATATCTAGTCGCGGAAGAAGTATTTTTTAGTAATGTATTTCTTTCAGAAAGCACAACCGTTCTTTCTAATGATTCTTTGAAACCAGCGAAGTTAGAACGTCATTTAAAAACCGTTCATCCAAATTATAAGCTGTGTTCTTTTCGTCTATCCAGAACAACAGGAGATTTTGTATTGATTTGAAATTCATCATATGAATTTCCTACAGCAAAGATTTAAATTCCTAAGAAGTCCTATCAAGTTGCACGTCCCATATGTGTCCGTTTTATGATTTACCAAAAAATTTGCCAGTTGTGGTGATGTATAATAATTACACCGGCACACAAACAAATAAAGTGGTCAGTACTTTTGACCAGACCTACTTTTCTATATGTTTTTCGATGCCCTGAATCTGAATCCGAAGCCCGTTTTTCTCCATTGGGCTTGAGTTTCGAGTAAAGTGATCTTAATTTTTCAGATAAACGCCTTCGGTATTTTGCAACTTCAAAGTTCCTACAAACATAACAAAACCAATCCGGGCTTTTGTTGCATAAGTGGGAGTGGCTATACTTGACATCCGCGGCTTTCATCTGATTTCAATGAAATTGAGCAGGTGCCTTCCCTTTGGCCTTAAACGGAAGGATATGAAAGAATTTTGCGGGGCCGGCATTTAGTTTCGGAAATTTTCAACTTTTAATTCAAAGTTCAAAGTTGAATATTTCCGCTGCAAAATAACTTTCCACCTGTACAATTTACATAAAATCCGATTAACCACTCAATCACTGCACATTTACGATATCAATACTCACTTCACAACCGAACCGAACCGAACATTACAGAAATTTTGTTTAAAAACTTTTCACGTCCCGGTATGTCACTTTTTTCCCGCCATGACATGTGAACTGTTATTATATTCACTTTTCAGATGGCTCCACTAACACACTGGGCCGCGTTCCATTAATTCTAAGATATTATAATGTAGGAATTCCAATAATATTACAATATTTGTTTAAATTTGTTAAATATTTGTTAAATATTTATGAAATTATATATTAAATTTTTCATATGAATTAGCATTACTACACAAATGCGTGCCGCGCGAAAAAAATTATTACTTTTAAATGTGATGACTTAAAATGCGTACTTGTCTTGGGCGAACAATTTTTTTATGTGATATACTACACAAATGCGTGCTTGTCTCCGCGCGAAAAAAATTATTACTTTTAAATGTGATGACTCAAAATGCGTACTTGACTGGGGCGAACAATTTTTAATGTGATATACTACACAAATGCGTGCTTGTCTTGGGCGAACAATTTTTTATGTGATATACTACACAAATGCGTGCTTGTCTCCGCGCGAAAAAAAATTATTACTTTTAAATGTGATGACTTAAAATGCGTACTTGTCTTGGACGAACAATTTTTATGTGATATACTACACAAATGCGTGCTTGTCTCCGCGCGAAAAAAATTATTACTTTTAAATGTGATGACTTAAAATGCGTATTTGTCTTGGGCGAACAATTTTTTATGTGATATACTACACAAATGCGTGCTTACAGGAAAAAATAATATATTTCGCTGGATAAGCGAATTATTAAATATTTAGCGAGAAAATAGTTTTCATAAAACAATGTTAATTAATATGAAAAATTTAATATATAATTTCATAAATATTTAACAAATTTAAACAAATATTGTAATATTATTGGAATTCCTACATTATAATATCTTAGAATTAATGGAACGCGGCCCAGTGTGTTAGTGGAGCCATCTGAAAAGTGAATATAATAACAGTTCACATGTCATGGCGGGAAAAGGTGACATACCGGGACGTGAAAAGTTTTTAAACAAAATTTCTGTAATGTTCGGTTCGGTTCGGTTGTGAAGTGAGTATTGATATCGTAAATGTGCAGTGATTGAGTGGTTAATCGGATTTTATATAAATTGTACAGGTGGAAAGTTATTTTGCGGCGGAAATATTCAACTTTGAACTTTGAATTAAAAGTTGAAAATTTCCGAAACTAAATGCCGGCCCCGCAAAATTCTTTCAGATCCTTCCGTTTAAGGCCAAAGGGAAGGCACCTGCTCAATTTCATTGAAATCCGATGAAAGCTGCGGATGTCAAGTTGCTCCGTGGGAGTTACTTCTTGTGATTTTAGACTCTACAGAAGCCAAGTTACCCACTAATGTAGAGCTGCAGTCGCTTGATGACGACGCCTGCGGGCTTGCTTTCTCATCCTGACCAGACGCCGATAGTGGGGTTTCGAACCCCTGCATCGTAAAGTACTCATCACTTGTACCTGCTATTTTCAGAGTTTTTTTCACAAATAACTTAGAATTTTGTACTCAAATGGACAAAGAAGGCACTAGATTTAGATTGAGGGCTTCAAAATTAATAAGAAATCTGCTCACATTAGTTCGAAACATACTACTACTCCAATTTTTCGAAATTTTCAGCGATTTTTAGCGTTTTTCACAATTTACCTACTCGAAACTCAAGCCCGATGGAGCAAAACGGGCTCCGGATTCAGATTCAGGGCATCGAAAAACATATAGAAAAGTTGAAAGTCTGATTCTAAGTACTGACCACTTTAATGTTCTTTTGTGCCGGTATTATCAGTGGTGAGACAGTAGCCTTGGTCTAAGAGTGGATCTAGCAATTTCATAACAATTTGGGAAGTAAATGGCATATCTTTATATTTGTTACTTATCACAGTACCTTTCCCTGTGTATATAATAGATGAAAACAGATAGCCACTTCTAGATTCGCACAGTAAAAATAATTTTATTCCTAACCTCGATCTTTTTAGTGGAATATATTGCATCCAACCTAATCGACCTTTATAAAGCTTTAGGCTTTCATCAATGGTTATATCTCTTTCCGGTATATATAAACTGGAACATTTATTATTTATGATTTCATAAATAGGCCAAATTTTAAAAAGTTTTGTGTTTGGATGGGTATTTCTGTCAAATTTTTCATTATTACAAAAATGCAAGTTTTTTTTATACTTTGATATCTTCTTAGATTCATCAATTTTGGAAAAACAGGAGTATTCCATATTTCATTAGTTGACCAATACATTCTTTCTTCTGGTTTTTTTATAAGGCCCTAAAGTATATTTATGGCTAAAAATATCATCATTTCATTTTTGCCGACGGGTTTCCATTGACTGTCAGATCTGCCTGGTTGCTGTTCAGCATATATATTTATTTCTAGAACCAATAGATTCAACACTGAATAATTAAAAACAATTTGAAATATTGCATTATATCAAAATTGTCCACCAAAAGAAAAGTTGAGCCAGGAGTGGCGACAAACGGAAACCTTGGAGAAGGTGGATCTGGTTCGACATCGCTTAGCTGCTGCCAATCAATAACTATATTTTCCTCCAAACTATCTTCCGAACCACTGATATAAATGACACTTTCGTCTGAGCCACTTTCCGACAAATTTGGATATTCATACTCAGATTCTGAATCGCTCATTTTTTTTCGGTATTAATTTTCCTAAAATATAATACAAAATAAAATAATAATCATTTGAAAATTATATAACAAACCAATTATCCAATATACGACATTTTCTGTACACACAACAATTTACTTCCTTCTATACCTTGCAACCTTACTGCACTTAGGCAAATATTGCACTAAATCACAAAACAGGAGGAAAAAGATATTTTGGTATTTCACGACCAAAGCAATAATTACCGTTAAATACAACCAACAATTGCCTTTGTACAAATCTAACGGTCCGAAGACACACAAAGCTTAGCTTTTAATTTGTCATTTTCAATTCTAGAATACATTCGAGTGCGAATGCATAAACTACGATGCCGCTCGAATTATCTCGAGCCTGTACAGTTTGGGCCATTTAGTGCGCTCGAGTTAACTCGAGCGTGTACGTTAAAGGGTTAATAAACGATACGGTGAAGTCACGCTTCCAAAAAATGTCGAACGACATCGAAAACCAAATTGTAGAAAAACTTAAACTTAGTCCGTGGTTTGCGTTACATTGCGATGAATCGACAGACGTTGCACAATGCTCTGAACTCCTCATTTTCATAAGATTTTTCGATTCTGATAAAACTTTTAAAGAGGAGTTACTATTGTACTTTCATAAGAACTGAACTCAAGGTTCTGAAATTATGAACATAAATAAAATGTGATTGTTTTGAAAAATATGACATTATATGGCGAAAGCTCGCTGAACTTTGTATGGACGGAGCTCCTGCTATGCTCGGCTCCCGCTCTGGTCTTGTAGCTCTAATAAAGTAAAAAAATGCATTAACGGAGAACAGAACAGAACAGAACAGCGCCAATGTTTTCCAACATTCTTCCCCTCAACGCAAACCTGATGTTTACATGTTTACATAATTTGGCGAAAACTAATTCATTACAAAATTCAATCCCTTAACACAATTGAAACACATTTAAGCCTGACGGTACGTACTCTAATTCAATTTGCTTTTCAATATACAACTGACGAACATAATGGAATCTAATATCTGTTTGCTTCTCTGTTGATTGATGGGATTCTTCACCAACTGCACTGCAGCGATCCTTGGTTATCGCCTTTTATCACCGTCGGGTGTGTGTTGTGATCCAGAAAACCCAGTTCATTTAGAATGCTGCGATGATATGCTACCTCTTTCGCTCCTTGGGATAACGCCACATATTCCGCCTCTGTGCTGCTTAGTGATACCGAATTCTGTTTTTTGGATTCCCACGCTATAGGTCCACCTGTCAAAATAGGACCATTCCTGTGTACGATCTTCGGTCCGCGATATTTCCTCCCCAATCAGCATCGACATAACACTGCAAAGAATCTTTAGTTTGTTCATATTTAATTTTACCTTTCTGAGTCGTCTTGAGATAACGTAATAGATGATTAACAGCACTGAACTGTTCGGTGTGGGGATGAACATTAAACTGTGATAGACGGCAGACCGCGTGCATAATGTCCGGTCTGGACATAACCGCCAAATACATTAATGTACCGATAAGGGTTTGGTACCTTTTTGTGTTGACTCCTGTGCAATCCTTTATATTGCACTTTGTGAATTTTACTCCAGGGTCTAGTGGTGTACTTGCTGATCTACAGTCTGACATACCATACTGTGATAGCGCCTCCTTTATGTACCCAGCTTGATGTATCACCCCTATCATGAATTCCTCGATTTTAAGTCCACTCCACTGAACGCTATCATGAGTTCCACCGGAGTGGAATAAATTTTCGAACATTGTTCCAGTGTTAATTTTCGTATCATGGATCTCCACTGAAACGTCAAATTTTGCAATTTTCTCTCCGTTGGCTAAACGCGGTGGAACAGAATTGTTTTTACCGTTTTTTACGTATTTGCGCTAAGTAATTGCCTTTTTAACGCTTACTTTGCTTGTTAAACGAAAACATATTTAATATTGAAATTCCACTATTATGTGTTTGGAATTATTAAAATTAAATAATTTGTTCTTGAACAGGTTTGTTCAAGCAATGGCGAAGACGACAACTGCTTCGTAATACAAAAAAATAATAAATATGTTATATAAAAGGGAGTGCATAACGAAAGGCTTCCCGAATGCTGGAAAAGTTGTTATAAATTCGTTTTTTTCTTTAATTAAATGTATATTAGATTGAATAAATTATAATGAAGAATGTATGCGACGTTACTCAAATTTAATGGATAATTTTGGTTTCACCTCCCTTGTCTTAAATTTCTGTAGCTGCAAAATTATTTTCTTCTTCAGCAAACAAAAAAAAACCAACTCTATCCATTTTCACATAAAAACTATTCAGTTTAATTTCAAAAACAACGAAGAAATGTCTGACATTTGACTCGCAAGATATTTCGATCTTAAACTTCGTATGGCAATGCTCTTCATCAATTCCAGTGGAATTCATGATACTCTTTCGAACTCCGGTGGAAATTTGATTTCGAGTGGAATTTTATTCCACACGGAATTCATGATAGGGGTGGTATGTATGTCTTCCCCCGATCTCCATCACGCTCCACCTCCAAACCCAAATAATGCTTCACAGGGCCCTTGTCGACAACATCGAAAACGAGACTTCATTGGTCTTTAACACGTGCCAATGATTCACCAGAACTGCAGGCCAACAGGAGGTCATCAACATAACATGCTATTATATTAACTCCCTGGTCTTCCCTCGTTACGTATAGGCAGGTATCGGACTGACAACACTTGAAACCAATGTCGAGCAATACCGAGTTCAGCCTTTTATTCCATTCCTTTCCCGCCTGTTTCAATCCATAGATCAACTTCTTCAATTTGCAGACTCTCTCCGGATATTTTTCGTCAACAAACGATTCCGGTTGCTTCATAAACACCATCTCTTCTATTGATCCATTCAGATAAGCTGAAGCGATATCTACGTGGTGAACTAACATCCGAACTACAGGCTACTGCTAATGCCAACACCAATCTAATCGCCGAATGTCTTACTACAGGGGAGAAGGTTTTCTTGTAATCTATACCTTCCCTTTGTGAACATTGTTGAGCCACCAACCTAGCTTTGTATTTGTCTAGTGTGCCGTCCGGTTTGCATTTAATGGTAAATACCCATTACTACCAATCTCATTTTGGTTATTCGGAGGGTCCACTAACTCCCAGGTTCCGCTGTTCATTAACGACTTGTATTCAAGCTCCATAGCCTTTTTCCATTGATTTGCATCTTCTCCAGATAGGGCTTCTACCACGCTAGTGGGATTCCTCATAGCTGGTACATTTTTACACTGTTTATCACCTCGGGACCCTGATACACCTTTCTAGGTCTCCCCCTCGATCCGGATCTAAATATTTTTGGTCTTCCGAGTTTTCGTCTAGTCGATTCCTAACCTATTTCCTCCGGCTGGTTTTCCTCAGTGTTATGTTCTTCCTCTCCGGTTCCTTTTTCGCCGATGCCTTTTTGATCATCATCATCACCGCTGGGGTTCCCATCTTGGCCGTTCTCATCCCGGTTGTTCGCAACTCGTCCTCGGGTCTCGCCTTGTAAGTTTCCGGTTCCACTGTAAGATATTCTTCGTACTTTGATGCACTTTCTGGTGATTTATACGGAAATATATCCTCGAAGAATATGACATCTCTACTCTTTATTACTTTCCTATATGACCGACAGTCCTTTGAGTCTTCCGCATATCCGACCATGAGCAATTCTTGGTCCTTTGCAGCAAATTCGCCTCGTCCCGGACTTTTGTCTAACGACACGGCCCTGTAGCCGAACACTCTAAAATAATCTACGATCGGTTCAAACTTCATACGGCGTCTTCATATTCAATAGAGTCGTCGGCAGTCTATTTCGCAAATACGCTGCTGTATTAATTGCTTCTGACCACAAATTTTCTGGAAGCCCGGACTCCACCAATAAACAACGAGCCATTTCCACCAGAGTACGGTTGGCCCTTTCTTCAACCCCATTCTGTTGTGGTGTATAACTTACAGTTAACTCGTGCTTGATTCCACTACTCCTCAAGAAATCTCCAAACAACTTGTTTACGTACTCTTTTCCATTGTCGCTACGTAATTTTTTGATTCGTTTACCCGTTTCTGCCTCTACCCTTAACTTTAAATTCTTAAAAGCTTCCAACGCTTGGGCTTTGTGCCTTAGAAAGTTCACTGTTACCTTACGTGACTTGTCACCTATGAAGACAATGAAATATTTCGCTTCCCCGGCTGAAGTCACTCTCATGGGGCCACATATGTCAGTGTTTATAAGTTCCAGCACACTTTCGCTGAATATCTCCGAGTTTTTTGGAAAAGGGGTGACACTTATTTTACTCAACGCACAGGTAACGCAACTGCAATTGTCCGGTACATTGCTGATACGCAGCCCTCTGATAATTTCTCCGGAACAAAGTAGCTTGTCAGATGTCCTAACCTTTTGTGCCAGCGATCGAAATGAGACTTTTCTATTTTAGCCCCCATACAGAACTGCTCATCCGCGCAAACGTCCGCCACATATAAGCCCCCAACACAACGCGCCTCAAATATCAATGCCCCATTTGCATCATTTACGACGGTCTGATTTTGTGAAAATTTTATCTTAAATTCTTTGTCTAAAATCTTGCTGATCGACAAGAAATTTGCGTCAGTCTCTGGGACAAAAAGCACATTACACAGAGTAATATCCGCGAACTCCGATTTTAGTCTGACAGTCCCTATACCTCTTTCCAAAACATGTTCGCCCGAAGCTAAAACAACTTTTTGTTCCTCTTCCCGCCAAGAAGTAAACAATTTGCGTTCAAGACAAATGTGGGAAGTTGCGCCACTGTCTAAAATCCAATCGTCTGCACAAACCCCAAACATGTTCATACACAGCAGAGCTGTACTCCTGTCAGCGGAACGTACTTGTGTCTTTTTGTTTCTGCAATTGGCAGCAAAGTGTCTCCTAACCCCACATTTAAAGCACTTTCCAGAGTTACCGGAACTACTGTCTTGCTTTTTAGTATTAAACTTTTTCTTACTTGTTCCATTGCTTATTCCAGCCGACAACACATGTTCCTCACCATTTTCATTCCCGTTGCGCCTTCGATCCTCTTCCAGCAACTTTACCTTTAGGTGAGCCAGAGACGACAGTTTGTCCCTACTCTCAATCGCAACCACAAAATTCTCGAAATTGTCAGGTAAATTGTCGACGAGCTCATAAAAATTGTTTAGTTGGTCCTGGAGCTTCTGCCTACTGACAATCTTGAACTTCAACAGCTGTTTAAATAATCTAAACTTGCTTGCTGGTCCTTGCGGTTGAAAGATCTCGCGTAATTTCTCCCATGCACCCTTAGAAGTCGTACAATTCTTGATGTGTATAAGTCCTGATGGTTTAATGCTCAATGTTATCAGAGCAAGCGCTTTCTGGTCCACGACATTCCAAGCCGCTATTGCAGTTGCGTCACCGAGTAGCACATTTGATCCGCTTACATGTCCCCAATATTCGCTGTGCGCCAACACGCTCTCCATTTGCACCGACCACGTCGGGTAATTCTCCCCATGCAACTTCTCGATTTGATACAAGGAGGTTGAGGACATTTTCCTTTAGTTTTAACGACACACGTTATTAATTCTCCTTAATATACCACTGTTGTATACTGGGTATTGCGCCCAGTGTGTTGCAACAATAAATTTCTTTATTGCAACACTCGAGCGGTTACAACTTTAGTTTCTGCCAATTACGGCGAGTAATTATCTTTTACGTCTAGTGACGCGGATGGTGAACAGGAGTTCTTCCGGTATTTGGGAATATGGTGATGATTCGGTGGGCGGTCTCTACATTAAAATTTCAATTGTTCTGTGTATTTGTTATTATTCACACTCCACTACGCTAAATACACAAATGTGCTGGAATGAACTTAACTATTTCTTTCTTAACCCCGCACAGATTACTGCACTGAGTACGGTACACAAGTATACTTAACTAATTTGCACAAATCTTGTCAGGTTGCACAAACGTACACTCACTTGGTACACAGAACCTTTTCGCCCGTAACCGATTGAACCTTTTTCACTTCCCTAATTTACTCTATCACTCCTGAACTTATTAAATTCTCAACTCTGCTTTTTGTAATACTTGCGGATCGGCTTAAAGCAACCGTTAGCGATTGAACTTGACATCGAACTCAACTAACTCTCGAATTTCCGATCGCAGGAAAGCTCGGTCGAAAATTCGATCAAGCATCTTTTAATGCAGCGACTATGGTTTCATTGTTGCGCGTGTGCTATGATCGCATTTTCTTCGATTATCGAGTACTTCTAATAATGAGGTCGTCGCCCGCGCGCTAAGTGTCAATTTACCACGGGGCGATGTACTTACGGAAAATATGTAAGGGCACATTCTTTTCGACCGTACTTAAAAATGTACAAAGGGAACTTTTTCCTTGGGATGAGATCTCAAGTGGTACCTCTCCCTTTTTGTTTAAGTTCTTTGTTTTACGTCTGGAGTGTGAAGCACCCCAGACTAATAAAATATCTTGAAATATTATTTTAATTTCTTAAATATTTTTCTTAAGCGAAGTGTGAGGCACTTCGGCTTAACCAAGAACGTTTTGTTTTACCAAATTCCTATGCTGAAGTTTGAAGCACTCAGCATCATAAAATATTTAAATTCTAAATAAAATCTTTTAATTCTGATATCGGCTAATTATGCCGATATTCGTTACATAACACGACACACGTAGTTAATAGCGCCGGCCTGGGCCCATAACCATTGTAAGTAAAACAGAGGATAATTTTTCCCTTGATGCTTTATTCTCCAGGACTTCAAGTGTTACAAAAGAAAGAGAGCCAGGGCTCGAGTTTGACAGCTTTTATAGCCTTTTGTAGGACATGAAGTTTGCGTTGATTTTATACCAATTCAGAACAGTGCCAACATTTTCCAACAAAAACTTCCAGAATGCTTTGCTAAAACAATGAAAACTGCAATACAAATTGAAAACTATATTAAAAGTAGTGCACTCAATATGCGTATATTCAAAAAATTGTGCATTGATATGGCCTCTGAACACGAAACCCTACTTTCCACACAAGAGTTCGCTGATTTTCAAAAGGAAATACTTTGGCCAGGCCAATATTCTTACATAATAAGGAAAATAAAGTATTACTGGATCAGTTCCGTGACTTCAGATCTCAAATACATTTGACTTATTTAGTCGATTTTTTTTTTGCGCAGTTAAATAAATTAAATCTTCAACTGCAAGGCTTAGGGGCTTAGAAGGCACGGGAAACATATCACGATAATCTTACAATTAGGGCATTTATCTCTAAAATCGATCTGTGGATACATAAAGTTAAAAACAACCATGCTTCATCTTTCGAAACATTGAAATCAAATATTGAAGCGCAGAGTAATAAAATTAAAGGAAAAATAACACAAAATATTATAATCCATTTAGAACAAAAAGAATTCGTGCGTTATTTTCTTGATTGTGAGGAAAAGGCTATTTGGAAACTAATTCGCAGTCCTTTTATGGTAAACATTTCCGAGATGCCCGATGAAATACAAGAAGAAATAATTGAGCTACAACACAACAATAGTTGCATAGATTTGTTCGAGGCAGGCATTAGCCTTGAACATTTCTGGGGTCCAAAAGAAATTTCTTTTCCAAAAATTCAAGAAATTGCTTTGTATTACCTGACACTATTTTTAACAACATATTTATGTGAGCAGGATTTCTCGGCTCTTTTAGCAATTAAAAATAAAAGTAGAAATCGCTTGGACGCCAAAGCCGACATGCGTTTGGCTTTAAGTAACATTGAAGCAAGGATTCAGCAATTGGTAAATTGTATGCAGACACAAAAATCTCACTGAAGGTTTGTAACATTCCAATGTTTTTTTTAAAAGTATTAAATTTTTGATGTGCTTACTTTGATTTTTTTATGAAACTATTATAATAATACTTACAATATAACATACTAACAAATACTTGGTGGTCTCTGCGAAGACAACAATTGTGTTAAATGGTCCATCATAATGAAAAGGTTAAGAACCACTCACTAGAGGATACGACATTAGCCGATTTAGCTGACCCAAGTTTCCTGATGTGTTAGTGTGTTCACTTTAGTAGTTGTGACTTCAGTGCAGGCCGAAATTATCATGTAGGCAAAATAATGGGCATATCATATAAACAATTTATAAAATGCTGTAACATTTTTAGACGGCAACCACTATTTTGAGCACTATAATAGCTGAGAACCGCATTTTGCTCCTATTTTCTTGCCCTCTTCTAGTGCTGTTTCGCTCTCTTTCATTTAGCAAAAAATTACCCCTTCGCATTGTCGGAAGTAGAAAGGTCACACACGTACAGGGCTTCCACACCTTATGCCGTATCCTCTACTCTATTATGTAAGATGTAAAATTTAAAATAAACAAGAAATGGCAGCAACAGAAGGTGGACCAAACAAAATAAATAAGTTTCACTCCTATAGACTATTAGAAAAAACGGTTATTACTTTGATTGATGTTCAAAGCGTTGGAAGATATTCATGAGACCGATAGTTGTAATAATAATAATAAAAAACACAATTAATTGGAGGAATCCAAAGAACTGCGACCTTGGAACACTGCAATCAATATGTAGTACAAAATCAAAAAGAAGTTATAAAAGAAGTAAGAATATTACACAAATGGCATGAAGAACGGTATGAAATAAAAAAACAGTCCAAAAAATAACAAAGAAATGACGGAAAACAATAAATTACGAATTCAGGAAATAGAAATTAAGTGTAAAAAAATTGAAACTGAGGTACAAAAACTGGTTGAGTAAAAAAAAATCCTCTTTGCTATGCATAACAAAATGTTTAATAATAATTTATACTATGGATTGCATTTCAATGTTTTCTCGAATTTGCACAGATCTTTCATTATTTTCTTTAATATTTGAAGTATTAACGTTAATACCATCTGAATTATTCTGCTTAAATAACTTGTTGCTATTATTATATGCAATGTAAACATATAGTGTGACGCACAGCAAAGACTTACTATTGTAGATGCTTTTGGTGGTTTATTGTTCTTTCTATCAAAGAGCAAGATCTACCGTGAATATGATTACATCTCGTCTGCCGGGCTCCTTCTTTGGTAGCTCTAAAAGGCGTGATTAGCCAAGGCTCCAAGGGGTATCCGAAGTCTCCTAATTTGAGTAAGAAATAATTTTGAGGTTTGTTATACAATTACTATAGAATTCATATTGCCTAATAAACTATTTTGCCAACCTAATAAGTGTCTGATTCGACGTAAACTCCATATAAATGAATCATGGCATGCACCTCCATAAGAAGAATTTACAGTTATGAAGTGCATTTTCTGATTAAATATCTAAAATAAGGTTTTAATAATTGGTATTAGTTCAATTGCAAATCATCAGTTACTTACCACCATAACATTTATAGGTACTGTGGTTTCCCTCCATAATTTTAAAATTTCTTTCATTTGCAGAATGTCGTATTAGGTATATTTGTATTGGTGCTGTGGCGACCGTGAATTACTACTACGAACCAAAATAACTTACTTTGAGTTCCACAATTTTTAATTATGTAACCCGAAAAATGTACGAATGCATCAAGTACCTACTCTAGTCAGTAATTTTTTTTTGCGAAAAGAAGGATTGTTGACGAAGTCAACCCGCAAGCAATCCAACCTATGTAGATGAATTACCTGAAATAAAAAGAAGGAATCATTACAACAAATGAATTACACGATACGTCAAAGAATTTTCCTTAAGTACCTGGAGAATCTACAGGCACATTTTCCGGCTGAAATAAATAAGAAAATGAATTAATATTATTTGAATTTAAAGATTAATGAAATTATCAATGACTGCAAAGAAATATTCCCAAATGAAGGCAGGGAATTCTAGCAAAATATGTCCTTTGACTGGTGCAACCAAACATTTAAAAAAGGGGCAAATAAATGGCACATTTCACTAGAAATCACTTCCCTGACCCTCACAGAGTTAAATAAAACAACTCACCAATAATTTCACCTGTGGAAACACACTTGAATTGATGAAAACACACCAAATCACTCGCGCACACCAATTTCACTCACGAGCCGGCATCCATGTTTTGACAGGACAACATGGTTAAGTCGGTCGCGGCGAATTCGCGGGTATTGCCAGATTCGCGTTTTATTGCGTGAATTAATAAAAATTCAAAGAAATTAATCTCAAAAATTGCGCAATGAGATAGAAAGAGAGACACTTACAAAAGGAAAAGGAAAGATATAGATACCCAATAATGGCCTCTTCGGAAAGAGCCAAACTCATCACGAATTTCCCGGAAAAGGGCATAATTTTCAAGGATTGCCACAAAATTTAGAACATCCGCCTGGGAGCAGTATAAAAGGGAGCTGCCGTCAACACCAACCTACCTTTTGAACAACAGACTTTCTTCGGGCGCGTTTCATGGTTTTGCTGCATTCGACATTAGGACAAGGTAGTGCTAATTTGAGTCACTCTGTCTGATATGCGAGTACAGCATTGAATTTCGTTGATTTTAGGGCAATAATAATTGTATACGATAGATTAGGATTTTTCTTTGAATTTTGAATTTTGAATTGTTAACGTAGAGTAGATTAAGATTTAAATAAGTGAATTGTATGAATTTTGTTAATTTTTAAGGTGATTAAAATAAAGAACAGTAAACTAAAGTTACACACGTATGAACTGCAACCTAGTACCGTTCCTGGGATTTTTACCCGTTCGCTACACACAAGGATACTAACTAAATAAAAGAAATTATGGGATTAAAATATTAATACCATAACTAATGACCCCGATATCTCTGTAACCGGAAAAGAACGTTAAAATTAGGACGAAACTAATTTGTGTGGTGGAATTAACATTTACAAGACTCAGCACTTTACCTAAGCTTCAAAGCTTATTATTAAATGGAAAACAGACCATCGATAAAGGGCCATACCCATCCTTACAGAGAAAATCAACAATTCAGAAAGAATGTGTTCAAATTCGTTAGGCCAAATCAACAGAAAATTACGACAATTCAAACCTAGTAACAACAACAAATGGTTCAAAAGTCATTTCCACAAGAAGTTATTCCGACAGGCTAGTAAAGCATACAATCAACCTTCCTAAAGCTAAACGCCTCAATACTCCTAGCACCAATCGCCCCTGGTAGAAGATGAAATTATCAATACAAGAATACTTAACTCACCTCATCAACTCAAGAGGCCAAGTATACGCCAAAAAATATGTCTTTAGTCTGTTGAAATCAACACAAGCGCAATAAACTTTTCATGATGCATTTAAGGAGTCCAAATTAACCAAGGAAAACCATCAACAATCAACTTTACAATTTCTTCAATGAAATGTAGGTACCTACAACAAGCTAATTAACAAGAAGGACAAAAATATAATTCAACAACAATTTATCAAGAAGAGTAATACATCATTCAACAACAGCTACAACTCATTCAGATCGATCTACAGAAGCAACCATAACCATACTACATTACCAGCGATTACCATATATCAATTGACGACCTTAAGCTAAGGTCAGACATCGCAGCTTTTACTGCGCATATTTTAGGTTGCAGCTGTAAAAGCTTCACGATTTGTTCACACTTGGTTGTTGCAACCTGCAGTTTTTATTGCGCGCAACCCAATATCTGCAGCTTTTTTTAAAAAAGTTGCAAAACTGTTCACATAGTGAAGTGCAGTTTTTACACCATGCAACTCTTCGATCGCAGTGTGCAGTGAAAATTTAAAGTGTACAGCCGAAATGTTCTACTTCGACGATCCAGAAGTGCTAGCCGCAGCCTGTTTGACACTAATTTTGCATAAAAAAATTACAGATGACAAAAGAAAAAGAAGTTGTTGGGTGAAACCCTGGATTGCTAATAGAGAAAAAACCGGGGCACTGAATTGTTTGTTGCGTGAATTACGTTTGGGTGATAAAAGTTTGTATAAAAATTTCTTGAGAATTGCACCTTCTGAATTTGATGAACTTGTAACATAACACAAAGCCTTTTATAAAGAGAAAACTGCAAGCTAAGCCGCAGCAAAAGTTTCAGCTGGTTGAATATTATTTTACTGCACCTGCAATTCGCTCTGCCTCCCCTCACACATTGCCACTTTTAAAACTGCTGGTAGCCGCTGCAGTAAAGCTGCGTGCGCAGCTTTTATGGTTGCAGCCGCAATCACACATTGCAACCCACGACTTTCGCAGTTTTTTGTGCTGCAGGGGAATAAAAACTGCAATGTCTGACCTTAGCTTTACTGTCAATCGCGATGTCGACATATAACTCATATCAAATATTCATTCATACACTCCACGACAAAACGATAGACGCACATAGCATTTTATTTCTTTGGTACTTTTAAAAGGTATATATTCTTGATTCTTTAATAGTGTCAAGGTAAGAGCGTTGCCAACTCATGCACTGTGTATTTCAAAAAATACCTTTAGAATTACTCAAGTTTGTGAAGTAAATAATATTTTGCCGCGACACAATGATAGAATAGACGCAGTTAACGAATCGCTTGCTGTTGACGTAACCAATTAATCCATGGATGGTAAACGGTATTGAGATTTCAAGCCAAAGAGTTTCTTTAAATTTGTAAATTGTACGATTTCATTACCTGCAAATTTAAAAAGATTGGCAGAGGAAAATGTCTAAATGATGAGGAGAAGGGAAAAATTAGTGCGCTAGGAAGGTTACAGTAATCGAGAAATTGGGCGTAAAATTAAGCGAAGTGAACAAGTGGTTCGAAATTATTTACAAAATAAGCAAAATTATGGAAGGAAAAAGTCAACTGATGGTCCAAAAGCCATATCCGAAAGGGATAAGCGAAATATTTTGCGAGTCGCTTCAAACTCAATGTTGACTGCAAGGCAAATTATGGCAAGTGCGGGTGTACAAACTTATGTACGCACTGTTCAAAGGGTTTTAAAGAATAGCCAAAATTTAAACACAAGAAGCCCATGCGCAAACCAGTTCTCACGGATAAGCATATCAAGGCTAGGTTGGACTTCGCGAAAACACACATGGCTTGGACAAATAGGTGGAAGAAAGTGGTTTTCTCTGATGAGAAAAATTTCAACCTAGATGGCCCAGACGGATTCCGTTATTATTATCACGACCTAAGGAAGGAAGAGATATAGTTATCTAAAAGACAAATGGGTGGTGGCTCGGTCTTGATTTGGGCAGCAGTTGTATATGGCGGGAGTGGCCACATTTGTTTTCTGCCTACCAGAACGGACGCTAGAGTGTACATCGATCTGCTGGAAGAAGAAATTGCGGAATTTGAAGAGTTGTTGACAGTGAATGGGAAGCATACACATTACTAATAAAATTATATTAAAATAAAAAGTAAACTTGTTTTCTCTTGCGTCTAACATTTTGTCGTACTAAAATTGTGATTTACTTCAAAAATGTTAATCATTCTAGCAATATTTCTCCAATTACATTATATATAGGTATGTAGTTCAGATATAATCATACTACTATATTCTGAAAAATAAAATATTATATTGCAATTAAAAAGTGCTAAGCGCATTTCAGCCAACCAAACTACAACATTTTCTTTCTCCTATTATATCATGCTCGTATCGCGACCACTGGGAGGGGAATGATGTGGCGACCGTGAATTACTACTACGAACCAAAATAACTTACTTTGAATTCCGCAATTTTTAATCATGTTACCCGAAAAATGTACGAGTGCATCAAGTCCTCTAGTCAGTTATTTTTTTGTTTTTAGTTTTGAAGAATCTTTCTATGAAGTGAGAAGCTACGAAATTATTACAATTATCATTTATTATTGTCAAAATAAGGATACTAAATAAAAGAAATTATGGGATTAAAATATTAATACCATAGTGCCATAACAGCGCCAACTGCTCCAGGAAATCCTAAATTTTCATAAAAATACCGCTTTCGTTTTCATTTGCTTCTTCTGTAAGGAATTTTATCCACTTAGGAAATAACTTTCTCTCAATTATACAGAGTGTGTCTTTGATTGCTCTAGATACAGTTGCTTGAGACTTTCCCATGTTTGAATCTTGCTCCTATCCTCTCTGATACGAATCTTCAACCAAAAATTTTAACAAAGCATATAATAATTGGTGGAACCGATGAGAACCGTAATTCATGTTTTAAATTGCAAGATATTTCATCCAAAACATACCGGAACGAGTCTTTTGAAAGACGGAATAATCCCTTGAATCTAAAATTAATGAAATTCCTTGTAACCTTTGGGTGGGGGGTTATGTTTTTCTCGGGGTTATGGTATCCGGAAGCTCTAGAGATGTCCAGGATCGTAAGATAGGGAAGACCGCAGGTATACAAAACAATCGGTTTATTCAATTGTTCGGTTTTACATACTGCTTATAAATATATATTTACAATACAATGGTGGCCTTTACTTAGTAATATAATCGTTATTTACAATATTTGTCCGGCTTCTTTCTATTTAACAGTTTAACATACTATCATACATACATACATAAATATCTTCTTGACCCTTCCAAAATACAATTCAGGTTTTGGCCTTTCATTTGGTTACAAAGGACAATGGGCAAATTTCATACAAAAATAACCCAGCACTAACAAAAACAAAACCTATCCCTAATTATCACACATGTTAACCTTATATATTTTTAATTATTTGTTTGTGTTGTAGTTATGGTGGATAAAAGATATAAGATAGTTTTATCTGCCCTATAACAGTAGATAAGAAAACAAAATTGATGTGCTTTAACGTTTGTATGTAATTAACCATCTATATCGATAACTACTGAGTCCATAAGAGCTGCAGGCTGTTCTATGCCTGCATGTGTAGTATGACCTAAGTAATATATAACACTTATTATATGGGAACAGCCGTTGGAAAGAGTTGATTAAAGCTGCTGATATTTTGAAATCAACCATTATATTTTTTGAAGCTCTGTTAAAATACACCTGTCAGAATATTTTAAAATTTTTTCTGAATTTTTCCTTAACTGCTTCTACGATCCATCTGCAAAGTATCACCAAACTAGACTTATTTGCTTCTTCAGTTGATAATTGTTCTCCTGATCTTCTTGATGGCGACATGTGTGAGACGTACTCAAAATATTCTAAATCTCCTAGTATACGTCTCGAAATCCTCTATCTAATATAAAACAGTCTCCTTCTTTAAAGAACCAGTGAAAAGCTCCTTCTTCCTTCATTTTCCAATATTGCTTTCAGTACCACAGCGTCCGATATTTGTGCTGCATATGGTCCTGTCACGTCAATGATGTATCCGTCACCACAAACCAACATAAAAAGTGTCAATAGATTTTTAAACTTATGGAGGCTATAATTTCTTTTTAGAATAAGAAGTTTGAGCTTTTTTGAATGGATAAGTAACTTCGATCACAAATAGCGATTGTTTTAGTTACATACCACACACTGATTAACACCTGACATTTTCAGTAGGTTGAAATCACAAATGAGAATCATGCATGGTTTTTGTCATTCTCATTCGAGATATAAGAAAGCGAAAGGAAAGAGCGAAAAAGACAATAGATCATCGCGCGGATCGGTTTGTTTTACAGAAACAAATAAATAATGTAGCTACTCGTTATAATTATTTACCTATATTTTTATTGGTTTATTACTGTTACGAATAGTTTTTTTTTTTTAATTTTTTCCTTTTTATTCGATTTTCCCAGATCCCCAGCACTTACAGAAAAAAGAAATGTATATAATTTTCTCTTACATTAAGCCTAATAAACCTACACTTAAATTGTTTCTGGGTCATTTTTGCCCATTCGCCTTTCACAAGTACATTATGGCCTGTTATATACAGCGGGAATTAACAATATTTACATGGCCCCTGTTTATTAATACAATTCAAGAAATACAATAGTTATTTGGCCTTTTGTATACAGCGGTAAGTAACAATATTTCCGTGGCCTCTTTCTACTCATGCAATTCAAAATTTTCAATAGTTGTATGGTCCTTTTATTTACAGTTGTAATTTACAATATTTTCATGGTCGGTTGTATAATAATTCAGTACATACATTAAAGCTCTAGAAAATCATCTTATATGTATATATATAATTCTTCTGTACGTGTGTATATCACTGAACTCCTTCTAAACGGCTGAACTATTGTGATGAAATTTTTGGTGTGTGTTTCAGTGGCACCATGTATTATTTACCTCAACTTCTATACCGTTCAACCGATCGTCATGAAAATTGGTACACATAAATACATAAACACGATCAATATTTTAGCGCTATTGACTTTGCTATAGCTCGCCACTAGATGGCGCAGCAGTACATCAACTTCTACACCGTTTAACTGATCGGCATGAAAATTGGTACATACAATATAAGTAGATACTGGAACATGGTGAATATTTTAGCGCCGTCTTGCTATAACTGCCACTAGATGACGCTGCAGCACATCAACTTCTTTACCGTTCAACCAATCATCATGAACATTTGTGTACGTAGGTATTTGAACACGTTGAATATATTTGCGTTATTCATTTTGTTACAACCTGTTTTTTGGAATTTTGACGCTCAATCACGCCAAAACGGGTCAACAGATTTAAATGAAATTTGGAACACAGATAGAGAATATCTTGGAGATGGACATAGGATACTTATAATTTGCATGCTTCAAAATAGCGGATCCAAGATGGCGCATTTTTTTTTAAAAGATTATGCGATTAACATTAAAATTGGTACTTGGGGGTTGCTGTGAGAATTTACGAATTCTAGGTGGCGGGTTGTTTTATTTGAAAGTTTATGCGATTTGCACTAAACTGGGTACTTGGGGGTTTTCGAGGAGGAGGTTCTCAGTGAAATAGGCTACGTTTTCGCTGCCTATCTGTCCGGGCTCATCTTCGAAACAGCTGAACCGATTTGAACTTTACAGACATGAAGAGGTGGTCAGTAGTAACATAGGCTACTTTTTTATAATTGTTTACTATTGTTAAAGGTTACGAAATTCTGAACGCTAGAGATATGTTTATGGTGACTCACGCAAAAATCACTTATCCGATGGAGATGAAATAACATAGGCTATGAATCGGTATTGGATAGTGGGAGGGAGGGGGGAGAGAGCAAAGAAAGACCGGGATGCCCGGGCAAAGCCGGATGCGGGACAGCTATTTATATTATACAATAAAAACAATATTTACGAGACGGTATACATACATATAGATACATATTCGGAACCAAATTGATATATGTACTATGCCTAGATTGACATTAGACACATAGTAACCAAAACCAACCGGACTGGTACCACTAATTTGAGATTCCATCGAATTCGTATATGTATATTTAATAGCTGTCTTAAAAAAGTATGTGGCCTACAAATAATAATCCACTTATTAATCTCATTACATCATGTGAATATGCTTTTCAGTTGTCATTATATTTTTTCCGGAATAAATATCAATATTATAAGTTTAATCTTCAGGCAAACGCATTTCATACAATTTTATGCCGCTTCCATGGAATATGTTGGCGAAAACTGTGACGTCCCCTCCATGGAACTATGCTTTCATCGATTACGATGTTTTTCCAGGCTTAATAGTATTTTTGAAGGTAGCAACAATTGCTTCTTACAATATTTCGAAAGTCCAACCGATCTTTAGTTTTAGCTGTGATATTTTCGGAAAAAAGTAAATATTTCAAACAAACGGTCACGCTTCATGGCATCTTTTATGCGTGCGTTCATTTACATGTCCTTTTTAGATCAATATAATTCAATTTTTGATATATATGAGTTACATCAATAATAAGCAATTTGCCAATAAAAGAGTTCATTTCGCCCCTCGTAACAAGCTCTTGGTGTCTTCTGCTATTAGACGAAGAATATAATTATTGCATCAATGGGAGATGAATCTCTCTTTAATTTTCTGGAACGTAGTCGTTGTTTGCTGCCCATTTGCGTAAGCGAAAACCTAATGAGCGTAATTCAGCTTGAAGCTCCTTTGCTTGCTGTGTAACCTATGGGTGGGGGGTATATGTCCTTCTCGGGGGTAGGGTTGCCGGAAGCTCTAGAGATGTCCAGGATCGTAAGAGTGAGAAGACCCAAGGTGTACAAAATAATCGGTTTATTCATTTGTTCTGTTCTTTTACACAAGACTTATATCTATTTACAATATACGTCTGGCCTTTTATATAAAATGGTACTTTACAATGTTCCCCGGGCCTTTTTCTATTAATACAATTCAGTAATTACGGTAGATGTGCGGCCTTTCATATACAACGGTAACTTACAATATGTACATGGCCTCTGGTCACTAATACAATTCAATAAGTACAATAGTTGTATGGCCTTCTATACACAGCGGTAGTTATAATATTTACATAGCCTGTATTTATTAATACAATTCAATAAGTACATACAATAGTGGTATGGCCTTTGAGAAACAACGGTAATTACAATATTTACATAGCCTTTGATCACTAATACAATTCTATAGGTACAATAGTTGTGTGGACTTTGATAATTTATAATATTTACATACATGGCCTCTGTTTACTAATATAATTCAATAAATACAACAGTGGTGTGGCCTTTGATATACAACGGTAGTTACAATTTTTATGTGGTCCTTGATTACAAAATAATGATACAGTATTTACATCATAGGGCTTAAGTCCAGTACTCACGGTATGCTGCGATACAAAAAATATTTTACGAGACGGTGTGCTATGTCTAGATTACATCAGACACATAGCCAGACAGAGACGGTAAACTACGCCTAGATTACATCAGACACGTAGTCAGAAAGGGACGGTGGGCTACGTCTAGATTACATCAGACACATAGCCGGAACGGAATGGGAAGTTATGTCTAGATTACATCAGACACATAGCCGGGGAGAAGACAGTGCAGTTACATCAGACACATAGCTGGAGCCTGGAACCAAAATGATATTCTATGCCTAGATTACATCAGACACATAGCAACCAAAACCAGCCGTGTTACGGCTGGTGAGTTCCTGTCCGCATCAGCGGACGGACTGTCTCCTGAGTCTTCGACTCGCCGCCTTTTATATCCTGGCGGCGACCGAATTCATCAGGAGTGGGGATGTGCTGCTCGGCGAAATTCCCACCGTCGCAGCAGGCTGGGGTGAAAACTCGGGGCGCAGTAGGCGGATTCAGGGGGATTCAAATTTTAAATTTATCCGCATGGGTAAAGTGATGCTTATGAACGAAGCGCTCATTTTAGCGCTTCGTTACAGCTGAATAGTAGGTATCAGCGTCCGTCAATACGTTGTCCACGTAAAAGACTTGTAGAACTACTTTTGAGGCTTGAGGATAGGTAGCCGTAGCTTTCTCTTCTTGAGTATACGAATAGCGAGATATGAAGCTGTTCCAAAAGTGACTGTAGTTAACTCAAAACTCTGCATAGCATTCGTTAATATCACTGGTAAACACTGTTTTTGTCACAAGAACTTTGAAATTATGTGTGTTTGTTTTGGTGTACCCTCATTAAAAAAAATATTATTTTGCTCCAGTTACATCCAATTTTTTCGTGACAGATATTTATTCATTTCTGATCCATTTTCTGTTTTTTTGTTTTGTTTTTTTTAATAACTTAATTAAGGTGACTGTATAATTATCATATTCGACTAACTTACATTTTATTGACGTTTGGTACATTGTAAATATACCACGAAAGTGCTCAAATAACCCGAACAGTTTTTGTTATGTGTGTCATCAAGGAGAATGGAGTCCAGGATGCTAGTAGATTACTATTGGAGACGTAAAAGAGACCTACCAGAAACCAAGGTCCTGTTTTTGGTTCAGCTTTCTCTCCAGCTGAAGGAACCTTGACAATGCTTGTTTCTTCGAATCCCCTAGTTTTGGAGTACAGTTGTTTTTGAAGGGCAAGCGTTCTTGATATTCTCCTGTTGGCAAACGAGTATTGTTTTTGTATAAAACTTTTCGCATTCTTTCTCTTGTTGTGAATAACATGTACTTGATATTTCTTCATGCTCCCAGCATTTTTGTAATAGTATATTCAGCGTTTCAAATGTGGGGTTTTCATTAATAAGAGCTGAGAAACTAGAGCTATTTCCGTTATTCTCATGTGATGCTATTTCTCCAAAGATCTATCCTAATTTTGCAGTTTTTGTCGTTGGCCGATTGAATACTCAAACTGTCTTCAAGTCTCATAATTTCCTATCACCCTTCCATTTCGAAAATATTTTCAGGAATTTGAAACCACAATTTTAATCGTACCACTTACTATTGGACTACCACATATCACTCAGAACCAACTCGATTGTTGAAAACTAGTCACTTCAATGAATTCGTTAATATTACGGTAAAACTCTCGCTCAAATTCAGCTGCATGATTCTGTATCATTTAAACAAATCTTTCACTAGGTACAACTCAATTGATGAAACTAAACAAACAGTTTGTGTGGATCCAGCTCCAGCACATTGCTCACTTTTATCATTTAAGGGGACTTAGCACCTTCAAATTTTCAAAAAATCCATCTTTGTTTTTTGATAAAATTTGTTAGAATGAACCTTTTGAAAACAAAAAAAGGTAGGTATATTGTATGGTCCAGGCATCGCAGATTACATTTCGGTAAGATTTATTACAAAAAAATATTGAATTTTAACTTAAAATGCAATTTACTCCAAACAATGTCTTTAAAGTTGGCGTGCATGATTAAGAAAAAAGTATTTATCCAATCGTTCTGAAATCTTAACACGTTAATCTACACATTTTACTGCTCAGAATGAACTACGGATGAAAAAATCGGCATTAAATTTTTTGAGTTATAACCGATTTTCGGAGAAAAAATAGATCGATTTTCGAAAAAACGCCGCCATTTTGTTATTTTCCAACCAAATTTTTTTCTTTTAGTTCATTCCAAAGCCGCTTTGACACTGATTAAAACCCCGTTTTTAGTTTTTTTTTCGGACTTTTGTGAGGGCAGTTATCATGCACGCCGCGGTTTTTTGATGTTTTTTTAATAAATTAGTAGCAGACGACAGTGGGCCACAAAAAATATTTAAAAAATGTTTTCGTGTAGTTTGAAAACAATTAAGTATATGTACATAGTTTCATTAAGATATGTCTTTTTATTCAATTCAAAATTAACCTTTGAAAAAAAACAATTTTGTGAAAATTTGAAGGTGCTAAGTCCCCTTAAATTATTACGGTCGACCACAATAAGGTAAAACAAGTTAATGAGAATTTCTCGCAGAAAAACACCAGATCACTTTGAAATTTTTGACTTGAACCTAAGGTCAGGTTAGGAAAGGAGGCTGCCTCTAGCGCACACTTAAGCCAAGCAAGGCCCATTGTGGTATCACGTGGGGCGAGTCCCCTGCGTCTAACCCTTAAACAATCTGGAGTCCTTAATGAGCCGCTCCAGGCATCCATTGGCTCTTATGCATAAAAACTGAGCTCAGCAATCTCGATTTTTATATATGTAGAAAACCCGAGTTTTATCTCACCCAAATTGAGATTGAGCTCGAGTTTTCTATATAAAAACTAAGATTAAGCATTTGCTCAGTTTTAAGCAGTCAGCATAAGAGCCATTGTCTCTCTTAAGGGAGATCAATCTTTTGGACCTGCTTAGGTCAAAGAAAGGCCAGATCAATCTGGCCGTTTCACAAGTGCTCTCATTTTTCCACCTGCTGTTAGCAATCTCAACGTATGACCTCTGAATATCCCGCTTGTATTTAGCGGATTGGTTGTCAGTACAGGTGAAGATATCCGTAGAAAGTGGCGCTATAAAATCCAGCAAAACAATCGCCTGATAGCTATAACCTCTGCTTGATATACAGGGTGTGGCGGGGTGGGAGGTTGCAGGGGCTGAAAGGTCAGACCGATACAAGCAAAAAATCTTATGGGTGGGGGGGGGGGGGCATCTCGCACCGTTTGAAAGTTACAGGGTGATTCGTAAATCATGATGTTGCCTTATATGGCTATTTTTATCTTTTTTTCTACGCATCACAGCGACCTTAAACCGAAATCACTATTTCGAAGCCCTTTCCAAAAAGGTTAACATCAGCCCCCTACCCCCAACCCCTTGGCCACAATCACCCCTGGAAGTTGAAAAAATTAATTTTTTTTTTCACGATTTTTCACCTTTCGCCCCACTTTTCTCCGAAATTCACGTTATTAACATACCCACTTTTTATTTTTTTTTAAGTTACCTATCTAATTACCTTTCCAAAAAGGTGCAACATGCTGCGATGCGTACAAAAAAGATAAAAATAGCCATATAAGGCAACATCGTGATTTACGAATCACCCTGTAACTGCTAAACGGTGCGAGATGCGCCCCCCCCCCCCCCCCCCCCATACGATTTTTTGCTTGTCTCGGTCCGACCTTTCACCCCCTGCAGTATTGACCTCCCACCTCGCCACACCCTGTATACTACAGTGGTCCCGCAGTCGAAACGAGATTGCTATGCCTAGTTGTTCGGAGTATAAACTTCCTCCCCCTTATGGAGCCATCGGTATAAATTTGAATCTGTCTACAGAAGAAGGCCTTCCTCCCATTCCTGTCTAGAAGTGAATGAGGCACTAGTCTCAGAATCAAGGGAGCGCACAGGGGCAATATAGTCAATCGCCAAGGAGTGCCTTTCGCATTTAGTCTTACGGCCGAAGATACTGCCATTTGTTTACCAAACAATGGTATAAGATGAAGAATAGTGTTAAGGGCCTTAGAGACGCTAACCTCTGTATCCTCTCCCGTTAAATGACGGTGTGGTAAGGCGGGGAGTTTTATGCTTTCCGTCGAATAACACCAACTCGTTTTTCTCTGAATTAACTTTATTCAAATCTTTTTTTATTATAATTTTTACTTGGCAAATTTTCTTGAACTCTTCTTAAAAGTGGTCTTAAGACTGATCTACTCTTACTTTTAATATTCTGGCCTCCAAGAGTTTTAGCTAATCACAACTTATCTTGATTTTTTTCTAGGTAAGTGAACGCCGTCCGACACCTCAAGAATCTGGAACCGTCTAAACGGATGGGGTTCGTATCATTTTTTCTTTTTATGTCTATTACTTCTTTACTCTGGCCCACATCGACAGAGTTGCTTTGCCCAGTGTTTTTGCTGAAGCAAGAAAATGTAGCTCGCGAGCAATTCGACCAGCGAAATACTTTCGGAGGCAGTTAAGACAGTTATAATTTCTTGGTCAACAAACCCGGACCTGATATAATTCGCGACACTGTGGTCATCTATGTAACTTGATACGAGACAATTTCGTATACGTAAGTGGGTAAGCCTCAACGGGCTTTGCGTTCGTGGACCATAAGCTTGGCATGGATATACGAAGTATCCAAACTACTGGAAAACCCTACCACTAAAACCGCTTTGAACAGGAACCACATATTTTCGGATACCTGCCTACCGTGTAATCAATGTTTGGCTGCATCCTTTAGCCTTAATGAAGCATATAACAATGTGGTACGACCGAACCATACAATGCGCGCAAACTGTTGATCTTCTCGACCCTTTCCTCTGTACTTAGACTTTGGAGTACAACAGATCAAACTCCCTGGAGCACTAAAATTCGCCCTGTGCCACCATTAACCCTTCTTTAAGTGGAGTTACGTAGTTCTCACTACTAACAATAACTCGAATTGAAGTATCCGACAATCCGGCATCATTTTTTGACCCTACTGGCTACAATCGCGTCGTCCAGTTGCCCTTTTGGTACTATTCCTTTCGTCTTTTAAATTTTTTAACTCCTTTTATATTATTATATATCTTTTAGTGTGTATTTTTAGTTCATAAAAACTTTAAATTAGTTTTTTATTTCGATTAGTTTTTATTATTTTATTAGTTGGTAATATTTTCTACGTCCTTCTGTCAGGCAGTTATTTACAGTAAAATCAATTTAAAAAAAAATACAAAAAATTGACTACTACTACTTCTACTAAGCTGTCTATGATTTACAATATTTTGCACAGTAAAGGACAGGTAAAGGACACAATTACCACTAACTATGTATAAACAACCTAAGAGATCCACGACTAAGGTAAAACGACAGTTTGTGCTAAAAACGTAAGTCCGAAGAACCGAAAATCATCAACGAAGACCACCACAGCACCGCCATCCAAGCGAAGCACCAGGAGAGCGAATTGAAGTTCTGGTTCTAAAAACTTTTTCTAAATCTACGAAAATGTTTTTTTCTTATGAGTTTTACTGTACATTTATTTTGATAAAAACGCGGAAGTGGATGAAGAATTCTGAGTTGGTCGGTTTTTCAATGAACACTGGTTTATGATGAACCGTTTTTTATGTGAACAGGCTCTTGCTGTTCCTTTTAATTATTCGAGCTATGTTGCGTGTGTAAAAATGTTTATATTCTTTTTAGTTTGATTAGTATAATTGGTTTGACTGTAGATTTTTTCAAAATTCCTTGTATGAACATATCGGGGCTCTTTCCGCAGATCTCCCCAATATCCGCAAAAGCCACCACTTTTTTCATCTAAAAAGATGACCTAAAGATAAAATGATGGATGGAGAGATCTGCAGAAAATACCTCAATATTTTCAAACAAGAAATTTTGAAAGTAGGTCCTTAATCGTAATAGAACCGTAGAATTATTCTTTCGTTCCTGTCGAATTACGAGCCTTAAATTAAGAAAAATTAAGTGCGAGCATCATTATGCAACATTCATTTTGCGCGTTTCTACTACTTTTTATTTAATAATAATAAGTCCAAATTACACTGGTCAACAAATTTTTGTTTTTTCCTTGCTCTGGAAGCATATAGGTGATAGGTTGATAGGACTTTTTTGTTAGATTACGAATCCGAAAATAAAAGTCTTCCAGCACGTCAGGTTTTTGAGTAATAATAGTACGAAAAGTGAAAAAATCCTTATTTCGGCCATAGTTCTTTGTTCCTTTGACGCTTTTGGATTTTCTTTGTTCGGCAACTGAGGCAACTTAACCCGGCGACAGTGTGGCCGGGTGTGACATACCCACCCTGTTACTTTTATGCGTGTGTATGTCATACCCTGCCACATATGCTCTTAAGAGTAGGACCAGCATTGATTACGGAATAGAAGTCGTAATCGCTTACTGTAGCTCCCATAGCTTCTTTTTGGGTGAAAACACTGATTACTTTTACACAGCGTTGTCATGGGCAAGAACTTGTGCGATTTTACATTACCCGCGCATGCAATCTTGCACTAATGCCAACTGCTTCCGTTGCTCACGAGAACAGGAGGTCCGTGGTTCGACCCTCAGCCGGTTAGAAGGTTTTTTAACCAAGCATAAGAAAGGTCCGTTATATTCCAACCAACCACGGCTTGAACTCCGATCTGCGAAAAATGCGGCGGCTCTGCCATATGAGTTACGGCCCAAGCCCGATGCCTTTTTTATAGTTGATTTTCCTGTGACATCCGAGACTAACCAACCGGGCTTGAACTCGGGACTTCCGAATTTCCGTGTCGTTGCTTTACCTCCGAGCTATCTTCTAAATTATCATTTTGGCGAATTAACCTTAATAAAATGATGTGAGGCACGTTCTGTTGGTTCTTTTATCAATTACCCTTTGCATTGCTATAGAACGCATTCCCATTTCCGATAAAGTCACAGTTGAAATCATTGATTCTTAATCCACTGGTTGTTAAAAGTCCTACTGGGTTTGTAACATTTTGTCACCACACTCTCGCCGGGTTAACTATTATACACGCGTTCCACTCTTGCCCTTAGAACTACGGGTGAAAAGCAGTAACGTACGGGACAGCTGATTATTAATCTTCAAAATGAACAATATGCTTCCAATGGGATTTTCGTTTGGCAAAAGAGGAACCCAGTAACTACAGTACTAGGAAGTCGGTTGACCTGGCGTAGTTCATTAGACTCATGGCAAACATAATCCAGTTAACATTTTAATCGGTGAACTCTAGTGAAGTTCAAATGTTACCTATCTAGTTATTGAGAGCGCCGAAATTCCAGATTATGGATCCAATTAGCTGACCACAAGCTTTCGAACTGCAATTAATGTAAGTGAAAGTAAGTAATTGTTTTGATATTTCGAAACTATGGGGTTTTGATGAATGAGTGAGGTTTTGGTGCAAGAGAAATTGAGTAACACTAATTTGGAGACTAATATCAATTTTTCAAAATGCTGAGTGTTGTTTATTTGAGTGCGAGAATCTTGCGGGAAAAGTTTGATCTTCTCTATGATATGTTCAATGGTACGGATGTTCAAATGTTTGCGAAAGTGTCAGCAGGTGTGGCAATGTACGTACGTAAGGCTACTGTCAAAGTGACCTCTTAATCTGGCCACACCATTGTTTTCTTTTCACTATTTGTTGTCCACCAAAATGCTTCTTTCAAAAATTGTTAAACGCAGTTTCGTCTCACTTCGGTATTAAAATGTGGCGTCCTCACTGCTCCACATATTTACTCCTTGGCCGACCCACTAAATTAAGTTACCTACACAAAAATAATATAGGGGAGGAGGATGCTTTTAAAAAGAAAAACAAACAGAAGAGAATTAATTGATTAGCTGTCCTATCGTTTTCGAGAAAGAATAATCCCACCAAAAACATTTTCATGTAAAATGTTGCCAAGAAAACGAGACTCACACTGTCAAAAAGTTATCAGATCTCATGTAGAGCCAAGCTTCTAACTCTAAACGCCCCAACTCTACATGCCCTAACTTCACAAACTATACCTTAGTCAAAATATGTGGCTTGGCCGTTTCGCTACCGTCATATGGGCGTAAAGTGAAAAATTTACATATTCACTGTTCATTACTTTTTTGTTATACAATAGTTTTATTAAAGTAAAAATAAAAAGAAGAACAATATAAACCAACTTACCATCCATGCTGTCCCACGACGGGGCCGAAATGAAGAGGCAGGGGGCAGTATCGCCAGCAACAGTAGTCCACCTCACCAGTCGTCATCTACAGCATCGGCAGCCAGTAGTAACGAAACGGCCAAGCCACATATTTTGACTAAGGTATAGAGTTTGTGAAGTTAGGGCTTGTAGAGTTAGGGCGTTTAAGTTAGAAGCTTGGCTCTACATGAGATCTGATAACTTTTTGACAGTGTGAGTCTCGTCTTGGCAACATTTTACATGAAAATGTTTTTGGTGGGATTTCACTTCTTTTTGTAAGTTGCTTATGACAATATAGTATAGGTCGATAAAGATTAAACACTTATTGTAATTTGTTTTTTGTTTATAAAGGGTTACATTATAAAAAATTATATTCGCATAAGTCGATTGGTTTACTATGTCATCAGATTTTTAAATCCGATCTCTGATACAACTTATTATGATTTTTATCTTACAACAACCGGAGCCTACACCATTGTGATTTCCCATCCCCATAGAAATTTTCTTTTGTAAATACTTGTCACAACATTTTAATTTTTAACGAAGTACCTACATAAGTATAGTAATATTATTCGTATAATCTATTATATATATAAAAATGGACGTGTGTGTGCCTATATTTCATTCTGCAGCCAAAACTACACATCACAGATGAAAAGTGTTTGTGTGGGGTAGTAACCCCAAGCTTCCCATCGTGCACTATGGTGGTTGCGAGTCGATAGCTATAAGGGTGTAAAAGATATGGGGGTTGAAAAAAGTTAACTTCGAAAATGTGTGACTCTAATTGAGCCGTTGAGAATCATAGTGGCGTAGAAGAGAAATTTCTCGAAAGTTCAATTACTTTCTGGAACTATCTAAAAGATTTGAGAAATTCCTCGAAAGTTTGATAATTTTCGGGAACTAACTAGAAGATTCGAGAACTTTCTCGAAAGTTCGATAACTTTCTGGAACTTTCTAGAAGATTCGAGAAATTTCTCGAAAGTTCGACAACTTTCTGGAACTTTCTAGGAGATTCGAGAAATTTCTCGAAAGTTCGACAACTTTCTGGAACTATATAGAAGATTTGAGAAATTTCTCGAAGGTTCGACAACTTTCTGGAACTTTCTAAAAGATTTAAGAAATTTCTCGAAAGTTCGATAACTTTCTGGAACATTTTAGAAGATTTTAGATTTTTCTCGAAAGTCCGATAACTTTCTGGAACTATCTAGAAGATTTGAGAAATTTCTTTAAAGTTCAATAACTTTCTGGAACTGACTAGAAGACTCGAGAAATTTCTCAAAAGTTCGATAACTTTCTTTAAAAATGATTCCAATTGGTCTAGAACGTACTGAATTTTTCTATAAATTTCAGAATGATCTGGAAAGTTCTAAAAGATATTTAAATGTTACTTATTTAAAAAAAGAATACTAATCGGCCTCTAGAATGTTCTGGATTGTTCAACAAATTTCAAGACTTAATAATGATTCGAATCGGTCTAGAATGTTTTGGATTGTTCTGGAAATTTCGAAAACATTATGAAAAATTCGAATATATATTTAAATGTTTTAAATCAGTCAATAATGATTCTAATTGGTTTAGAACGTACTGCAAAATTCTAAAATATATTTAAAAGTAGTAAATCACACTAAAATTATCGGAACAATCCAAAACATTCTAGAACGATTAGAATTAGTTTCAAGTGATTTACGACATTTAAATATATTTTAGAGCTTTTTAAAACGTTTTCCAAATTTTTTGAAAATTAAGTGGTTAGTGAGGATGGCTTCTGAGACTATATAAGACGAAATGTGATGCACATGCTTCAGTTTATAAGAAGTGTGCGACGAAAGATAATTTATAAAATTCATTAAAAAAACGTGTCCTATATTGTACTGCCAAAAAATAACCCAGCGAAGCGGGTGTTTCCAGCTAGTATAAGTATAATAATGTAGTAATATTGTGAAACCTGACGAAAGCTTCATATACACTTTTCTCCCCTAATTTAAAGGGTTGAGGGATGATTTTTTTTAAAAAGCTGAAACACGCATTTTTTAATTTGTAATAAGAAGTCTGTGTACTTGTATAATTTTCAGATCTATAGCATGAAATTAACTTGGTATGGGAAAACCCATAAAAACTTCCATTCCCTAATTTAAAGGGTGGGGGTGATATACTAAAAATCCTGTAATATGTATTTTATTATTTAAATATAACAAGGAGTCCCTATATCAATTTTCAGACCTCTAGCATCAAAATTTTCGGAAGTCTCATACAAATTTCCATCCCCTAGTTTAAGTGGTTGGGGGGTAAAAGTTCCAAGTTTTAGAGTTTTTTTGTTGTTTATGTACTAATACTAGCTTACATACCAAATTTCAGATTTCTAGGACTTCAGGAAGTACCCTAAGAATTTTGATGATTATCAGTGAGTGAGTGACGAAATCGGGGTTTATTAGATATCAATAAAATCTAAAGTATAAGAGCTATGAAATTGAAACTCTACATGTTTAATAAGTCCACTATTGACATCATATCCCGAGAATTTTGTTTATCTGGTATGATCCAAACCCAAGCTATGAGGGTTCAAAAAAACGACGAAGCGCTTCGAGAAAAGGTAGGTAGTGCACGTCTTGGCGGGGGCACTACCGTGCCCCCAGATACATCGTGGAATAAAGAATTTAAATTTAAAAGAAATTTATAATAACATTATAAGGATAATTTTGAATAATAATAATCTAATACAGGGTGCGGCAAAATAAGGTTGACTAGCGTTTTTGTTCATGAAAATTTTATGAACAACTAAAACAAAACAAAAGACTTCAAAATGAAAGGAACTAATCTTCATCTATAAACGTATTTAATTAAATTCAAAATAGCCGCCTTTATTTTTAGTGCACAGCTTCAAATGTTTTGTGCAATTTTCGGCTACGCGCCGCACCTCTTCCACCGATATTGTGTCCCATTCCCGACGTAACGATTGCTTTAGAGACTCCAAACTTTGGTGACACGTAGTACAGGCTCTGGCCTCCAAAATGACCATATGCTTTAACCCATAGATTAAGGTCAGGAGAGTACGGCGGCCATTCTGCAGCAGTAATGAAGTGTGGAAAATCTTGGCTTCACAACTGTTGTGTCGTTATCGCCCCATGTGCTGTAGCGGAGTCCTGCTGGAAAGTCCATTCTTGGTTGCCGAAGTGCTGCTGGGCTCAAGGAAGTACGACGGCCTCCAAAATGTCACGGCGGTAAACTTCTCTGTCCACTTTGACATCTTGACCCACAAAAACCAAAGGTGTTTTGCCAGTAGCGCAAATTCCGCCCCATACCATGACGAAACGTGGATTTTGGCGATATTTGATTATGGCGGATGGTCCAGCAGCTTCATTCAATTGAAGTTACCGAAATTGTAATACAACTGTGTTTGACGGCACTGGTTTGGCCCCAACATTTAACAAAACTTTTATTAGTCGGAGTTTGCTGGAATTTTAATTTAACCTCTCCGAAAATAGTGAAGCTATTTCAAAGATGTGTGAGCGAAATACTCATACATAGACATCATTCAGTACAGGCGTAAAGGCAGGTGAAGGGGCAGGTGATTTAATCTGTTGGAACCACCTGTTCTGCACATGGATAACACTGGGGAACTTAAAACCCAATAAAAAGAAAGTAGGGGGAGGTCCCCCAGAACCGAACACTTAAGGAATAAACAAAATAGAAAAAAAGTGTAATAGTTTAATTTGTTTATTTCACTTTAATAAACTCTCAACTATATACGCAATCAACACAGATATATCAGCAGTCTCAAATGTTACTTTAAATGTAGTAGATAATAAAGAATAATTAACATAGAAAAAAGACGTTTTCAAAAATGTCCCCTAATGACGGACAGCCAACTTTTCGTTCATTTTTACACTTAAAATATTGATAAAGAAAACTAATCTTAATTCTAATAAACTTTGATCACAATCAGGAACATTTTCTATAGAATCACAAAACTTTAATTAAACAACCTGCAAAAATCACAAATGTACCTAACTTAGCCCTCCTAAACATCAGCACACCTTTTCGATAGCTTTTTTCAATATTTCAGGTATGTTCACATCTCGATTTGGGTTTACCTATGTTGAAACATAAAAACACACACAAAAATAATGACTTATAAAAACAAGCTTGCTGTAAAACTGGTATTAGGGGACTTTGAGAGTGTCCGAACTTAGGGACCCTTAGGTACATACAAAAAAATTCCCATTCACATTGTGTGTTATGAATCACAAAAAAAAAAACCCATGAGTTACATATATCAGATTAGTTCACTTAGAAACTTCTCGATAATTCTTTTAACCGTCCATCTATTTGTTTTGGCTTCCTTTGCGATTGATGAATATGACTTTTCAGTATTTTCACTGAAAGCTCGCAAAATTGCAGCACGTACTTCTTTGCGTTTTGAACTCATGCCGATGAATGAGCCGGCGCAGAAACGAGAGATTTTCAGTAGTTACAGTAATGATTCAATAGAGTATTCTACTACTCTTTAAAATGCAAAAGAATAAAACTCATCATGCCAATGCATTCATATAAAAACCGTGCAAAACTTTTCGATACAGTCCTTAATAACAATGAATATCGTCCCATACTTTAAATACTGTTTACAGACCCCAAAAAATTACTTGGAACAAACTTTTTACTAACCTCAAAATTTGCATCACGCTCCACAACGAACGAGTCAGCATTGACTATTGGCACCCGCCCCCCACACTTCACTTAGGAGAAGCTTTCTAACCGCGGTACAAGGAATAAATTGGCGCACTTCGTCGCACTGATTCAAATGCTGTCCGGCTTTAGGAGCCGTCCGGGCTTAGGGGACTTCCCCTATTAAGTAAAGTAATATTTTTATCAATCAATTTTGTTAACGCATTATCCCCCCATAAAAACTTGTATGGCGACGACTCTGGCGTCCATTTGAACGTATTTGACAATTCTTCTTGAGAAAAAATCATTTCAGTTAAGAATGAATTTTTCACGTAAAATTTAATCCCACCAAAGACATTCTGTAAAAAACTAGCCAAGTCTCGATGGAGCTGCTTGTTTATATCTAAAAAGTAATGAAATCTAAACAAAATCGTGCCAAGTCTAAGGTTCCTTACTGTGATTTCTTTATTATTATAGTTAATGTTGTGTGACTTGGCCGTTGAAGGGTACACAAGGGTACAAAACCAGGTGCTCCATGACACCATTGCACCAATCTGTCGCCAGAACCGCTACCCATTCACGATGGACTTGGAAAACGTTGATTCAATAACCAGTCAATTAGAGGCTTGATAAAGCTGCGTATTTCAATAATACTTATGTATAGGCGAACCTGAAACAAACAGTATAAAAAATTATTTCCAGTACAGACGGACTTCTAATCATTGATAGAATTTATTTCATTTTAGATCGGTGGTCGATTTGACGCTCCAAAAAGAAGAGAGCAGAAGTCAGCATTGTCAATGCTGAATGCATGTGTTGCACAATTAACAACAGCCTAAAATGAAACACTAGCGTCCAATTACCAATACCAGTATGGGCTATTATCTCGCTTAACAAACATAGGTAGTTACAACAGATATAACATTACGTGTAAACAAAATTGACTTGTACACACTAACGTATAAAGAATGTTCAACGGCCAAGTCACACAACATTAACTATAATAATAAAGAAATCGCAGTAAGGAACCTTAGACTTGGCACGACTTTGTCTAGATTTCATTACTTTTTAGATATAAACAAGCAGCTCCATCGAGACTTGGCTAGTTTTTTCCAGAATGTTTTTGGTGGGATTTCACTTCCTTTTGTAGAAACGTGGGCATATTGATTTTATTAGATTTTCTTATTTGACAGCAGTGGGACGCTATAGGCTAGATTAAATTAGAAGATGTGTCCCACTACGCTGGATTTTTGCAATGACAGTCGACTTTTTTATGTACCAATAGTAGAAGGGGGCATTACCATATCTCTAATACAGCTGAAACCAGCTGAGGGTTCTTCATCAGATACTTCAGACCTTCGATTTTTGACATCAAATGAAGCGGCCCACCAAGTTGAATATTTTTTGTAAAGGCGGTATGTCGATCTCTAATAGTTTGGTTGGGCTCTTGTGTTTTCTAATTAGGGTCACCAGGTACTCCAGATCTTCGATTATCCTAGTTTTTATAGTTTTCCCTTTATGTGGCCATTAAACCCTAACTCTGTACCAAATTTCAGCTCTCTGAGTTTATGGGAAGTACTAGTTCTATTCTGATGATCATGAGTGAGTGAGTGAGTGAGTGAGTGAGTGTCATAAATGCGAAACTTTGCTTTCGCTTAACTTCGGCAGTACCGGCTTTAATGGGTGTCAAACCTGGGCGCCGCCCAGGGGCGCCACTTGCTTAAGGGGCGCCGAAATCGAAGATTTTTTGAAGTGAACTCACGATCTTTATTCTTACAAAATTTTAATATTACTATCTAACTAGACTTGAACTTTTATCGAACATAATTATTGTGAGATTATTTTGAAAGTAAAAATTATCTGTCATAAAAATATTTAATTTAATATTTCAATTTGAAACAATTCAAATTTGAAAAGCGCGAGTCAAGATCGACTTTCAAATCTTGGAACTATATCGATAGAAAACGAAATAGCTGAAAACCTGGATTATTCTAGTCGTGTCAAAGATTTTGCTGAAAGAAAGGCTCAACGAGTAAATTTTGGTTATTAATGATGAAATTTAAAATCAAATTTAAAATCTTTAAAATTAAAAATGTTTATATAATTAAAATGTTCTTTAAAATTAAAATTGTTTATATAATGAGTTGCTACATAAATATACATACTTTGTTATAATAAATAATCACATAAATTAAAAAATTATATGTACTATGTAGGCTACTAATTTTTTTAAAGACCTCTTCTCTTTGTAACAAAATTCATCAAATTGCCATCAGTTAAAGCTGGCTGTTTCTTTTAATTTAGGATTATTGACTGATGCTTTTACCTTTAGATTAATCACAGTTAAAGTGCGGGTTTATAATTTCGACGCAATTCTTCTTTTTTCTTCAGGAAGGGTCTAAAGAAGAAATTTATATTTTTTATCTTTATGCAGAGCAGATAGAACTTTCTTTAGATTCATTGAGCTGTACCGCAAAAAAAAAAATTAATTTTTTTAAAGATTTGAAAAATAATGTACCTTCCCCATTTGAGATTGAGGATATGAAAGGAAGAATAACGCGCGCTATTTTTAGGGGCGCCATATTAGCACTTTGCCCAGGGCGCTGATTTCTCTAAAGCCGGCACCAAAGATTAGCTACAACAAGATATGACACTCGCGAAATTTTTTCTTTTAAAAATTCGACCTTGGTACCGTTAGTCAAACGAACTTCAGATTTAGATAGTAATAAGGGAGTAATGTGTAAGAAAGGGATAAAAATTTGGGTGGAAATGGGGTGGAAATGGACCGAGAATTGAAACACTGTACAGGGCGCCTCATATTTTTTTACCACTTTTCTATAAATGCATTCCATTTATTACTTATCATTGATTTTTCTTTTTAAAACAAATTAATTGTGAAATAAATCCTTACTCTCATATCATTGCAAGATAAATTCTTATTCTCATATTAGCTTGGTTAAGTTGAAAAAATTCAAGCCCACCCGGTGTACTTTTCGCCACGCACGCACACAGTCCACTCAAATCGTATATTGAAAAAATGTAAACAAACCGCATCCGACAGTCCATCCAAAGCGCAATTTAAAAACGCGTGTAGAAAAAACGCTCACATTATTGTTTACAGTGTAAGCGCCGTAGGTGAGCTGACTACATTTGTCTCGTTCGCTCTTATTGGAATTTACATAAGGAATGGCAGGCAGTAGTTCTTTACTGCCTGCACTAAGGCAAAATTTTTTTTTTCGGAATTGCATTTGGGTTAGAGCTTTGCGCTTGTATAAAGAGTGTCACATCTTATTTAAGTACATTATCTTTGGCCGGCACTGCTTCGGAACTAAATGACCTACAGACTTGAAATTTTGGATTTTAAGTATATGATTATAGCTTACTGGATAACGACAATTTCTGCGTTCTGGTCTTATCCAGAGGTTCTCAAATAGGGGCCTGAAAGTGCGGCGAAATGGTTCAAGTAAAGGATGGTACGGCAGTGTTTGCTTCGCGCTTGACTTGGCGGGGGCACTGCCGTGCCCCCCGATCATTAACACAAATTTATCATACATACAAAATCACCGTTTTTAGACGGGTTAGTTCGTCCATTGGCTAACGCTACTCGAAGATGGTGAAACTCGTAGGTTTAGTTACTGGTGACTTTAACTGGCGGTAAGCCTAGTTGAAACTTTACTTGTAGGTGGTGAAAGAGGCCCTTAGACTTGTATTCTCACAACTCAGATGCATAATGTTCTTTCCACAATCAAATTGCACCACCAAGTAATTTTGACTAAAATTTATTATTTGAACTTACCGAATGAAATTGACCGATCTTCCAAAGTGTGTGTTCTTCCCGTATCGTGATTTTAATATTGGCAGGGTTATTTACCGATCTAAGTCTTACTTCTTGGTATAATGTACATATATAATCTTCTTTAGACAACAAGGTTGAAAACTCTAGTAATACACTTTTATGATTCTACGACAAATATGTTCCTGTAATGTTAAAGAAAATTTTTCATGAATACTATAAGAAATTTCGAAATAAGGTTACTTCAGTAATACGCTCAGCCAAAAGCAAATTCATAGCTTCCAAACTATGCAGATATATGTTCACCATGAATCGTTTTTTCATTAGCAATTCTACTAAGAAAAGTTTCATAACTTGTATTATTAAACGGCTAGCGTTGATTGTTTTCTCTTTCTATGTGTTGATACAAATGAGATATATTCGAACTTAGTTTTCATTAAGTCTTGCTCTGCGGGTCCTGATTTGTTATCTTCTGGGTTTCTGAAACTTGTTGCACCGTATGTACTGTGTGGCGGTTATTGCATCTAGTTAGCTTTTGAATCGACTTTTTAAAACATTTAAAAATAAAAAATAAAGAAAACTTTTTGTTACGAAATACTTTCACTTGTCTCCTCGGGAAGAGCTTAGCATTCAGTCGTATATGTATATAAAATTTAAAAAAATATAAAATATTTTGTGTAAAGATAGTTTAAAGGAATAAAAAAAAACTAATAAACTAAACGGCTTTCTGTTGGAAATAAAATAACTAAAAAGCTATAAATAAAAAGTAAACATGGAACATACATCTTCCATAACTGTTTCCTCTGGTTCATATTCGCACTGACATCCTCCCAAATTCCTAGTCACTGGAAACAAATTTTTGCTGTCTCTATGCCAAAAAAATCTCCCCTGTGGACTGAAGAATTTTAGACCAATTAGCTTGCTCTATATATTGGGCCATGGGGGAAAATATTGGAAAGATCATGTATCAACAATTAATGTGATATAATACATGACAATAATATGTTATCATCTTGGCAATAAATTGCTCGAGAATTTTCTGGACCTTTTGGTGTCTCGACTTCATTATTTTACGGCTGACGGAAAGTTATTTGCTCGGACAAACTCAAGCTGTGAAAGTGGACAATATACATATGTATTTTATACACTCTTAAACTAGTCTGTCAGAATGAAAATAAATGATTTTGTCTAATGAATTAAATAAACATAAGCGTGTCGTTTTATATTTATTGTATTATAACAAAATATGGGTGGTACATATGTATGTATACTCGTACGTTCCTTACTCTACTTCTTAACGTAACTGGGACATCTACAACAGTTATAAAAAGTGTAATACTCTTTTCAGCAGGGAGCTATTTCTGTAATTACATATAAAGAAAAAATCAATTTACGAATTCCAATGAAACTAATGCCTTCATGATCATTGAGAAAAACCCGGTCAGGTAGCCTAGCGTACGAATACTGCCGCAAACCAGGAACACCTCAATCCTTATACCCGCAGAATCCTAATATTGCAGGGGTAAGAACGGAAAACTAATACTTGCTTTTGATGGCGACAGGCTGTTAACATGGCGTTACATGGTATTGATTGAAGTTCGCCACAGTGGCAGTTTCTCATCGGAACCGATTGAAACCTACTTCAGGGGTAAATAAAAAAAGATTTCGCTTATAACCCGCTATAAAATTCGCCACTTCGAGCATTCGCCCGATAAATTTCTGGTAAAAATGATAATTAAATCCAATATAAATAAAAGTTCCGGATTAAAAGATCGACTTTTGCCGTACCTATTACGTACTGTGCAATTAGACACAGTGCGTCAATTACTATATGAAAAGTTGAATTAATTCCTTTTAAATATGTCATGTATGATGTGTGCAGCCACATGTGCGCACGATTAAAGCAATAACATTTACATTAAAGCGGTTCTGATTTTTAGCCGCTTCATCACCCTTAGCAAGAAATAAATGGAGGACGGGCACTACCAAATCGATTACAAAGAATTTTTTCAGAAGTTCCGTTTTCAGGGTGATGGCATATTTGGAAGGGAGAAATACTGCCATAACTCAGCACCTTACAAGAAATTCTAATTAAAAGTAAAAGTTCTTCGAAGTTGTTAACTCCGAAGAGTTAATTTCCGAGAGCTTGTTTCTTTAGATGAATTCCTTTTTATGTTTCACACTTGATTGTTGCCAGATTTTCCGCAATTCTTTTTTATGTAAAAGCGTTTTTGATTATCCTTTTTAGTTTCACTTGACTTTGGAAGTGCTGCACAAAATAAGTTTCAATTAACCCTAAATATCCTTTGCTTATTTGAAGTTTCTTTGGACTATATTCATTCACATTAATGTAGAGATGAGCTATAGAGCTTACAGTTTCTGTTACGTACATACATCTGTATGTAAGGAAGTTATTTTTGAGTTATGTTTATTTGTCAAAACTATTTTCCACAAATGCATAATACATATAAACTTTTAAACCACGCCTATTGGAATTTGTGCCAACTTTGAACCTCTTTGCACCACTTTAAATCGGTTTGTAACTAAACAAATAGCATTTTTGGGATAATTTTAGTTTCATCTTTCAAAATCGATTTTTTTTTAACTTACCAGAAAAATTAGCAATAAATAATGCATTTATGATAAAAATGATGGAGAATAAACAGTTTTATAATTAGCCAAGAAAATGCACTTGAATTTATTACGTATTTCTTTCATTTTTTCTAAAATTGACTATTTGCAAAATCAAAAAAATTGTGCAAGTGCATTTTTTGAGTGATATAAGAACTTTTTATTCTTGACAATGTAGGGTCACTGCAGACGGGAAACCCCTTGAAAATTCGATAAAAAAAAGAATTGCGAAAAAATTATGTTTTTTTGTTTGTTTGTTTTAAACTGTTTTTTTTCCATAATTAACAATTTTTGAAGAAATTTCAAAATTTCATGGACACTATCAGAAAAGGCACATCTTAAACTATAAAGATATATCCGTCTCGAATTTGTATTTATTTATTTTTAGTTATGAGCCGCTAAATAGCGGTGTACCAAGAGTGGCGTTTTCATCCAAAACGGGTTAAGACGCCTTTGACAGAAGTGTCCAAAAATATGGACCGACAGCTGGACTGCCGGAGGATTTGTGAGTATACGAGTATAAGGGCCCACAACTTGGATCAAAATGCCAGTTTTTCAGGGACGGGTTTGTACAGAGCTACTACATGCCAAGCAGGTCAGTGTAGGTTTAAATGTAACTTAATCCAAAAAACAACGCCACAATTTCGCTTCCGGGCTTTTAGATAGAATATGAATTTTTTCATTCAGATAAACTTCACCTTTGACGTTTCAATAGAAGAATTTTCCTTCAGATAAACTTCATCGTTGGGGTTTCAGGTAGGTTAAGGAAGACGAAATTTTCCTTCAGAAAGACTTCACCGTTGGGACTGCACATTTTGTGGGAGGAATTTTGTTTCAAGGTCTACGCAGTTATTGGTGGTCTGGACATCTTATATTGCAAACTATTGTATTTTGCTTTTAGGGAAATTTGTTTTGGAAAAAGAGCGAGATATTGTATATTGAATAATTTAGACTTTCTTCAAATTTAAACATTTATTGAATGAAAACTTACACTTTTCTTCTAATTCTTAACCGCTATACATTCCACCATCCAACAGCTGAACAACAAATACGACAAGAATCGTAACCTGTTCAGGTCTTAATTTCTATTTCAGCTTAATAGACTGCGAAATGCAGAATTGAGTCGTTCAAAATCCAAAAGCGAATGCACATATATTTTCCATTCGATCGTTGAAGCACCTGTATGCACTTCACCTGGCAGCACCTGTATGCACTTCACCGACATTTAGTTTTTGAAAGTTGAAATTTTGTTTGTCGAATAAAGAGATCTGAATCTGAATATGAGAATTGAAATTGAAGGAACTTCAGAAGAATTTAGAACATTAGAAACTTGTTGTCAAGCATTGTAGAAGAGGTTTCTGGGTCTGACAATCCACAAAATAAAGAAAAAAAAGACCATCATAATTGGAGAAATGGGGAAATAAATCTCCTTGGCTAGGTTTTCAGGAACATCGTTATAGGAACGCCACTTCAATATTTTATTCGTTGGGAATTTTGGAATTAATACTTTGGTAAAATATAATTTTTGCAACAGAATGCGAGATACTTACCAAATGAAAAGTAAGTTGTAGGATCTAGCTACACTGTAAACACGTAAACACGTGTCGTGAACAAATAAATAAAAATAAAATAAATTATTTAAAATTTGCCAAGGCATATAAAAAAAATTGTTGAAAATAATATTTTATTTAAAGCGACTGTGCAGGATATAAAGCGCAAGTTTAATAATATGTTAATATCATATAGAAGGATTAAAAGTAGAAACAAGAAAACTGGTAGATGTCTGGCTTTTTGGAAATATTTTGAGGTTTTCGACAAGGTATGTGAAAGCAGACACGACATCATAGACATCATAGGCCCTAGAAATATTGTTGTTGACACCCTCGATACAGAGGATACTAACACCCAAGAAACGGATATACATAAGTATTCATACTGATAGCGAAACTGAAGTTATAGCGAATTTACTAATGTTTGAATTAGGAGGAAACTAAACCCCTACAAACTTAAAAGGAAAAAGGCCAAATGATGCAATTACTGATTTTTTCAATTACTGGAAAGAAGATGATGAAAAAGAAGAAAAAAGGCATAAAGAAAGGCTAGAAATAGAACGTGAGCGAAATGAAATTGACAAAGAAAAGAACGAGATTGAAAAGGAAAAGACTGAATGTTTAAAAGGAATGCAAGCCATCATGTAGGAAATGCTCAGCAAAATGGTTACTATTGGATTTTAAAAGAATTCTGTTTACTTCTTTAAAATAATTCTTATTTCATTTTTATTTCACATAAACAAGGCTGTTATTTTGTGCACATACATAGTTATAAAATTTGTGTTAAATATCTTCTTTTCGAAATACCTCCTGCGTTCGACAATGTAGGGTATGACATATTTTCCTGTTTGTTACGTGCGTTATTTGTACATTTGTGTGCCGCAGTTCTTGTAAAGAAAATGTTCAATTATGGAATGTTGGTGATGGTTTGTAAAGGGTATACTTACAGAAGGATTAATGTATTGCCGTCCGTCGAAAGATAAGGGGTCCTACAAGAAGAATTGGTTCATTTCAGAATACGGAATGGTTGGAAAAGTTGACAACTTCGTGGTTTTGACACATGACCTTATCTCTTGGCTTCATTCGTAAAACACACATATCACTACAGGGATTCACACACACCACCCTATCATTGCAGTCCACTACATGTGTCACAGACATCATCTTACGTCACTACATGCACCACACACACTATCACTTCACTTCACTATGAATTCTACAGCACTACACACACACACATACACACACACACCTGTGAAAAGACGGTATAGATTTAAGTATGTTGCTTATTGGGGCGTCATGATACATTAATAGTCGTTAATATGTACATATGTAGTAGTAGTTGGAAAGAGCGGCTTTGGTTAGAGTACAATTTTGATAGCATGCTTAGTGTAAGAATTGTAAAGTAGAGTCACTAATTATTTTTACGAACCTTTTATGCCGATTCCGGTGGAGCAAAATTTGCGAAAAATTGTAATTTTCCTGATATAAGTTGTCCCTGAAAATTAATCTAGGATTGCATGATGGTATAATATATACATATATTATAAGTTTCTAAGGGACAAAAAAAAAATAGTAAAAGTTAGTTGCTGAAAATAATTTGTAGTTGCATGCCAGCATAAATTTTGTCCACTAAGTTCCTTACTCGAAGGTAGTAGCCCTACTAAAAGTTCAGTGGAACTCAACTGGTATATTCTAAATAACTCCGCCAGATCTGCCACACTGGAATCGCGAGTAGTAGAAATTGATAATATTTTTTGTGAAATACGTTACCAAGCTGCCCCTCCTCATGAGAGGGAAAAGGATCGAAATGTGAAAGTACAGTCAATGGACTGTAAGTTAAATAATTGTAATAATAATAATTGTGTAAGTAAAAAAAATCCTTAATAGGTGGCGGTTAGCAACATCCACGTGCGAGGCTATTGATCTACGTTAAGACCAATTGCCCAAAATGTCAAGTCGCCTATTCGATGTGCCGATCAGTTCCGGCTGAGATCTTGTAAAGGGCAGATCGCGGTTTCGTCCTTTTTCTTGCTTAATTATCTATTGTTATCGCTTTTATACAATATATTCCCTTTGCCGGTTCCTTAATTTTCCTCAGGCTCTATAAATTAAATTTACTGATAATTAAGCCGTACAAATTGTACACTTCTTGTTGTTACTCTCGCCCCAATAAAACTTTTATAACGTACTCGAATTCAGGGTTTCTCTCAACGGTTTCGTGATTAAACCGTTATTCAAAAATCACGTGGCGCCCTACATCTCTTATAATATAATTTTATATCACCCACCCCTTCCTCCCTGAGCTGGCGACCCTTGCGCACCCAGGAGTACGTAGCATGTTCATTTTCAATATTTTGGTGTGTAACACTTAACATGCAGTCGCGTAGTATTTGGCATGATCAATTTTATAAACATTTGAAAATTTCAATCTCTGGAATCTTGACACAAGAATTCCGAAACTTTGTTCAATAACGTGGAAGAAAGTTTATTATATTATAATTTCGTAGTCTTGCGGTCATCCTTTCATAATCTCTGTAAGTTACCAGTACCATTAGGTGATTTTATAATGGGTAATGGTATTGCTGAGGTAAATGGATTTCTCCATTCTCAAGTTTATTTTCCAGAGCAGAGTGATACCAAACGTTTGCGCCTTGGCTTCTACAAGGCCATCCAAAGAAAGCACTGGTGAATTTATATTCTCTACCACATGTTGCCTGCAACATGAGAATAAACATTTTAAGAGCCCCTAAAATACTGACCTGTAGAATGCATATTTATTTATGTATTACCTCGAACATTCATGATCTAAAATGACTGCAAAAAATATAACCGTCGTAGAGATTTACCTACTAGTCTAGTCTGTCTACATAATTTCTTATTTTTGATATTGTTCTTTAATTTTTTTTTAGAGAAAAACAGAAACAATATCTTTTTTGCTTGACAACGTTTTCTTTCACGATATCTCCTATAACTGTACAATTTATTTTCATCATTTTCCTCAATATACATATATAAGTTAGAATGATATTTAAACACTGCACAAACATTTTGACATTTCACTACGAATGCGGCAGTCAGACGTCTACTTGTTCAGCATTTAATATAAGTGCACTCGGCTGCTACTGAAATCAGCTGCGTAACTTGAACGCAGCCTTAAACTAGCCGTTAAATTTTCTTTCCTGTTACATTTGATAGAACTTTCTAGCTAAAACTCCATATTTGGGAATTTCTCCTGATCAATAACTGCTTTCTCCATACATGCATAAGTAGGAAAGCGGAGCTTTCCCCTAGCTAATACCACTTAGGACCAATTTTTCAATCGTCAGATAAATTTATTCGTCGGATAAAATTGTCCCAAAAAACAAAGTGGTTTTGATTTAAATTAACTATCAGACGGTTAAATTTATCGGCTCCTTTAACCGGCAGATAGGACTATTATTCGCCAGTTAATTTTGACAAATGGAACGAAAAATAATTTTTCTTCACGGCCAAGTTGATTTCCTATCCGAAGAATAAATTTATCTGACGATTGAAAAATTGGCCCTTATAATTATTTATCTGTGCTAATACTGTAGTTTAGTTTCGCCTATTTGCTATACATTTTTCGACTATAAGCTGAATTTGACTCGAACTGTCAAAGTGAAATTTATAAACAAATCGTGGCAGGTAAGTTTATCGTGATAATACAATTCATTCTTATTTATTTTTATCTAATTGAAAATGTTCATGTTTTATGTTGCGAATCTATGTTTAGGATTCGAGACGTAATTCATTATAGTTATGTATGTACATATACATATTTTTAGTGAATGGCATTCATCATGAGGTCATCGACGGCGCTGATGAGACCAACATCTGTGATGACCCAGGACCAACATCAGATAAGCACATTTTCTTTTTCTTTTAAGCGTCGATTCCTTGTATCCTTATCCACTCCAGGTAGGCAAACGGTGACGACGAAACACTTACGTTAAAGCTCTTCCCTACGAATTTCTTGAGTATAGTCCCTCGAGCAAGCAACTAACTCTTTTGGCAGCGGGTCCTAGAGCCTGCTGTGGCCCGAATCTTTAAGCTTGACAGCACTCACTAAAAATGTAATGTAAAGGTCTATGGGCATGAGATGCAACATAACATTAAGAGCTTCTTTCGGACAGGACCGCATAGCTCCTCTACATCCACCAAAGTACCAAACCTTTATCGGCCGGAGTCCGCGACATCTACCAAAAACTTTCTTGTAAGCATATAAAGTTATGCGTGCTTTCTTGATTCATAGTTGTCTATGTTCATTTTCCATTTATGCAGGTATATTAAAAGATGGAATTTTAGTATTAGATGTAAACACTACCAATTTTGTTTTGCCCGGATTTACATATTAAAGCCACTACTTTTAGCCCAGGCATTAACCTTATCCAGAGCTCCTTGCATGATGCCTCGAATCACCGGGAGAAACAGGCCTGGTATCAGGTCGTCAGCTTACGTTACTACCTTAATTCTCTATATGACCAAGCTTGCCAGGATTTTATTTATTACCAGCAGCAGCCAGAAAGGGGAAACTACCCCACCCTAAGGAGTCTACTGACGAATCTGTTTAAACTGCTGTCTCCTAGGTCCGACTGAATTACCCTTGATCGAAGCAAAGTTACCAACCAGTAACTAAAACACAACAAGTTCTTCCTGCATCACCTCAGTACGGACGTTGTTGAATGCCCCTTCAATATCTAGAAAGGCAGCCAAAGAATATTCTTTGTATTGAAGGGAGTGCTCAATCGTGCGCACTACTTCATTAACGGGCGTTTTAGTTGATCTGGTATGCATGTTGAGCTAGCTAGTTTTCTAAATGAAGACTACTCGGACCCGCCTCCACTAATCTAGAGCGTGGTGAAGCGCTATGCAGCTTCTGAAAAAGGTAGTCAGCCAAGGAGCTGTAACGCTTTGCAGCCTCTGTAGCATAATTGGTATTATGCCATCAAAGCCAAATTATTTTTATGGAGAGAAGATACGTATATAGTTAACAAGATGCTCTCCTCGTTCAGATTGAGCTTCATCTCAGTTTAAATTTATTTTGCACACCCTGCAAGCTCAGGGTTAAATTACAGCTGTGTGTGCTTCCAGGAAGATGAGTGTTGACTAGAGGGTCACGAGATTCACCAGAAAATTCTGTCCATGATCCGTCTGACGTCCTTATAAAAGATGGAGCAACTTGTTCCTCTGGCAGAACCTTCTTCGAACTCAGGTTAGATGTAACATATGTATTTATTTATTAATTAAACAGAAAGCTTTCTAAAGGAACAAAATATTTCCCAATTAGAAAAAATTAAGAAATATACTAACAAAAGACAAAACATGCTGCAAGGAATAACTAATTACTACTGATAATGACACCTAATTTAAAGCAAAAAGATTGATAGTTGTCCTTTCAATCTTCCTTTTCATAGATCTTCAGGCGGTGCTTAAAAGCAAATATTAAAAGCATCCCTGGTCATTTTCCACAGATCAGATAAGTCTTTGCTCTACCGTAGGGGTGTCTTCTTACTAAATTTCACTGGGAAAGAGAACTCGTGGGCGGCGCTCATTTTTAAAATTTCTTCCAGGAGATCCTTTTTAGATTCCTGAAAACCGCAGTCTTAATTTTTATGTCTAAGCTGAAGAAAATCCAGTTTATATAGATCGTTGCCCGTTAGTATGGTAAAATGCCCTTCTTTCTAGATATTGATATTTTCGATGGTTGGAAAACAGAATGTTGGTTAAGTGTACACATTGCATAGCCAAGTGTTATGGGTTGGTTCCTCGAGGGCCCGGCTAAGTACCTCTACCGGCGGTAGGCAGCCGCGAGAGCAGGCTTGGCTAGCATTTGCGGTAGCGTGGGGGGTTATGCCGAAAACCGCTTTGAGCCGCCGGCACGGACCACCAACAACAATCGAAATTTCTCTCGCGCACGGAACGACAAAAAAAATCGCAATGGTACGGAAAGGGACAGTGCGGGATGAACCCCTGCACCTGCCCGTGATTGAATCTCAGGGGGGGATTCTGATAGAAATGAACCCCCCTGGCCTAGCCCCAACCACCCTGTGACCTTCTCATTGGCCCAAAATTTGTGGGTAGGTACCTTGAGCATTTTACCGACGCGTGGCTGAAAGCAAGTGAGAGGATAGGGGTCAAACTAAATCATTTAAGCGCTCATAATGTGTCTTATATTCTTGGCTCCATTTAAGCAAAAAGCGAAAATACAACAGGTAAAGCACAATTAGACTTTATAAATGAAATAGGAAACCCTTATCTTTATAAACGGTCCTATTCGATTTTGTAATTCACTATAATAAAAAATGCTATAATAATGTGTGCCAATTAAATACAGTATTAGTCTAATAGTGCTAAGATAGATAAATGTTTAATAAGTATGTGCTAACAATTTGAAGTGAATCGGTGCAGTAGTTTTTTCACAGTTTTACGTAGCGCATTTTTTACATTTTTCTGCCACTGCTGAAGCGCCGGACTATGGCAGCCGCCATTTTGTTTTTAAATATATTATATATATGAAAACTTTAACTTCAAGACTCAATAAAACTATATACAACATTTGGAATAATTATCTTTTGTCGTTTTTTATTTACAACAGCTTAAAATAACGCTCGTTTTTTGCCTCGTAACAGTAGACTAACCCCTTAAAATCATGTGTCACCGGAGAAGCTAAGCATCTCCTAAGACAATTTCCCATAACAGATGCTAGTTACGACAATGCGTGGAAGGTACTTCTCAGCAGATATGACAACAAGCGAGTATTAGTAAATACTCAGCTTAAATTACTTTTCAATTTACCCAAATTAAATTCCGAATCCGCAAAAGGCATAAAAACATTATTGGACAAGTCTTGTGAGAGTCTTTATGAATTACAAGCGTTAGGCGTTTCCATTGCAAATTGGGATCCAATTCTAATATACATGTTGGTACAGCGGCTTCCCGCTGAAACACACAAGATGTGGGAGGAAAATCAGAAGGATTCTGAAGATTTCCCTACATTTGACAATTTTAAAACGTTCCTTGAGAAACGGTTTAGAACTTTGGAAGCAATTGCAGATTCACAATCCACGATAACTGAACGGACATCACACCAAAAAGGTACCAAGGTCTTTTTTGCGACTTCCTCAGAGAAGTGCATCTCATGTAAAGAGGCTCATCCTCTTTACAAATGTCCAAAATTCATCAATCTCGATACGAATAAAGGATATCAATTCGTAACCTCGCATCAGTTATGCGTTAATTACCTTTCTAAAAGGCACAAATCGCAATTTTGCCCTAGCAAAATAAATTGTCGCCGATGTGGACGACGTCATCATTCCCTATTACATAAGGAAAGCACAACTGAACCCTCTAAGCCTGTTTCACCACAGAGAGTGTCTCAGCCTCACCCTCCGAGCGAGTCTCAAAACTGTGGAAATAATATTAATACCGTTCAATCATTTTATACTAACAGAGGTCAACAGCCACCTCAATCACTTCTCGCAACAGCGTTAATAAACGTGTCCTCTAAATCAGGAACTATTTTCACGTTGCGTGCCTTGATAGACTCAGGCTCTCAAGTTTCCTTTATTACAAAGGCAGCAACGAAACTCTTGCAATTAACAACAATTCCCACAACCCTACAAATCACTGGCTTGGGAGGTTCAAAAGCAACAAACATAAAAGCACAAACGTCGCTTGAAATCCGCTCTTCCACGTTACAACAAAATTCCACAACTCTAACTGCATTTGTTGTTAACAAAATAACTGATTTATTACCTCCAGAAAATATTGTTGCACAGAATTGGTCTCACATACAGAACTTTCCTTTAGCAGACCCATTTTTCAATAAACCGGGAAAAATTGATCTCCTTCTCGGAGCTGATATTTACGGAAATATATTATTAGAAGGTCTTCGTAAGGGACCTCCAGATTCACCCATAGCGCAAAACAGCATTTTCGGTTGGATATTGTTTGGCCCAGTCTCACGGCAATCAAAAGCAATATCGCACGCGAATACTTTCCTAAACACGTTTGAAGAATCAAGCTCTCTGGACAATTTAATTCGCAAATTTTGGGAATGCGAAGAGATCCTTTTTAAAGAAAAATTCACTCAGGAAGAACAAGAGTGTGAACGCATTTTTGAAGAAACTCATCGTCGCAACGAAAATGGTCGATACGAAGTTCGATTACCCTTTAAATGCTCTCCTCCGGACTTAGGCGATTCCCGAAATGTGGCTATTCGCAGATTTTTTTGTCTTGAGAAAAAACTAAGTAATAACCCCGAGCTTTACGAAGATTATCGGAAATGCTTAAATGAATACATCTCAATGGGTCATATGAATCTACTAAGCAAAAATGCTCCGAAAAGTCCGTCTTATTACCTGCCACATCACGCAGTAATAAAAGATAGCACGACGACAAAGGTCAGAGTCGTTTTTGATGCATCTGCTAAATCTTCAAACGGAAGAAGTTTGAATGAACAGTTGTATTCTGGTCCTGTGCTACAATCAGACCTATTCACGATTTTATTGCGATGGCGAATTTATCGTCAGCAGATGTAGAGAAGATGTATAGGATGATAAATATGCACCCATCTGATCAAAATTACCAACGTATTTTCTGGAGAAATAATTCTAACGAGCCCTTTCAGGAATATGCACTCACTACAGTTACTTTCGGTACTACTCCCGCCCCTTATCTTGCCATAAAAACGTTGCACCAATTTGCCAAGGACTAGGCTAACAATTTTCCTCTTGCCGCAAAAATCATCATACGCGACTTCTACGTGGATGATTTATTAACTGGGTCAGATTCTTTGCATGAAAGTCTGGAAATGCAATCACAACTTCAAAACCTCCTTTCAGCAGGAGGGTTCAATTTACGAAAATGGGTCAGCAATTCTCCTGATCTCCTTGCGAATCTTCCGGATAGCCACAAGGAATTAAAACTTCCTCTAAGACTAGCAAGTGATGAATCAGTGAAAACTCTGGGTATTCACTGGTACCCAGGACCGGACTATTTCACTCTGCAATATCGACAAACAGCTGATCGTCTTAATACTAAGCGGTCTGTGTTGTCCAAAATTGCAACATTGTTCGACCCATTCGGTTGGATTTCCCCAATTGTAGTCACAGCAAAGATTCTGATGCAAACTTTATGGCTTTCCGGATGTTCGTGGGACGATCCTATTCCTCCCAACATCAATGCGAAATAGCAAGACTTCAAATCCGAGTTGCACTTTATCAGTAAAATAAAGATCCCAAGGTGGCTTCAAAAAACAAAAGATCATACGCTTATGCAGTTACACGGTTTTTCTAACGCTTCTAATGAAGCATATTCAGCAGCTATTTATATGCGAGCCACTGACAAGTCGGGGCAAGTTCACACCAATCTAATAATAGCAAAATCAAAAGTAGCTCCCACCAAGCCATTAACTTTGCCACGTCTCGAGCTTTGTGGAGCTCTTTTATTAGCAAAATTGCTAAACAGGGTTAAAGCGGATCTGGAATTGCTATCTGTTCCGATGTTTGCGTGGGCAGATTCAAGCATTGTGCTAGCTTGGATCCACAAGGATCCCCGTAAATATAAAACCTACGTCGCAAATCGAATCGCAGAAATTCAACAACTGTCCGAAAATACGTCCGCGACACTTTTCTTCATCAGATAATCCGGCAGATTGCAATTCCAGAGGAATTAAACCCTCCGTGCTTTTGGGACACACTCTGTGGTGGAATGGTCCTAGCTGGTTAAAATTACCAGAAAATAACTGGCCACATGAATCTGTGTCTCCTACCGAAGACACCGATCTTCAGACAAAAAAAAAACTTTTCTTGCTCATACTACTTCAACAATATCTGAGTTAACGTCCAAATTTTCATCTTACATCAAACTTGTAAGAACTCTCGCGTATTGTTTTCGGTTTATTAACAACTGTCGTAAAAGACCGAATGACAGAGCACTTACACAACTCTCAACCAATGAATTTCAGGCCGCTAAGACGGCAATCATAAAGGCTACAAAATACGAATTCTTTGCGTCAGAAATTGAGTCCTTAAAATCAAATTCGCAAATTTCGGCTAAAAGTGAACTACTTTCGTTCACCCCATTCTTAGATTCCGAAGGTGTGTTGAGAATAAAGGGTCGCTTGAACTACGCTAATATTACGTACGCTCAAAAACATCCTATAATCCTCCCCAAAAAATGTCACTTAACTGAGTTAATTATTACCTATTTTCATCAAAGTACCTTGCACGGTGGAGCACAATTAGTGCTGACTACAATGAGGCAGGAATTCTGGGTAATGAGAGGGAGAATTACCGTGCGAAATATTATTCGCAAATGCATAACTTGCTGGAAGCAGATTGCGAAACCCCCAACTCAAATTATGGGAGAGCTTCCAGCTCCACGAATAAATATGTCTCGACTATTTCAACACACCGGAATTGATTTCGCGGGTCCTATAAATATAACTATGGTATGTCCAAACATAGAGGAAATCGAGCCTATAAAGGCTACATATGTATTTTTGTGTGCTTCGCCACTAAGGCAGTACATATCGAAGCCGTTTCCGAATTATCTACTCCGGCTTTTCTTGCCGCCTTTAGACGTTTCATTAGCCGAAGAGGACTATGCACCGATATTTATTCCGATTGCGGTACCAATTTTATTGGCGCAAATAAAATTTTGCAAGAAGAATTTCAAAAAGCGCTGCAGGAAGCCACTGGAACTGCAGCCGAAAACTTCGTTCACGAAGGCGTTCAGTGGCATTTTAATCCCCCGGCTGCGCCTCACTTCGGTGGGCTGTGGGAGGCAGGCGTGAAATCAATTAAATTTCACCTGCGGCGAGTTCTGCAAAACTCACTTCTAACATATGAAGAACTTTCAACAGTTCTAACCCAGATTGAGGCGTGCTTGAATTCACGCCCTCTCTGCCCTGTTTCCGAAGACCCCAATGATATTTTCGCTCTTACACCTGGTCATTTCTTAATCGGTGCATCGTTAAAAAGCATACCTGAAACCCCCACAAAACAAGTCTGCTCAATTGCTAGATGGAATCATCTTCAGCAATTACAACTTAGTTTTTGGGATCAATGGTCAAAAACATATTTAAATTTATTGCAAAACCGACCAAAGTGGAAGGTGCAATCGAAAAACATAACAGTCGGAGATTTGGTACTGTTAAAAGAGTCCAATGCGTGCGAGTAATTACCGTTAAAACTAACTCGGGAACATTCAAGCGACCAATATTAAAGATCGCTCCTTTGCCTATGCACTAGACAACGCAAAGTTCACTGCCCTCACAGATTAGGTCAATGCCCTTTGGTGCAATGGAACATTGCCGTTATGCAAATCCATATATAAAGCCCTTCACGGGCCGAAAATCACATCAGTCAAAGTTATTGAGTGAAAATGAATTCACCAAGTGAGTCAATTAGTGAGGGCAGTTTACCTCCCACTCCGGAAAAGTACATAGAATTTGAAATCAACGACGGAATGGAGGGATTGCGACGTCGGTCGGTTTGGTTATTTAAATTTAAACACGAAAGTCGTGGATTCGATCCTGCTAGAAGAAAATCCACCAGAGTGTGTACCATGTACACCCAGGAGCATTCCTATCGAAATGGAGAGTCCCCTGACGTATCGCCCATCTCCAGCACTTTCACCCACGGTATCACCAGAACCGATAGAGACGATCGTCATAGACGACACTCCGCCAGCGACCCCAGGACCCAGTTGCGAATCCGAAGCTTCTATCAAACCAAAGTTTCAAATCCTTGAGGAGGTCATCGTGATCCCGGCAAATCCTACGGCCAGCCGCAGTGACAAGGATTTATTGATCACCCTTGAAGACGAAAATAATTCAGGGCGCAGTGAAACGATTGTTTTTTCGTGGGACGCGTTGCAAAAATCTAAGCTCAAAAAACAACGCTACACCACAAAGGACGGCATTCGTTTTAATGTTAAATTGTTAGCTAACGGAAAATAAGGGTAACGAATAAAAAATGTCCATGCACTAACTAAAAATATTTTATTGCACTTGGTGTTGTTTTTACACATACACATTTCTCCTAAATTTCTTACAATTTCCCTCGATGGTTTCCATGGTTCATTCTTCACACTTTGAATTTTCACCGTCTCGATAAAAAAAAAATATATATATATATCCAAACTTAACTTCTTAAACTGGCGGGGAAGTATGTTTAGTGCAGCAGCACTAAAACTTTCAAGTCCCTCGCTGAGCCGATGGGCTACCGCCCACAGTGAGCCACGATCATCTGCATCGCTGAAAATAAACTATGTCAAGGTTAAACTTTCGCACAGCTGATCTGGTTAACTTACCTTTTTTCACCAGCACTCCTCGCTGGATCACCGGAATCCCACGCTGGGGTCCCCCGTGGAGCTCCACGCCGGCGATTTCCAAAAATAAATAACTCATTAACACTTAATCATAATTTACAGAACAAAACCTTACCTGCAGTCGAAGCTCCTCTAGTCATCCTCCCATCTGTCAACTATTATGTAAACAAAACAAGACAGCTGATCACGCATTAGGTCACTTTCGACTTTCGAAATTCATCACCAGGATGACATCTAGGATTCAAAACCTCAACTACGAGTTGGTGGGGAAATTCACGATGCACTCCGTGGGGGTGTACCGCACGATGGACTTTAAACTTTGGTACCGTGCGCAACTTTGGTGCCGTGTGCATCAGGACGGGTATACCGCTACCCTACTCGATCTCTTTGTGTTTTACACTTTTCCGTGCGAATTCCAAACCTTTACATCCTGCGATATTCCATTTTCCACTTAATTTAAGAACTCAAATTAAGATTTCACTTGCCTTGAGTACCGATCAAGCAAGATACTAATCTCATTGTCTTAAGTATCGATTAAGGCAATTCCTACTAACACTTGTCTTGAGTAACGATCAAGCAAGAATTTAACACTCATTGTCTTGAGTAACGATCAAGCAATAAATTTAATAACACTTAATTTTGCTCCACTCGTCTTGGGTAACGACCAAGCGAGAACCTTACCAGTCCTATCCCTTGTGACTTGAAATTGGAGATGGGTGAGTACATTTTTTCCTTTAACATTCTGAGCAAAGGCCTGATTCCAGAATTAATTCTTTACATTGGGTAAAGCCAGAACAAGAGCAAAATTTAGTTCACCTGCTTGCTAAGTCAGCAGCAGGACATTACAATTATTTTGTATTTATTATATTATATTTATTGTTTGAACATTTCTTAAATATTTCTTTCTCAGCACTCTGTGCTTACTATTACACCGTTATAACGGTCACTCGTTAATTTCGCTATTACGGAAAATTTCATTTTGTCTTACACAGCACGTTGCTGTTATTATTATTATTTGTGCACTAATCTCGCGGGATTCTCTGACCTTTACAACACCATTTATTATCATTTATTATAATTCTGCTAACTGTATTTCAGTACGGAAAGTGCATTTAATTGTGCTCTAATTTGCGTTTGGCACATTGTGATTGACTTTAGTTGATCCTCAGTGAATCGTTATAAATCTCCGGCATATTATCTAAAATTTTAGTGTTCAGTCACTCATTCTTTGAGATCGGCTAGAACAGAACTTAATTTTCCATTATCTCTATTTACACTTTTTGCTAAACTCAGTTTTATTTAATTTTTCTTTTCTTTATTTCTATTTTAAACCTCTTAATTAAATCAGCTATCTTTTATTTATCGTTTTACTTGCACTTTCACATAAAATTAGTCTTCTTCAATTTATTTAGCAACACTCAATAGATAAATTACCGTAGCTTTCCTCTAGTTTTGGTTTTTATTTGCACTTCTTAATTTATTTAGTTTTTTAGGTCCACTATTCACTAAAAGTTTCATATTTATCTTGTGGTTTTTGGTCGTCATTTCACTTTCCACGGGAGCTTACATTCTGACATTTATTTATTTTTCTTTTACTGGTCAATCCTGTTTTCACTTAGAGTTTTCATAATTTTATAACCGGCATTATTTTTGTTAATCCACGGGTTAATTCATAGGATCGGAAGGTATCATCATTCGGACATATCCTCATATACTATTCTTAAATTAGCCCTGCGACATCTTAAGCTGACCTTAATTTAAGCTTATAGCTACCACTCGTAGGCCTGTTGGATCATTATAATGGCCGGCGCCACAGAGCACCTTTTATCACTTTCCCGGGGGAAGCCACGCTTCTTATGGAGAGTCGGTTTCCTGTTTCTTTTATTCCCTTCTCTTTAACTTTTAATTTCGGGCAATAGATTCGCGTCACGTGTTGTCCCTGTTTGGGCTTCGCGTAATTCCTCAGGACCAACGTATCGCACTCGGCGCAATTCCGCGATCTTTCTCCACGGGGCGAATTTACGTGATTTTTCCTTATCTCGAGCATTTCCCGATCAAACTTTTTCTTTTATTACTACTTTCCAATTCTCACGCGTTTTTCCGAGTCCTTTTTCTCGTCCGTGTGACCAAAAAACCGCTTCCGAATCAAGACTTTCCGTCTGGCCGACTCCAAAACCAAAATTGAACTCCTCGACTCTACGGCCGATCCCACCGCCCGAAACTCGCCGATCCGTTAGCCGAAGCAGATCCGTTAGCCGAAGCCGCCGTCCATTCACACACTCTCAGCGCCTGCCGGTTCGGCAGCATCCGAGAGTGCACGAGCCTACAGCCCGGCGCCGGCAACGGCCTTCGACGCCCCGAACGTGGGAAACGAGGCGAGGCGAGCCCGTCGGTCGCTGCGCGCTCGCTTGGGACCGACCACGACCGAAGATTTTTAAGTCGCGCCGAGCTCGGTCCCGCGAGGATTTTTGTATGCGACCGAAAAATAGAAAATAGAAAGTTTTTTGGCTCTTCATTTAACGTTCCTTGAGTTTCGGGTGACGAATTTTTGGGTAGTTTGGCTGCCTTGCAGCGGCCAAAATTCCTCGCTCGAAACCCAAGGAGCGGTTTTTTGAGCGGGGAAGTGCATCGCCGCCGTATAGAACCGGCCGAAATTAAGGGGCAACCCGAAGCCCAGCGCCCATAGACGTCGGCAAAATAATTTATGTGATATGTTGTGGGACTTAAGAGTCCCTGACCACAACACCAGTTAGAGTTAATAATAAAATCGAAAATCTACACACCCTTGGAATTATTTTTGTACTACCCCACAGGGTGTGCTTCGTGTAGAGGATCCATTTAAATGAAATATTATAGTTAGCTTAATTAATTAATTTATTTAGTTATTGTTTATATATTTTGATAATTTATTGTATTAAATGTTATTTCTTTTTCTTATAGAATTTAATTGATTTATTTTTAGTCAAAAATTGTTATTCGTATTTCTCACAAACGTCACTAAAAAACAATAATACAATTTCTTTTTAATCACCTATTACGATTCTTTATATCAATCTTGGTTGCTTAGTTAGATATATCTTTACCTTAACCTTACAGTTATCGGTTGACAACGATATAAATGGACGGTATGGAGTTTTGGGGTAAAGTGGCTTGATTACATATCATTTTGGAATTTTGGTTAATATGTTGAGTTATACCGATTTGCGGCTGTTGAAATATGCCGATTTGCGTCTGTTGAAAATGTGTCGGTCGATATCCGATCCTTTGAACTATCGTTAAAAATTTGTTGTTGGGCTTGGTGTTGACGTTTTTTGCAATATTATATTATTCTTATCAATTCCACGACATCAGTTAGATTTACTATTCATCTTTGTCGGTCCCCTTGCCTTTGAATGCTTCGGATTAATAGGTTCTACCAAGTGAAGATAAAGATTGGCGCTTAGAGATGAGAGCTAAGTGCATCGAGGTATATGTATTTCGCATCAACCTTCTTTTGAAATCCTGCTCTGCATATTGTAATCTATTTATTCATTTATTTATTTAAGATTCTTCAAATACACTGATAAAAATGTAATTAAACAAACCTTAGTAAATCTGACCCTTAAGCTGACCTTTAGTTAGGTTGAAGTCAATATTATGAAAGTGCAAATTAAAGAGGCGTGACATTGACGAAGTAGGCTCGTTCAAACCATAGTTGGTGTTATGATAAGGGATAATAAGATAATCATGATTCCTCAAGGAGCGAGTAGGGATAGATATTTTAAAAATATTTAAAAGCTCCGGAGAATCAATCGTACCCTGAATGCAGTCAAATGCAAAGACAGTTCTGGAAATGTTTCGTCTTTCTTCGAGGGAACGAAGTGATAAAAGCTTCAGTCTATCGGTGTACGACGGTAAGGAATTAGGGTTGGCCCAGTGAAGACCTCGAAAGGCAAAACGCAAAAATCTCCGCTGAACAGCCTCAATACGATGATTATGAATCGCGTAAAAAGGCGACCAAACAGGGCAGGCGTACTCAAGTATTGGGCGAACAAATGTACAAAATAGAATTTTGGTAACATGCGGATCGTCAAATTCCTTGGACCATCTTTTAACAAATCCCAAGCTGGCATTAGCTTTAGCTACGATAGCGTCAATATGGTCTTCGAAGGACATGCGCGAATTCAAAACAACCCCCAAATCCTTGGTCTTGTTCACTCGTGTAAGAGGACAACCGTCCAAGGCGTAGGTGAAGCTTAGGACAGCCCTCTTGCGAGAAAAAGACATACTAATACACTTACTAATATTAAGATAAAGGTAGTTAATAGAACACCACTTATAAAAGATGTCTAAGTCAGAATTTAAAAGTTCAGAGTCCATCTCACTTGATACAATTCGAAAAATTTTAGCATCGTCAGCATAGCATAGAATCCTCGAGTTTTTTAAAATCAAAGATACATCATTGATGTAAATAATGAAAAGCAAGGGCCTCAGATGGCTGCCTTGAGGGACACCAGAAATATTTTTTATTTCCTCAGAAAGAGCTTCGCGAAATTTAACTCGCTGCGTTCGACCAGACAAATAAGAATTAATCCAATTAACGAAAACAGTTGGAAAACCAAGATTAGATAACTTATAAGTAAGAATATTACGATTAATTTTGTCTATCTTTATATCAAATGCCTTAGTAAAGTCGGTAAAGTAACAATCGACTTGCATACCAGCTTCAATAGCAGTAGTACAATAATTGGTGAAATCAATTAAATTAGTTGTAGTTGATTTACCTTTGATGAAGCCATGTTGGAACGATTGAAGAAAAGGCTTACAATGAAAATGTAAGACATTGCAAACAAGAGCTTCAAATATTTTGGCGACAGCAGGTAAATTTGCAATAGGGCGATAATTAGACACACTTATTACCTTTTTGTGTAAAGGAATAATAATCGAGGTTTTCCACTGTTTAGGGAAGACACCACTACATAGGGATAAATTAAATAAATAACACAGAACAGGAACGAGAGATAAACTACAGCGTTTAAAGAATACTGTAGGAATACCATCAGGACCCATTGAGAAATTATCAGCCAAATTTGAAATGTAATAAGAAATGGACTCTTCGTCAAGTACCAGATCTTTAGTCTGTAGGGAAGTCGGCGGAAGCTTCGTCAGGTGGGAAAAGTCGTCAGGATTAATATCACAGTGTTTATCACAGAACGCGCGTTTGAAGAAATATCCAAAACAATTGGCAATGTCCAGAGGATGGGCATTACAAATGTCACCAAGCTTCAGTCTTTCGTTTCGAATTCACAAACTTCCAGAACTGCCTATAGTCCAGTCAATTGGGGATTTAACCGTGCATTTTGGGTAGGATGCTATTTTATTTTTTTATTATGTGGAGGGGTTCAACAGGAGCTTAAGTTGGAGTTTTCGGGGTCGGCGGTCCACCCATTTGGCCGCCATCTTCGAAATAAAGGTGAACATGTTTTTTCAATATATCTCGAAAACTACCACTCCCACAAAAATGTTGTGCAGAGATCTTTCGTAGACAATTATATTATCTACAACTTTTCCTAATAACTTTTTTTTGTAACTTATACAATCAAAAAGTTATGAGCAAAAATTAATGAAATTTTTGGAGGTAACTTACTGTTTTCGTTAATAACTTTTTTTGGATTACTTTTTTAAGAAAATTACTCATGAGCTATTTTATAGAGCATTTTGCAACAAATAATTTGACCTAATAATTTTTTATATTTTGATTATTTTTGAGGGTTTTTTGGCGCTTCGAAGGGAGGAACCTCAAAGACAAGTAAAGTATCTGAATAGAAAAAATTCACTGTTGCTTCATTTCCATCGACATACCATTTATATAATTATATTCCATGTATTTTCATTAACTTAAAGATATATTTTCTATTAATAATACCATCTTGTTTTAAGTTAATAAATATTTTATTAGGTTAATTTTGGTCATTTAGAAGGCCCAGGTTGTGGGTCGATGTAACTTTCTTGGAAAGTCTCATTAGCTGAAACATCAGCTTCTTCGCGAGGCATTTTTTTTACGTACAATGGTAACATTGAAAGGCAGTCTGCTTCAATTCCTTCTTCATTTAGTAGCCGAGTAATTGCAACTATGTTTTCGCATGTTTCTCCACTGCAATGTTGGCAAATAGACGAACACTTCAAACCAGCTCTTCGAATTGACTTCTGGTGTAGAGTTATTCCTACAAGAGAATGTCGAGTTATCTACTCAGTCCGATCACACTCAATGTCGAGTTATCTACTCAGTCCGATCACTCAGTGTGCTCGTATGCACACCTTCAGAGCTTACCATCAAATACAAACTTGGTTAGGGCGGTATAAAGATCCTGAGTTGTGGGGTTGGAAAAAATATCTAAAATGTTCATGCCAATACAGTGTACTCAAGCGCCTGCACCACAAGAGCTGCTAAAATTAATGTTTTGCAGATGCAAAACTAAGTGCGGTACAGCTTGTGGATGTTGAAAAGCTGGTTTGAAGTGTTCGTCTATTTGCCAACATTGCAGTGGAGGAACATGCGAAAACATAGTTGCAATTACTCAGCTACTAAATGAAGAAGGAATTGAAGAAGACTGCCTTTCAATCTTACCATTGTACGTAAACAAAATGCCTCGCGAAGAAGCTGATGTTTCAGCTAATGAGACTTTCCAAGAAAGTTACATCGACCCACAACCTGGGCCTTCTAAAAGACCAAAATTAACCTAATAAAATATTTATTAACTTAAAACAAGATGGTATTATTAATAGAAAATATATCTTTAAGTTAATGAAAATACATGGAATATAATTATATAAATGGTATGTCGATGGAAATGAAGCAACAGTGAATTTTTTCTATTCAGATACTTTACTTGTCTTTGAGGTTCCTCCCTTCGAAGCGCCAACAAACCCTCAAAAATAATCAAATTATAAAAAGTTATTAGGTCAAATTATTTGTTGCAAAATGCTCTATAAAATAGCTCATGAGTAATTTTCTTAAAAAAGTAATCCAAAAAAAGTTATTAACGAAAACAGTAAGTTACCTCCAAAAATTTCATTAATTTTTGCTCATAACTTTTTGATTGTATAAGTTACAAAAAAAGTTATTAGGAAAAGTTGTAGATAATATAATTGTCTACGAAAGATCTCTGCACAACATTTTTGTGGGAGTGGTAGTTTTCGAGATATATTAAAAAAACATGTTCACCCTTATTTCGAAGATGGCGGCCAAATGGGTGGACCGCCGACCCCGAAAACTCCAACTTAAGCTCCTGTTGGACCCCCCCACATAATAAAAAAATAAAATAGCATCCTACCCAAAATGCACGGTTGACCTTTTTTTTACGCCGGATTTACTGGACTACTAGGTTCGCTGCGTATGGCAGACTGCAGTCTGAGCAGATAGTCACTATAACCTTCAATTTGACACGAGATAAATTGAGAGCGCAAATTATAATAGGTATCGTAGTCAGCATCGCTCCTTGAGCAACAAAATCTCTTCCAAGCTTTACTCTTTTGATTTTTAAGGCCTTTTAGGGTATCATTTACCCACGGCTGAAAAGAAGTAGATCGCTTAGAAGGAACAAGAGGAACGCAATGCTCAAAACAAAGAAAAATATTATTATAAAAGCAGTCGACAGCTTTGTCAATGTCACATTCACCCAACACACCAGACCAATCGTAGGCGGAGAGCCAGTCATTAATTTTAACAAAGTCAGCTTTCCTAAGGTCATAACAATAGTTTATAGAATCGGGTGTCGAATTAGGCAATATCGCCGGATCAAAAGACAGAAGCAATTGCAGAGCAGGATGATGCCCGGTCTCGGGAACCAGAGAAGCCGGGCAGCGTTTCATGAGAGTCCCATGCGGATCGGATGAGAAGATCAAATCTAGAAATTTGCCAGATTCGTTGCATATACCACAAGATTGAAATAGCCCAGCCGAGACAATATCGTCGATAAAAGATACAGCAAACTGCGGTGACGAGCAAAATGATGGCTGTAGCATGAAGTCATCCGAATTGTATTTCCAAGTAATGGTAGGCAAGTTAAAATCGCCAAGAAGCACCAGTTCGTCTGACGGCAACAAAGCGGAGTTAAGGTTCTCAATATAAGACGCCAGGGATGAAAAGGTAAATCAAATTTATCACACAAATCGAGCAACAGGGTTGGATATGAAATTAACCATCATTTTTATTCTGTCTGTATATTTCTCATTCTGTCCATTTCTTTCAATGCATCATTATTTCATGGCTTCTTTTCATTCAGTTTCGAGTTATCCAATTCCTCAATCCAAAGTCCTTGTAGCGATCTAACTCTACTAAGAGCGACATAGGCTTGACCATTTACGAATATCTTTGATCCCAGGTATACAACAGCGTGGTCCACAGTACTACCTTGCATCTTTTGTACCTACTGTTGATGCCCAAGCTAGCGATATGCCATCTTTCAACACCCTGATACCATTCAACTCTCACACGTTTTATCCACTTATCAAAGAGTCCCGTCGCCATCGAATTTGAAACCGATCACACAATCCTTCACAACAGAGTTTAGTACTTCATCAGTTATAAAAATCGTTTTTGTGAATTATATAAAATTTTATTTTTGCTATCCAACATGGATAGTAGTAATAATAGTCTCAACCGGTGGCAGTTCAACTTCATCAGAGAATGCAAGACAGCACAACACAACTAACAATAATTTCGAACAAATAACCGAGACAAATAGATACGCACTTGGCCACACAGGGCAAAATGAGCAAGCGACATGCATTGTCCTGACTCTTGCAGAACCATTATTGGATAAAGGATACTGTATTATAACGGACAATTGCTACACATCACCCGAATTAGTCAGCATATTACTCACACGCAATACCGACATTTATGGGACCGTACGGCTAAATAGAAAACACATACCAGCAGCTACAAAACTAAAAAATTGAAAAGAGGGGACAAAATAGCATTCCCGAACGGAAAGATCTGCATTCTAAAGTGGAAAGATAAGAAGGATGTTGTAACATTATCAACAATTCACAACGCGAATATGACAACGGTACAGAAAACCAATAAAACCAAAATAGTTCCAAAGGTTGTATTCGATTACAATTTTACAATGGGAAGAGTAGACAAGGCCGACCAGGATCAAGATATTACTCCACAACAAAAAGAAGAGGCAAAAAATACTATTATAAAATTTGTATACACCTTCTTGACAAAGCCATATGGAATGCATATATACTGCATAAAAAGGAAGGCAAAACCCTGACCCATTTACAGTTTCAACTTGAACTGATAGATAAACTGATAGCAAAATACCATACGAAAGTACCAAGCCCGAGCAAAGGCGGTAGACCTTCCTCTACTCCCACACCCCTCCGATTGACAGAAAGACATTTTATTGATATTATTCCGCCCACTGCGAATAAGGTCAAACCGTATAGACTTTATGTAGTGTGCTGTTCGAAAGGAATAGGTGGAGGTGAGGAAAGAAACAAGATACTACGAAGAAGAGCAGAAGGTATTTTCTGCGGTACGGGTAAAGACATTGTATAAAAATTGCCCCACCTCAGTCCGCGTCTGGTTCGAAGTGCAATCTTCAAGAATAAATCATGCTGAATAATATAATAATCTTCCTCACAGTCAGAATTTAAATCCATTGTCAAGTCATTAATAAACAAACAAAAAAATAAGAGCGAAGCAAGGATAGATGTATTGCATGGATTCTTTTGCTTAACCTCTATTAGTGCGACATGTTCCTTTAAAACTACCTTTCGCAAATACAATATTTTTCGGCATAAACTCAACAAGTTTAGCTCTATGTATTTTTTCTTTATCCTTCCATTGAAATCTCGTCGCTTTGTACATAAATTTTAATTTCATATAAATTTCGTAAAAAGAGAGGGTTTATTATACTTATTTCTTAATAATGCAAATACACATATGTATACAGTTACTCAACTAATTGATCACATGGTAGTACTTTAGTGGTACTTTAGAATTTTGCAAGTTGTTCATTAACGGTAACAGATATCGTAAAACTGGTTGCGCAATATTGTAGAGGGCAAAATTGTCTATAGAAATGCTCTTATACATTTTGACATCCGATTGACCACTTTGGAGTTATTTATGAAATAAAACTGTCAAATTTCACTACTTTTATCCTCGCAAATAACTCAAAAAATATCGAAGTTACGGGAAAATGGTCTTAACCTATTTTGTGCAGGATTTAATTCTCTATAAGTTAGGCGAGGCCACTTGCCCATGTCAGAATAAAATTAGCGATTTTTTGCAAAAATAGAACATAATGTATTGGGCAAAAAATTTTGAAAAACAATTTAATCTCAAAAATTTATTACTCTACAAATTACCTGAAGACACCTGTTTTCATCTGATTTATACTTAGCAGAAATAGACTTATAATTTTCGATAATTCGATTAGATATTTCAATTCAAAAGTTACTTTTGTAAGCTCTCCGATTCGATTCGGACGGATTCGAGTAGAAGGCCCTTGGTCTTGGGTCAGTCGCAGAATTTAAGATGGTTTTAGAACAACGGGTTAGTCGAAGGACACATTTTAAAACAAGATCTATTTGATTCTTTAAAACTTAAATGGGAAAAGTGCAGTGGATACCATTAGAAATTTAAAGTTCATATTCTGCAGATTTAAGAAGCTGGTAAGAAACAAGGGTTGCTTGAGTATATACATCTAGACACACGGCAGTATGTCAGCCAAGTTCGCAAAACAAAAGGGCGACACACAAGCCGTGGGTAATATTACACGAACCATTTCGGGCCATTTTCGTCCTCCCCGTAACTTATAATCTAATTGACCTACGTACTTGCAATTAAGAGTGACTAGTTAGACTCTCCTTTGACCTTTAGTGACCAAATCTCAAATTTCAGTAAATAACCTCTTACCATTCACGAGATAATGACGTCCGAAAACGTCCGAAAATCACTATTTTGAAGACTGACTCACTCACTCACTCATAAAAAAGTTAGAGCACTTCCAGGTGACTTAGGAAGTTAAGGATGGTTATTGTACGTACATATGCGAAAAAATCAAAAATCATCAATTTAATGGTTGGTATAGAAGATAACTTTGTATGTTTTATACCCACAATAGTGGCTGTCGCGGGGACAAGGCTGAGGCTTGATTCGTCTGTGCCTGCCGCTGTGCGACGCATTTCTGGGATCGGGGCAATTCCTGGGATCGAGCCGGCGCGGGCGTCAAGGGCCGCGAACGAGTTCCGTAGTGAGGGTGAAGTTTGATTCGTGTGCGCCTTTCGCTGTGCAACGCATTTGTAGGATCGGGGCAATTCCTGGGATCGAACTGGCATCAAAGGCTTGGAATCAACCGACTAAATGCGGCCGGAGGCTGCCGAGTTCCCGGAAGTGCGTGCCGAAAAATTTTCGTTACATATATGTGTAACGGTTGTTGAAGTGAAGTTGTACACAAAAGCCCCAGTAGGAAAAATCAGGTCTTCAAAGCAATTCTATAACTACTTCTCAGAGAAGGAGCAGTGCTTCCCAACTGGATTCTTTTCCTTCTTCTTTTTTATATGCGATGAGACAAAAGGCAACTAGTGCATATTTTGCAGTTTTGGAAGTGATTATAGAAGTAGTCATGTATAAGTGATTGCAGAAGTACTTATATAGCATTTATACAATAATCACTTTCTGTGAATTGGTTTTAGAAATACTAATATAGCATTTCTACAATCATCACTTGCTGTGAGAAGGTTTTAGAATTACTTACATAGAATTTCTACAATAACCACTTGCTGTGATTGGGTTTTAGAATTACTTACATAGAATTTCTACAATAACCACTTGCTGTAAATGGATTTCAGAGGGAAATGATTTTTAAAAAAATATTTTTTTTTTCATTCTATAACAAGTTATTAATTCATTAAACAATAAATAACAATAATTCATCAAAAACAAAATAATTTCAGAAAAAAAAAATTGTCATGAAACTCATTAATTCATTAAAAAATATCACTTAATTAAAAAATAAATAACAATAATTCATTAAAAAAAATTACTTCGGGGAAAAAAAACTTGTCATTACATTCATTCATAAATTAAAAAATATCACTTCATAAAAATAAATAACATAAAATTACTTAAAAAAAAAAACTTTTCATTACATTCATTCATAAATTAAAAAATATCACTTCATAAAAAATAAATAACAGAAATTCATAAAAAAATTACTTCCAAAACAAAAAGTTGTTATTAAATTCATTAATTAAATTAATTAAAAAATAGCAATAAATTAAAAATTATTGTTTTTTTTTAATTTTCGACAAAAATTTTGCTTTGTGAAATTTGTTTTTTGCAGCCTTAAACCCTTTTTTTATTTCTGCAACGTAGTTATCCCTCGTTAAAGTGTCTTTAGCAGCAGCTTCTGTTACAAAAATAGAAAAATCAGTAAAATTATTATTTGAAATGGTAAAATACTTACTTTAAAAAATATCATCTAGGGCAGTGTGGCTCTTAAAGGATTTTTTATTATGGATGCCATCATAATTATAATTTTTAATTACATCTTCGCCCAAAAGATTTCGAATATTTTTCAATATGCCACCTCTTTCAATTATTTTTTGAAGTGCGGCAATCTAAAAACGTAAAACAACTTTTTTATTTAAAATTAAAAACTCGTATTTTTAGTTTTTATTTTCTCTTATTCTTAAATCATCTAACTGTAGGATAAGGAAAATAAAATTGGAAAATTAAATTTAACGAAAATAGAACTCACCAAATCATCTTCCTTTAAAAGAGGTATCTTTGCTTCAAATTCTAATATAGCCTCTGTGGATTTTAAAGGAAACATTTCCGATATTGTTTTGTTGGCGTTGTTACTTCTTAGGAGATGCCGAACACAAACTTTTATTTCTCCTAATTGCTCCATAATTGCTTCATTTTGTTTAATTATTAGTTGTTTTAAATTTTGAATATCTGTTAAGGGTTCTGTTTTAAAATGAAAAAAGCTTTGAAACTAACTAACTAGTGTACAAATACAAATTACACATACCTATGGGTTGAACATTTGACGAATGTCCTGTTAATAATGAGGTACCCATTTGAGCGTTCATTCTCCTCAAAGCTCCTGGTTCTGCTGCAACATATTCATTTTCTGACATCTTTCTGTTTCTATATAGAGTTTACTTTTTAATATTATCCATTTTCAAAACTCGGAACAGCTATGCAGAAGAGGGATCAGTACATATTTCTCTTCGTGTGGTAAGCACATCATTTTGTAAACTATATCATTGACACTAAAAATTTCTTCTTCGTCATTTTCAATACTTAATTCTGCTTTACACACTCCCAATGCAGGCATCGATTGCAGGGGTTCTTCAAAAAAATTTTGCAAATTTGTGAATCGTAACCCTTTGACGAAACCTCCATCTCCATTCATAAACCCAGTAATTTTAATTGGCGAAAATTGCTTTATGTAGCAGACATTATCAGGTGGATGAGAGCTTAAAAAATAATCATCTGTTTGAAAGCTAACAATTTTACCAGTGCGATTTTTTTTAAATCCTTTATTTTTTTCTTTTTTTACAATTCCTCTTTCGCAATAGTGATTGTTTATTTGTTCCAAAATTTTGGAAGGTTTTCGGATTTTTCTCTTTAAGTCTTGCATAAAGTTTTCAAAACTATATGCAGTAAAATTTGTTATAATTCCGAAATCCTCGACAGCATTAATTATATGGAGAATGCTGTGGACATTGAACGTAACGCTATTTTCTCCAAACACAAGTGGGAAGTTTTCTACAAATAATTTCACTAATTCGTTTGCCACAATTAGATTTGCTCTGAAATTAGCAGGCGTTGACAAAAGTCGGTATGCTGAATGCAATAATAAAAATTCGTAATAAAAATTGTCATCTACCATATTTTTCATAACAACTGGACCTGTATAAAGGACGAACTGACGGAATTCTGTTGCTTTCCATTTTAGAATGTCATCGAAAGATCTAGGTTTTCTTTGAAACTCTTTAGGTATGTGCAATGCAAGTGACACCAACTTATTTGATAATTCGTTTTTATTAGCTGGGCGTATTTGTTCAGTTGTTTTGCCATTTAAATATCTTAACAACATCTTTCGCATTATTCCCAGATCTATCAGATGCATCGCATCCAACGGAAATTGGCTGATCATTTTAAATTCTGCCGTTTCCAGTTCGCTCGGAACATTTCTGTGCAAATTTTTATGGAAATCAGGCTGTATTCTATCCAAGAAATCTTTATCCGTTCTTACATTCGATGATTTGGTGCTAAAAGTTGTGACATTTTCGATTCTTTTTCCTACTTGATAACATTTGCAACAACCGATTGATGAGTTATGGCCAACTATACTACACATAAATGATCGTGCTGGAGCATCACACACAAATGCTCTTATATCAAATTTTAATTGTCTGTTGTGAAGCACAATTCCATTTTCTCTAAGATATTTCACCTCTATTATGAAATCGTGCAGATATGAATCTACGTTTGAGGGTTTCTTCTTACCGAGATATATCCCAATCAAAAATACTTCTATTTCTTTGATATTCACAGCTCTCCCCATTATTGGCCATAAGGTTTCTGAACTACTTTTGTAAAGGGGCAAGCCATCTACTCCGATATCTAATAATATTTCGTTCTTTTCAACTATTGCTGTGCTCGGGATTTTCTTTAATTGGTTCTCTATTCCTAAATGCAAATATTTACCTGGTGCTACTGTTCTAGGTGTAATCTTGTTATTATACTTTTTTAAAAGTCCATTTAAACTAATTGGAACATTCAAACCCTCAGAATATAATATTTTTTAAAGCGAATCAACACTTGCTCTAGTGGGATTAAATTCTTGGTACCACTTTAATAATTTACACCTTAAATCGCTATATACGGTAACATTTTGAGTTTCTTCAATATTGAATCTTTGACAATAACATTGATGTCGAGCATCAACATTGTCATTTTCATCTTCAAAATTTAAATCAAGTTCATTGCAAAAATTGGTGGCTTCCACACTGCTAGTATCTGCAAAACTTCCTAAACTCCTTTTTAATTTATCTTTTTCCCTCGCAATACGTCTGTACAAAGTACTTCGACTACTTCCTGCTTGATCCATCTTGAAAAAATTATACACTATTTTTTTACTGATTCCTCTACAGTACACTGAGTAACAAGAATAATTTTTACATACCTTTATTACACTGGAAAAAATTAAAATTAAAATAAAATTGTTCACTTATGTTTTGAAACCAAACTGCAACGCACTACGCACTGTCGTCACTGACTCCCTGCACTGCAAACTGAACAAGAAAAAACAAGTCGCTCAGACCGGCGCCGCGACTTGTTTTTCTTCGCATCTTGTTTTTTTTTTTCGTCACAGACGCATTAGCACAGAAGGATCTCAAGTACTCCTTGCCTGCTCGATTCTCTAGAAGCAGAGTTAGAATAGGTTCCAGAGGAGTAATGCGGGTGTGAATATTTACACCACCAAGAAGTACTTATATCAGAACTTCTTATGGTAATGTTTGCAATATTTCCTACTGGGGCCCGTTGTACAGAAAATAACAAATACTGCCGGTCCTCTCCATATAGAGAAAGGATACGACAGCCCGCCATCGTGACTGAATGAGTCCACAGCTCGATCCCTATAGTTCGCAGTTCATTGAAAAGTAAAGTAAGAATAAATTGACGTGGGGTCGCTGATGCTGGCAATGCCTCAGTACGAGATTCAGTGTGTGTCAAAGGGGCGCGATGGCGGGTTGGTCGGCGCGGCCGTTGGGAATTGAGTTTTTCGAAAAAGTAGTTAGTGGCAGTTATATTAAGTCAGAAGTGGGATCTCCTAACCCCACAGTTTATAATTAGTTAGTTCGGTCAATTTAATCCATCGGCGATTTGTTTTTCCTGAAAGAATCGCAATCGGCTTTGAAGTGAGCGCCGAAATACATATGTATGTGTATCGAAGGGAAAAATGTCCGTTGCTTGGAGGGCCTGCACGTGTGCTTGGAACTGGAGAAGAGATCGTTTGTGTAGTGTGTGAGGTTGACACACGAGTCCCGAACAGGTTTGTCTGTGTATGCGGAAAAGGTCTGTGCAGCCTGTGCAGGTTACAACCGATGCCCTTATAAGGTAATTATGTATAATTTAAAAAAAAAAAGAAGAAGAAGAAGGATGATGTCATTTGTGCGTTCTGAAAAAAACAAGAAATGCGAAGAACCGCCTGAAGAAAGTGTTCATTCATTCATGGTCTAGATTTTGCAGTGGTTACAGGTGGTTGCAAGTGAGGTGCCGTGAGTTAAAAAAAAAATTAATATAAAATAATAATAGCAGAATAAAAGGACAAAGGACAAAGAACGTACACAATTTAAGTAAAAAAAAAAAGAATTAATATATATATCTTTTATAATTCATATTTTTGATAGTTTATTGCTTGTATAAATTGAATTTGTTAGTTTTTAAGAGTTTTGGATTTCTTTTGGCTTTTCTCGTTGTGTTTTTTTTTAGTTAGTTTATGAATCACTTAATTATTTGAGTTAATTAAAATACGGTATTATCAATAAAATGAGAAGGACGGCTAGGCGGAGGGTACCGGTCGGGTCGAAAGTCGGGCTATTTATAGCGGTGACAATGACGTAACTCCAATGCAAGGAGGGTTAATGGTGGTACAGGGCGAAAATGAATCGGGCGTGTTAGCGTCTCAGGGGGTGCGATTTGTGGTGCCCTGCCGTATGGGGGCAAACGAAATCGCCGGATTGATACCGGAATTCGCACCGGGAAATGTCCGAAGTTTGAGTGCCGAGGAATGGGTCGCAAAGATCGAGAGTTTACGTGCGATCTATGGTTGGGATGATCGTACCACGTTGTTGTATGCGTCACTGAGGCTAAAGGATGCAGCCCAGTACTGGCTGCAAGGCCGGCAAAAATCAGATGATACGTGGGCTCTGTTCAAAGCAGATTTAGTGGTAGGTTTCCCCAGTGGATTGGATACTTCATCCATCTACGCTAAGCTTATGGCCCGCAAACGTAAACGTGATGAGCCCGTGGAGGCGTATGTCTATGAAATTGTCGCGTGGGGAAAGCGGATCAAAGTGGATGAACAATGCGTCGCGAATTATATAATTTCAGGGCTTGTTGACCAAAAGCTAATAACTATTCTAACTGCCTCCGGAAGTGTTTCGCTGGTCGAATTGCTCGCGCATATAAAGGGATATGAAAATATCATAGAGCAGGAAAGGACTCGAAATTTGCTTGAGAATCCACCTGCGAGGGTGTCGGCGAGTTTCCCGCGACAGGGATGTAATCCCGACAAAGTAAATAAAAATAGGGACAATCGAGACGCGGCAACTCCTTATGGTCGCCGGAGCACCGATAGTTTCGCGGGAAAATGCTTTAGATGCGGAAAACCGGGGCACAGAGCTAATCGGTGTTTTCAGAAAAATGAAGACAAGATGAAACGAGTCCAAGTCATCGCAGAGGAAAATAAAGAACTATATCAGATAGTTCAGCTAGACGGGGTTCCCATAAATGCATTTATTGACCTCGGAAGTGAATGTACTACTTTGAGGTTGAGAGAGTGCCGTAAGGTAGGTTGGGCAATCTCTCCAGGGACCATCGTCCTTAAAGGTTTCGCTGGTGGGAAGTGTAGAACATTGGGCTCCCTCAGAAAATCTCTAAAATTAGGGGAAATTGAGGCAATAACCGACATTGCAGTCGTTGCTGACGACGTACAAGATACCCCAATGATTGTCGGGCAAAATTTTATTAACCAACCGGGCGTACGCGTTATTAAGAGTTGGTGAAAGCTAGAAATGGTAAATGACCTTAAGAAGTCCCTTGTAGTGTCTGTAGAACATGGTCCGCAGAACCGAACCGATCAAGTTAGAAATCCATTTTCTATAGCCGATTTAACTATTGGTGAGTTAGGGTCGCCAGAACTGAACGAAAGTTTGGTTACTCTTCTCAATGAATATATGGATTGTTTTTCCATTAACTCTTCTGAGTTAGGAAGAACAGATTGGGTCAAAATTAATTTAGAATTGACAAACAAGACCCCTATTCGGTATAAGCCCTACAGGGTTCCGTACCATCAGGAGTCTCTCTTGACAGATATCATTAAATCTTTAAAATGATATTATAGAGGTGTCCACGTCTGGATACGCCAGTCCGACTTTACTAGTTAAAAAAAAAGACAACTCTTATAGGATGTGCGTTGATTATCGGCGTTTGAACGCGGTTACTAAAAAAGAATACTTCCCCACTCCAAATATTGAAGAATTGACAGGTCTGCTTTCGGATGGTAAGATCTTTATGTCACTGGATCTGATGAGTGGATATCATCAGATTCCTGTTGATAAAAACTCAAGAGCATTCACAGCGTTTATAACTCCAAAGGGGCATTATCAATATAAACGTATGCCGTTTGGGCTGAGTAATACCCCAGCCGTATTTATGAGGCTAATGGAGACGGTGTGTAGAAAGGTAGATGATAAAAGGCTTTTAACATATATGGATGATATGCTGATTGCTGCTGCATCAGTGGAAGAAGGTCTGGAAGTCCTCGAAAAGTTGCTTAAAGTGCTCAGGCAGGCCAATCTCACACTCAACATAAAAAAATGTTTATTCTTCAGTAGATGTGTGAGTTTCTTGGGTCAAGAAGTAAGCAAAGAGGGCGTCAGACCTGGAGAGGAAAAAACTAAGGTTATTACAGAGTATCCACGCCCTACAAACGTCACTGAAGTTAGGCAGTTCTTGGGACTTAGTGGGTATTTCAGACGATTTATTTCCAATTATGCTCAAATTGCTGCGCCTCTAAATGAGCTGTTGCGCAAGGGTGTAGCCTTCGATTGGTCTGAAAAGCATCAGAAGATTTTTCAGGAACTCAAAGGAAAATTATCGGCTAAGCCATTGTTAACGGTATACAAACCTTACGCAGACCATGAACTTCATACCGATGCCTGCTCCCATGGATTGGCCGGTATTTTATTACAAAGTTCCGAAAATGGAACCAAACAACCTGTATCTTATTTTAGTCGAAGCACGACGGCTTCAGAGCAAAAGTATCATAGCTACGAACTGGAGGCTCTAGCGGTTGTTGAGAGTCTTGAGAGGTTTAAGTATTACCTTCTCGGAAAGAAATTCAAAGTTATAACTGATTGCGCGTCGCTTAGGGCGTCTCATGTTAAAAGAAACATAGTGCCCAGGATAGCGAGGTGGTGGCTCAAGATACAGCAATACGATTTCGAAATGGAATACAGAGCGGGCGCTAAAATGTTACACGTCGATGCCCTGAGTCGAACAACATGTTCACACGACATTGAATCTCAAGGGGTGGGCAATGAAGTTTTGGTGGTGACAGTTTTAGAGACCGATTGGGTTGTCACACTTCAACGAAAAGACAAAGATTTAGATGAGATCATAAATATCTTATCGAATCCAGGGGATAAGAGATTTAAGCATATAAGGCAAAGTTATGAAGTTAAAAGTGAAAAATTATTTTATAAAACTTCGAATGGAATGAGGTTTGTAGTTCCAAAGGGAATACGATGGCATATCGTGAGTACCTCTCATGACGGTTTGGGGCATCTAGGCTTGGAACGTACACTCCAACACATACAAAAAAATTATTGGTTCCCAAGAATGAGGGGTTTCGTCCGAAAGTATATTGACAATTGCCTGGCATGCGCCTACAATAAGAGGGGAAAAGATGAAACTCATTTCCAATTAAACACATTTCGTACAGAGCCCATACCTTTCAATACAATTCATGTAGACCATCTAGGGCCATATCCCCGAAGTAGTAAAGGTAATGTCCACTTGATCGGCATCATAGATTCTTTCACGAAATTTGTAATTTTGAAACCTGTAAAGAGTACTACGACCAGTCTTGTCATTAAAGTCTTAGAGGAGTTGTCCCAAATTTTTGGATCTCCCTCAAAAATTGTATCGGACCGGGGTACAGCGTTTACGTCGAAAGCATTTCAGCAATATTGTCTGGCCAATGACATAGTACACGCGAGGATAGCCGTTCAGACGCCGCGGGCGAACGGACAAGTTGAGCGCTACTTTCGTACTGTTTCGGCAGCTATAGCTGCTACTACGACAAGGTTAGACGGACGGGATTGGGATGCACATTTGGTGGATATACAGTGGGGACTAAATTGTTCACCTCACTGTGTAACCGGTTAAACTCCACAAAGCTACTGTTGGGATATGAACCAAAAAGAACCCTCCATAATGAATTAACAGCTGTCTTACATAACGAAATAAGCGATAAGGAGGAAGAATATATTCCTCTCGCGGAACTTCGACAAAGAGCCGCGGAAAAGATAGAGTCAAACAGAAACAAACAAGCACAAAGGGAAAATTCTAAAAGAAGCGCTCCACGTATATATACCGAAGGCGATCTAGTTTTGCTGAAGAGTGAGCCTGTAGCCACCGGGCTAGTACTTGGAAAAGATAGGTACATTGTAAGGGATCTCCCTGGGATGCAAGTTACAAGTCGTCCTTTCAAATCCACGTATACCGCGGAACGGATGAAGCCATGGTGTAACCTTGAAGAGTTGAAGTTGAGTGAGGAAGGTTTAGATGACGTGGAGGAATGTAACGATGATGATATTGACGAGTGAGGAGTGTCAAGAATTTCTGTTTTTTTTTAAAGTTTAAAAAAAAAAAACCAATGCGAGGAATGCACTTATTTTATTTATCACAAGAAATCCCAACGTTAAGTTTTTCTGTTTTCTTTTTATGAATTGTTGTTTACGTGCATATATGTCGGTAAATGGAAAGTAGGGGATATATGACTGTGACCTGACTTACATACCTACGTTTCAAACTGTGAGAACGGTAATCTTCGTATTGGCACCTCATTATTGTGAAGTACTGCCTGAGGGTGGATCATCTAGAATATACGGTAAGGACAAACAGAATTTTCTATTCTTGTTTAGAATTGGATAACTCGCCAATTTGGTAAGCGAAATTGTGACCTGAGCGATGGGTGATGCTTGGTTGCTGGACCATACTACGCTCATTTGTTTGGTTACTGCTGGTTTGGTGGCAAGGAAAATGCCGATGCAGACAGCGAGCCTTACTGGTATATAATGTGTTAGGTTGTTAGACCTCTCTACAGCTACCAGTTTGATACTCATCTGTGATGGTGACGCTGATGATCACCGGGACGGTGATTGCGTCGAATGGCCGAATGTAACGGTTGTTGAAGTGAAGTTGTACACAAAAGCCCGTTGTACAGAAAATAACAAATACTGCCGGTCCTCTCCATATAGGGAAAGGATACGACAGCCCGCCATCGTGACTGAATGCGGATTGAGTCCACAGCTCGATCCCTATAGTTAGCAGTTCATTGAAAAGTATATACTTGACAAAAAATAATGATATCTCAACAAAACATAAATGTTAAAGAAAGCCAAGTTCGTAACAAAAACACTTGCAAGATCAGTACTCTGATAAAGGCTTCGCTAATAAAAGAAGTGAGATCTAACTGGGTACCAAGTTCTTTCGAAGTTCCTTAAATCATAGCTCCTATCATGCATAACGGTCTTCAGTTGCTTTAAAAGAAAATTTGTTATGTTCTTTGCTACTTAATAGTGCGACTTGGCAAGTTCTTACCCAAATACTTGATTGACTAGATCGATGAAATACTTGACTAAATTGTTCTCAAACGCAAGGATTAAAGTTTGTGGGTCTGAACTTCCCAAGCCGCACTATTGAGTAGCAAAGAACATAACAAATTTTCTTTTAAAGCAACTGAAGAACGTTATGCATGACAGGACAGGAGCTATGATTTAAGGAACTTCGAAAGAACTTGGTACATAGTTAGATCTCACTTTTTTTATTAGCGAAGCCGTTATCAGAATACTTATCTTGCAATTGTTTTTGTTACGAACTTGGCTTTCTTTCACATTTATGTTTTGTTGAGATATGTAATTAAACGATTATTAACCAGAAATACTGTAGACCTAACCGCAGATGAAATAATATTAAATATATGAAAATGAGTTTGACATTTTCAGATAAGGAAAAATCTTAAATACAATATAAATCTATGATAAAAACGTTGCCAAAATCCGTATGAATAAGCTTTACAAAAATTGACAAGAACTTTATTTTTCGGAAAATAGACTCAGAAGTATAATTTCCTCTTTGACAATGAACAAGTGATTTTGGAGTTACGAAGGCTTCAAAGGTTCAAGCAAAAGTGCTCTTCATGTGGATTTGAAAAGCAAATGGCAATTTTTATTTCATTACCTTCATGATTCACCCCACCCGAGGAAATCTCTGCGCTTCATTCGAATTTCCCGAATAGATTGAAATGCTGATATGACTGCTAGATGCAGAGGAATAAAAGGTTACTCCTCTCCGCTAGCGCCTTTTAAAAGACGAAAAATGTGCGACATGTCAGCCAGACCTTCTTTCCTTTCAGCGGATGAATATGAATGGGAGTGAATTTTTACTAATGCCGGGGTTTCACTTATGTGACTCTGTCAGCGCTTATAGAACACTTTCGTCTGGTCTATTGAAAATTATTACGTTACAGGGTACATCCGCACCGGAAGATTTATCCCCTTTCAACAAATGTCATATGAGTGCACATGTTGTCGGAACGGGCGCCGAAGTCTTAGAAGCGGAGAAAAACGCCCAATGATGCTCAAATATTCGCGGGAAACCCTATAAACACGGGTGGCGCAAGCAATATTTGATATAAATAAATTAGCGTAAAGGTGAAGAGAAAAATATTGATTGTGCTTTGAAGGTTAAAAAGGCTTTTGTCTTGGCGACTTTATTTCGTTTTATAACACTGTTTCTACTTTCAAATTTTTTCCATTATCATATGACTCGTTCGCTATCCATGTTTTTTTTGTATGTGAACTAGGGTTTGTGTCCCGGGACGTCTCGTGCCTCGAAGTCCCGAGACTTTTTCTAAATTTAATTGTCTCGGGTCCCGGGGATTTCCGGTTAAGACTCGAGATACGCTTGGCGAAATGGTATTGTAATAATTTTATTTTCAAAAGGTCATAATAAGGCCCTAAGGAGTAAACAATAAATGCGTTATATTGTTATTTCATGACGTTTATTTATGAGATAGTGATATTTGTGACTGTTTCTGTGTCAGCTCAGTCGGTCATTCGTCGATTCCTCTTTACAATGTAAGTTAAAAAACCCTAGATTTTGTTACCTTTAGTTACAGTCAATTTTGGATCATTGTTATAGATTACCAAGAAATTTAAATATATTACCAACCAATTCATTATGGAACGTACAGCAAAAGTGTGGAAATATTATAAAAAACGAAAGAGACACAAACGAACGCGCAGTGCTCATTGTGTCCGAAACAAATTTCATGTAAAGGGTCGAATACTACAGGCCTTGACAGGCACCTGTAAAGAGTCCACAATATTTTTGTAAATCAGCCGGAAAAATCAAAATCAGTTATACAGCCTGGGTCATCTTGCGAACCGGAATCGAAAAAAATTAAAACTGAAAAGCAGTCTACAATAACAGGATATGTTGTAAAAAAGTCTTTATCTGGAATAATTTCTCGCTTGGCGGCAGAGGATGGACTTAGGATAAGGGCCATTACGAGTATTACGACCAATTGATAGAATTAAAAGAGTGCTTGATGAAATTAATTCCTAGTGAAATTGTTTAGGAAAAGTCCACTGAAAAACAGCCAATTACAAAAATATGTAAAATCAGAATTTGGGAAAGAGCTCAGTTTATTACTGGATGTTAAAACAAGGTGGAATTCGATCATTGTAATGGCAGAAAGGTTTTTGAAGCTAAAAAATTGCGTAAAGAAAGCGTTGATTGATTTAAACATGTCAGAAAAATGGAATGAAGACAATCTTCTTCTTTTGCAGTCAATCGTTACTTTATTGCAGCCAGTCAAGATAGCTGTAGAAGCCTTAGGTAGACAAAACTCTTCGTTACTCACAAGCGAAGCAATAATTGACGTTTTACTGAAAAAAATTCGATCGACAACGACAAATGATCATCTGGCGGCACAGTTCTTTGAAACATTGAAAGTCCGTCTAGAAGAAAGAAGATCACAACGGGTTATATGTTTGTTAAAATATTTGCACACTAGTCACCACAGCTTACAGTTCCAAAATACGGATTTTTTTACTTCGAATTTGAATAAAACTGCACTTATTGCTTTTGCGGAAGATCTGTATTGCAGACTTTTTGCAAATATCCCTCGTACTCCAACGCCATATTTGGAAATAATGGAACCCGAACCAAGTACCAGTGGCAGTAGCTCTACAGTACACAACGAACCCGATGAGTCATTTCAAAATCAAATGGAACAGGCAATCAAAGAAATCGAAGAAAATGTACCCGAAGTTCCTGCAAAACGATCAAGAGCAACATTAAGAAAGGAGTTTCAGTTATTTGAAGCAACCGGAAAACGTACTGAAAGTCTGGAACTACTTTATAAAGCTTTAAGCACAATAAAACCAACATCTGTTGAAAACGAGAGAGTGTTCTCCTTGTCTGGAGGCATTATTACAAAAATCAGAAACAGATTGTCGGACAAAGCTGTTAATGGGTCAAACGCAAAACAGTCGATGTAAATATAATAAGTTAAAATCAGCACCGATTTTTTTTATGTTTCTTATTAATTTGTAAATGGACATGTTGGTTACTAGAAAAAAAGAAATAGAAATAGTTCAACCAAATTGACTGAAAAAACAGAGATTTTCAATTTTTTCTGTTTCTTCTGTGGACCAAATAGTCCACAGAAGAGACGAAAAATGGTGTTTTATACAAGATTACCTTAATTAATTCAATTAAAGCAATATAACTTAAGTACTACCTATTTTTAATTACAATAATGAATTCATTTTTGCTCCAATCATTCAAAAATAACGTCTAAATTTCCGTGGAAAATTCTTTTTTCCCAAATTATTTGTGCTTCAATCATCAGTTTAAAATAAATTTTAGAATAAAACAAAGTTATGGATAGGGTTACTCTTGATAGGTGCTTTATTTGTAATTCATCAAAAAATAAAAAATAAAACAAAAAATAACCAAAAACATTGTTTTTTCTCTTACACTCCCCCAACATTATTTTTGCGTTTGACCCTAATGCCCTAATTTTTTTAAAAGCTTATTTTGTTAAATCTAATACAAAGTGTAATAGCTAGTTCATTAATAATTGAGCCTTATTCTCGTTGTGACTCTAATCGGATCGAAAAGAGCTTAAAAAACGGCTTTTGAATTGGAATTCCTTAATAAAAATTCTAAACTTTTGATAAATTCATTGCAGTCACCTTTGAATTCTATTAATTTTTCCGTTCAAGGTGACTAAAATAGTCAGATAAAAAACTTCTATCGACTATTTTAGCCACTTTGAACGGCAAAACTAATTGAAGTTAAAGGTGACTGCACTGCAAAGAATATACTAAAAGTTTAGGAATTATATTAAGGAATTTCAATTCAAAAGACGCTTATTTCGATCCGATTCGAGTGACAACGAGAAAAGTCCCATTGTTACGTTATAAATGTTAGGATTTGTCTTTTTGTTCAATGAATGTTGATTTTTTCTGAAATTGCTATTTTATTGATACATCTCGCCGAAAATAAACTCGATTCTAATTTCATTCTGAGTAGTCTCGGGATATCCCGGGACTTTGATCGTCGGTTGTCTCGAGTCCTAGGACTTTGAGAATGTCGAGACTTCCCAAACCCTAATGTGAACATACGTAGGTACTTACAAAATTTTTATGATTATTTAGAAACGAAATGGCTGCACAGCAGCCTACGCAAGAAGATTCATTTGTTTTATAAGACCTTCTTGACCGCCCCTACAAAATATTGTTGAATAATTAGTGAAGGATATATTTTCTAAAAATATTGATTATAAATAAAAATGTCATCGATTTTAGTTATAACTTTTTATTCTTCAATAAAATTTGTCAAAAATCTGTTAAAGCGAACCAATCGAAAAAGTCCTACTCCTTCACTAGAGAAAACTATTATGAAACTACAGTTGAAATTTGAAGTTCAACGATTGAGAATTGAAAGCGCTCTCAGTACGGCCAAATTGCGAAACATAGATAAAAAAAAAAAAACTCGTTTTAACCCATTCGCTGCCAAGGAGCAGTTTACTCGTATGTATACTCGTCGTTAGCAATAGTTGAATATTTGACCGAATATGTTCTCGGCAGCGAACGGGTTAAGCAGTGAACTCGGGCGCGCTTGAATTACCCCTAAAACGGCGAAGAAGTTCACTTGAAAAATTAACTTTTTGAGCTACATACATACTCAGCTCAGACGGTTGAATTGGGCCGGTAATTTATGTAAAAACTCAAACAAGATTGCCTTTTAGATAACAGATCACTTTAACATGCAAATCTATACTTGTGTACTAATACTAATATAAAAAATATATAAAAATTAAATATATTTTAAAAATTTGCCTATTGAAGAAATCTGAACAGTTCTTTCATTTGCATTTATATTTATACTAGCTGAGTAATCTGGTTTTACAGAGTGTATCATAAATACTACTTAGTTTAATACTCCAAAAATTATCAATATTTGGCCAGTTTGTTGTTTGTACGGGCAGTAGTATCTTGTTTCTTTCCTCATTTTTCCACTTATTCGTTTCGAACAGCACACTACATAAAGTCTATACGGTTTGACCAAAGACTATGTATATGATTTTGTCGTCCACTTTTCTGAGTCAAAAGCTCCGTCCGCTGAAAGCGCATCTCTCTTGCGCGTAGATGTATTCGCAGGGCGCGGACTCTACGGGGTGAAAAGGCAAATTGTTTGGGTGCGTTTTACATGTTCTCCATATATCCCTAAATTTTATTTCTACACAATTGGGGTCGGCTTGTGTATCTGGCAGACTCAAACTATAATTTTTGGTCTTTGGTTCTAGGAAATTTTTGTAGGTCAGATCTCAGAGCAATAGTTAGAGTTATTTTAGAGATTTAGCAGAAGACCTGGAAATTCTAAGCAAATGAAAAGGAGATGAATTTTTGGTGGGAATCGTAAATATTTTATTTATATATTATTTCTCATAAATTGTAGAATCATTGCTTATGATTTGAAAAACCGAAAAATAAACTTCCCTGATAATCGGGCTCGAATGATCGGAAAGTTAAAACTACTTAATAATCGTTATCACAAACTTAATTTATAATCGGCATCAAACAATTGAAAAGTAAAAATTGCCAAATCTTTATTTTTCTATTCGAATTATTTCGTCATAATTTTTACGATCCCCGTAAACAATTCACCTCCTTTTCATTTGCTTAGTATATCCAGCTCTCCTGCTTAATCAGAAAAAACAGAAATTAGTTGAGTCTGTCAAATACCCAAGCCGACCATAATTGTGTAGAAATAAAATTTAGGGATATATCGTGAACATGTAAAACGAACCCAAACGACCTGCCTTTTCACCCCGTAGAGTCCGCGCCCTGCGAATACATCTACGCGCAAGAGAGATGAGCTTTCAGCGGACGGAGCTTTTGACTCAGAAAAGTGGACGACAAAATCCAGAGTCCTCGGAAAGCTCTGTCTGCTGATGTAGCATGCCTGTCGTTGCTTCAGGAAAATATGATTTGCACCACTTGGGACGTCTTAATATATACATAGTCTTTGGTTTGACCTTATTCGCAGTTGGCGGAATAATATCAACTAGTGGTCGCCCTGTGGTCGAAATTCGACCTACTGTGGTTACTACGAAAAATACGAATGTACACAGCCAACTATATGTGTTTGAAATTGGCACTGTCAATAATAAAATTACGACAGTTTGACCACAGACTACTATGCTTTTGACCACTAAGCATATAACATATAGAGGACTCAGTGTGAACAAAAATTTGTCGACGAAATTGTTCTTCTTCTTCTCGTAATCGTGGATCCCACAAAGTTCATTCTCTCAGAAGAGCGCAGAGTGAACGATGAAAGTTCATTTCCATGGAATCTCCGGGAGCTAGCTGCTGGGCTGAGCCTTGAGTTGGAGGGTGAGGCAAGACGAAGAGTCCTCGCATCTCCCTCAATGAAATATGCGTGCGCGGGTTTGCTTTATGTGCAAAGAATTTGTTGTTTTCTTATTATCAATTTTCTTCGGTAATTCGGAAATTTATCATTATAGAAAAACCTTCTTAACACACTTTCCAAGATATATGCATATACATTACATAATTAATGATAACGATATTGAAATTATTTTTTAAATTTACTTTTGAACAATTAATGAATGTGATTTCCTAAGGTCATTTAAATTACGATTTTAGGAATATTTTTACTTTTTAGAGAAACACGTACAATAGGATGTTTTTTGGTCCCATAGGTCAATGTTTTAGTTCTAGATTTTATACTCATTCTTCCGAAATTTCAGACTCTTGGGTCAAACCTGTGAATGAGGATAACAGAGTATTGTTTTCCATACAATTTACATGGGAATAATTACTCTTTTTCCAAAAACTTGAATTATTCGTTTAAAAATTTTTTTAGTTTTTGGTTGAACATTTTTTTTTCTCAAAAAAATGCTGTTATGACCATATTTGTTTTAAAAGAGTTATTTGTGTTTATATGTAGTAATTTTCTCCATGTAACTAAATTACATATACAGTACAGTGCCAAAAAATTATAACCACCAACATTTATACTTCCATACTTTATTTTGAAAAAAAAACTTTATTATATTCGTACGCGTTTAAGATAAAAATGAAATTAAGGGAAAATTCACATATTTTACAAATTAATATTTTTAGTATTTAGTATACTCGCCATTATTTTTAACAACACTTGCTAATCTCCGCGACTTTCTTCGATGCAACTACATATTTATGCTTTCGGCGTTAAGTGAAGTGGTATACCATGTAGTATAACACTTCTTGGAAACATGAAAATTTGTTTATTGATATTTATATTTGATAGAACTGGATTAAATTAATGGGGGCATACTTTTGCATATTGCATATTGGTTCGTAACGTAACGATTATTTTTTCTTCAAACAATGATAACAAAGGAGAAAAGATTGCAACTCTGCAAGGAAATGTTAATCTGCTTGATTGTTTGCGAGAAAAATGTAATCAGAATTCAAATTTTGGAATTTGTTAGAGTAGTTATAATTTTCTGGCACTATACTGTACATATACTCTACTCTGTTTGCACAGGTTTGATCTAGGAACCTGAAATTTCGCGACAATTATTTTTAGATCCAGAGTTAAAACATTGGCCTATGGGATCGTAAAAACGTCATTCTTATATACATACATATGTATGTTACTTGAAGCAATGAAATAATAAAAAGAAATTATCGCCTTGCGCAAAGGAAGTAAAAAGAACTGTATAAATTGTACACAGAAAAACGTTTGTCGCGAATATCGCGTAATTTCTGGCAATATCCCATATATATGTAAATACGTTTTAGGGATGGCGTGAAATGGATCAGAATTGATGAATACGGTTCATATTTATACAAAGAGTCATACGACGAAAAGACACCATTCAAGAAGTCTACATTTTAAAAAATCGGGGTGCCACGTGTGGATGGAAAATATAGTACTGTATCCTTTGAAAAAAAAGGCTAATATCAAGAAGCAATTAAAATTTGTTAAACAGGAATATCGTTTATATTATGAGTCCATTCTTAAGAGAAAAATAATTGTACTTCATTTGTTATTTTTCGAATTTCTTAAGGAATTTGTCTCTTTCAGACTTAAATTTCAAAAATTGTTTAACATTTTCTTTAGCGGTTTAGTTCGGTTTTTCTTCAAATAAAGTAGGGGTAAGTCGGGTATTGTTGGAAGTTCGGGTAATGTTGGAAATCACTATATAAAGAGTTTACAATAATTTAAGGTTGGTACTATGTCGGTTTTCATGTGTGTGATGACCAAAAACCATACTCTATGGCAGTTCAACTTTAGTTTGAGCATTATTCACCTCGTGAGGAATGTTTATAAAAATCGCTGCTCCACAAAATTTTATTTTCTCGGGATTCAAAGACTTAAAACTAAATGGTTTTTAGAACAAAATAAAAGGTAAGTTGATGAAAAGTCTTCGTTAGGATGTCCTCTGTTAGGGTGAAAAAGGATTTTATGATTTTCCAAAAATTGTGGTTAAACCACGTGTTTGTTTCAAAAAAAGTGGTATGTCGGGTAATGTTGGAAACTTTCTCCGAATCAACCGAAACATACAATGGAGTTATTTTTAGCCTTTTTATTTACTAAAATGCATTATTTATTAATGAATTTCATTAAGAATTTTTATTATAATTATTTAAACTATTATTTTGTAGTTTCCAATCAATATGCCGCAGTATTATAAAAAAAAAGAGCAATGATGATGATAATCATTTTATTTCTGTAAATATTGTTTATAACAATCTCCTGAATGATTGTTTATGTAAATAAACGAATAATGCTTTTGTATTATTGTTCTCTGTAAAGTTAAACCTACTGTGTAAGCAGTTTCCAATATTACCCGACACGTTTTGAAATGGCAGATTTTACACTTTTTTTTAAAACGGCTGTTATTGTTTAAAAAAATAATTTTTACTGATTTGACCTTACATAATGAAAGTTAATATACCAAACTAGAGGATAAAACGTTAATAGAGGGAAAAAAAATATTTATTTAGGATTTAAGAGGCTTTAAAAAAGTTATTCCAACAATACCCGACTTACCCCTACTAAAAATACATTTTATTTTTAATTTCTCTCTTATTATAAAAATATTAAATGGTTTACGTCGCTTGACACCTTTTTTGGATAAATATACTTAATTCATTTTGAAATCTCTTAAAATGTTTATGCTAAACTTTGAACTCAATTTTCTTGAAATTAGAATTTTCCGACTTATCACCTTCATCCATTCATGCCTTAAATTTTTTTCTTATCAGGAAAAAAAGGACATTTAACATACATATCCAAAGTGAAATTAAAATTCACGATGATTTCGACGATTTCGACTTCGGTGCCAAAACCAACGGCTTGGCACTGAAGTCGGAATTCTCATTAGCAGAGCGCGCATATTTATTTGATGGGCAGACGCGGAGGCGCAGGGTAGGAGTAATAGCAGCGACCTGCTGCCGTACCGCGTCTTGCCTCACCACCCAAAGCACAGCCCAGAAGCTAGGGCTAGCCTCCCATAGATCCCATCTTAAATTGAAATGAACTTTCATCGTTCATTCTGCACTCTTTTGAGAGAATGAACCTTTGTGGGATCCACGATAAGGCAAGGAAGAATAGAAATTTCATCGACAAATTTTTGTTCACACTGAGTCCTCTATATGTTATATGCTTAGTGGTTTGACATAGACAGTATGAATGTAAATAATGAATTTATTTTATTGAATTTAATGTATTTGTAATACATATTATATATAAATTTTAGCTTTCTGCACTCTTTCTCTATACAGGGTGTGGCGAGGTGGGAAGTCAATACTGCAGGGGGTGAAAGGTCAGACCTAGACAAGCAAAAAATCGTATGGGTGGGGAGGGGGCATCTCGCACCGTTTGGCAGTTACAGGGTGATTCGTAAATCACGATGTCGCCTCATATTGGAACCGCTCTTGCATTTTTATTTTTTTTTTTCTACGCATCGCAGCGACCCCAAACCGATCTCCAAAAATCACTACTTTGAAGCCCTTTCTAAAACATGCTGTTCCGTTTCGACCAGTACCATTCTACTATGGGCTTTTGTACTAAAGATTACAAGATATGCAGTGCAAGAAATATACGTAAACTTCATTTACGGTGTTTTGCCATTTGTTGTGCCGCGAGTGAGGTGGTGGTGGAGAACGCATATTATTTTCGTCAATTCTTGTAAAATTATGTTCGAAATTATTGTTAGTTGTGTTGTGCTGTCTTGCATTCTCTGATGAAGTTGAACTGTCATCGGTTGAGACCGCATTATCAATATCACTGGCATTTATGATTGACGAGTCACTACTATTACTACTATCCATGTTGGATAGCAAAAATAAAATTGTATACAGGGTTTCCCACGCAACCTGTACCACCGAAGGTCTGTGGTTTGGGGACACCAATACTTATCGATTGGACCCCATTTATGTTCAGCGATTTTTTGTATTTTTCGAGTTATGATTTTTTTTGTTTTATTTTCATTTTTTTTTATTTTGGATGATTTTAGCTATAACTTTTTTGTGAAGTGATTCTTTCAGATTATCTTTGTTAGTATTATGGCTAGCATGTGAGTTCGTCTGTAAAAACACTAAACACCAAAATTCTAACTACTAGTAGCTCAGATTTCGATCACAAAGTTGAAATTTCGGTTTGAGAGAAATTTTTACTTGATTTCAACTTGAAAAAAAAAAAATACTTAACCCTGACTGAACTGACGTGAACCTTCCCGTTATTATATTTATTTTATTTATTTTATTTGTTTAATTTATCTAATTTATCAACAACCTATCCCGATTTCCCACTACTTAAATTATATCAATAAGTGCATTGCAATTCTCCAAATTGTAATCAGTTCCAACAAGCGTGGAAAGGCACTGAAATGCAAATTGCAGAAATCTCCAATTCACTGCTCTCTTCTAAATTCTCACAAACAACAATTAAAATTATAAGCGTACAGCGGTAAGCATGGAAAAAACAACACCCTCGATAAGCTCTGTGCAAATTGGTAATATACGCTTCCAAAAAGATGGGAAAAGCACAATGGGCCGAGACACTCTCATTTCATGTGGGCCCATCGTTGGCGGTGGCGTAAAGTGCCTCTTAATCTTGTTCCGCAACTTTAATCTGAACAAATAGTTGAGGCGACAATTTATCGAACACACGCCTTCCAATCTGGCGTCCTATGTGGACTGCACACGTAAACAAGAACAACACGTAACAATCGTTGCACACGAAAATAGCGAGCAGGCTTGCACTGTTCTCCGCAAGAAAATATGTTAGTGTTGATGTTATCCCGGCGATAGTCTTGCTCACGGATAGAGCAAAAAGCTTCAAATGCAAAGCCCCTGCCGGCCGAATCGTTAATGAAGGTGTGCATGGGGCGCGAAAACTGTTTTGGGTGCAAAATATAAGTTGTTCTAAACGCAACCTCCGCCGCCTCCACCTGTCGGGGAGCAAAGAAGCCTCATCTGTCCAGATTGAAGCCTACACACACTTTGCGCGGCCGTGTTCGTGCCAGGATTACGTTAGTGAGAAATCTTGGTATACCTGAATATACATATTAACTGTTTGTGATACGGCCAGTTCTCCAAAGACAAGCCGCAACGGCGTGCGGTGCTGCGAAAGTTGAGTGTCTTTAATTAAATAACCGCCATCCCTTAATCCAGCAACGTTTATGTATGTACATAAAGCACTTTAAAATGGATACTTTCTAATGTGCATCAGATCTGCGGGGAATATCTGCCGACGTCGATGTCTCTGATGTCAAACAAATGTAAAAATCGGTTAATTTCCAGAAATACAGCCGGACTTTTCGTTTAATTAAAGTCGTTTCAAATAATGATAATAATAAGACCAAGAATTTCATTTTGCTAGAAGTCACCCTCTTCGGTTTATTTGAAAACGAACAAAGGATAGGTGGGAAAGCATCCAGAAGCACCAAGCTTCTCCGGGGCCTCTTATTAGAGCAAAATCGGGATAATGTGAAACGACGAAGGCTCACACTGGTTCACCACCGCTTGAAAAAAGAGACATCTGAGCTCAATAAAACCACCAGATGTATTCAGTTTGGCGCCAATGCCGCTGGCAGAGCGCCCAATGCGGCGCGGTAAAGCAATTGTGGGCACGGAGAGAGGAAGCCTTATAAAAGTTTCTTTTTATTAAATCTAGAATAGTATTCTTCGGGTAATCGCATCATCATATAAGAACGGGGAGATTATTGAGATCCCGATATCTCTGCCTTTTAATATGCGATGAAAGAAAATTGCGGAATTAACTTTGAGGATTTTACCTCCTTGAAGTGGTGCTCGTATTAAAGTTGACTTTATCTCTTGTCCATTTTGAATTGTATCTATCACCATAGCTTGAGCACCTTCAGGAAATAATTTGATTTTCTTCAATTTTTGCAACAGCACGTGGGTGTTCTTTTATGACTGAAAATCGAAAGCTAAGTGTTTCTGAAGCAAGAAGAAGAGCACAGAATTTCCACTTTTTCAGTTACTGCTGTCATCCCAAATAAAAATTTAAACTTTGCGGGAACAGAAAACTCAATATAAGATATGCGAAGGCTTCACACTGACAAGTCGAATACACAAACAAGTACATCCCTCCCCCTTGACCACAATGAAAGCACACGTAAAGTTTGATTAAAATCACTTCAGACATACATATGTAGAGAAATTATTCTGTTCCAAAAAAAAAAAAAAAAGATTATCCCTTAATTGTATTACGAACTTTGCGATTTTTTCTAATTAAAAGTTGATAAATCCCTTAAAAACAAATCGCACGGAAATGGAAAAAAAAAATAAACAACAACTAGCAAGCTTCCAAATGCTTCCATTCATTTCTGGTAAAAAAATTTTCGGACCGTATAAACTGTTTCAAAGTAAATAAAAAATTAAGAGATTAAGAGAGAGAGAAGAGAAGTCTCTCGAGTCTTCAACCTCGCATCGGGAAAACGTGAGGCTGCAAGACTCTACAAAGGTATTTTTAAACTCTTTTCGATTCAATTCGAACGGATTCAACAATCGGGCCCTATATGTACATATAGAGAAATAATAAGCCATTTAATGCAGATCTCCTTTGTCGAAGGTGGACAATACATACATACTAAGAACCATTGGCGAAATCAATTTTTTTAGCGTCTGATTTGGCCATGAGAATCTGAGCCGATTGGAAGCTGACGGGAAAGCTGTTGGAAAAAATTAATTTTGACGGAATTTCCCTATTTCTAAAGGTCTAATTGGAGGTGTCCAATTAGAATTGGTATCCGAAGCGGAGTAGCAGTTAAGAAGCAAGAAGATTTTATGAAATTTGGCTGAAAAACCCGATAAGAAAAATTCCAGTTAGAAGAGGCAAAAACAAGAGAAGGGAGCTATCATCGGCCTAGCTAAAGCGACGCTTTTGTTAAAGCGAAGCACCTGTGGGACCAAATCCGGGCGGTGAGGGTCTTACAGGAAAACGAATGGGAAAATATTTAAGGAGACAGCTTTCGGTCAATTGAAGAAGAAATTTAAGGTACTAACTAAGCGACTTTACTGGACGAAACTACTGGACCAGACAGAATTTTAGTGGTTTTTAGTTTCAATTTTTGATTACATTTTATTCTATTTGCGTTGCTTCTTTTTAATTAATTTTTATTTTGTTTTCTTCTTCCTATTTTTTATTGGGTTAAAAAAAAATAGTGCGTGGAGTCTCTCCGCGCGGAAGAAGTGAAACTCGCTCTATCTCTTTTTATTCCGCCTCCCCAGGAGCGTTGAACGTTTAACGCAACAGTGCTTTCGTCCCCCCCCCCCATGGTAGCGTTAAACGTTTAACGCAACCTTGTTGGAAGTCGCATTAGAAGTTTCAATTCAAAAAGTAAATCCTTTTCGGGAGGCAAAAACACCCACCCACCAAAATGGCGTCTGGCTTGGCCAGCGTCAACTCCTTCGCCCTATTAGAGAATAATTCGCCCCCTGCTAAAAAACCTAATAAGAGGGCTGCGGAAAGTGTGTCTCTGTTGTATGAATGCTTCCCTGCCCTGCCTAAAATAGCAGAAAAACAAATAAATTTAAATCTGCAACCCACACCCAGAGAAAAAAGCACGTAGATTTGTCAATTTCACTGTCAATTCAACCGATTTTCGTAGTGAAAATCGACCCTACAGCCACCAACGTCAATTTGACAGTTTGGTCGCTGTCAAATTTACAGCAAGGATATTTTTACATTTTCAGTTGTAAACTTTACGTATTATGCTGTGAAATGTATAACTTCGAATTAATTACTTCTGTCGTCAATTTTACAGGTTATCGTTGTAATATTTACAACCAAATTCTTTCAATTTAACAGTTTTCGTCGTCATCCTAACAACATACGAACTGTAATTTCCACAACGTAGTGCTCAGTTTCACATTCGGTCTACATCAAATTGAAAGCTTTTAAATGTACTTTTGAACGACAAAATTGTCAATTTCACAATTTAACGTTGTGATTTTTATAACCAAATTCTTTCAATTTAATAGTTTTTGTCTTCATCCTAACAACATATAAACTGTAATTTCCACAACGTAGCACTCACTTTTACAAATAATTTGAACATTTTTAAATGTACTATTAATCACAGAAATTATTAACTTTACACTTAATTATGAGAAAAGTACAACGGTAACTTGCATGTAATTTATCATTAAGTGGAAAATTAATAATAAGATTGATTAAAATTACAAATAAAAACTTTCAAATTTACGTAGATCGTTCATTCTGGGAGAAGTTGAAGAAGAGAAGAGAAGGGAAATGTATTTTAAATTTATTAAAAGTGTTGATACTGTTTGTTATTTATTTAAGTTTTTATTCGTAGGAGAAGCATTCACATAATATAATATATAATAATAATATCACATAACTTTGTACAAATATGTACATACATTCATACATAGTTCTTTACATAAATTTTATACATTCATACATAATTATTAACATAAATGTATTTCTTTTAGTATGTATTACACCTATGACCTAGGCTAATCAGAAACAATTGAAGGACGGCTTATTTACCGCTTCTTTTAACATTTATTTTTCAAAAGTAAACTTTTTGTTAAGTCCTTCTTTCCTTAAAAATTGTTAATTTGATTTATAGGCTAATGCATATTCATAAAAATTATATGCATATAATGTATAAGACTGTCGAATTTTAATTTTTAATGTAACTTCTCTAAATTATTAATAAAGCGACTTAAAACGGAATCACTTTTAGAAGCGTCAGTAGCTATTTCGTAAATAAAAGCTTGGATAAAATTCCATGCCTTCTCACATGGTTTGGGGTATTGTAAATCGAATACAAAGAAAAGCTTGAAACACGTATCAATTAATGTAAGGAAACTAGCGCATCGCAAAAGTGTTCCATCAATATAAAGGTAAAATTCTTTAGGAAAGGTACTCTCACCTAATACTATCATTGCCGGCTGGAAAGGTAACTTATACTCGTAATGTTTTGCTTTCTGTTCCTCGACGATCCTGAATATGTCGTTTTGTGTTGTGGGTCGCAAGATGAATGAGTCCTCAGCATCACCAATTCCAATTCTCCATGATTTTTTCCCGGGACATTTGATAACAGCAGACGGCGGAATGACAGAATTTAAAAGCAAAAATATTGTTAACTGCTTAGCACCTAAGAAATATACTAATTAATTACTAATATTCAATACAAATATATTTCATTTCTAACCATCAGATAAGGAGTCAAAGGTGTAAACCAATTCTTTGTAATGTTTATTTTTGACGTTCCCACTTGTTTTATAATAGGTGAGTAAGTGTTCTTGAAGCGTTGAATATTTGGAAAAAAGTTTGTTGTCACATTCAGGATGGAGTTTTTTGAAGTCAATGTTAATCTGTTAATACAAACAATATTTTAAAACTGAAAATAAATACGCATTGATATAACTCACCAGAGCAAGCGATTCTGCATGCTTGTAAAGTGGCCATTCAATTAGAAATTGAGTAATTTTTTTCTCCGGGGAATTTTTAAATTCCTCAAGCCTACTTTTCGATGTCAAATACCATTTTTCTTTTATATCATCCCAAGGCTGGTCGTTATATTTCAAAAACTCCTTAATTTCAGAATACTCTGAACTAGAGAATGATGGAATTTCGTCCTCACCTTCGGCAGTGGTGACTGTACACGTACTAGTTGTGTTGTCTACAAATTTTTTTTGTTTCCTTTTTCGGCTAGCGTTAAAGTAAGCATTATATAGAATTCCTTTTGGATGGCCGTATTTTAGTTTACTTCCTATAAAGTAAGTTTCCTTGAGAAAAAAAATATATATAATAGTAATGAAATGTCAAACGAATTATGTGAATTGTTTACTTTACTTTCCCCAGGAAAGCAATTTATAATATCTTCCGATATTTTCCCAAGCTCATTTGACCTCAACTTGCGGTTAATGATATTATAATATTCTACTATTAAATTAACAATTTGTCGTTGTTGGTGTCGATTTATTACTTTAGTTGACTTATGTTGTTCTAAAATATATTTTCCTGTGATTGACTTTGACAAAATTTCGAAGACTGGCTTTGAAACATATTTGTTAAAATAAGTTATTTAGTTAAAAAACGCCTTACTTTTAAACATTCAGAGTTAACAGAAGAACTCTCTGAGATATCAGAAGTACATTCCTGCTCCAGCCAATTTTTAACAGAAGGTGATGATGAAATTGTACTGCATACTTTTAACTGCCATTTCAATAAATCTTGAAATGATATTAAAACTAATAAAAATGTCAACATACTTCTGATTCTTTCCACTTTTGAAGTTCTTCTTCAAATTCAAGCTGTAATCCTAATTCTGACGGCGGAAAGATTTTATCCAAATTACTTGACTTCAAAAGTAACAGGCTTCTTTTAGATAAGCCGCGTCCTGTTTTGGATTCAATTAAGTGAATTAAATTTTAAATTTTTTAATTTATTAATTCTTGTTTAATTTTATTATACCATTATTTATTATTATTTTGGGCCCGATTCTTGAATTCGTTGGAAAACAAGCTTTAACCTTTTTTGAAAAATGCCTTTGTGTAATCCGTTCGAATCGAAAGCAATTTTTAGATAAATATTCCTTAAAAATGTTACTGAAATTTTCATTAAATCATTTCATTAATTACTGACTGCAACTCTTTTGTTCAAAAGAGTTAAATTAATTCGACGGAAAAATCCAATCAAAGGTAACTAAAATTAATTTGTAAGAATTTTATGAATTGATTAAGTAGTTTTTTATCTAAGGGCTTTTGTAAGGTCTTTTCGATTCGATTCGGACAACCTTACCTTTTATTTTATTTTAAATTAAAAAAATTTGCAATAAAATATGGACCTACTAAAAATATAATATTTACCTGCTAAAAACGGCACTACAGATTTAGATAATTTAAAAGTACTGATGATATTGTAAACATCGGTGTCAATACTTATCTCACTAGCAACTTCTTTTTCGGAAATGTTCAAAAAATTGTCCTCATTGAAATAACTCAGATCTTCCATTCCGTTACTGTTACAGTTACATAAAAGTTTTGGAATCTGAAAAAGAAATGAGTGCTGAAATTGCGACAACGATATTTGTAAAATTGACGGTTTAAATTGTAAAATTGACGTAAAATGCTGTAAACTACAAGAAAACTCATGTAATAAAATATGCGCAGTTCACAAATGCCAGCATTCATTTCATGATAACATGACAATACAACAACACAACCCGTTTACCCGCACTCGAAATATTTAATTTTGCATATTACTTACATAATATAAATGCACACTTAATTCGGCCAAATTTAAATCACAAACTTCGCACACGAACTAGATCAGACCGCTGCAGTGAACTGAATGGGGAAACTGTCACTGTCAGTGCGCAATCGACTCGCTGCTCCTTTTTTGACTGTCCGTTACATTTTTTCCCATATTATTAGGGTTGCCAATTTAAATTTTTTTTCTCATAATTGAAAATATATGAGAAAAGGGAGGGAGGGTTCAGGTTTATGTGCCACGCCGATTTTAAATTTTAGGCCGGATAAATGCTACGCCGAGCCAAGACAGGATGTGCAATTTTACTTAAAGTTGTTGTTGGGCCTGTAAAACAGGCAACTACAAATTCGGATAAAATTGCACTGTTTAAACTCTGCTCGAAATAACATGGAATCCTCCGCTTAATAGCAGGTAATCCTTACCTCGACCCTTTGACATTACATTCTTCTTCCGTTTAATAGGGTTACCAAGTTAAACTTTTGTAAAGGAGAATTTTGTTGTAGTTTTGACAGCAATTTTTTACAACCTGTAGTAAAAATTACAACCACAATTTTACCATTTTGCTGTGTAATTAACTGCAAATGCTATCAAATAGCAGCATTTGCTGTAAAATTTACATAGAAATGTAAAATCGACAGCGAATAACGTTAAATTTACAAAGTTGTTAAATTGACAAAAGTTGGTTGTGAAATATACAACGTAATTTCTCTGGGTGCAGATATATTGTTATCAAAGCGGTAGATAACGACAAACCTCTGCGCACATACACTGCGCCACAACTGAATAGCAAAAACTCATACACGCTTACACACATACTCGTGGGGCAATTAAAATGAAGCCATTTTTCGGGGAAGTGCAATGCATGTAAAGATTCTAGGAATCTAATTACTGAAAATCTGCCTGTAAAAGTGCGACAACTGAATAGATTCACTTTTTTTAAAGGTAATTATATGAAGGATAATTTAGGAATTTCAGGTATTTGAAATTAAAATATAAAAGTTGGGTAAAGTACTAATTTATTTTATAACTCTTTAGTATCTAGTTATTATTCCATTTTTATTTATGACCTCTAACATTCTTCTGGGTAATGAATGTAATATTTCCATAGGAATTCCATTCCAATTTGATCTTATGGCCTCCACCAGGTCTGTAGTTGATTGATACTGCTTGCCAACTTCATAAATTTTCTTTGTCAGCCCTCCCCATAAATTTTCTATAATATTAAGGTCAGGTGAATTAGCTGGCCATTGTAAAGGACGGATTTCTTCGCTATCTAAATAGTCTGTTACTACTCTAGCTGTGTTAATTGGTGCATGGTGCATTGTCCTGTTGTAGAATCCATGCATGTACTCATTGAAGTTTGAAATTTCCCCTTGCGACAATTCTTTGTAACCGAAATCGTCGCAACGTTGATCTATTACAACGATGTTAATTGGGCCATTAAAACAAATAGCTCCCCACAAATACATAGGCTCTTTCCTAAGATCATGAAAATCTTTTTTCATCTGTAAAAAAAACATCTCTCCATGCGCTGATCCAGTGTGAATGTTGTCGAGCAAATTCTAGTCGCGCAGTCTGATTTCTCTGTGTTAACACAGGTTTTTTCTTCAGACGCAGCCGCCTAATTGTTGGGGATGCCTTAATGATCCTTTGCACCGTTCTAACACTACATGAAACCCCCACTTCTCCAGCAATTTGGCGTGCCGTCAGAGTTGAATTCGAAGCATGACGTAAAATTAATCGCTGTTGGAGTCCCGTAGTCTCTGTCTTCTGTCCGCCTTTTTGTTTTTTGCCGTAATTCTCAGGATCCTTTACGAAATTATTAATTACGTTGACGCTTCTGTTAATTTTTCTGGCAATTTCTCTTTTTGAATGCCCTTCATCTTTAAATGCCTTTATTTTCCCAATTTCTTCCAAAGATAATTGTTTTGTCCTACCCATTTTTTTTTAAAAACTATAATATTAATAAACCACCGAAATTTATCCCTACAAATAACACCGTACCGCATGAATCTCAAAAACAGAGTTGATGAACCTATTCAGTTGTCGCACTTTTATAGGCAGATTTTCAGTAATTAGATTCCTAGAATTTTTGCATGCACTGCGCTTCCCCGAAAAGGGCTTCATTCTAATTGCCCTACGAGTATGTGTGTAAGCGTGTATGTGTTTTTCCTCCTTACCTCTGCTGCAGGTAGATATGCAATAATTATATGGTGAACCTATTCAGTTGTTGCGCAGTGTATAACCAATTCAGAATTACGAAAGCTGTTGATGGTATTTCCCAGAGATTTTCACAAGCTAATTTCATACGGGATGGCTCTTTATTGTTATTGGTTGACAACCGAAATATTGCGGACCTATTCCTTAAAATTAATAAGCTTGATGGCATAAATGTCAGAGTTGAGCTTCACGGTTCCTTAAATTTCATCAAAGGAACGGCTTACTGTCCTGACCTAAAATCTATGACGCAGGATGAGCTTTTGGAAGGCTTCAGACCGCAAGGCGTCACCGAAGTGGTCCAGATAACAAGACCTGACCCCTATGCCCCTGATAAACGATGTCCAACATTGATCTTTACTTTCGTCGCCTACAGGTTACCTAAGGAAATTAAGGAGCCGTGGCAACTCATTTCCATTAGGGAATATTTCCCGTCCCCAATGAGGTGCAGAAAGTGCCAGAAGCTGGGTCACACGGTGAAGTGGTGCAAGGAGGCGAGCGAAATTTGTGGTACATGCGGTTTGGAGGCTCCTCATGAGCCAGCAGCCTGCTCCCGGAAGTACTGTGTAAATTGTAACGTGGAATCCCACGAGTTCTAAAATAGAATTTGCCCGTAATTCCTGAAACAAAAGGAGATTCTTAAAATCAAAACCAACAAGAAGTGCACAATGTTTGAGGCACGCAAGGAATACTGGGCTAATGTTAAGTCTAAGGAAGGCCCAACATACGCCCAATCTGCCGGCTCTAGCACTTCCACAGCCCAAGCCGCATCGGCCCAACCAAATGCAACTATCCCTGTAACAGCGCCTTTCGCTAAAGCACCCCCGCCGGGCTTCAAAAGGATCCCCTCAGAAATCACCCCGTTTATTTTTTCCACTCAATCTTTTCAGCAGGGAGCTTGCTGTACAAGCAAGTCGAGTCCTGCTACTTCTTCTACGTTTCAGTGTACTAAACCGCAGTTTCCTACAAAAGCCACTGAAAAAACTAAACATTTGTCAACATCAAAGAACGATGTGACACTTATAAATGTCAAAAATCTTGATGGTGACAAACCTTCCCCTAGTTCTCTAATGTCGACTACGACAGCTTCCGTTTCTACAAACAACCTGAAAAACGTAATTTCAAATTCCACAGCACCGATAAGTAAACAGAAAAACAAAACATTTGAAACAAGCACATGTAATATCAAATTTAAAACTGAAGGTAATAGATCTTTAATATGACTGGACAAGACAATGTATTTTCAGCTACAACCAAAAATATCTCCATTATGCAATGGAACATTAAAGGCTTACGTAATAATAGGGCTATCCTGGATATGCTGATTGCTAGGTACAGATCTCAAATAATACTTCTACAGGAAACCCATCTTTTCTTACACGAACAGCCAGATAGATTGGGAGCATACACTTTCCATGGTAGCAATTCCCCCAGGGAAACTAGGTATGGAGACGTGGCTATTCTAGTCCACAATTATATATCGGCTTCCCAAGTACAAATTAATAGTTCGTTAATTGCCTGTGCGGTGTCTTTAGAGGTATCCAGACCTTTAACTTTTGCATCAGTTTACCTGGAAAACCCACAGGAAGATACGGCTCTAGATCTGGAGTCCTTAACGAACCAGCTTCCCTCGAACACCATTATTGGTGGAGACATTAATGCCCACAGTCCTCTTTGGGGCTCAGCGCATTGGGATCGAAGAGGAAGAATGGTCACAGGATGGATCGAAAGACAAAACTTATGTTTATTGAATACTGGCAGTCCCACGTTCTTGGCAGGCTCTGGAACTTTTTCTCACATTGATAATACTCTTGCGCCAATTCTCAACTGGGCCACTCATGAGGATACTGAGGGTAGTGATCACTTCCCCATAATAATAAATTCATAAGTTCTCTAAATTTTCTCTGCTTCTGCCGCTAAAAGCAGAAAGCTTTTATGTGTCTCGGCCTTTACTCTTGAGAAATTTTACTGCAGAACCGAGTGAGCCAGAAATTAAAGATCTTAATGAAATAATCCACGCAATTAATGTCAGTGACGAAAAAAAGGCAGTTTTCAAAAAAGAAACAGAATAAGACCCAGTCTTCTGTAATCTATTAGACGTACTAGAAAATGAATGGCCAGCAACAAATGGAAAATTGGAGGAAAATATAAAATACTTTTGCAAAATGCGCAATAACCTATTTACTGAAGATGGAATAATATTTTATGACAATCGCATTATAGTGCCTAGCTCATTAAGGGAACAGGTATTAAACAATATACATGAATCACATTTGGGAATTGAGAAGACAAAGGCACAGGCCAGAAGCTTATAATTTTGGCCGGGAATGAACGAAAATATTGAAACCTTAATTGCAAAATGCCCCGTGTGTCACAAACATAGAGGTTCAAATATAAAGGAACCAATGATTGCTAATGAAATACCAGATATCACATATTTTAAGGTCGGGATGGATATTATGGATATGCACGGGAAAACCTTCCTCATAGTGGCAGACTACTTCTCAAAATATCTTGATATAATTCAGCGAAGTAGGAAAACGGCTCTAGCAGTCATAGAAAAACTAAAACAATTATTTTCTGTTCATAGTATTCCGAGGATTATTATAGCGGACAACATGCCGTTCGGTTAATTTGCATTTGCAGAATTCGCCAATGAAAACGATTTTTAAATTATAACTTCAGGCCCGTATTATACGCAATCAAATGGGTTAGCGGAGCGGTTTGTACAGATTTCGAAATCCCTAATTAAGAAATCGGAAGAGAGCAAGATCGCGTTATGGAAAATTCTTCTAGAATACCGCAATACTCCACTTAAAGGTGTAAATAAGTCACCGGTAGAATTGCTCTTTGGAAGAAAAACTAGAACTTTAGTACCAGGGAAGACCAGTTGTTTTAAAAATAGTGGAAACACAATTATACAGTCGCAATTACGGGAAAATTCTGATAGAAACAAATTCTATTATGATCGAAATGCGCGTTTTAAAAAATATTTTAAAGTCGGATCAAGTGTTCGGGTAAAAGAAAGGAATAGATGGGAAGATGGGATTATAATGAGAAAAGACAAAACACCACGGTCATATTGGATCAAATCAAGCTGAACAGTGGCAATATTCTTCGGAGGAATTCGCGATTTGTAAGACCACAAATCTAAGAACGAGAAGCAGCGAAGTTATAATTTTGACGATTGAATGCAGGCCACATTTTCCAACAGCCCAGCATTTCTTTGTGACAGTAAATGTATGTAGGTTAAAACAAATTTATCAGAAAACGTCTTTATATTTTATTAAAATGATAATTTGGATATAGGAAATAGTTTGTAAATGAAGTCAATGAATCTAAAATCTTTGAATAACCGAAGTCAATTCAATGTAATACTTAGAATATTTTGAAATTAAATATATACATATATGTAAAAAAAAAAGAGGGAAGGAAGGAAGATTGAGTAAGAAGTTTGTACTGTTATAACTACTAAACTGAACTTGCAAGGGGAGATGTAGTATCTAGACAGTAAGTGTATTGTAAGTAGCTTAGAGGATCAGAGTTAAGAGCAGTCACTAGCAATCAGTTAGTTAGCATCCAGCTCTCAGCTAGTGTACATCGCCTGTAATAATAAACTATTCAAGTGTCCTCAAGTCTTTTTATAATACACCTACGTTTATTCCGCCAATATCTCGGCTTAGATTGTAAATGGGTGGGAGTATAGAGGCTACGTAAGTTATATTAAAATGGTTCGGACTCAAGAAGCAAGCTTAAACGACTACAACAATAATGCCCTTTACTACGTTTGCTTCTCAGTGTGAGAGTGAGTGTGTAATGCATTTGCGTATTATTGAGTTTAAATATGAGTGATAATAAGCCAACAGAACCTACAACTAGATATGTGAAAAAAATCTGTGCCGTATATAAAGATACCTCGATAACATCACTTTTGTTCCATACTTCATTTACCAATCCGCCAATCACTTTTTTTTATGTTTTTTACTCCATATATACGTAGTCGGTCCCGTAATGAATTGGCCTTACTATGAAATAATAGAAAATATGAAATGAAACCAATTTTACTTTTCAATATATTCTCCTTCAATATTGACACACTTCTGACATCTATGAACTAACATTTCTAAACCTTTATAAAAATAAGTACAATCTTTGCCTTCAAAATCACTGAAGACGGCGCCTGCAACTCTTTGTCGCCACAATCACTTGAAAATTTTCTTCCCCATAAGTAACACCATTCTACATATTGACTCGGAGGATAAGCTTTCTTTAAATAGAAACTTTATGACGCTTCGATATTTAGTTTTCGACGTTTTGAAAAATTACGCGACTCTTGTTGTTCAAACCACTATACTAAACTAAGACTACGCTCTTCAAATCGATGAGTGTTCATACATAAATACGTACATATACGTACTATTCGATGCAACACAACATGTATCGACATGTCGCGTAGAACTAAATCAGGCCAGTTCATTATGGGACCCACTACGTATATATATTTTTCTTTAATTAAAAATTGCTTTATTTATTTATTAGTCCAGTCAATTGGGGATTTAACCGTGCATTTTGGGTAGGATGCTATTTTATTTTTTTATCATGTGGGGGGGTCCAACAGGAGCTTAAGTTGGAGTTTTCGGGGTCGGCGGTCCACTCATTTGGCCGTCATCTTCGAAATAAGGGTGAACATGTTTTTTTAATATATCTCGAAAACTACCACTCCCACACAAATGTTGTGCAGAGATCTTTCGTAGACAATTATATTATCTACAACTTTTCCTAATAACTTTTTTTTGTAACTTATACAATCAAAAAGTTATGAGCAAAAATTAATGAAATTTTTGGAGGTAACTTACTGTTTTCGTTAATAACTTTTTTTGGATTACTTTTTTACGAAAATTACTCACGAGCTATTTTATAGAGCATTTTGCAACAAATAATTTGACCTAATAATTTTTTATGTTTTGATTATTTTTGAGGGTTTTTTGGCGCTTCGAAGGGAGGAACCTCAAAGACAAATAAAGTATCTGAATAGAAAAAATTCACTGTTGCTTCATTTCCATCGACAAACCATTTATATAATTATATTCCATGTATTTTCATTAACTTAAAGATATATTTTCTATTAATAATACCATCTTGTTTTAAGTTAATAAATATTTTATTAGGTTAATTTTGGTCTTTTAGAAGGCCCAGGTTGTGGGTCGATGTAACCTTCTTGGAAAGTCTCATTAGCTGAAACATCAGCTTCTTCGCGAGGCATTTTGTTTACGTACAATGGTAACAATGAAAGGCAGTCTTCTTCAATTCCTTCTTCATTTAGTAGCTGAGTAATTTCAACTATGTTTTCGCATGTTTCTCCACTGCAATGTTGGCAAATAGACAACACTTCAAACCAGCCATTTAAAAATTGTTTTTAACAAGAATAGCTTTTTGGTCGAACATTTTTTTTCTCAACAAAATGCTGTAATGAGCAAATTTGTTTAAAAAGAGTTAACTGGGCCAAAGGCAAAAATAATGTTCGGGCAGTGTAAAAGAAAAAACATTTTTTTTTTGATGAATTACAGATAAAGCACCTGTGGTAAATTGTATACAGAAAAACATTTGTCGCGAATATCGCGTGGTTTCTGGCAATATCCCTGTATTTTCCGATGGATTTTGGAATAGTCTAAAATGTCGGTAATATTTGTGAAAAGGACCTGGATATTTGTGAAAAAATACAGGAATTTTATGCACCGGCTTAAAATGTTGGCATTATCTCCCGTAACTTTTGAAGAGATATGAGACTTTTTCAACGCATGTGGTTGATTTTATGGCGAAAACGTTCGTTTTAGCCATCTAAATTTTTTTCGTGTATAATCAATTGCATGGTGGTAAAGATATGTACGAATATATGTACTAAGTTGGAGTTGGTCCCATACATTTTGTAATGACTGTCTATTTGCTAATTATAAGTTTTAATTATCTTCTTCTTCTAGGCATTTATGATACTTAACTTGGATCGGGACGAAGTTTTTTCAGGACATTTCAATTTTTCTGCTAGCCACAAACAATGTTTTCTTATCAGATCCAAAAGGAAAAAATTTAACATATATATGCGGTGATCATAACATTTATCAGACTTCTCAAACCATGAACTAAACGATTCTGTTTGATTTATTGCTTGAACACAGAGATCGGCGAGGTTTTTTTTAATATATGATAAATGAGCACTTTTCTCAAAATGTTTTGAAAAAACTTCCGAATACAGCTTGAAAACTCGGAAAAGTGTATCGGAAGGGGCTTGAAGTTTAAGGTGATTATCGTGATATGCATAATTTTTATTAAAGATAAAGATTTCACTTTTATTAATATCCAGTATTTCGTCTTTTAGCAAACTTCGACAGTCTTCACAATTATTTTTGAGTAAAAATTTAAACAATACATATCCACAAAAATATCTTAAAGAGTTTTCACAAAGCGTTCCTTGAGAGAAAGAACTATAATCTTCGTTTAAATCGGACATGTCAACATTGGACAATTGTGACTGACAAGATTCAAAATTTGTTTCCGGAGCAGTTAACTTCTCATTCATTGAATATTCCCCGGTATCATTTGCACACGCATCTAAAGAGCTTGTTATAATTACATCTTCATCGGGCTCACAATTTGTTGAACCTGTTTGTGAATTTATAATTTTCATTGAAAGAATTTTCGCTATTATTAAGTTTAATTCAAAAAGGGTTGTGTTCGTATTGGTGACACCTCTGGACCTTATTAAATAGAACAAATTTTCTAGCGGGTCCTGTTGCAGTCGAGAAAGAGCAAGGAAAAATATTTCATTTTCTTGCTCCCAAATGTCACTAGCTAAATTCAAAATGGATGACAAAGTAAGAATCACACCTTTTATACAAAAGACTGTACTCAATCCACAGTACTTTACATTCTGAAAGTAAATTCTCATTTCTTTTAAGTAAATTTCTATGTTATTATTTTTGAGTAAAGCAGATCTATTGGGATTCTTTTTCAAATCCATCATCAACAAATCCCTGTATCTCATCTTCATGAGAATTATACTGCAATCCTCTTTTAATAGCTATTTCATCAATTAAAAGCACAACATCTTTATTTTTGCTGTCCATATTCACGACGATTTCTTTCAAAGAATTAATCAGAATAGCATTAATACCTGGCTTAAGGAATTTTACAGGGGCCCATCTCGCTAAGGACGATTTTGACGGTAAATTTAATTTAAGATTATTTCGCATGTAATTATAGGTTTTGGCTGAATAAAAATTTATGCTTTGTGCGATGCACTTTTCATCTTCTTCCCAGCGTAAATCATCTTTTACCAGCATACGACAAACAGTTTTGGAATTGGTTGAAATATCAGGCATATTATTAATAACTTCATGCAGGTTAGGTTTTTTATTTTTCTGTCTTTCCCTTTTAAGAGCAAGCTTCAATTCGTTTATCTTTTTCTTTTGCTTAGCATTTATTTGCTTTTCTTTTTTAATACGCTCTTTAATTTCTGTGTATTTTCGTCGATAATAAAGTTCATTTCTTTCCTTTTTCAAACAATTGTTACAAAATTCTTCTTCTTTACTCTTTTCGTTAAAATTAAAGCCATCCACAGTAACATCGGGTTCAGTAACTATTTCTTTTAATCTTTGGGACTCATTGTTTAGATCTTGACACACAAATGTTTGTTCGGTTAAATTAGTTAAATTTTCAGAAATGACTGCGGAGGTTTCAAAATTTTCTTCTTGAAATTCAAAAGGGTCATTTTCTGTGACAGTAAAACGTTCAGGATTACTACCTGCATTTAGATAAAGCGTGGGAATAGCTCCTGATTTCAAATAGCGCTTACCTAAATATTTGCTCTCAAAGTGCATATTACAAATCCTAGCTTTACTAATGTCCAGGTCTAATGGAAAATTACATTTTGATATCCAGCAAAGTCGAGTAAATTCATCTTTTGGGAATTTAAAAAGACGAGCGGAAGAACAATCTCTGTAACTTCGCTTACAAGACTTAACGATGCACTGGGCACCTAATCGTCTCTTATCTACTCTACCTTTTTTAATTTGTAAAGTAGATGCCATATTTTTTTATGAAAGATGCCAAATATCAATCTAATCGCTCTGAAAATAATCGCTCTGAAAATAATCGCTCTGAAAACAATTGCTTGCTTACAACTCGGAAACACAATCCAAAGTGAAGCTAAAATTCACGATTCCGACGATTCCGACTTCGGTGCCAAAACCAACGGCTTGGTCGGAATCGTCATTAGCAGAGCGCGCACGTTTATTTTTAATGGGCAAACGCGGGCGGAGCGGAGGGCAGGGTAGGAGAAATAGCAGCGACCTGCTGCCGTACCGCGTCTTGCCTCACCACCCAAGGCTCAGCCCAGCAGCTAGCTCCCGGAGATCCCATGGAAATGAACTTTCATCGTTCATTCTGCCCTCTTTTGAGAGAATGAACTTTGTGGGATCCACGATAAGGCAAGGAGGAATAGAAATTTCATCGACAAATTTTTGTTCACACTGAGTCCTCTATATGTTATATGCTTAGTGCAGTAAGTCACCTCCAAAAATTTCATTAATTTTTGCTCATAACTTTTTGATTGTAGAAGTTACAAAAAAAAGTTATTAGGAAAAGTTGTAGATAATATAATTGTCTCCGAAAGAACTCTGCACAATATTTTTGTGGGAGTGGTAGTTTTAGAGATATATTAAAAAAACTTGTTCACCCTTATTTCGAAGATGGCGGCCAAATGGGTGGACCGCCGACCCCGAAAACTCGAACTTAAGCTCCTGTTGGACCCCCCCACATAATAAAAAAATAAAATAGCATCCTACCCAAAATGCACGGTTAAATCCCCAATTGACTGGACTTAACAGGTATAACTGAAACTGGAACTCGCGGTGGTGAAAATAAAATGAGACACCCAGTCAGACAGGCACAAGCAGCACCCCAGCGAACGATCAAGGCTGTCCAAACAAATGGCTCAAGCATTCTCTCTTAAAAATAACAGGAGATACCGTACACTTAAGTGAGGCAGGTAGGCTATTCCACAAATGGGCTGCCTTTACAATAAAGGAACGCTCCATGAGCTTAGAGGTGTGAGAAGGAATAAGAAGGCATCTAACGCGCGACGAGCGGAGGAAGATAAACCGTTTAAAAAGATAAATAGGGGCACACTGCCCAAGGACTTTGGAAGGATAAGAGTCCGGATAAGGGTGAATCTCAGCGCGAACGATACAAAATTTTGGACAGAGTATAGCCTCCGCATGGCCAAAAATACTCGTTGTCTCAGGAAAGAGAAATGGTCACTCCAGGTTAGCGTTTCGTTAATTACCACTCCAAGATTCTTAGCCGCACTGACATAGGGAATGACCCTGTTATCAAGGATAATATTACTCAAGAGATGTTTAACCGGGGTTCTGTAGATTGCCATCGCCTTGGACTTATCAGGGCTCAGAGTCAGCATGTTCAGAGTAGCCCAGCAAGATAAAGCAGCGAGGTCCTCATTAATTAATGACACAACATTATTCAGCGAATCCAATCGAGAAGAGTACAGGATCTGGACATCATCCGCATACATATGAACCATACCGACACTCAAACAGTTTGGCAGATCGTTGATATACAGACTAAAGAGCAGTGGTCCGAGGACAGATCCCTGCATCTTCCAGAGGACCGGTCTCTGAAGGCGACGTATTGCAGTCTGTCAGTCAGGTAGGAAAAGATCATGTTACACGCGGAAGAAGAGAAGCTAAAAAATCTCTTGAGCTTTAAACATAAGATGGAATGATCGATACTATCAAATGCCTTGCTGAAATCCAACAACAGCAACACAGAAACCTTTCTATCATCGATGTTAGTGCGAATAGTTTCAGTGACATCGAGGAGTGCCGTGGTAGTACTATGCGACTCCCGAAAACCAGACTGACGTTCATAGAGTAAGGAATTACTCGCTAAGTAATTAGAAACTTGCTTTCTAACTAAGATTTCCCAAACTTTAGAAAGCGCCGACAGAATGCTAATCGGACGATAATCACTAACATCCTTAGCCTCACTCTTCTTGACTATAGGGCAGATCTTAGCACATTTCCAAGCAGTCGGAAAATTTGCGGTGGTGATAATGGTATTAAAAATGTGCAAAAGATGTGGGCTAATAAGAGGCCAGATGATCTTAATAAATTTAATCGGGAATTCGTCATGACCAACTGCATTGGATTTTACAAAGAACAGAGCCAAGCCAAGTTCCTCCTCAGAAAAATGGTTAAACGAAAACGAGTTCTCAGATTCCGGCCAAGCAACGTCCGACCGATGATTGGAAGGTCTGGATTGGATAGACGAAAAGAAAGTGTTAAGTTCTTCAGGACAAAAATGACTACAGTCGACCTCATCCACACCATTAACCCCGAGGTCATTAACCTTACGCCACAGTTGCTTAACGGTCAGATCGTGGCTAAAGTACCTCACACCATACTCCCTCTTAGCATCCCTAATCATTCGGGTTACTCTATTCCTCAGCACACAGTAGGATTTCCAACGGTCAGCGGTACGGGACGCCATATAAGCTCGGTAAGCGCAGTCACGCAAACACGCAACTTTCCGAATTTCAGAATTGTACCACGGATTCTCGGTACGGCTGGGGACCCAGGACACAACCGGCACATGCCTGTTAAAAAGTTGCACTAATAGCAAGTTAAGTAGATCAAGCTGGGCATTGGTATCACCAGTGCGGTAAATTTCACTAAAATCTAACTCAGAGGCTTCGGAAAAGAGATTATTTAAGCCGATCGCACGATAGTTGCGAAAAGAAAAAGCAACCGGCACCCGGCAATGTTGAATATCGAGCGACAGGAAGATGAAAGCATGTCTAGAAATACCCGGTACCCAAAATTGATGACTGTAGACAACAGAGGATTTATTGCTCACAACAAAGAAGTCAAGAAGAGAAGTACTGCCGTTCACAATATCAAAATGTGTCGGTAAACCATTATTAATGAAACAAGTGCCATGGTTATCAAAATAAAGACTAGTGGACCGCAGGACGTGGGGGTCTATGAGGTTAAGATTGAAGTCCCCCATAAGAATTATATTATTATATTTAGGAAGAAGCTCACCAAGAACACCATCCAAAGATTGCAGTTGGCCACGGGGGCGATAAACTACACCAACAAGTGTTCTAGATGGACCAACACCAACCTGAACAAACAAATACTCTAGGTCCGAATCAGTGGACTTTGGCCGACAGACGAGAGGAGACATAGAGGGCTACACCAACCCCCCCCCCCCCCCTCACCACAGGACGATCATTACGGAAGATCTTGTACCCAGGAACAGCCACCGCCTTATTCATTACATAGGACTTAAGCCAGGTCTCGGAAACGCCAACAGTATCTAGCCAAGAGCCAACAAGAACAGATTTTATCTCATTAAACTTTGAGGACTTACTTGAGGGTTTAATGCTCTGCCCGTTAAAATGCCCAACGTTGAGGTACTTACGCCTGGCGCGCAGACTACGCCGGAGCACTGAGTCGTCCGACACCACCTCCACATCCCGGTTACCCGACATCATAAAGCGATGTAAAAGAAAAGAAGCAGGCGGTTAGGGGGGACCGGAGCATCATAGCAGAGGGCGCATAGGAAGCAATCTTGTCTATTTGAACTAACATCGCTGCAGAAACAAAAATAATTAGCATTACAAGAAGAAAACAATTAACAAGTATAAGCATTATCATCCGCTCGCAGGCAGGATTCACAAAAGTTCATTGAGTGTAATAAATGCAATGCAATGCAATGCAACGAGATAAGCAAAATAAATTTGGAAGTAAACTAGAAAATAATTTAGAGATTACAGTATTGCAATACAGCATGACTTAAGTGTAATTAAATCCATTCGAATACCACAATTCAGAGCAAAACCGCAATTCATAATATACACGCCACAGGGCTATAATTCACGAAGCTAGTATGCACAAGACTGTAAGCTATTAACATGGAAAGAAAAAAAAACTTTTTTCACAAATAGTACACGAAATGAAATCAGGTATGTACAGAATGTCCTATACAGATGAGAAAATTCAATATACATACAAAGCAATGAGATAAGTAACCGGACTAGGAAATAATTTAGAGAAAAAGGTATTGCAATACAGTATGACTTAAGTGTAATTCAATCAATTCGGATACAACAATTCAAAATAAGTATGCTACAGAGTAATACTGCAATTCATCATATACACACCGCGGGGATATAATTCACTAAGCTAATATATACTAGACTATAAACTAATAACAGGATAACTCATCACAGGTAGTTCATGAAGTGAAGTCAGAGATGTACAGAAAGTCCAATACGAAGGAGACTATAAGTTCAGCGCAGCAAGCTCTTCCGTGGAGGTAATTCTAACAGTCCGTCCAGTTTCTTGATGATCAGGTTGCCATTGATAGTAGAGACGCCGGAGATCTTTTTATCCTTTTTGAGGAGGAGATACTGCTTCTGTTCTAATAAACAGTAAATTCGATTTTTCACATCTGCCGGGCGTCTCGTGACGGCCATATTTTTTTTCTCGATAACTGCTGCATTTCTTCATGGATTTTAGTCTAACTTTACGTTTGCATTATTAATTGGTTAGATATCTAAGTCATATTAAAAAATTGCGGCATTTCACCTGGATAAACATTAATTGACTTATAGGCTTGTGTATAAATATACATATAGTGATTGCAACTGTAACTTATATACACCTCACTAGATGTCTAATATACACCTCACTAAATGTCTAATATACACCTCACTAGATGTCTTGGGTCAGTTTCAGGTGATCTCTAAAACGCTTTCGAGCTGTATAGTATCAGTTTTGTTATTTTATTCTAAAAATTTAGTATAATATAACAGCTTAGATTTGGTAAAACACTTATAAAAGCAATTGAATAGGCAATTTCGAAAAGGGCACATGTCTGAAAATGTAAAATGTTCAGGAAATGAAAAAAACTAATTATTTTCTAAACTAGTGCAAAATTTTTAAAATTTATTTCTGAGTTACATTTTGGTGTCAATTAGCAATCGGAAATTATAAAAAATTTTGATGTTAATATTATTATAAACTATATTTTAGATATTTTAATTTTCTGAGATGTGCCCTTTTCGAAATTCATGATATTGAATTCACATAATTTAAAGAAAAAACCATATAAATTTGGGAAAAATTTGATTTTAGGTATTCAAAATGAAACATAGTACTTAAATTAAAGATAAAATTAATAAACTTTTTTTCAATAATCTTCTTCGTTCTTTCGTTTGTAGTGGGCCATTACAGTATTTCGTCATAAAATTCTGTAAATTCTACTGGTATATTGTTTCACTTTGGCAATATCTGCAATTTTTAATTTATTAATAGGTACTTTGCCATTATAAGCTCGATATTCTCGGTTTGGTAAGTTACTGCAAGTGCCTTTTACTCTAGAAAGAACGAAAATTTCCTCAGAGATCTATCTATATAATTTTTTGCGATTGCTTCACCAGGTTTTTTAGGATCAAAGGCAAACTTTATTTTTAGCTGCATTTATACGAAATGCGAACCCTCGATATTTCTTACTCCTCTTTTCCATTTTTTTTTTTTTTTTTTGAATATCATTGTCGGAATAAGAACTCATTGTGGAAGCGTAAAATTACGTCTTTACCTTGCTTCAGACAGCGCAATGACACATTTATGACCCAATATGCTTATTGTTTTAAATCACAATAACAAAAAAGCCAGTAGTATTATGTAAGTTAACGGTCTTATGTTAGGTACATTAAATTCGAAAAGGGCACATCTCTTAAGAGTTGCGACCTTTTCGAAATTATTTCTGTACACGCCATGACGTCAGCAGTAGAAAAGATACTATAAATGTTTCCTTTTCTAATATAATAGGTAAAGGGGAGTATTTAGAATCCATTGATTTGAAAAAACGTATTTGTGAAAAAATGCGAGATGTGCCCTTTTCGAAATTGCATATTCAATTTAATCTAATTGTAAGACAAGAAATAAGTTTGTTTATTGTTGACTCAAATCTACAGAACTTCATTTAATTAAATTAAAGTTAATTCTGAATTTATTCGACAACTTTTCTTTCGAGAGAATTTGATGTTTCTGATGCATAATGAAGTTGTTAGAAAACGAACCTATACAGAAGAATCCGGATATAACGACTCCATTTATAACGACCAACCGTTTATGGTTTTAATATAGACGTACTATGAAAACATATCCGTTTAGTACGACTACGGTTTAAGCGACCAACTGCTCATAGCGGCTTATTTTGACAAGAGAAATCATCCGTGCTTAGAACGACGCGCAGTGCGTCTCAGGCTCTGTAGGCGTTTCTGCAGCCTTAATGTGTTTGTTTAAACTAACTTTGATGATGATGCAATTAAAAGTATGATGTTTCGTATTTCTAATCCTGTACGTAATTCTTACTATCGAACAAAAACCAGTCAAAAACAAACAAAAATTACATACTTTCTACGTCAGTAAATCACATGAATTTACATGCAAAGAATGTAGTGAAAAATGTTTAAGTTCCATTAAAGTTGTTTTTCGTCTAGTTTAATATGAACTTGTTTTATTTAAATATAAATTAATCTTACTACAGTGCAATCTCGATATAAAAAAAACTGAAGAGATGTAGAAAATATTCGTTATACCAAGTAATTTGTTATAACGAGGTTTGTTATATAAAGGTTAGGTTACTCTACAATTCGTTTTAACAAGGTAAAAAAACGTGTTTATTAACCTCAAAATTACGTAGGTACTCATCTGCTTACCCTGTTATAGTGAACGATTTCCACTAATAAATGAAAACACAATGATTGAAGAGAAGCTTAAATTCATTCGTCGGTGTTCGTTCGTTTTGGGCGTCGTTCGGTTAGTACGACCAAGTGTCGCCGATGCCTTGAAGGTCTTTATATTCGGATTCTACTGTATTTTCTTACATTTGCAATTTAGTTGTAGTGAAAGCCAGTTGTATGTTTAATCTATACCAATATTATAAAGAGAAAAGATTTGATTGTTTGTTTGTTTGTTTGCATTGAATAGGCTCCGAAACTACTGAACCGATTTCAAAAATTCTTTCACTGTTGGGAAGCTACACTATCCCCGGGTGACATAGGCTATATTATATTTTCAAAAAAATTAGAGGTCCTTACTAAAACTCCAATTATGCAACCCAAGGTGTAAATAAATTACCTTAAAAACACGAACGAAAACGCGGGCATTTGCTAGTAATAAATAATCAAATCCCTATCCCTACATACATATATCTATATATGTGCATTATAGCTGTGTTCTTTTCGTCTATCCAGAACAACAGGAGATTAATTAAGTTTGAAATTTATCATATGAACTTCCTACAGCAAAATCAAATTTAAAATCCTAAAAATAGCATCAAGTTGCATTGATTTGTTTCCACTTTGAAGTAAAAAATTAATCTATAAAATGTTCAGTTCAAATTTTGAAGTTTTGCATTATTAAAATCATGGTAATTTGATGTAATATTGATGCAAGTTCCAAATTCTTATTCAAAAAAACTTAATAAGTTTCCGATCAATATAAAATCGCCTTTTCTTCTGGATAGACGAAAAGAACGCGTTTCTCAATTAGGTACACCTAAACGCTTAGTCCGATAATCTCCATTTTTTGAATGAAGGCCCTGCATATGCATATTGGCCTAACATATAGGCTCCTTTTTTTGCGGATTTCAAAATGGCAAATCCAAGATGGCGGCCAAAATTTGTAAATTTCAAAGGATTGCCATGAAAATTGGTATGATGGAGATTTTGGAGGTTCTAATTGTGAATCTATGTTAGATATTTGGAAATTTAAAATGGCGGGTCCAATAAGACCACCAACGATTTTCGAACTCCAACGACTTTTATTGAAAATTAGTACTATGGGTATTTTGAGGCCACTAATTTTGAATCTACCAAAGGGAAAGGAATGGATCTCTCAGAATTGCCTTTTTTATAACTTACGTTTCTTCAATTCTTGAATTATTTCTTTCTTCACATCCTTGATTTACTCAAATTCCAGTTGAGCTAGTTTTCTGATGAAATTCCAATCGACCTAGTTTCTTATAAATTCCAGTCGACCCATTTACTAAGGCGACTTATATATTTTTTAACTGAATGCAAACTTCCCTTTCTTATTATTTATGTACGTATCAACTCAAAAGTTTTGTTTGTTAGTCAATTATGCCGAAACTGTTGGTTTTATATTATTCAATTTTTGTCTGAAGGTATTACATTCTTTAACTTAGCGTATATACTGTTTTATGGACATATAATCAAGAGTTTCAAATTAACGGACTTGAGATAGGGGACAGAATTTGTAAATTTCATTTGATTGCCATGAATATTAGTATTCGGAGTTATTGTAGATACTGATTCTGCTTTAACAATTTATAAATCAAGATAGTAGACTCGATATGGCGAACAAATTGTCCTCGATTCAAAGTTATATTATGACAAAATAAATTAGAGTGGTTGATTTAATACCCAATAATTTGTTGAACATTTACATGTATAACGAAAGCTTAAACGGGCTTCTTACTCAACTCGATAATCTGAGTCAAGTAGTAAAATTGAGCAATTCAGAACTATTTAATTAAGTTAATTAACTCAGCTAGTTTGATTATAAAAAAGAGTTAATTAGCTCGAGTGTCAAATGCTTACAATTGACCAGGGAATGAGATAATCATATAAGTTCTTCACGTGAAATGCTTCAAATATTCGCAAAAGAATCTTAAGTATTATTCCAGTTGTTGTCTATAAACAAAATATCAAGTATTTGACTTATTTCAGAATGATCCCAAGGGAATTCAGTAACAGATACGAAACTGCTGACATGTGAATCCTCTGACTGTAGTGGGATTATATATATGGATTCTGTATGCTTAACACTCCTCATCTTTTCGTTCCAGCGGTTTACTGTTCTTTTTTGAACTTGCGTCGCAGCTCTTAGTGATCTCTTGACGATTTCGGAAGACTGTTGGTCTGAACATTCTGCAGTTTTGACGATTCTGTAGTTTGTTGCTGTTCCTCTGGATTCTTGAAGGATGATTCTCTAATCAACCTCACCATGCTGACGGTTTAGCCGTGTGTTCAGCTGGAGAATCTCCTGAACTCTCCACCTGTCCGCGACACCAATGTTGGCCACGATCCTGCTCAGCGCCGCCGTCACCGCAGCCGCCTTTTCGGCCCTTAATCTCATCTCAGAAGGTAAGAATACAATTCATTCTTTATTTTACTCATCTAAGTAACTGTCTCAATATTCAATATCAAGTAACCGCTGTTTCCATTGAATGCAGACATAAAATATTCTCGATGTTCTTCTTACTAAATAATCAATAAAAATTTGTTGTTTAAAATAGGTTTATACATATATTAATAATTTCTCATAATTGCAGAAATGGAGAGCTTAGAACCAATGACTGCTAAATATTTAGGGGAAAGATCTCCTAAAGCTGGTGACCCCGACGTGATCAGTAAGACCCAAGAAGAGAGATGCTACAAAATAGACCAGGATTTAAAGGATTCAAGCTTCGAATCATCGATTGGACAATAATTCCAACAGCACCAACACCACCATCACCATCAACCATCCAGCCGACACCTCAAAATCAAGAGGAATAAATAAATAAAAATAGACCTTCTATACCACATCAAAACAGAAAAACGAAAACTCAACACTTCAGGACATTCCACAGGGAGTATTCTTTTTTATTTATATATATTTTACAAATATGCATATAATTTAGAAAACAGCTTTTAGAATAAATTAGTATCATAAAACACATGTGAATATCATGTGAATTCATATTTGAACTTTACCTTGCCGCCAATCTGAATCAAGTAGCCATTCAAAATAATAATTTTTTATGTAATCTAGTTACCGACTTAAAAAGAGAAGTTTTTGTTTTCACGAATCCGATTACGATATTACTTATTAGCTAATAATAAATAATAACTTAATAATTAATTATAAATAATAACTTAACAGTTAACTACATATAACCTGTGTTCGTAAATTGAATTGAATAGAATCTAAACAATTATAAATATGGATTTAACTAATAAATATTTAGTTATAACCGAATCCATAATTGGTGACCCCGCCGTGATATGAACACGCAACCTTCTTCCACTGTGCAAAGTTTTACAGTGACCCTGCCTACTTTACTTTGAAGAACATGTTTTGATTTTTTTTATAATTCATCGAGTCAGCGTAGAGAGTTTTTGTTCTCAGTCTATTTAATATTTCATTAACCCTCAAGGAGGCGCGCAGTCTTTTGAAACGGCAGCGGTCGCGCGTAGTCGTTTCCTTTTCTATTTTAAGATATTTTAAAACACGAACTAATCAAAAAATAATTTATATTTCGTGATCTTAGGCTTTGTATTTTAATCACAAAACATTTTGACAACAAGAATCTTACAAAACCATTAAATTAAATTGCTATCTATACAATCTATACAGAGTTCTTAAATTTCAGATTTAGTTTTCGTCATATTCAGTTTTTTCGGCATTGTAGCATTCATTACAAAGAAAGGTAGTGTGTTCCCGGCAAATATTTCTGAGACAAAATGTGCATTGTGTTTTCGACTGTCGTCTCATTTTAGATGGGCATATTTTACAGCTTCCTCTGCAAGTACTCGAAGATGTACTAGCCTCATTATTCGATTCATTTATGTTCAAGTGCTCTCTTATGTTCCTTTTTAGTTTTCTGGGTAAGTTGACCATAGTAGCTCTTCTCTGTACATGTCAGTTCTCTTCCCAATTCACGCAAATATTTACGCCTTTTTTCTATAACTACTCCATTTGCTCTCAAGATTACCATTGCATTTATTCCAGCAATATCCAAGAGACGAAAAAAGAGTGTCAAAGGCCATCGATTATTTTTTCTTGACACTGAATACATTTTTGCTTTTTTGTCGACTTCATCAACTCCTCCTTTGGTCTTGTTGTAGAAAGTTACAATGCTTGGCTTTCGTTTTTCGTTAGAGCTTTCGTCAATTTCCATTGCACAATGAAGCGACGAGACTAAAACCACAGATCGGTTCTTTTTGGGCACGTAAGATACAAGCGTAGCAACATTTGAAAATCCAAATTGGCTTGAATATTCAGGACTGCCCTTTGCAATAAAACATGGTGGAATTTCTTTTTTGTTTTTGCGTAAAGTGCCCACAACCGATATTTTATGATTTTTTGCTAAATCTTCTACGAAAGGAATGCTTGTGTACCAGTTATCAATGGTTACATTTTTTCCTGTGCCAGAAATTGGTGCAATCAATCTTTTTACAACGTCACATGGACTATTACTCAATTGGTACGGTCCTTCTGGCTGCTTACCAGAATAAAGCTCAATATTCAAAATATAAAAAGATTTTGAATCTACCAACGGAAAAATCTTGATCCCGTATTTGTCAGGTTTCGACTTTATGTATTGCCTAAACGGACATTTTCCTCGAAATCCAGCTATCATTTCATCAATTACGACGTTCTCTCCCACAGAATACGGAGATAAACAGTTTTCCGTAAATTTATTCAAAATTTCTCTTATTGGCGCTGCTTTATCTTGAGCCCGGCGAGAAGTGCGTGTAGTTGCATCGTCAAAACGTAATGAATTTAGAAGAAATTTGGTTCTTTTTAGAGACATAACAGTTGAAAAGATAGTGACAGCAGTGCCATCAGAAGCATACAAATCCTCTATATTCGCATGTGACATTCGTAAGGTCCCAGCAATGTAAAGCAATCCAAAAAGTGCTCGGATCTCAATAGCATCCGTCATTTTACAATCCCGAACTCTGGCGTATGATGTGACCTTTTTTTCTATAAATTGGTTAGTATACTTGACAACTTCTTCGATAATTTCATCACTTATAAATAAATTCCAAGCTTTTACAAAAGTAGTTACTCCTACACCGTTTCTACGAACGCCAGCATCTTGTGTGAGAATATTTTGTGGTCTGTATCTAACTCTGTGGTTATTGGATTTTTGCCACTTTGTCACTTTATCACGTCCCGTAAAATATGCAGCTCCAACAGATAGGGGTACGTCTTCTTCGTCTGAACAATTTGTTTCAATAATAGGCTGAATTTCTTCAATCTCTTCGACATCCGATAGGTGATCTGAAGTCTCTGAACCTTCGTCACTAAGCGTTGCACCACTTTCTATATCTTCTTCAAGAAGTATTTGCAAAATTTCATCGTCCGTAAGATGCCGTTGAGCCATTGTTCCTAAAAAAAATGCGCTCAACCACAATTAATTCAAGTTTCGCGTAAACTTTTCGACTCCTTGAAGGCTAGGCGCGCGTAACCGATTCGACGCTTAGGAGCAAGAAAAATAAAATCTATCTGTGTGGCGCGGAACGTACGAGAAACAAATGGAAACAGTTGATTCGCATCCGTAACATACCTATCGGAGGCTACTAGAGATGGTAAATACCTACGATATGCAAGTAGAATTTAATTTACGATTATTTGCCAACGACGGTCGATTCGACGCCGCGCGCCCTCTTGAGGGTTAAAATAAGAGCTCTTCAAAAATTATTAAGAAACCGAATATTTAAATTAAACTTAATTAAACTGCCAAAAAGATTTTCTTTTCATCTACCCCCCGAAGTAAAAGGATTCAATTATTAATAATTAATATGGGACTAAATAGACACCCCATAATTGGTGACCCCGATCGCCCTATAGAGGCAATGAACCATAAACAACAACAAGCCAACAAACCAAGCAATCCCCATTGTTGTGGTGTTGTACATCTATTAATGTCTAGATGCCCACCAAACAATTACGGATCACTCTCCAACAATTCAAATCCGGCGACCTCACTGCCGCAGCAAAATCCGGCGACCTCACTGCCGCAACAAAATCCGGCGACCTCACTGCCGCATCAAAATCCGGCGACCTCACTGCCGCAACAAAATCCGGCGACCTCACTGCCGCAACAAAAATTTAAACCACATTGCAAAACCAAGAAAAGATACTTTCAGCTAATTAAAAAAACGACCATAATTCATTACCCAACTCAGAAACAACCAAACAACATCATCAAACTACTATTTCGCACACAGCTTAACCCGTTTCGGACGAGAATGGCACGCTGGGTACACCGATCTTTAGCGGCTCATAACTAATACTATTTGCGTCTGAAAATTAGAGGGGGACATCTTTTTAAAGCTTGAAATGTGCCCTTTCTGATAGTGCTCATAACATTTCTCCAAAAACTTGTTAATTATAGAAAAAAGTAGTTTAAAGCAAAAAAAAACGTGTTATTTTCGCACTTCTTTTTTTTTAAATCGAATTTTCAAGGAGTTTCCCGTCTGCAATGACCCTGGAACCCCACTAAGCGGTGGAGTAAATGTTTGAACTTTAATAATATGCCGTTTGGAAATCGATTTCACGCCTTAATATATTCAAAATGGCGCCTAAATTGCAAAATTTTCGCGAAAACACTCATGAATTTTTTACTGAAAAATGATGCACTTTTACGAAAAATTTTTAATAATAAAAAGTTCTTAAAATCACTCAACAAATGCACATTTTTTTGATTTTGCAAATAGTCAATTTTTGCAAAATTTAAAAATTGCTCCAAAAATTCCGAAAAAAATCCAGTGCATTCTTTGGTTAATTATAAAACTTATTTTCTCTAACACTTTTCTCATTAGTGCATTATTTTCAAGAAAAAACTTCCAAAGTTCAAGGTAGTATCGGATCATGAAAAGTTTTTTTTTTGAACGTGTAGAAGAAATTTTGCTGGAAGTTAAATCCCTAAAACTGGTGACTCCGACCCGACGTGTTATTTGATCGCAGGCCGTGTCTGGACCGATATGTCTCCCACCCGCATATCCACCAATAACGGGAAGGATGATCTCAGTCTTGGCAAGAGCCAACTTCAAACCGTGGTCGCGCAGCCAGGAACTTACCCGACGCATTACCTGGTTGAGCTTTATCTTAGCGTCATATGTGTAGTTCCATATGTCGGGTCTCAGTATGGAGCTCTGAACCGTCCCCGCCGAGAGAACCATCGTTTCCGGGCCATCCTTCGTCTCGAATGTGAGGGTGCGATATTTCAGATAATCTCTCATCATCTGCAATAGATATTGAGGGACCCTGAAGTCACGTTCTAGCGCATTGAGCGCGTCCCCCTACCTCACCGAGTTGAAGGCGTTGCGCACATCCAGCAGGCACACTGGGCGGGAATATTGATTCCCGCATTCGGTGGCCCGAGCCGCGTCGATACTAAGACATCGTGGAGGCCATCACCAGCGCCACATGCTCGAGACGTGGCATCCTAGCGTCATCCCATCTGTCCTGTGAGCGCCAGACCCGCACTGGTGCTACATCACGCACGAGAAACCGTGCAGTCCTCGATCACCCGCCAGTCCTGCACACATGCAGCCAGATTTTCCGTTGCTAGGGAGACATTAATAATTGTCTCCCTGTAGACAGGACGCCGCGCCGGAAGGTGGCCGTCGAGCCGATGTTTAAAACCACCAGACCGGTCCTGGACGCAAAGCGCAGGAAACGTCTACCGCGAGAGACCGGTCTAGGCTCCCCCCACTCAAAGGTTTTCACATTAAAGTCTCAAGCCACCACTAGCTCCCTATCCATGCAACGGACCACTGACGTAGGTCTCCGTGCTCTTACCAACAGAGAAGGCGCGTTTGAAGCAAGTGATACATTTTTAGGCATATTTGTTTACGGCACCGACCGGCAGACCACAATGGGCCTTTCCACACGAGTATTCACGAAAAGTGCTGCAAACCGGTTTAACGACAAGTCGTCCACACGGATCGTCTTGCAGCACTTTGTTCATACGAGGCTTATGGATGTCTATGTGTTTTTCTGTCGTTTCGAATTGAGTTACAAAATTTTCTTTGTTTGTATTAGTGCGTGCATCAAGTGAAATAGGTTCGATTTGTGCCGCACAAATTATCTCCAATGTGCAGCACTTTTGTAGACATTTTCCCTCTCTTCTCTTGCCGCTTACCTAAAAAACCGGTTTCCAGCACTTTTAAGAATACTCGTGTGGAAAGGCCCAATAAGATGGCTCGATGCACCGCAATCGTCGAATAAAAAATAGAAAAGAGATCCACCAGTTCCAGTTCCACCGATATATTTTTCGAATCTTGGGTTGATAATTGTTAGAAAATGTGAATTTATATGATTTTGCTAGATGATATGACTAACTACAACCCCATCCACTCCGGCAACAGCCGCGCAAATACAAAAAATATGGTCAAATAATTTTTAAAGAAACGGCAGCGCCCATGTTTAATAAATCATTATAATTATGATGTAAATAAATATCCAGAAAAATATTATTTCGCTCCCTTACTGATGTTTTATCCGTGGAAGGATCTTGCTGTACTCAAGTAAGGTCAAAGTACATACACAGAGGCCTTTAACCTTTTAAATTAAAGATTGATTAAATTGCGGAGAAATACAAACGGATTTCTTTAATAATATAGAGAAAGCTTTCGAAATCATTCAAGAAAAAGTAGCAGAGATTGAGAGTAACCGAGATAGAGACGATCATGAAGATCACTGCACAGAAAATCCACTGGATTTTGTAACTGTTGAAGCACAAAATGCAATGGAAGATTTCTGGAAAACAGAAGAGTTGATGTCGGAAGATGAACAACGTAGACCAAAAACATATTTTCGATTCAAACGTCTACAATAATAGGGCCCAATAAGAAGATTTTGCGATTATTTGTGAGTGGGACAGAGGGCACGGGAAAAAAGTTATTTAATTAATACTGTCAAAAGTTGGGTTAGAAAACATTTAAATAAATTAGTTGCGGTAGCTGCACCCACGGGTATTACGGCTTTTAATGTTAATGGTTTGACACTACACAGGCTTCTTTAGCTGCCAGTGGAGCATGGAAATTGTCCAAAATACACTTCTCTATCAGATCAAGTCGTCAAAGTTTTAAGAAGCGATTTAAATGAGGTTATTCTTTTGATTATTGATGCGGTTTATATGATATCAAATATAACATTGATGTACATTCATCTCCGTTTAGCGCAAATTTACGACAGGAGTGATGCAGAAAATGGCTGGTTCGGTAGAATACATATCGTGTTATTTGCTGATCTACTTCAACTGCCTCCGGTGAGTTAATTTTCTCCGTTCGAGAATATCAAATCTTCAGATGTTCAAAAGTGGTTAGGGTTGCTTAGCACACCGCAATTTATGGAAGAATCTATTTTCATATGACAAATTGACTGTTAACATGAGGCAGAAAAACGATCAACTGTTTGGCGAAATGTTGAATCGTAGAAGATTGGGTGTAGTCACAAATCAAGATGTGAATGCCTTATCTGATCGGCTCCTAAAATTAAAATCCGATAACCCAAAGGGAAGGCTGGTTGAAACCATAACCTATTTTTGAAAAATGCCCGACAATACCATATGTTTGTTTGTTTGCAACTAAAAATATGTGTAACCAGTTCAAATATGCTATGCTAACAAGTATAGAACAACCAGATATCAGATTGAATACAGTAGTTGAAATAGATTGCCCAAGGTACGTGAGCAAACGAGCCAGGGAAGTATTGAAAAACACGAGGATGGTTCTTCGTTAACTGCCGGATTAAAAAATTTTATCACTCTTAAAATAGGGGTACGTGCAATGCTGCCTCACGACTAAGTTCCAAATATTGAGTAATGCGTTTATACACCGGAAACAATTCCCTATTTGTTGTTGTTTGTATTACCATCCACAAATCGCAAGACTTTAGTCTTGAACACGCACTGCTCGATATAGGGTCTTCAATATTCAGCAGAGGACAGGCCTATGTAGCACCTTCCCGAGTCAAGGCCATGAAGGGTGTTCATCTTACAAATCTAGATCCTAGCCAAATCAAGGCCCAGGAAAGTTCCATCGTAGAATATAACCGCCTGCGAGCATTATTCTTGACAGGGTTACATACATAGGAAACATGTAAAAAAAATCCCAGGCAGTGACATGATTTAAGGAACTTCGAAAGAACTTGGTATCCAGTTAGGTCTCACTTCTTTTATTTGTGAAGCCGTTATCCAAGTATAAGTACTCGGATAAGTCTTGCAAGTGTTATTGTTACGAACTTGGCTTTCTTTCACATTTATGTTTTGTTGTTAGTAATTTAATATTGTTATTATTTTTTTATTATTAAAGTTTCTCATATACCATACATATGTACATCAAATACATTGATAAGAAATTTCTTCTCAAATTATTGTATTCTAAATATAAATATTTTTAGTTGTAGCCTAGCACTATATCGGCGGGTAAAAAAAAAAACAAACGATGAAAGTTCTGGTCCAGACCATATCAAACATACTAGTTTAATAAATTTGTAGTATTGAAAAGAATAAAACGACTTATGTGTGTAATTTTTAACGAAAAAGTCACTTCACGAACACACAATGCAAAAATACATTTTGAAAATGTGCATTCTAATCCCGGCCTTTCAACAGGTGAAGAAAGAAGAACATATTTTTTACAAAAGAATAAAGGGAATCATTCACAAACCAGTGTTTTAAAATTGTTGTTGATTTCAAAAAATAACATTAATTACAGCGGCTAGTTTTGAGGTTGCTCATTGCATTGCTCGCCACGGGACGGGACACTTCTTTCAGAAGGGGAATTTGTAAGACCAGCGTTTGTAGAATATGGACTGTAGTGCTACTTTGTTGAATATTTTTAAAAAGCGACTTGAATATAAAGCGTGTACATTAGTTACCGTAAGCTCGTGCTGAGCTAACTCGATAGCTCCTGATGTGCGGCGTGGCGGGAAATTTAAACTTTTTGCCGCTTTGGGCCAAAGTTGCACCCTAGGGCAAATGTACCCCGACCTTGCGGTACCAATAAGTTGCAATACAATTAAAGATTGACCAATAGTATTAGAAGGAAAGTTCGAAAATACATAACAACTTTAATAATGCAGAAACGTATTCAATTGCTTTAGACGAGAGTAATGATGCAAATATTTATGCACAATTAGAAGTTTTGGCTCGATGAAAATCAGATAATAAAATGAAAGCAGAGCTAATAAAACTAATAAAGTTGAAATGGAAGTGTATTTTTCAAGAATTTGATATTGCATTTAAAGAAATTGATATTGACCTACAGAGAATTGTTTCTGTAACAGACGGTGCACCTAACGGGAAAAACATTGCTTTTATCCAGTATTTTCAGCAAAATACATATTGCACATTCTCTAATTGAATTTTATCTATGTATACTAATACATATTATAAAGCAGAAGAGTTTGTTTGTTTGGTTGAACGAGCAAATCTCAGGAACTACCGGTTCGAATTGAAAAAACTCTTTTTGTGTTGGATAGTTCATTTATCGAAGAAGGCTATATAACATCACGCTACGACTCCACTAGATGGTGCTGCAATAAATCAACTTCTATACCATTCAACGAATCGACACAAAAATTGATATACGTAGTTATTTGAACACGGTGAATATTTTCGCTTCACCCATTTTACAATAACTCGCTTCTAGATGGCGCTGCAATACATAAACTTCTATACCGTTCAACCGATTGTCATGAAAATTGGTATACGCAGGAATTTCGAAACGGTGAAAATTTTCGCGCTATTCGTTTTGCTATGACTCGCCACTAGATGGCGCTGCAAGCCATAAATTTCTATATCGTTCAACCGATCGTCATGAAAATTGGTACACGTAGATACATTAACATGGTGAATATTTGAGTGCTATTCACTCGCCCTTAGATGGCGCCGCAGCAAATCAATTTCTTTACCGTTCAACCGATTGTAATAAAAATTGGTATATGTACGTAGATACTTGAATACGCTGAATATTTTAGCACAATTCACTTTGCCAAGGCTCACCACTAGATGGCGCTGCAGCACATTAACTTCCATACCGATCAACTGATCATCTTGAAAGCGGGTATACGTAGATACTTGAAAATGGCGTCCAACCAATCGTCATGAGAATTTATGTAGGTACGTAGGTATTTGAACAAGTTGAATATTTTTGTTATAACCTGTGTTTTTGGATTTTTGACGCTCAATCACGTCAAAACGGGTCAACAGATTTCAATGAATTTTGTAACACATATAGAGAATATCTTTGAGACAAACATAGGATACTTTTTATTTGCATGCTATAAAAAGAGGGATCCAAGATGGCGGACATCTTTAAAAGATTATGTGATTATCATCAAAATTGTTACTTTGAGGTTGTTGAGGGGGGGTTGTCAGGATTGACATAGGCTACGTTTTTGCTGCCAGTCTCATCTTCAAAACAGCTTAAATGACTTGAACTTTACAGACATGAAGAAGTGGTAAGTAGTAAGGCTACTTTTTTGTAATTTTTTGCTATTGTTAAAAGTTACGAAATTCTGAATGCCAGAGATGTTTACGTTGAGTCACGCAAAAATCGCTTATCCGATTGAGATGAAATTCTAAGGGCATGTAGCGCACAACCTCCTAAGAGTCAGGCTATGCCTCGAATTTGGAAAGTGGGGGGAGGGGAGGAGGAGGGGGAGGAGAAGATAAAGCGGGGATGTTGTCAGTACTAATATTAGCAATATAATATACCTTTAGGTGCACACACTATCAGCATGCAACTACATAGAACGACACAAGTAAAATTTTAATAGTACTGAATTAGTTATGGATTTAATTATGAATGTGTCTTCTTTAAACCTTTTAAGTTTTTGTTTTGCAATCAGTCGAGTTTTTTGTTTTTTAATTTAACTTTTTTATTGCTTTTCGATATATTATTAATTTTGATAAGTAAGGCTTTATGAGCAAATATCTTGGTCAGATGTAGTTTTATTTGTATATCATATTGTTATAGTTTTGCCCGCCGAGCGGCTGGCGGACAAAATTGCACAATTTTTCTTTGCTACTATAAAGTTGCGTTGAGAATAAAAAAGATCGGCGTTTCGATCTGGGGTACTGGCCAGATCTCATCAGTGTGGCTGATGACCACAGACAGACACAGACCACACGCCGGTGTACACGCCGGATCGTGAGGATGTACGGATAGTAGAGTAGTTCAGCGTAGCCGGAACTACTGGGGAGTATTTTACACAGCCCAATGGAACACAGCTAGTATTGACTTTCTGAAAAAAACGTTATAGAACAAAAGTAGCTTAGAATTAGTCAATCTATCTATTTCCTGACTTATTTTCAATGAAAAAATTTTTCGCCCCCCCCCCGAAGGGGTCTCACACACCCCCAGGGTAAAAGCAACTCCCGGCACAGGGTTAACTTTGAAGTAGAGGGTAAGTAGAACCTAAATCCAAATTTTTGTGCAAATCGGTGCTGCTTCGCAAAATTATACAGTATCGCCGTTTTTTGCCTTCATTGACTGGACTAATATTAGATATGTGCAAAATGTAAAAATATAATGTATTAACTAAATAATACAAATTATTTATTGCTAATGATATTTCAATGATTTACAAACTTTATACAAGGTATTATTCACTAAGATTTACGGTTGACCTTGCATTAAAGTGAGTATGGCTGAGAGCTGCGGGCTCTGTGCCCTCTATCTCAAAAACGATTGGGCGTATGAAAATTTTTTTAAAACAAAATTTGTTGCAAATTTCATGCTCTACAATTTTTATAATAAATGTTAACATCATTGGAGTTATATAAACCGAGATAATCACGAAAAACTGATTTTTGTTACCTTTGACCTTGAATAAATTACGGCGCAGACACGAGATTTTATGAGACTTTTTTGAGACAACGTTTAGAACACCAAAATGAAGGTGCATGCGAATTTACAGCTTATTATCTCTCATTCCGAGACTGCACTATACTGGTCGAAATTCGACCGTAATTCATTAAATTCAGTCAATCTGTCAGTAACAAGAATGACTGTTTGACCACAGACTAGTACACATGTGTTTGAAATTGGCAGTATGAACATAAACAATGAATTTTTTATTTCATTTATCGATAATAAATAACGTTCTGTTACCAAAATTTGTTCATTGATAACACTCGTCAAAAGATACCAAACAAAAAAACAAAAAAGAAAATCGGTTTACAAACAGAACTGTTTTGTCTTTGCCTATTTATACATATATAGATAAGAACAATTACATATTCCTATTCAATTTCCACTCAGCTATTTTAACTTCCATAATCAGTATGACTTATACCTATTTATACCAAGAACCATCAAAATTACGGTTTTAGCAATTTCAAAGTTTATAATATTTTATGGATCATCTATGCAATAATGGACATATGTGATTACATACATATTTACATTTATTTATACATCGCTTTCATACATTTCTTGGGAAAATTTAAATTACATTTTTCACTTGAAGTTATATTTATTTATCCAAAGTGTTCGGCAGCCGTTATAATGGGATCTATTTTGTTTCGATTATGATTCAGTTTAAAAGCTCCAACTGGGAAATGTAATCAGGACGCAATCATTATCAGCAGAGCTGTAAAAACAGTACCACCATTACCAGAGTGCAGGTAATGAAAGCAAGACAAATTACCAGTATACTATTAGCAGTATTGGCACTACAACAAATTGAATTACCATTACCAAATAATGGTACTGGTACTTCATCATTACTGTACTTCAGAAACTTTACTTAGCATTACCGGATCTTACTTAGAAATACTACAACTGATAAAGTAATTCTGATTCTAACGAGAGCGAAGAACTCTCTAGTGAATATAGCCTCCTCCCAAAAACAAGAATGCTAAATTTAGGTATTAAATAACCTTATAATGACACAAAAGGTAAGATAATAATACATAATGAATATTATTGAAATTAACCAGCGTTTTAATGTGTTTTTACATCACCATCCGGCTTTAACAAGCGACAGATATCACGTTCAGAGCGACATGTACGTACTGTAATTGATTTATCTCCCAAACTACTTTAGATCCCATTTTACAATTTTTATGGTAACATTTATAAATTTTAAGCTTTATTTTGCAGTAAACAAAATTTTAAAAAAAATGGTCCAAGTTTGAAAAAAAATGCGTTAAAAATACTGTTCCGGTTTTCTATAAGAAAAAAAAATGTTTTTTATTCTCCCATAATATAAAAACCACATATTTGTTCTCGATAAATCACTACATAAAATATTTGTTCACTCACTTAGTAATCCCGGCAGCCCTATACAAAAAAATGTGTTCTTCATAGTTGGTGCAATCTTTCGTAGTCCATAACTTCACAACCGAGTCTGATATAAGAAAAAAAATGAATTTGTATTTTTACATCCTCAAGGACTATAATTAACCTGAATATGAGCGAAATTCAAGATGTCACTTTTTTTCGCATGTCCGCTTCACGTGGAATGCCCCAACTTTAAACTATTGAGCGTTGTGTGAATTCCTTTTGGGTACTTACTTACCCAAGTATAACAACATATATTAAATTCGATGAAATCGCAGAAGGACAATCTAGGATGCCAAGGAATCCGTACACGCCGGATCGTGCATTTAAAATCTTGAAGTCACTCATTGTCAAAGTATCTTTATATGTTATGTTGCTCTCATTCAGAAGATCAATGTTTGTATCCCCTACGAATAAAATATTCTTTTGATGGCTAAATAAGTTTTCTATGTAAATAACACATAGTACATACAATGTTTTTTTTCCGGAAGTTTAAGTAGCTATTATGTAGATATTTGGCATTCTGACACTGAAAATAAAAACCATATCAGCTTTAATTTTTGCGATATGGCATATGTGTAATTTTGTAGAAAAACACACGAAAAAAAAAAAACACAAAATAATTTGAAATGATCTTTTAATGATTTTCTTGAATGATATGCTTATGGTAGGTCCCGTTTCAGCAGTAATCTGCCATAATATGCACGTCCCATTTGACCTTATATCGTTCCTGCATGGTACGAATTTCTTTGTGTAATTTTTCTCCTCGTTCATCACTAAAGTAGCTGAGATTTTTAGGAAAATGGTCCAGATTGGTAAATAATGAAGTTTTACGCTCAGACTTACATTCAGATATGATGACATATGTTGGACTAAGTCCTAATAGTTTGTTCATTATTAACTAGCACTCGTATTTGTGGTCCATCAAATATTCCATCTTTTAATTTTTCTGTTGATAGGCCGGGGAATTTCTGTGCAATATACCAAAAACAGTAGCCGGTATACGCGGTTTTTACAAAATCTGTCACCAATTTTCTATAATTTTTAAAAACATATTCACCACAAATAAAGCAAAAACACTGCGGATTGTTTAAACAGCGTCTCCTTGATGCAGACATCGCAATAATTATATCTTAAATGATATCAACGCTGTGTTAAATTCCTAAATGTGCGCCTACCATCACGTAAAATACAATGAAGCTGTGTATGATAAATAAAAGCTGCTAGATAGAAACGGCTGGTAGATTTAAATTTACTGTATCAAAATATAAAGGAAAAGTGTAAAAAACTTCCGGAAAATTTAAAAAAGTCAAATTTTGTAACTATGTGTAATCAATATGTTCATGCAAGGTGTCACTAGGTGAGTTACACATGGTTACTATTTTTATCCTTCTCTGATTACTTACTATCTAAGATTTCCATTATCATGTTATATTTTTTATTTTGTGTAATAATTTTCAAGTCTATATCTTTCCTTAGGAAGTTTTCAGTCCCACCTCCACGACATTCATCTGTGCAGCTAAGCACTCCAGTAAAGCCGGGAATTGAATAATATTTAGCTTCTTCTTCAAGTGTCCACGTTTAATTGAGACTATTATTCCTACATTCGGATATTCAACAATTAGGGTTTCTATCTCAGTCATTTTATTTCTTATGCTACGAACATTAAGAAACACAACATTACAAACTTTCTGGCTGTTCATTTGATATGGTCTCTGCTGTATAGTCCGTTCTGTCTTTTACAAGTTCTACCAATCTCAAATATTCTGGACACTCTCTGCTATCAGCTGAATGCTGATTGCTGACAGAACCAACAGTAGTCTTGTCTCGTTTGATTGCTTTGGAACAGTTAATGCAGCAGACTTTTTTCGCTGTGCAGCTCCGTGGTTTTCACCACATTTACCACAAAGTTCAGTGTTTTTGCACGTCTTTGAGGTGTGCCCAAACTGTTGGCACTTGAAGCACCTCATGATGTGTTAAAATCCTCTCGCAATTAATGGGAGTTCCACTCTATATTGACATATCGGTTAACCATTCTGCTGTAAGTTGTGCGAGTAGCTTCAAGGTATAGGTATCGGATTTATATCTATAAAATAATAAATTATATGGCTATGTATAGGTATTTGACATCCACGGCTTTCATCGGATTTCAATGAAATTGAGCAGGTGCCTTCCCTTTGGCCTTAAACGGAAGGATCTGAAAGAATTTTGCGGGGCTGGCATTTAGTTCAAAGTTGAGTATTTCCGCCGCAAAATAACTTTCCACCTGCACAATTTACATAAAATCCGATTAACTACACTTTCACTGCACATTTACGATATAAATACTCACTTCACAACCGAACCGAACAGAACAGTTATTTTGTTTAAAACCTTCACGTCCCGGCATGTCACTTTTTTCCGGCCTGCCATGACATTTGAAATGTTATCTTCACTTGTGCTTGTCTCCGCGCGAAAAATTATTACTTTTAAATGTGATGACTTAAAATGCGTACTTGACTGGGGCGAACATATTTTTATGTGATATACTCCACAAATGCGTGCTTGCCTCCGCGCGAAAACATTGTTTTTTCTTTTTTAATATGATATACCCCAGAAATGCGTGCTTTCATTTCTATTTTTTTTTAAATAAAAATTTATATTTAAGGCTTTAGAGCACATCAACATTTGGGAAGTGAGCATTTATATCGTAAATGTGCAGTGAAAGTGTAGTTAATCATTTCATTGCGCGGTTCCACTATAATCCCCTCTGACGTTACCAACGGATTTTCGTCTTCTGGTCTGTATACCTGTTTTTTTGTTAAACAATTGTTTTTCATCCGGTTGCTTCGCTAGACCCATGCGAAGTTAGCGCAACATACTTTATTTTTATATTTGCGGGAAGTTCTTCTTTTCTACTTTAATTTTTGTATTATGAACTTTTTAAACCAGGCGAAACCATCACTGGAGATCCTTATGGGCAACTACTTATAAAATTGAATAGAGCAGTGCAGTTGAAACGAAAGCAATACGCCGACAGACATGACAAAGTGATGTTCGAACATGAAAATTCAAGACCGGATCTTCACAAATCAGTCAAGGACACATTGGAATCGTTCAAATGGGAACTTGTACCCCACCCACTTTATTCATATATATATAGCTCCGTCGCACTATTACCTTTTTCAATCAATGAGTAGCGATTAAGTAGATCATCGCTTCACTTCTTTCGAAAGTTGTAAAAAATGGATTGACTATTGGATCGCTTCTTAAAATGAAGAATTCTTTTTCAAGGGAATACGTCCTTTGCTTGAGGTGGGCAAAGGTTGTAGCAACCGAAGGACAATACTTTAATTTATGGTATTTCATTTTAGTCTATTAATAAAAGGGTTTTTTAAGTAAAAAAACGACGGAAACTTTTGCATACTCCCAATAACTTCAACTTATGTATTGTTACAATATTTCGTAACAGTATGTTCTGTCGTTACCGCGCCACCGCGTCGGTGTATGCTTACAATCACCGCACCGCCATCATCACCGCTACCCCTACCGCTACCGCCACCGTCACCGCGTCGGTGTGTGCTTGCCTTAATGCTCTCCCATATACAGTGACCCAAAAAACATTTCCCCTCATGGTATTTAAGGTTTTTGCAACGTACTCATTACCTGTAACAGATATCGTAAAACTTTTTGCGTAATATTGTAGAGGGTAAAATTGTGTACAGAAATGCTCCGATATATTTTGACATCCGATTTACCATTTTTGAGTTATTTACGAAATTTCACTACTTTTATTTCGCAAATATATCAAAAAATATCGCAGTTACGTGAAAAACGATCATAATCTATTTTGTGCAGAATTTAATTCTCTACAAGTTAGGCGAGGGGACTTGCCCATGTCAGCAAACAATTTTGAAAAACAAGTTTATCTCGAAAACTATGTCTATTTCTGCTAACTATAAATCTGATGAAACAGGTGTTCTCAGGTAATTTGTAGATTAATAATTTTCGAGATAAAACCGTTTTTCAAAAACGTTTACCATTTATTGCCATTTTCCCCGTACCTGCGAGTTTCTTGCAAAATAATAGTAGTGAAATTTGACAGTTTTATTTCATGAACAACTCAAAAATCGTCAATCGGATGTCAAAATACATCGGAGCACAATTTTACCCTCTACAATATTACGCTACCAGTTTTACGATATCTGTTACAGTTAAAGAGTACGTTGCAAAAACCTTAAACACCATCATGTGAGCAGTTTTTTGAGTCACTGAATTTTGGTCAAAATATCAGAGGTTGTCAATTGTGCTGAGTGAAAGTACATTTTGACTGAACTGTAGTGGTAGAGAAAATAACTGCAATTAATATAATCTTAAAATTTATAATTTAATCTGGCAATCCCTTCAATGCACGAGTAAAAATAATTAATAAATATTTGTATACATTTAGTTTAGAATATTAACAAATTTTGGAATACCTTTACTGTTAATTTTTTTGTGAGCTTATTTATTAGTCTATTTTTAATTTGTACGTATTATTTCTTCGGGAAAAAAGTATAGGACAATGGGTGACTTGAGCTGAAAGCCGCGGCTATAAGCGTGCCCTAAACTTTCTGGTAAACATAATTTCATGATAATTATCAAGATTTCATTTTTTGTTTGCCGACGTGTGTAATTAATATTTTTTTCTAATTTTCTTACTTTTATGTTGCATACAATATTTCAAGGGAATTCGCACCTTCTCGACACTATCACGTTTTGGCGGCGTTTACCCTGCAAGCTGCAAACAGCTGCTCGATAACTCCTCGGATGCACGAAGCCCTGCCGCGCCGTAAGATGGTTTGGAGCTGTTGGTGCGAGGCCGACTAGTCGGGTGAAACTTTATGTGTAGTTGCCAGGCATTTGTGTGGTCGTTAAACGAATGCCCCTCCTTGGATGAAATGTGTTTCGTAATTAAGCTAGGAAATTGGTAAATTATAACCCTGGGTGGGGATGGGGTGCTGCAATCTCGGGAAAATTTTAAAAAATTGCCAGTCAACGAATGAGCTCCGGGGGATTAAATTGTGAACATTACAGCTGGTATCCCGCTATTAATCCTCCCCCATGTATCTTCATGATCGGAGAGAAGAGCAGCAGCGGGTGGAACACATTGCGTTTCTTAATTGATTTAGTTTTACTGTCCTGCAGTCTATTTCGAGCGAGACTTCAATGTTTTTGAGAAGTGCTTCATTTCCCTTTAAAATCAATTAAGAAAAGAAGAGCACAACCTAATTTATGGTTGATTTTTAAAGTTAACCATATTTTATAAGAAAATAACTCAATTTGCTTATTTAAATTAGATTTCTTATAACTCATCTACTTTTGAAATTAAAGCCAAGAGATAATCAAAAGTTAATTGTAAAAAAAAGAGAAAAGCAAAATAAGAAAACCTGTTCAAAAAACCGAAACCCGTTTATTACAAAGAAAAGAAATATAAATTTTATTGAATAATTTCGCGCAGTAGCCCTTTCAGCGTCGAAAGAAGAGTGACATGTTGTAAATTCTCAGTTTAGAAACTCAAAGACGCGAGGTCATTTGAAATTTTGGGTTCAACCAGAGATTGTAAAATAATCTCTGGTTCAACACACTTCCCTTAAGCTAGGTACAGATGTTCGCGTTTTTTGACGATGTACGATATCCGTCGTACCACAAACATTGGTAATGTTTGTGACGTAGGCTCGTACCACTAATTTCGTACCATGTACATGCGTCTGTACCCAGCTTTTAAGTACACGTTCCATTAAATCTCGCTGTTGTTCAATGTTCAGACTCGGTAACTGACTAGTGACCACAAACTTTTTGGTTTTTTCAAAAATTTGTTAGTACTTACCGGTGGGACCATTGCAATTTTTTTGTAAACATTTATAAGCCCCAGATACTGGACTGAAGCTACTGCACACCCTTAAGCCGTGTCCACACCAAAGAAACATTGTGAAACAAACAAATTTAAAACAGAATTTTTGTAAAAAAAAAAAAAAAATGGAATGTTTTGAATATATTTCAAAAACGTTTTCGAAATATTTATAAAATGTTACTGAATAGTTTTTGAAAAATTTTTGGAACATTTTAAAAATATTATAGATATATGTGTTGAATACAATTTGTTTCAAAATTGTGTATGTTTCATAAATGTTTCAATTGTGCATTTTTTGTTAACTTTGATTAATTTGAAATATCAAATATCGAGCTAAGCAAACGAATTCGAAAGGGTTAGCTTTGTCTTCGTCTTAATTGGAATACTAGATCAGCTTGTTTGCTGACGTCATAAACTGTAATAACGAGACGAAGACAAAGACGAAGACTTGGATTCGGACAGGCCCTAAATCTTTGTTTTCGGAATGTGCGTATTTAAACCTATAATTTGATAGTAAGCTCGACACATTTGTAAATATTTTTCTTTTTTTGCGTTGGGTATTTTGTGTTTCTTATGCCCGTTCTCTAATGCGCCGACCAACCAACCACGAACCATCCAACGAAAATGCTGAATTGCCTGAATTCGCGTGTAAAATACAAGCCCTAACCTGTAGTTTTACCTGCCGGCTGCCAAAACATCTTCGGGAAAACATTTTATCTGGAAGAGCTTTTGTCACTTTTTGAGCGAAAAACTACTCACTTTTAATTTTAGTACTGGCCTGGAATTACCCGCACATTTTGCAAGCACTGAGTTTTTGACAACCAGTGGGACAGCTATCTCACTGACAGTTATTCTAGTACAACTGAATGGGTGACTAGTACTATGTGGATAAAACGCATACATGAAAAAGTTAGCCAGGTTGACCAAAACACGAGCGAGAGGGAATATGAGGCCAATATAGTGTGTGACGTGATGACGCGATTTTGGTTCGTTCTTGGTTGGGTGGTCGTCGCATTGGAGAACGGCCTTTAAGCGTCATAATAGATTTCACGCGACGTCATATAAACTATGTTACGTGGTGTATTTATACAAACCAGTTATCGCCCAGTGGTCGACCATATCTAATCATTATTGAAAATTTAAGGAAAATATACACTTTTATATGAGCCATTGAGAATCATAGTAAGTCAACAATTTTTAAAAACTTGGTACCTAAGGACTAAAATCACATCACTTACACCTCACCCTGTTAAATACCATATAAACTATTAAAACTTGACTTACGCCACTATGATTCTCAACGGCTGATATGCACTTACAGTTCAGTAACATTATAATTAAATAAGAAATAACTTCAATAAAATAATAGTACAAGGTTTCCCAATAAGAACGTCCGAACTTGAAATTTGATTAAACACACAATTTTTGAGCAAAAAGATTTTTGATTGCTTTATTTGAAAGATAAATCTAGGTGGCCAAGCGATGAGGTCCATTTCTGCTGGAAATTAACGACTCACTTACAGTACCGACAAGAGAACGCGAATTTGCGTAATAATTTTGGACAATTTCCAAGCATTGGATCAAAGTGAAATGTGTCATGATGAAATGGCAAATCTTACTGAACATAATGCACAGAGCTGTCAAAAATCCATAAATAAATATGGCCGCCAAACCTGTCATACCTATTGGGAAACCCTTTAAATCACATTTTAAAAATATTGATTTATTGATATGAAACAAAATTTAAATTTCAATACGATTTAAATCAATTTGTACATAAAATTTCTCTATAAACAATATTCTTTGTGAAAGTTCTATTATTATTGAGTAAGTTGCCTTGACCATTGTCATTAGAAATATAAAATTTCAAACTATAAAATGAACGAACTCTACTTGCAGCAACATATAATTGTCCATATGAAAATACAGGATGTCGTAATAATATCAGGGACCGAAAATATTCATAATTTTTCAATTTTTGTTTAAAAAAATTATGCAACAAGCTATTTAAAAAAACGACTCGTTACTAAACTGGGGGTATATAACTTTACGTCTACTATTACTATGTGGAAGAATCGGAAAAGTAATTTACATAATTTAAACTATAAAGCAATGATTATTTATGATTGATTTTATTTCAATTACTACTAACCATTAGAACTGAGTTTTATGTTTTTCGAACAAAAATAAAAATCAAACTTGAGTTTGATTTTTCTGATACAGAATATTCATTAAATGTAATTTTTATATTTTCGATCAAAAATAAAATATGCGTGTGGTAAACAGCGTTTTTGAAATTCTATAGTATAAATTAATGCAACAACTTTACCAAAAATGTCTTTTGTAATTATGCATCTCAATATTTCTTTTAATTTAGATTTGAAAACTCCAACAAATATATTAGGCCTAACATTAGAAGAATCATTATATTAATGTTATTCACAATTTCAGACCAATTAGAATTACATATCATCGTTATAAATAAACTTGGTTTACCGTAATGCTGGACTATACACATAGCATCTAAATAGGTTTGGTACATGTTGCGTGATGAACTAACAAATGATGATGGAAAAACAATTCGACGTCCAACATTTGAAACATCATTATTTAAATTCGGATTCAAATTTAAATAAAATCAGTGAGATTGTTAATAATTCAGATATTAAATTCGCTTGACTTTGTTTAATGAATTGCAAGCGTGAGCCCTCGATACGTACATATGTATGTACACATCAACAATATACAGAAAAAACAATTTTTGGCAATTATGCAAATAACTAAAATTATCTCTAATAGCAAATCGATATGCAACATATTGTAGCATTGTTACTTGATTTCTGGGTACAACACAATTAGATGTACCTATTTGCTATGTTATGGTTTATGTTATTATGCCGTCCAGTATCACCATTAGGAAATAAAATAAGATTCTTCAAAGGATCTAGTGAACTATCTTAAACAGAGATATTACGGACGGTAGAATTAACTTTATTGAATGCAACACTATTTCTTTCAAAAGGTGGTTCTCCATCTGTGGTACTAAAAATAACCGCAACATCTGTTTGAATCATTAAATCTTCTAATATCTAAATCTCTGTTAACCTTAATAACCATAGATAGCTCCTTATGTATACAGGCCACAGGGTGTTCCGACGTGAGAGGTCAATACTGCAGGAGGTGAAAGGTCAGACCGAGACAAGCAAAAAATCGTATGGGTGGGGGGAGGGGGGTAGGCATTTCGCACCGTTTAGCAGTTGGAGGGTGATTCGCAAAACAGGATGTTTCCTTATATGGCAATCAATATCTTGTCTCGTTGATTTTGGCCAAGCCTGGCGCTACTGTAATAGCCGCGATGATTAATTCCTGCAGTAGAGTGAGAGCACTTATTAACATTTTCTGCAAATAGGCGGATGGGTTCAACATCTGTTATCTTAATGCTCGTAGCTTAAGAGCAAAACTTGACGAGTTGTTGGACTTTTTTACGGGTTCGTACATACATATGTACATGCCATTCTCAAGCCTGATGTCCCATCTTCTCTTGTTAGAATTCCTTGTCCTCGAAACACACTTTTCAGAAATGATCGACAGAATCGTGTTGGTGGAGGAGTCGTTGTCTTCGTAAGGGATTGTTTTAGGGCTGGTTCATTGTTCATCGGTGAAGAGCATTGAATTTGTCTGTGTTGAGGTTAACAGTGGCAGTGAAAAGTGTCTCTTATTCTCGGTTTACTCCCCGCTCGGGGTGTTGAATGCCGAAAATGCTACCGAATTCACTGAGGTTTTTTTGGGAGCTCACGCGCATATATTCTAATGTAATTGTCGGCGGAGATTTGAATGTTAATCTACTTTGGGTGACTCCTAGCTCGGATGAGTTTCAATTTCTCTTACAATCCCTGCACTTACGGGCTTTGAACAAGTTGCTTACATATTTCCGTATAGAAACTTCGTCTCTGCTCGATCTTTTTCTGGTCTTGGATATGACTTTGGTTCTATTTTAGAAGCAGCTATGTTCACCTGCCATTCGATCATGACTTCCTTTTCGTGACATAAAGATTCTCTTTCTCTTCTTGCGAAATCTCTTTCGAATATCATTTCGATCATTTCAATCATTTCAAATGACAAAAGTTGGGAAATGTCAAGAAAAGTGTGCACAATCTTTGACGTATCATTTCAACTGTTAAGGTACCGCACTTTGTTGTAAAAATCTAAAATATGAAATAATATAGCTTGTTTTAGAGCAAGAGGAAGTTATAATGCTTATGGGAATGTGGCGGTTACGGGCACTGAGCAGTCACCGTTTACTTAGTTGTGATAAATACTAATTTTTACCTTTTTTTAATCAAGTGTTCCTTGTGAAGTTTTTGTTATTTTAAATTTTAATTTAAAAATTACTTTCGGAGTCTTTATCAAAGGAAGCAGTCATGTAATCGTATCAAAACAAAAATTAAATTAAATTATTTAAAAGAAATTTAAGTTGTTATCATTTCCTTTTAGTTCTCATTAAGAACTCAAATAAAGCAATAAATATGGGACCAAGTATACATCCCATAACTGGTGACCCCGAGAAAGAGCACGAAATCCAATTCCCAGCCAGAAAGTTAAACGGCTAAAACCACAAAGGAAGCAAATACTCAACAGATTTCTAGAAGTCAACAAACGCAGTCGTCGTCTTCAGTTATCAGTCCACAAACGCAAGTTATTAAAAGCAGAGTTCTGTGCAGCAACAAATTCAAATGCGACAAGGCGTGACACAAATAATAAATTCTGGTGGATCGTCATCACAAGGCATTCAACAACAAATTTTAGCCATCAACCGCAACAGTAACAAACCATTCAAAGGCACATTCATCAGCAACAACAAACATTACTATAACATCAACAAAGTTTGCATCAAATACATTTACAGCAGCAACAACAACATCTTCAACAACAGCAATTACAACCACAAATGCAACAGCAACAGCAGATACAGCAACATGCTTCCCAACAAATACAACAAAAGCAAGTTTCTCGTCAACATTCAACAATCAACAACTTTTCAACAAGATAACAACAATCAACAAACAATCAATTTTTCATCAACATAACATCAACTCACTCACAACCACCTCTTTCCCACTATGTACCGTTACCATACGGTAACTGGGGGGAGGCTATTGTGGCGAGTCATCAAGGATGCATCGAAGCAACCCAATTAAAACCTAATTTTAAAAAAAATCAGTTTTTCCTAGGTTTTTCTATCATCATGTAGCTTTTGTTTAATATCAAAATAATAATAAAATTTAATAAAAAAATAATAATTTATTTAAATTTAAATTAAAACAATATATATAATAAACAATAATAATTTATGGGAGAAACATACCCCCATAAAGGGGAGTAATGTGGCGGTTACGGGCACTGAGCAGTCACCGTTTACTTAGTTGTGATAAATACTAATTTTTACCTTTTTTTAATCAAGTGTTCCTTGTGAAGTTTTTGTTATTTAAAAATTACTTTCGGAGTCTTTATCAAAGGAAGCAGTCATGTAATCGTATCAAAACAAAAATTAAATTAAATTATTTAAAAGAAATTTAAGTTGTTATCATTTCCTTTTAGTTCTCATTAAGAACTCAAATAAAGCAATAAATATGGGACCAAGTATACATCCCATAGGAATAATGGAATATTTTCTCTTTTCTTCCATTTTCCTCTTAAGGCACAAAAGTGACTTTTCAATATCTGATCTGAAATGATCAGAACTATCACTGAAATGTTCCCTCTGAGGCTCATTATTTCGGCGCCATCTTGTTTTCGAACTTGAAATGACCGAAATGACCGAAATGATCGAAATGATATCATTTCATTTGATTTCGCACACAGCCTTCATAACACAAATGAGAATAGATCTTTAACATTTCGCGATATTAATCGTATCTATCTTCCCTCACTGGCAGAGGGATGCGTGGAACTGCCTCTCGCAATTTTCCTTTAATTGACGACCAGGTCTGCTGCTTGAACGGCGTGATAGAATCTCTATTCAATAATTATGGACCCATTTGTACAATTGTAGGTAACCCGAAGAGCTGTCCACTGTCCACAGTAAAATATTTATTTTATTATTAATTTTTATATTATTTATAATTTTGTGTACCGTAAAGAAAATTTTTTTTTAGCTGAAACGTTGATTCCATCAATCTTTTACTGTAGAATTGCGGCTTCATCGACGTGTGCCTTGGCCCCTAAATCCCTCATGTTTTGAAAAAGTCGTACGTAGATTCTTCTTTTTTCTGCTTGCGCGTGGCTAACCTACGATAAATATCTACTTTGCTAGCGATTTCCGCGAATTCTTCCATCAAAAATATTTTTCAGGAACGCTTTGGAATTTGCCAAAACAAATCTTTGTATCCTAATCATTTTGTGAGAATTAGAGAAGAATTATAACAAGACGTTGGAAACAGTTTTAAAATACACTTATGACTGAAAGGAATTTTCAAGACGCACAGAGGCACGAGGTGGATCCTCATTACTTAACCGTGAGTGTTCTATTCTTTGCTCTCGTTGGTTCAGCAAGCGAATTTCTCTTCCAAAATTCAGAATTTCAGCACTATTGTCATTAACAGCGGTACTATTCAACAATTTTGTTTTCTTCCTACTTGGCATAATTGTTACGAAATTCAATAATTGTAGTGCGTGTGCACTTGTGCGTCTGCTTATTATTTTATTTTATTTGTACAACTTATTTACCGTATTTGCATCTACGATCAGCCAAGCGACATACCCGTGTGTCCCACAGCGTCCAAAAGCAAGTCCTCTGTTCTTCTGAAATTGTGCTTGCAGCTCCAATGCTGACTTAAGCACTGACATTAGAAATAGACCACTCGTCCCATATACCATAAAATGCCTATACAAAATTGTACACTTTTCGTTCCCTCTTGCTCACACCATTTGATTTTGAGCAGTCAGCTGTGGGTTTGAACTGTGTCAAATGCATTTTTAGGGCATTATTCCGTTTTAATTGCATAAATCCATCAAGTAATTATATCAAAAATTTTTTTCAAAACATGAAATTTCCCCTTTTTAAGATACAATTGAATTTTACACAATTTCAAGTTTTCGGTAGAAACTGTATTATTAAATTATTAAAATTAGTCTTTTAGTATTCCATATTGCACATTCTACTTATATCTTATGTCTTACTTACTGACAAAAATGGCCAAAAAGAAAAAAATTAATTGAATTTGAATTTATTTTCCGTTATTTTCTTGGAAAATAAGTATTCAAAACTCTTACATTAGCATATTCGGAATTCACAAACGATTTCCGATCAATTGAGTACCCGGAAGTCTATTTTAAAAATGATTTTAAAACAATGTAGCTAATCGTAAGCTCTTCATTAACAAATTAATTGCTAATAAACACACACACACACGATTGGCATGTTTGAAATTTTGTGTTGGCTAGCCGTAAAAGGGTTAATTTTTGCCCGTCTATTATATCTCCCCCTAAAGTAAAGCTATTGACAATTAGTCACTCTGTACCGCTTTATTCCAAAACACAACAAACACAAATTGTTACTGTATACACTACAAAGTTTTCTCTTCAGTTATTAATTTATAGATTATACAGGGTCTCTCGTTAAGGTTAAGGAATATCGGTATACCAATCGATTTTACATAGTCTTCTGATGAACGTTTGTTTACTGTTTATTTTGATGTTGCATTTTATACCACAAATGCGTGCTGGTCACCATTAATAAGTCTAAAAAACTATTTACCTTTAATTAATTTATTTCCAAGGTTGTGGAGAATTTTTTCAAAATTAAAAGTGGAAATGACGTTAATTTAAGGCATTTATATAATTTGCAACGAAACTTTTCCAAAATGTCAATTTCGAAATTTCCAAGCTAAATATCTAAAGTAGGTACTAGTGCCCAACACATTTTTTGGCATATTTCACTCCCCAAGCGAAGAATCCTATAAAGTTTTAAAAACCCCTTTGGAAACCCCAAACACAATCTATTTCTTTCAAATTTTTCGCAAAATATCTTCCTTTACATTATTGTATAATATGCAGAAATATTTGTATGTGTGCCTACATGTACCTACAACCATTTAGAAGTTACACAGCGAAATTATTTTGATTAGTTTTATATATGATGGAAGCATGGAAGCGATACAAAATTATGTTAATAAAAATGCCTGCTCAATTTTGAAAATATCATAAGTTGACCAATGACCACAGATATTATACAATATACCTATTGTATGTATATATTACAAAAACTTTGAGGCCAGCATAACTTTACACAGACATTAAAATCAAACATTCATGAAAGCTATTGTAAAAAAGTTGTATACTGTCAGTTTCATGTTGAAATTTTTTCAGGTCTTATTGATCAAATGGCTCTCACAATAAGTCGCTTGGCACTGAAGTGGCTCGCAAGACAATAAATTTGATCAACAAAATGATCATTATCGCACATGGAGCTCATAAAATTCAAATTCGCTCTCATAATTTACCGGCCCAATAATCATCGATATCAGGGAGGCGCAGTGCCGTTGTATACATATATCAACTGAACGAAAGGGATGTTCTGTTCACGTGCTCCTAGTCCTGAGAAGGCAGCTCGAAGACATGTACATAGAGCTCTTTCTGGCCAACTCCACAAAATGAGGCGAATTCCCTCGTAAATAGTGGCGGACTATTCAAACCATTAGATGACCATGGTCCCGGGAACTCGCGCGTAACGGAACAACGGTCTGCCTGCTGGCCGGGACTGCAGGGCGCCCTCCTAGATACCGACGCTTTCGGCATTAAGCACAAATCATTGATAACCGATTGTTAAACCCAAATACTCACTGAACTGTAATGAAACGAATTAAACGGAACTCTGCACATAGCGAATGTGGCACAAAGGCACGGATAGGTGGGGCCGTTACGAATCGGTTGCTTCCCATTTTCCACGTTAGAGCGCTCTGCTGGCAACAGTTGCTGCAGTGCACCCATGAAACACCAGCGCCCCGCAACAATGCCAGCTGAACAATGCCGGCTCAGCATGGCTCGGTCGAAGGTGGGTTAGCACGGGGCTCAAGAAAGATTAAAGCAATGCAAACTTCCACTGGCACGGGGCATAATGAGAAATGGATTCACGTGACTGAGTAAAGGGAATTCGTGTAGACAGCATCCGGTCAGAAGATACAAGCACGGAAGGACGGACACTTCCGGGTGCCACCAGCAGCACCCGTCCGGCGGGCTTCCTCATGCAAGGTGTTCCCCAGAACGGTGAGGTGCTCCTTTGGCCGTTTCTGTCCATTGGATGTCGAGTAATTGGCGCCACTTATTAAACTCGGTTCCGTCCAAGTGGGGATCGCTTGGCCCAATTATGACCCAATCGGGGTGTCTTCACCGTTTTCTGGATGAATTGTCGTCTGTTGTCATGCTCAGCAGCTAAAATTGCGCGCAGCCATTGGGGGAGTAGCAGGCCAGAGCCAGATAATATCCGGAAGCAGATCCGATGCTTCAGTAAGCTTCGACGTTACCAGCTTTTCGGTTACCTGAGAGCGATTTTAGTTCATCTCGGGACGCCGATTACATCATTCCGCCGCCGTTGTTGCAGCTGCTCAGATGCATTCCCAACATTCGCTAGCCCAATTAAACGTTCTCGCTGAAGTAAAGTGCACTTGGCGGAAGTTGCTTATTTTCTGTGCTTTCGTTCGCCCTCCTTGCGGCCCATGTAGTTGGTGAAAAGTTCGCGATTTTGACTTCGCCAGGACTGAATTGTGCCCGGACGTAACCGAATTATCACAACTCGCATTTGCCCGGATCGGCAAAGAACCGGGTAGTGGAACTGATTAGCGTATTCAGCATGTCAAGGTCATCCCGGTGATTCATTAGTTTCAGTAGGTAAAATGTTATTCATCCCGCCACATCCGTCGATATGCTCATAAGGCCGCGTAAAATTTAATTTAACCGCTCACGTCAGGTCCGGCTAAGTGCACCTCGGTCACATCAATTCAATTCAAATCACTTCGCCCAGTTCTAACCATAATATCTACAATGGATAAAAGAACATAAAGTAAAACGCAATATGCAGTTCCCACAAACTCGACATTTTCATCATTTTGCCTTGTATGAAAGTATTTTTATTGCGTCTGACATTTTAGGCTTTGGAATGCTTATATTAGTAACTTTTTTATCTTACTTATTTTCTTTTTTCTTTTATTTTATTCATTTTATTGATAGTCTATATTTTATTTACTTTATATATATTATTTTATTTTATTTGTTTTATTTATTTTACATATTTCAATTATTTCATTTTTTATTATGTGGTTTTTGTTGTATTGTCTTCCATCAAACTGTGAACACTTCCGTAACAGTGTAAGAATATAACTTTGTTAACTTGGGAGCTGCTTAAATGTCAGCTATTGTTTTCATTTTGGGTTGATTTTCGGAACTCAAATTCTTAAGTGTTATGAGAAGAAGAAGACACTTAAAAGAGTGTAGCAATCAAATGCTAGAAGTGTCATACGTTAAATTTTACAATTTACATTGTATTTTAATAGAACTTTGTACCAATTTATAATATTGCAAGACCAACTGCTCCGAAGGTTATTTTTCTTTTTGCATATGTTTCAATTTTGATACAAAATTCCTGAATTCAGGCCTGAATGTTTTAATAGTTAAATGAAAAATTGTAGTGAAATTCAACGTACTGCGTGATTTTGATGAATAAGAAAATAAGTAGAAAGTCATTGAAATTAATCACATTTACTATTTATGTGCAGTAGGTATGTATATAAATTGGATTTAGAGGATGATGGGCAAAAATGTATAGGAGTTGGTCCAATTCTTGTACAGCAATGAATGATATGTCATTAGAAAGATTACTATAAGTAAAGTATTTGTTAATATTGCGACTAATGTAAATTGTCAGAATTTCGCGCACGCGTTTGTGTGTGTGTGCCTGCCTGTCTGTGTGTATGTGTGCCTGTCTGTATGTGTACAAGCATACATGTACTAATCCATGCATGTGAAAGTGTACATATATATGTATGCAAGTGTGCATACTTGTATGTATGTATTATATGTGTGAGTGTGTACGTGAAACTTTTTACCTTCGGGGTTGAAGTCCTTAACTTTCCCCTACCCCCTCTATCACTCACCACCCCCTCCGACCAATGGTCCCATCATTTAAGCATTTATAAAGGCATCTTTATCTTATCAAATATAACAATTTTCACCTCCACCACTGCCCCTCCACTTCTCGACCCTCACTTTTTACTTCTAAGGATGAAATCCTTGAACCTTCCTCTACCTCATTCACCCCCCAGCACTCCCCTCCCACCGAAGATCCCATCATGTATGCAATAAAGGCATCTATTGTATATGTTATCAAATATAAAAATTTTCGCCTACACCCCCTGCCCCCCCCCCCCCCCCCTCCGACCGACGGTCCCATCATGTAAACATTTACCATTTCAAGAACTATATATTTCCTTCAGTAAAAACAACTGAAATACATGGTTGCATACATTTTAGTTTTAACAAAATTTACTATAAAACGAAGAAAAAAATATTTGGGCTGTGTGCCAAACCAGACTTTTCTTTTCAAAAGTTCGTTCAAAATGTACTAGATTAATTTGCCTGTGCCAAACAAGGGGAGTCTTTTCAAGTGACTTTTGTATCGACGTATAAGCACACTTTGATATTAATTAGCATATTTGATATTAAATCGGGAAATGGACGAAGAAGGTATCGAAGTTATAATTTTATTTCTTCAAATACTAATAAACTATGTATTAAATACATAAAGGGGAAGAGGGAAAACTAAAAATTGCATGCAAAATAGGATAATCAATATGCGATATGCTCATAGCCTTCTATAAGGAAAAGTACTGATTTATTATTTGAAAAGTCTACTCGCCAGCATACTTTTCGTTGAAAAGTCGACTTTTGAAAAGAAAAGTCTGGTTTGGCACACAGCCTTGATTGGAAATGGAAAAGAGTAAAATATAAAGTAATACAATAAATGTATATTACTTAATGTTATATGTGATATCTCTAGTAATTGAAATGAAGTCCCATAAACTCCTAGTAATCAGTAAAAATAACAAATGATTTTTATTCTCTTGCTATTTTTATTATCGTTGAATATAATAATAACATGCCACATACAGGATGTTCAGAGGTGGGAGGTCAATACTGCAGGAGGTGAAAGGTCAGACCCAGACAAGCAAAAAATCTTATGGGTGGGGGGAGGGCATCTCTCACCGTTTGGCAGTTACAGGTTGATTCGTAAATCAGGATGTTGCCTTATATGGGAACCGCTCTTGTATTTTTGTCTTTTTTTCTACGCATCGCAGCGACCCTAAATCAGTCTCAAAAAATAACAATTTTGAAGCCCTTTCCAAACAGTTCAAAACCGCCCCCCTATCCCCAACCCCTTTGCCCCAATCACCCCTGGAAGTTGAAAAAAATACTTGTTTTTCACGATTTTTCACCTTTCGCCCCACTTTTCTCCGAAATTCACTTTATTAACAATCCCACTTTTTATATTTTTTAAGTGCAAAGGTGCAACATGCCCAGGTAGAAAGGGGTTGCAAAAGTCCTGAAACTAAAACATCCTCACAGGTACCTAATTACTTTATTGCACCATAATGGAAAAAGTCGTTAAGTAAACAATTTTTATGACAGCAAGGTCGGAAATGTTTTTTTAGGAAACACAGGTACAAAATAACGGATTGAGCCTCAAGCTTATAATATTCTTCAAATGAAAGCTGAAAACTTAAGCTACTATTTAAAACTACAAAAGACTTTAAAACAATTCGAAATGATTCATGAGTTTGACTTTTTTCCATAAGCCAACTACTTCATAAATAATAAATGACGGACAAAGCACATAGAATTGCGCACTCATGAAAAACTTGTTCGACAAGAGGTTTAGAAAGGACTGCTGAGGTAAATGGGATTCGGTTCTCTTAGATTAGGATTTAAGCTTTCATTTAAGCCAAGTTACAAAGTTCTATGATGATCCTTTATTTTGCAATGATGAATCAAAAATGGTCAAAATACGGTCTTTAAATTTTGTATTACTGCTACCAACACTACCAAAGCAAACTTTAAGGAAGTTGTGGGTAATTTTTGAATATTTTGAAACATGATAAATAAAAAAATCACGAAATAAACCGAGACCTCAGAAGAGACCGATTTTTAGGCATTAAAAAGAATTTTGGCCCTAATACCTACCGAAATCACTTCTCAGGATTTTGGAGGAAACCTATCGCAGGCCTGTATAATAGATTCCTTGGGTTGCGTTATTAGCTGAGTGGTTCGGCTGGGACAGTATGCCATTCCACCTTCGGGATTGAAAAAGCAAACACACACAGCAAACGCCATAACCACCCATCAAATGAGAGAGATTTCAATCAAAATTTCAAAATTGCCTTCCCATCTCAAAGGGTGAGGGGTCGAGATTACTTTTCAAAAATATTTGACACGTATTTTTGTTCTTCGATCCTCAATAAATTTCATGATATAAGTGTTTGACCGTATCGGATTTTATTTTCCACCTGACACATCCTCCTCTGAACGTGTTTGTTCCTTTTTTCGATATGTGTATTTCGCGAGATATTCGACCGTCCCAGAACTTTTTTTATACACTGCATATAAGTACGTATGTATGTATGATAGTTATCAATTAATTGAAGGGCTTTGTCGCTCCGGTTCCCGCTTTGGCGTGGTTTTATATTTCACGGTAACAGAGAAGAAGACACTGAAAAGTTCCATTGTTTTGACGTGTGTAGAGTGGGTAATTGAACTTCTCAATTTATTTCTGAGGAATTTACCTTATCCTTTGAATTATATTAATTGATTTATAATTACACTGAAGAAATTACTTCCTTATGCATTTATACATATGTATATGTTTAAGGGAATTTAACGAAAATAAAACCTTTTTTAATTTAAAGAACTGAGTGATAATTGTAACTTTCAGTTAATCATTTAGCTTATATAATTATAAAAAAATTAATAGATAATAAATTTTTCAAGCCATAAACACATTAATAAATGTTTAATGATTTCGTACGAATGAGCCCAGTTTTAGCGATTTTAATTCGTCTTGGCTGATTGGGCGAAGATATTCTTCCGTCTGTGTTGATTCAATAGAAAGTGATGAGGTTAAATCATTCCAAATTAGTCATAGTTTCTTCTCCAGCGAGGAATACGAGCAATTTCCTAGCACCCCGTATAGTTGACTTTAACACCACAAGATTTCGAGAAAACTATTATACTTTTTTACAGACCTTTTGTTCAAGGGCGTATTCTATTTAAAAAATACCAACATCAAGTTATATATACACTCTGTTGCAAAGCTATAGCCGCACCCCTATAAAGTGCGGTACAATTACTCTGAATCGAGAGGGGAAAATTTGTTGTTCATCAAAAGTATTGATGAATCAAGCAGTCTCAGATCGTGCAAAAAGAATTTCCACATGGCTGCAACACAACGAGTAATACGGCAAAATAATGGAAAAGTGAAGAAAACCAGTGTTTCATTATTATAACCGCATTGATAATTTCATTATTTTTCCCCATACATCTACTTCAAAAATATCGATTAATAAATCAGTGGCACGACCACTGTTTGCTACGACGTCCAGCATCCTTTTCGCACAGATTCCACATAGGGCTTCAGCTTTTTTGGGGTTAAAGAAGTCCATGCTGCCTGAATGGTGTTTTTGAGGTCATAAACTAAGCTGAACTGCTTTCCGTCCGCGTAAACTCTCCTGACCAGACAGCCCCAAATGTTCTCCATAGGATTCAGATCGGGAGAACGTGCTGGCCAGTCAAGAACTTGGATATTTTGTCTCGAAAACCAGTTCTTCGTTGTACTACTTACATGGATCCTGGCATTATCCTGTTGGAAAATCAAATTTCCTTCAGGATAACGCCTAATGTAAGGAAGTAAATTTGAGACAAGACCTCCTGGTACTCGGCTAGACCAGACCATTAAAGACCTACCACCAAAACTTCTTGTTTGGAAAGAGGGTATATTACCAAAGATTATAAAATATGTATAAAACGATAAAATCCACTTCGCTCTTCGGGGATCTAACACTGGTCCTCCATAAATGTATTTGTGACAAAGGTAGGTAATCTCCATGTTTAAAATTTTTAATTTTCCTCGTTTTTATATTTCTAACTAGCTGAGTAACCCGGTTTCACCCGGTGTATCATAAACACTACTTAGTTTAAATACTTAAAAAATGCTCAGTATTCAGATAATAAAGTTTAGTAGTACTAAAATCTTTGGATGTGATTCACCCAAAACGCATTTTGTACCACGGTCCATATCAGAAGGGCTCATAATCTATTGTATACTTACATATATATTCCCGTTGTTAAGTGTTAAATAAATGATTAAGGGTATTAAATTTTGTTCGCTATTTCATCGTTGCCGTATTGAAAACATTAAAGCTGCAAATCTTACGTTGATTGCCTATTCCTTATAAAAATTATAGTTTGCCTATATGTTTTGTTACACTTGTAAATATTTAATAAATTATTGGTTCATATTGGGTCCGACATTTTGAATTTCGAAATTCTGATAATAGATTCGAATTTAGTAGCCTCAAAGTATCCTTGATATTAATTTTCACTTAAATTCGTTGAAATTCGGAAATTTTGGTTGTCATATTTGATCCACCATCTTGAATTTTTAAGTTTCAAAAGTATATTCGAAATCAGAACCTTCAAAAATCCGTAGACACCACTTTTCGTGGCAATCCCTTGAAATTTACAATTTTCATCCGCCATCTTGGGCGCGCCATTATGGGTCCCGTGAGTATAAAGTAGTCTATGACTTAGATAAGAATATGTAATGTCTTCATTAAAAAAACGAAAATAATTGGACCAAACGTTCAGGCGTGATTGAGCAACAAACATATTAGCTCGACCAATTTGAACTTCCAAATTTTGTTGGCGGATTCGAAGTTAGTGCTACTGATTTTCTTCTGCACTCCTAAAAAATCAGTCACCTCATTAGGTCCGCCATTTTGAATTTTTAAATTCTGATAATTGATTCGAATTTAATGCCCTCAAAGTACCCTTGGTACAAATTTTCACTTAAACTCATTGAATTTGGAAATTTTGGGTTGCCATATTTGATCCGCCATTTTGAATTTTTAAATTTCGAAAATATGCATATTCGCAATCAGGACCTTCAAAAATCCCCAGATAACAATTTTCATCGGAATTCCTTGAAATTTACAACTTTTGGCCGCCATCTTGGGCCCGCCATTTTGAATCCCGTGAATAAAAAGTAGCCTATGTCTTAGGTCGCAATATGTAGTACCTTCACTTCAAACATGGAAATGATTGGACCAAGCGTTAAGGTGTGATTGAGCAACAAACATAGTGGGCCCGCCATTTTGAATTGCCAAATTTTGTTAGTAGATTAGAAATTTGCGGCCTCAAGATTCCTATAGTACCAATTTTCAATTAAATTCGTTGAAGTTCGAAAATTATTAGTCGCCATATTGGATCCGCCATCTTGAATTTCCAAATTTCGAGCGTAGATTCGCAATCAGGAGCTCCGAAAACCCCCAAATGCAAATTTTCACGGCAATCTCTTGATATTTAAAATTTTTGGCCGCCATCTTGGATCCGCCATTTTGAAATCCGTGAATAAAAAGTAGCCTATATGTTAGGCCGGAATATGTAGTGTCTTCACTCAAAAAATTAAAATGATCGGACCGAGTGTTTAGGCGTGATTGAGCAACAAACAAACAAACAAAAAAACAAACAAACAAACAAACAAACAAACGAACGAACTTTCGATTTTATATATATATATATAGGGATTTTTCTCTAGATATTTTCTTTTCTTAGATTTCATCATTTTGAACTTTGTTGCATTGGATTTCAGGCAAAGTTGAAAGTTAATCCAAACAAACGTTTTTATTTTTAATTTATCATACAGGGTGTTTCTTAGTGGGTATGCCACAATGAGTGGGATGAAATATCTGATATAGACAAACAAAACATTGAATGGTACGAGGGAGAGAAGATGAGAAGGAGCATGTCAACCATTTGGAAGTTACATGGTAATTTGTTAATTACAATTTTCCATGGTGTGCACATCACTATTATTATATCACATATCTACTCGATGCAGCGATGTCTACCTCACGCCAAAAATCGACTTCCCTATTAGAATTATTCTATTGAAGTGTTACAAAATTTTGCCCGAACGTTGCATTTTGGGTAGGACAAGAAAACTCATAATGATCTTAAATTTCCTTTTCAACGGTACCCCATACGATGACGTAAGTACCCCCCTCCCATTTTTCAAAATGGCGTGCAAATGGGGTGGGGCTTTCAACCCCGAAAACCGAGTTTTTAACATAGACTGACCTCTCTACATATCTATCAAGAAAAATCTTGTCCTGCCACCAGCGGCGTAGCGTGGGCTAGTGTCGCCCGGGGCGGAGAGAAATTGTGCCGCCCCTACAAAATCAAAATTGTTTGCCCCAAAAAAAATAAAAATTTTGGACAAAAAAAATTGCAACAATTTGGTCTGATTTTTGAGCACTATCCTTTATTGATATAATTGTAACGTTTCACCAGTTTATAGCTGGTCTCTTCAGACGGTCAACTACATGGACATGCGAGGATCATACATGACTAAGGGGCCAGTCGTACTAACTATTCTAATTTTAAGTGATGCTATATTAGTACGACTCGTCCCTTAGTCATTTTAACATCAAATCTCTGCCCTGCTGCTTTCTTTCCTCCGTTACCTTCCGTTTCTTTTGGAAGGACGCTCCGCTTTCTTTAAATGTCTTCATATCTATAACTAAATGTGAAACTTACTCTAAAACCTCTGATTTTCTTTTTATTTCTTAGTAAGTAAAAGTAAGTTTCTTCTCTTTTAAATGGGCATCATATTCCTTTTTATTATCTTTAATAGAGGTTTTTCGTAATATGTATTGAAAAACAAAAACAAGATTTACTTTCCATTAAAGGTGATTGGTATTAACTATTGAGATTATTTTACTTAAAGCTTATAGTTGAGGAGAAAAAATGGGAATTCAATATTATTATTATTAAACACCTTAATAAAGACTACACTCCAGAGTCCGTCTTTCTACTAGGTGAAATAGAAATAATGTTAAAATATTAATATGTATGTACACCCAACAGACAGATATTCTCGACCCTCCTGAAACAAATTGAGATCCACTGTACATATGTATGTATTCCTATCTAAAGCTGTAAGCTCGTTTCAGAGAGGTCGCAAATATCTGTCTGATGAGTGTATATGCACTTAACATCCGTAATTGATCTTATTTTAACAGCAAAACCTGGAAAGTTAGGCAAGTAGATATTATTCTTTTTTTAAACTTACCTACAGATATTGTAGTAACAGGACCAATACAGTAACCCAAATCGCTGAGCGTACACTGTACGCCTTAGGGTAAAATCATAGCGCGCAGGTTACGGTCGCGGTTTGGTGGACTCTTCAGCCTAACCTGACTAGCTGACTGAGGAAAACAAAACGATTTGTATTGAGCTAAAGCCGATAGTCAGCTAAACCTGGCTAAACCCTAAGCTTACACTGGTCTACAAATTTTGACTTTGAGAAAGTATTCTCCAAGTAAAGTAGCTTTTTTTATTAATTTTCACACGCTGATTACGAAAATAATAATTATATTTTAAAATAAGTTTCCGTTTTTTAGAAAAAAATATTAATTTTTTGTAAAAATCATAGCGTTCTTCTATTCATTAGCAGAATTGGGACGTGGTTTTTTCTCTGCCCTCTTATATTCTGCTTCTGTAACATCTCGACAAAGAGTTCAGCAATAATCCGCCAACATTGAAACGTTCCCCTTGCTCTGATATCGTTTTTCCACTCAGCCAATTTTTCAAACATGTAGCACATGGATTGCAACAGAAATGTGAAACCTAGCTTTTATCCTGGTATTTTATATCTTCGTTCAAGTAGGAAGAATAGGCTTTTTTTATCTTAGGCGATACAGAACATCTTTGTTTACTACTTAAATATCATCACACTACAAATGTAACAAACATTTTCAGAATTATTCACATTTTTGGGACATTTATATATGGAAGGTATGATAAAATATAATTATTGTTCTACTTTTAACACTTTTATCTCTTAGTAATACAGAACAGATCACTAAAAAACAATATTTTTAACATTTGATGCCAATCTATTCAAGTAAATATCAACATTATGAAGTTGAATGAAGGTAGAATCGTTAAATTCGAAGACATCAAGTATCCCGAAAACTTAAATTTATAAATGATTTTTACTTATCAATCAGTATTCAGTATGCGTAGAAAAGCAGAAATTAGTCAAAATTATTTCGAATACTTTTCCACTGTAGACGCACTATGCGTTTCCTCACTTATTATACTTATTTTGTTCTCTCAGTCAGCTGAATAGTTAACTTATCCGCAACCGTAACCTGCGCGTTATGATTTTACCCTAAGGCCAGGCATTGAGTATGAGTACCTTTTTTTTTCTTTTTTGATTTTAACAAATTTTCTTAATGCATACGTGGAGCTCTTGCCGCCCACCTGCCGTGCCGCCCGGCTCAAGCTCGTATTACTCTGCTATTTGAAGCTGCACTCCCGGTTTCTCTTACCCTCTAGATAGTCCAAGAAAATACTATCTTTTAAGTATATATTCATCATTAGTGAATCTTTCGCATAGCCTCTTTTTACAAGCTTTTATTTGACTTCCCCTGTTAGTATGTGTGGGATAAATCTTGCAACTGAATTTTAAAGCAGTTATCCTCAACCGATTGAGATGAAATGCATTGGATGACAACATGTTTGGATGACAATGCATGGCTAACTAAGTGACGTCATTCTAAATCCAATATGGCGGACGGGCCAAGCTGGCGGACTAGTTTTCCTTTGTGCACTCCCATGATATGGGTATCAATTGAAAGGGTTCGACAAATAGAATGCGATAAAAGCTCGTTTTTAAAAATCTATTTTTTCATTTCCAGCTTACTGCACCCTAAATTTAAATTATATCCACGTATTCCTCACAAGTGAAGTGAGTTAGGCTATTTTTTAACTAGTATAATTCAGCTTAAAAACATACATTGTTATCGATTGTGCTCTTTACCATGATCGATGTTCTTTCTGACTGATCCTCTTTTTTAACTAAATTTTCATCAATCATTAGTAAAGAAGTGTCATGATACATACACGTATAGCTGGCTCGTTATCAATCTTTTTATGCCTTTTTTCGAACAATACTTAAAACTAATTGCTTGTGTATGAGAAGCAAAAATTTCTTCTTGTTGGAAAGGACAATGGGCAAATTTCATTAAAAAAAAACCCAGGACCAACAAAAACAAAACCCATCCCTAATTATCACATATGTTAGCCTTATATATTTTTTATTACTTGTTTGTGTTATAGTTATGGGAGGTAAGAGATATAAGGTACTTTTATCTGCCTTATAACAGTAGTTAAGAAAACAACTTTGATGTGTTTTAACGTTTGTTTAATGTAATTAACCGTCTATATCGGCAATTACTGAGTCCATAAGAGCTGTAGGCTGTTCTATACCTGCATGTCTAGCATGACCTAAGTAATATACAGCGTGTAACAAAAGACCTGGAATATTTCGAAAGGAACACATCGCATCGGAAAACAAAAAACTTGGGGTAAAATATTTTAAAAAGAAGTATTCAACTCTACCAACCCTTACCCCTGAGGGCAGGGGTGGGGGTTATTTTTTTTTTCAAATGGGACCACCCATTTTTTTTGGAGATTCGAATTCTTCATAAAAAAATACGTAACTTTTGTCTGAAACATTTTTTTCAATTCGGTACAGGAAGTGCGGGGGAGAGTGTGTTGTCTGTCAAAAAAGGTTCCGAAAAGGTCAAATGTCTAACGATCTACAAATGGGATCGAAAAAAGAAAAAACGCATCTCAAATATTCTTTGAAAAGCTATCCAATGGTACCAAACTCGACCTCCTCCCCCCAACCCGTAATATTTCTTAAAAGTTGTTCGACGAACTCTCGATCCGTTTGTAATAGTGGTTCAGTTAAGACGTGTCGCCGTCGACGTAACACGGAGCAGTTACAATGTTACATATCACACACCGATTAACACCTGACATTTTCAAATCAGAATCACACACGTACGGTTTTTTTTCATTCGAGATTGAGATAATGAAAGGAAAAGATGGAGCGAGAAAGACAATAGAATATTACGCGGATAGGTTGGTTTTATAAAAACAAATAAATAATGTAATTACTCGTCATAATTATGTACCTATTTCTTTGTTGGATAATTATTAGTGTTAAGAATAGTTTTGTTTGTAATTTTTTTTACATTTTTTTTCGATTTTACCTGATTCCCAGCACTTACAGAAAAAATTAATGCATATAATTGTCTCTTACACCAAGCCTAATAAACCTACACTTAAATTGTTTCTCTTGGTTCTGGGTCATTTTTGCCCATTCGCCTTTGGTTTATTTACGAATTTTCCAACTACAGGGCATTAAATAATAAGATAAAAATGACGATTTTCCATAAAACAGTTTTTCTACGTCTATTTTACTGGATTTTTATTCTATAATAATATTTCTTATAATTTGGTAATTTTTTCAACTGCTCCGCACAAGTCTAGAGTATGTAGGCAGGTATATGTATTTTTGTTTAATAGTTTTATTATAAAAAGTTCCATGTTCATTTGCTTTTAGTTTGTAAGGATTTCCGGAAGAAAAGTTACATTTTCCATCCTTTGTTTAACCCGACAGCCATCGACGGAACTAAGTAGCACAATCTTGATAAGACGTCTAACTCGGTATACATTATTAGACTTATTGTAGATGCAGCAGAAATTGAAAGGTCGAATAAAAAAATAGTTAAAAAATAAGTGGGTCCTCAAAATTTCTTAACACCTGGACCATTTCACTGAAACGCGGCAAAATCTCTAGAAAACACGTCGTTTTGCACATTTATTGTCGTAGATGTATTTAAATTATACAAAAGCCTAGTTAGTTGTTTGGTTTTGTTTGTTTTCATCTCTCAAAGAGATAATGTGGCTTCCAGGATTTATTTGGTCGCGGCACTTACAGTCATGCTTCAATAGGTAATCTTCAAATCTGCTGGCTTCTCCAGCATGAAATGTAAATTGCGGGCTTTAAAAGCTCCAAATTCAATCTTTTATTCGACTTCACTACTTCGTGGACAATATGCCACAGGTACGGCTCTAAAAGAGAACACGGAACCACAAGGCAGACTAAATCACTGTCACTAATGTGCATCAATTTGTTACGTTTTATAATTACTATAGTAATAATTACTATAGCACCGGCTTGAAACCACAAGGAAGCAATGTAATTTCTAAATATATTGTGTAGTCACATAAGAACATTAAAATAAATAAAATAACAAAGAAAGTGCTTCTTGTATGCGCTCTATATAAAAAAAAGTTTAATTGTTAATGAAAATGTGTCATTTTGAACGAAAATCACAGTTAGACTTGGGTTTTGGCATCCTATAGTAATACTAATTGTAGTTTTTTTTCTCTTAATAATATATTTTCTTATCAGGCACACAGTCTACTTTCAGGATATATGTATGTATAAAGAAACCATCAAATCGTATGAAAAAGTTTTTTCGTTATTCTAGGGCGAAAATAAGGCCTTATGAATACCCCTCCTTTCAAGTGCAATGCACAACGTATAAATAAAGTTGTAAACAAAGTGACATGGATGACAGTCGGGGAAGCAGATCTAAATTATTGTATATTTTCCTTCAAGTATTGTTTTCTTTCAGGCTTTTGGATTATTTAATTACATCTTGGTCAATGACAGTGCAAAATTAAATAGTATAGATGTTAAGGAATTTTGGGATGTAAATGGTTACTTTTGATTTTGACAGTTTATCAAAATTAAAAGTTAGTTATTTTAGAAAGTATTGCCGACCCGACCTTTACATCTTTCCGTTTCAACGCAAATGGAAGGTTCCTGCAAAGTTTCGTCAAAATTGGTGAGATTTCCTTACTCTAACTAAACATCTTCGGTTTTGTTTCTCATAAGATTTTTATAGAATAAATAAAAAGCTATTTAATGAATAAAAGTCTTTAACAAAATAAAAAAGTTTTAACTTAAGCTAAATTGGCTTGAATATGAAAGAGAATATTGTTCAAAATTTAAATATTATATACGAACATTTAAAAATTCTTAAATAACGCATTTACTAAATTCAAAGCCAAACCCCATTCTTAGTCGATTTTCCTCTGAGTAAAAAGTAAATACAAGCAGATTAACTCATGTTACTTTCCGTATTTAACAGTTATCACATACATACAATGGTTAATGTCCTTTTCTGAACTACCAAAATTAATGTCGGCTCTGTAACACAAGAGATAATCATAGTCTCATTAAGTCACAACAGCTCTTAATTTGGTAGTCTAATTGGTCGCCATTTTCGAACGGAACCGCAGCGCTGTGTATCTCATAGAAATATGTAGCTCAATCAACCAGATGAAGCACAGTACCTAATTTTACTCTACCGCTCCGTTGAACCGCTGTAATTCAGCTATTTTATGTGATAATTAAAATAACGGCAACAATAGTAGCCTCAATAAAACAAGTCGATTAACCCTTTTCCACAGCCCCATCAGTCCGCCACTAAAATCTCCAACTATTTAGGATTCATTCTTGTGTGCGTGAAATATTTCTGATGCCATGTGTTTGCTTAACCAATATTCGAGACTTTTGTTTGAAAAACATGCCTGCGCAATACAGGGCATGCCAGCACGTTTTTATGGCGCTCTCCGCCACGATAATTCCTCGGAATTCAGCTGTGCTTCCCTCACAAGCACCCGATTCCCGCGGCCCACCGAAATGGTGCCCCTGTGATCGGAAGGCTACAAATATAACTTCACTTCTGGATTTATGTAAATAGAAAAACGAATATGTATTACCACTCTCCCGATTTTGATCGCCTACTCATTTGGTCTCCTAAAGGTATGAGAACATTTGGGAGCGCGATTATTGCAATGAATATATGTATGTCCTCTAATAATTTATAAATTGAATTGTTTGCATTACCTAGTGTTGCTAGATATTAAGAGATTATTTTAATGTCACGCGGATAACACATATTAAATTGAAAGTTACTCCTAAATTATGTGTTAATTTGCTGAATAAATATGAAATTCCGTAGTGCAGGACTCGAACTAGTAGGTAGCCATATTTGTTGTTTCTAGTTAATTTGAGAGCAATATTGGTACACGAATATATTGCCTACTTTACCATTATATTTACTCAAATTTGTACTTTTTGAAACACTATGTATTAAAGATAAGGTGTTATCTTTAATTGCATAATTGGTTCGTCATGCTATGATAGTCGAAATAGCCTATTTAAGGTTTACCATCAGTGATGGTGCTTGGAACAGACCCTAGCAAGTGTACTTTAATTTAATATCGAACTGGCCGCATCCTCCGCCTAAAACATTTCATATTCTAACCGCTGGCCAAAATTAGATTCGACCAAGAAAATTAAATAAAAGACCACAACGAAGGCAACCGCAAAACGCCATTACCAGAGATTGAAACACGAAAACTTAAACAAGAAACCAACTAACTATTTTGGAGAGCGTTGAGCGTAAAAAGCAGCAGTACGTTCCACCCAACTGGCATCACTGGCTCTGTAGGCCAAATATCGCAGCACTATGAAAACCACACAAGAAATGTGAGGTACACGTTTCCAGGCACAAATGTGTCAAGCGCACCAGAGACACCAGAAACCAGTTGAGAAGCACGCCACCCGATTTCATTCAGCTGAAAGATTGGAGCAGCCTCACCGAAGCCTCTGCCATCCATTAAAGTACGAAACACTTTGGAATCAATTGAATTATATTGTCCATGTGGTCTTATGTGGCAACTCTAGATATCGCAGCTGCCCTTCCTGCTTGCCATTTAAAAGACCATCGTTCCATTAAATATTGGCAACTGTGGCCAGGGCATCCTTCCTCTTCCAGGCACCTCCGTCTTTAGGTCAGGTCTTTTTACGACGCCTTTGATGCGCTTATACATACATATATTTGCGTAAAATGTTTTACTGAACAATTCGGTAATAATGAATTTATCAAAAAGTTATATTTTACACCTACGCAAAATCGTTAGGAAAAAAGTCGGACACGTAGGGACTAATTACAAAGACTTAAAATCTGTTCAAGGAAATTATCCCCTGTTCAAAATGTAATTTTTTACATAGACTGACTGATCTATCATCGTTTGTTTTGGTTAAGCTTTAAGGCCCTCAGCAGATTGAGTGTGGAAAAACTTGTGTGCATTTACTTTAGAAAAAATAGTCTTTAATTCAGATTCAATATCAGTGATGATTCCATGATGGGATCGATACATTTGACATAACGTATCTAAGGTTTGTACCAATTTTAACTCCTGCGAGTTCTACCGAATTCGAATGTTTACTTACTTTGGACTATAACGAAACGCATTGAATGGACCAAACTGGCTTAAATAAGCGTAAGCTTTCAATACTAAAAGCCATAGCAAAGAACTTAGATACAATACAATATATATAAGCTCTTTGGCCATAGCTTGCTAATATATGTATTTTCCTATTACAAAATCTAAATATTTTTCTTCTTTATTTTATGCGTCAGTCATCTGTCACTATTTACTAAAAGGCAAAAAGGCAACACAGGTTTTTTTTATGAAAAAGCGGAATATTGCTTTTGGCAAATTTCATAGAAATACTAGGGGTGTTCATCAATTTGAGTAAAACCGTAGTATCAAAGACCTTTAATATACGAAGACGTCTCATAGCCGAAAACTGCTAGGAATATGTATATAATATTTTTTTTCTTACTCCTTATGTGAAACTAAAAATCAAAAACCAAGGCCTAATCAAAAATTTCTATTTGAATGAGTCAAACTTGAAGCTATGCATTTTTCTTTTGTATTTCGAAGAGGCAAGACTCAGGGCCGTATGCATAAAATCGACTTAAGCCTTATGACCGTCATAAATCCTAAGTCGAATTTTGCTATGCATCAAGCTGTCCTGAAAGTTTTGTGCGGAGCTTTTTCGAACTCAATTCGAAGTTTTCGAACTTCCTCAAAAGTCAAAAAATCACAAAATCATCCGTCAGTAATCACATGTTTGTAAATAAATTTAACGTTTGCCAATTGCTGTATCGAGTTACGAGCCGGCAGAGTGCCTTAATCGGTTGAATTCATAGTGTGATCACCAAAGCAGAGAAATCCTGTGAACAAAAGTGCTCTATTAATTCAATTAATTGCAAACTGGACGTTTTTTTTTTACGCCAATTTGTGTAAAACCCCGTCTAGAGGCTTTCTTTTAACTAAAAGCCTGTGCTATTTTCCATCAAAAGGAGTGCTGAACTGAATTGAGTGCCTTAATCACAGCGAAAACGTAAGTATTTTGGTAGACAGTTTACTTAGGCTCTTATGTTAAAAATCTAAAGTCTATCATAACAGATTCTGGGTTTTGGGAACATGGATTCATCTACAAAACGCTCCCCGAATTGGATTGGTTGATGAATAGCTACTATCAAGGATATCTAAAAAGGATACTGAAGCAAAATTGTTACACTTCAAATTATTTTTTTTAAATATAAATATTGCGATCATACGCACTTGAATTCATTTTATTTTCTCACGCACACGACAAAATTAGTAAATATTTTGTTTAGCTCTGACAGTTGGGCAAAAGCTTTTTTCGAACTTAAGACAACCTCTGAGCAGTCATAAGTCCATCAGAAAAGTCCTTGATGTCGGTTTGATGCATAGAGTTAGGACCCAAGTCGGTTTTATGCATACGGCCCTCAAAATTTTAAGAACTGAAAACGACTTTGAATTAAGAAAAGCGGAACTGTAGCCACATGAGAAGCTTAAAGAGCTGGAAAAAAGGAATATAAAAAAGTTAGAAATGAAACTAAAATATTCCCTAAATTCGATTTAAGATCTTTATCAAATAAATCTGAATTTATGATACATGTGTATTACTATCTCCAAAATGGTCTCTCTTTTTTGTTTAACTTCCTCTGTTTTGGCAATTGAGGCTCCTTCCTCCTAACATCTCAAACAAAATAGGATTTTAATTAATTGTAGTGTAATAGGAAATTGTTTGGACGAGCATTTTTAACCAGTTTATATGGGGCTAACTAATTTCAACTAGTTCGTACGATTATCCGAAACCTGTTTTTATCTGGTAGAGGAAGCACATTGCAACACCAATCACGACCAGCGACTCCAAAAACCCCTAGGCAACAAGTTTAGTGGAAAACGTATAAATTTCAAAATTTTTAATATTTTACAGTCTGCTATCTCAAATTCGTAAATTCTCGTAGGTTTAAAATCAGTAACCGCTAGAACCCCCAACTTTGGTGGAAATCGCATAAGCTTTAAAATTTGACAGTCCGCTATTTTGAATTCGTAACTTCTGACGGCTCTAAAAACCCCTAGGAACGAGTTTTGATGGATATCGCATAAACTTCAAAATTTGGCAATCCACAATTTTTAAATCGTAAGTTCTGGCAGTAGCTTTAAAATCAGCAACTCCGGAAACCCCTTAATACCAAAACATATGATAATTAAAGCTGGCAGATTTTGCAAAAGAACCTACATCTAAAAATTTATGAGAAAAGAAGAACAAATTGTTGAATTTAGAATTATAAAAGTTGACCATGACGTTAACCAAAACATAACGAAACATGCTTTTTTTATAGCGTGATAAACGAAGGAAAATTTCGTATACCACGATTTTTTATAACGCTATTTCCTACAACGTGAAACACATTGTGTTATACTGCAATCGAGCGGAAGAAAAAATAAATAAATTGAAAAAAAAATAAAATAAAGTGCGAGGATCTTTGACTCTTCATTGAATTTTAGTGAAAATGAGTAGCGGGAACATTCTGTCAACGATATTTTGTTGACATTCGCCACATCAGCAATTTGCAAAAATTGACGAAATGAGTTTAAAACAATTTTCGATTGCACATTTCGAATACTTGTTATGATTTGTAAAAGTGAGTCCAATTTGAATTATTGTTGGTTGGACCTTTGAATGGTCTGAAAAAGTTTGAATACGAATGATATATATTATGCTTTAATATCGAAAACGAAAATTGATTCGAAGCATTACTTTAATCGCCAACCGTAGCAAAATAAGGCTTCAACCTGTTAATAATAATATTAATATTTTTATCTTTAATTCTAATATTATAAAAATGTTAATCTCATTATTCGGTATTCCAAAGTGTTAAATATTTGGCAACACAGACCAAAAATGGCCTTCTTTAGTAAACTTTCTGATTGGAACTTTTAAGATAACGTTCAGATCATAAATTAATTAATGATTAATAATTGAGTGATTTAACAAATGAGTTCAGTTCATATGTAATATGTATATGTTATTAATTCACGTTACTATTAAAGCTAGCGGCTCCGAGCACTACTAAGCAAGTAGCGCAGTTTAACGCGCGGTGCATTTTCTCTAAAGCAGACCAATATATTCACAGAGTTTTATTTTTCGCTCCAGTCAGACCGAAAGAAGAAAGAACCGAAATGAAGCTTTCATGGTCGAGACAAAATGTTTAGAAAAAGTTTTGCGGCAAACATTTTACGATTCGATTAGTTTCGCAGGGCTTTGTACAATTCTATGGAAGGAAACGATTATTTTGATGCCTCAGCACCAGTAGTAAAAGCATCCTCTATACTACATGGTTGCTATTCGCGCTAGCGGCTGAGATGGAACATACTATCCACCACATAGACGTAACATGCACATTTATACGGTAAGTTATCTGAGATCATTTACATATATGCAGGAAGGCTTTGTAGACTCACTAAGCGAGGAAAAGTTATTCAAGCTTAAAAAAACTTTTTAACAAAAAAATTAAACCGCCGAAAAAACTGAAAAGCAAAAAATAATAAACCTTTTTTATTTAACCTTTATAACTAAGTCTTTAAACTAATGTAAGTATACCTAAGTATATATTTTTGTAATTATTTTGAGTTTTTATTTAACCTTAATAACTAAGTTCTTAAACTAATGTAAGTATACCTAAAGTAACTTTGAGTCGGCGCCAAACAAGCAAATTAATTAATTACGTAAAGCCTGATGCGCGGCGGAGGCGCGGCGCGACACGCCCCTTCGCCGGAAAGTGTCGAGCGTTCACGAAATTCATGTCAGCGAGTCAGCAATCCGAACGAGCACACACGTGAGAGCACACGTCGTTGCGAGGGGTCGTGCGGAGAGCGCAATTTTTGAAATGTTAATGTTTATCGCTGGAGATTTCACGTTGCATTGTTAATTTGATATGGTTATTTCTTTAAATTTAAGGTAATTTAGTAATCTTTGTTTATTGATTATTATTATTTATATGGGAAGCTCAGGGTATACCCTTTCAAATAAAAAAAGATTTATCAAAATCGGACTACTCTGTAAAAAGTTATGCGTGATCATACATAAAAAAAAAAAATATATATATATACGCGTCGACTTGAGAACCTCCTCCGTTTTTTTTCGTCGGTTAAAAATCAATCTGTGGGTTAAAACTAGCAGGTCGCGTCTGGAACGAAAAATTAAACAATGTATAAGTATAAGAGAATATAATATAGGGTTCAAACGCAGCGAAACAGACAGATGTATCCATGTACTGAAAAAGATAATAGATCACTATTTTTAGGAGTTTACGTGGATGACTTAATCTTAGCGTGCAGTAGTGGGGACGATATCGAACGTGTAAAAATGAAATAGGGAAAATAAAAGAGTAAGCATTAAACATAAGGAGCCAATCTCTTAAAAACTAAATATCACCATAACACGTATATCTACGAGAGGAATAATTTCTATCATCCAAGAAAGACATATGGATGAATTTTTAAAAGGATATCTATAGAATTAAAAACTGTAAGACGTCCGAGGCACCATTGGTTCCTGGCATTAAATTTAAGATATGCGAAAAAGAATTATGCGATAAAATTGATTAAAAAGAGTATTATACCAGCGACACACCAACCGCACGGGGTACTGCGCACAGTCTTTGGTAAAAATGTGTTTGGTAGCTGAGTATCCGCATTAGACACGTTCCCTCCTGGTATTTGTAAGTAAAAGTCGTCTGCTATTACTTTCAACATTAAGTACCAAACCTTTTCTAGGTTTTTAAAGTACCGGTGTGAAAACCTTACTTATGTATATTAATCCAATACTAAATAATAAAGGCAATCAGTTTGGCTTAGTCCTTTCCGATCTGTAAAGTTGATAAAATTTCTTTCTTCTAAATGGTAACGAAAATTTGATATTTGATTCTTTTATATAAAGTCAAAAACTCACGATCGTAAGCACTGTTTTTGGATTGTGCATAACTTAATTTAACTGAAAAGAAACCAAGACGTTGCCAAACGTTGTTAACTCTTGAATTTAGTGCAGCGCCAATTGAGCTAATTGAGATTTACTATTTTCAAATATCTTGATTGTGAATAAAATAGTTCCACATCAAAAAAACCGCTATGAAGCCACGTTTCGGTGAGAACAATACAAATCACTAGCAACAGAGGATTGATAAAAAGACCTAGCCTTAGTTCTCAAACCTCTAACATGATATACGGAAATTGTTCGGAAATTATTCAGTTTTTTTGAAAAAGTATACATATATGCGGTGGAAGATTGCGTATTTACTGCTTTATTATATAAGCAATATTAATATGAAAGTAAGAGGCGGTGTAATAATGAATTGCACCCAACAGTATATTTATACAGTAAAGTGATACATAAAAATATGTTGGTGACATTTAGTTTTTGAAATTTTAAACATAATTATTTTGGAAACTAATTGCGACCGACAAAATTTTCCGAGGGAAGGAAAAGCAGCCTCTATATAAAATTTCATTGAAATCGTTGAAGAGACATCAAAGTCAATTTAAGCTATCGTAAAAGTAAGCAAAGTAAAAATTGAAAGTTTCTCTTCCCTCTTGTGCGGACCTCTAATCAGTGTAAATCGTGTAATAAAAGGATTATATTCTACTCTACGCGTTTCAATTAATTTTCAAAATCTAGTATTGCTATTTTAACATGTCCTTCGTACCGGATTGCGAGTTGATGATTGCAAATATAATTCCGGCGTGGAAATTGATTGATTGAACTCGATTATCGGAAAATAATCTCCGCGCGGTAACTACGACTTTAGTACAAAGGTGCTAAAACTCATTAACTTAAATACTATTTACGCGATCTTTGTGTTTCTGGTCAAAATACCGTGTGCGTGGTATTTGGGCCTATGCCAACATATTCATTGTGACCACGCGCTTATGCTTCATTGGCTGAGCACCGCTACCAGCATCTTCCCTGGGACAAATTGTGGAGAAGCAGCCTGATCGTCACTTCAGCACACTACCTTTATGAAATCTGGTGAGTTGTTCCATTTATTTTACTATTAACATGCAACATGCATCTACTGCATGGGCTCCGTAATGAGCGAAAACATAAACATATAAAAAAAAAACACCCGACTGCGTTAAAAGATATCAACTGAAAACCGAAAACAACCCTTGTAATCTATAGTTTGTAAGAGCGATATATGATTCACCATGCAGGTTTTATTTGTTCGATGCCTCTTAAACAAATAATAAAATATATAAAATTATACAAAAATAGCTTGAACGTTGGAGAAAGTGTTGTTGGCGGGGAATTGACCGGTTGCACCGGTTAAGCTTTATATGTAGTTGTCAAAAGCAGTAAACGCCACCTGTGATTGTGGATACTGGCGGTAACTGCAGAAGATCTCCAAACAAAATAATATTTATCCTACCTACGAGTAATAAGCTTTGCTTTTGTTTCAGCTGCTGCAAGCGAAGATAAATATTTCTCAAGGTCAATTAGGGCACCATAGATATTTCATCAATAATAAGCCAATTTATTGACCTCCACTTTTCCCGCTCTCTTTATACCCTTTCGTCAGTGAGGGAACGTAATGTTTCAGCTTTTCCTTTCTCAATAGGAAGAACAAAAGTGGAGTGTAGGGTGCTTCCACCAATAAGTCTGGCCGCTACTCCAGTTGGCGCAGTAACTACTACGCTTTTTCCTGTATCCAAAGTTTCGAGCAAAATCGCATAAATTGCTCTCAAACGCAAAGATTAAAGTTGGTGGGTCAGAACTTGCCAAGTCGCACTACAGAGAAGCACAGAACATAACAAATTATCTTTTAAAGCAACTAAAGAACATTATGGATGACAGGAGTTATGATTTAAGGAACTTCGAAAGGACTTGGTATCTAGTTACATAGATCTCACTTCTTTTATTAGCGAAGCCGTTATCCGAGTACTTACCTTGCAAGTTTTTTTGTTACGAACTTGGCTTTCTTTCACATTTATGTTTTGTTTGGATATCATTATTTTTTGTCAAGTATGTTTCTTCTCTTTATTTTAATAAAAGGACAGCAGGCGGGGCGGCCAGCGTGTGAAGACGCTTACCTGCTACATATTTGCTTTTTGTTGAAATGAAATCACTTTAGAATAGGTCTAAAAACCGATGTAATAAAAATAGTCGGTTCGCACTTCCGGGAAGTCGCATTTGGCAGTCGGTAGGTTCCCAGCCTGTGATGTCAGCTCGATCCCAGGAATGCGTCGCACAGCGACAGACGCAGACGAATCAAGCCTCATACCTGTCCCCGCGCCAGCCTCTATTTAGAGTAAAATCGTTTACAAAGTTAGCTTCTATACCAACCCTTAATTTAATGATTTCTGATTTCCTCCACACCTATTTTTAACTTCGTAAGTCACCTGGAAGTGGTATAACTTTTTGATGATTGAGTCAGTCAGTCTCTAAAATAGTGATTTTCGGACATTATTTTATTACCACGTAAGAGGTTATTTATTGAAATTTGAGATTTGGTCATTAAAAGAGGATATTCTTAATTGCAAGTATGTAGGTCAAATAGATTTAAAGTTATGTGGGGTTCGAAAGTGGCGCGAAATGGTTCGTATAATATAACTAACCCATGACTGGTGTGTCGCAATTTTGTTTTGCGAATTTGGCTGACACACTGCCATGTATCTAGATAACTAAAAAGCTGCGAAATTGTCTTATTTTTCATCGACCTGATATTTTTACTCTGGTTCCTCCTGCACTACTCGTCCGCTGCATCATTTAAAAATCGATGCAAATTTCGAAATTGTAGTGAGTTTTTAAAGAGTTAAAAAAAAATCGACAAATTTTTTTTTTCTCAAAAAGCTGTGACTTTTTTTTTAAGAAAGAAAGGAAGAGATTGAAAAGAAAAATAAAGAGAAGTTGGCGTAAAGCATTGAGCACAGGCGCTCTAATTTTCAGTTCAGATAATTGTTAAGAAAAATTCGTAAGTCCTATTCCCACATTTCTGTCATTTCATTTATTCTAATGAGCTCGACGATAACCACAGTACCTCTTTGTAAAAATCGCACTTGCATAGAACCTCAAACAGCAAGGGATTTAGTCTGCCCTCATGCGTAAGAAAGGTTAAGAGACAAAGAACCAGTTGAACGGGGGACTATGTGCAATCAATCTAACTCGTTTTTATTTTTCACCGGGACGTCACAGTCACTCTTTTTACATATCTGGCAGCGCTTCCCCGGGGGCATATCTGTTGTTTTACACACCCTTCTTGAATGGAGCAAACTGCGAGGGAATAAGTGGAACAGCTCGACAGCGCCACCCGCCACCCGCCACCCGCCGCCAGCCCCAAGGGATCATTTTACCGTGAAATCACAGCATAACAGCTTCGTCTCGGAGGTGTAAGTTCCGCTGGATTAATGCCTTTCGGAACTGTTGCCATGCTTGGAGCTTAGGTGGCTGGTGTTGGCTTCTGCCCCACGCAGCGCCCCGTCAGGTCCTGCCACGTCTGCAGACGCCCGGGCCCATTGTACGAGAAGATACGAATAGCAAAATTCATATTAACACGTCGTAATGAGCAATTTTATAAAGTGATAACGTGTTATCCTCCGTGGAACACCGGGGACTTTTCGGTTTTTGCGCAGGAAGTTGCACAATTTTGTGAGCTTTATTTGTCCTACAGGAGTTGCGAAAATGTCCGCACGCTTGAAAGAAAGAAAACCGATAAATTATAAAATTATCAAAAGTCGCAAGGAGAACGTAATGCTCTAGAACAGAAACGAACTACTTTTTTGATTTGTTAATTTTTCTAACTAAATAAATTAATTGTGATTTTGATAAATCATACACTGTAAATCTCAGTGTTTTATTTGAATACTATAAAAGTGTTCTAATATGACGTTCCCCATTTGATTAACATGGTCTCGTTTTTAAAACGCTTTTAAGTGTTTTACATACGAGGCCATATGTTAATCAAATGGGTGACGTCATTTTAGAACACTTTTAGTGTATTAAAATAAAACACTAAGATTTGTAGTGTAGGTATTATGTATGTTGTAAAAACACATTGATCTTATTTGATACTAAATTTTACTAAAAAATAAAAAAATTCTACAAATCCCGCGTTTTGAATGTACCGTACGCTTGTATTATGGTAAAGCCCAGTAAGTAAATACTTTATAAGTAACTGTTAAAATTCAATCATAAAAAAGAGCTTGTCGTCTAATATGACTTTTATTTTGAAAGAAAATTCCACATAACTGTGTTTCCATTAACAGGGTTGAGTTTGAGTTGAATTTTCGATGAGTTTTAAAGCAGTGAGGTTAACCCTGCTCGCTTCCATTTACCAAAACACAAAAGCAAGCAGCCTACGAATACATTTCATAACTCAGCTAAAGGCCCAACTATAATATGCATAGCGCTCCGTGCGGAACTCTATGCAAACGTGCGATAACCCACAAAACCTATTCTGAAACCACAATGAAAACAGTCGTCGGTTTCGTTCAGTTTCGGCAAATTTTTTTCTCTATGCACGGGCTATGCAAGCTACGATCTCGAGCGTGCTGTGCATAGCCAAACTGACATTTCGACTGAAAATAGCCAACTCTTCCATTTTTTCGCAACCGTATAAAAATATCAACACTAAATATTTGGTTGGTTGGTTGTTATTTTAATTTGCCCAATGGGCGTCACAATATTTGTGACTTTTTGGTCACGGCAGGGCTGCCACATTGACCAATGACCTCCAAGAAGACTCTCCTCACACCGAATATTTGAAAAATTTCAAGAAATGTCAAGTTTGCATAAGCCTCCGTACGTCAGGTTTTGACAGCGTTCCGCACAGAGTGCTATGCATATTATAGTTGGGCCTTAAATCCGAACTCTTTCGTTGAGTTTAGCTGATGGGTTTAACGAAACTAAACTCAACCTTAGTTTCCATGGGACTTTAACTCGAGCTAACCCTAAGTTAATTCTGCATGAAAACATGGTAGGTAATAGAGTTAAAACTAATTATTTTCGGAGTCTTGAGTTATGATATGGTGTCTGCCTTCGTGTAAAATATCAAGATTCTAGCTCAACGGGAAATACCCTATAGGTGATATGAAATCTTCCTTTGTGCTAAGTATTGGAGGATTCTAGGTCATCGGGTGCCCGAGTTTAATATGTGTGTGTGTGTCAGTATGTCAGTATGAAAATGCATTTTTAGAGGCTGCATATTTTTATTTCATTGAGTGAGCTTTTTAACTTATGGAAATATGAAAAAAATATTTTTTTCGCATTACACATTTCTTACCTTCTTCAAATTTTTAGGTTTAATGGCCGACAATAAAAGTTCAATTGAAAAAAAATTTTGTTTTTCATGAATTAAATAAAATTAATAAGTCTACTAGTAAAATCATTTAATTAAATTATAAATCAGTTTAGTTTATAATGCAACATTAAAAATCGATCACATGAAAATAAGAAAGATGAAAACTGAAAAAAGGACAACAATATTAGCCATTATAATTCTTGTTCTCGATAGAGTATTGGAAGTTCCTCTGAGCTACTTAAAGACATCTTAAAACCAGAGTTTGCCCGACTTTTATTTAAGGGTCAAACGCAAAAATAATGTTCGGGCAGTGTAAAAGAAAAAACAATTTTTTTCGTTCTTTGTTGTTTTACGTTTTATTTTTTGATGAATTACAAATAAAGCACCTATCAAGAGTAACCCTATCCATAACTTTGTTTAATTCTAAAATTTATTTTAAACTGATGATTGAAGCACAAATAATTTGGGAAAAAAGAATTTTCCACGGAAATTTAGAGGTTATTTTTGAATGATTGGAGGAAAAATAAATTCATTATTGTAATTAAAAATAGGTAGTACTAAGTTATATTGCTTTTAATTGAACTAATTAAAGTAATCTTGTAAAAAGACCATTTTTTGTCTCTTCTGTGGACTATTTGGTCCACAGAAGAGACAGAAAAAATTGAAAATCTCCGTTTTTTCAGTCAATTTGGTTGAACAATTTCTATTTCTTTTTTTTTGTAGTAACCAACACGTCCATTTACAAATTAATAAGAAACATAAAAAAAAAATCGGTGCTGATTTTAACTTATTATATTTACATCGACTGTTTTGCGTTTGACCCTTAAAGGAATATGAGAACATGAACTTTAGTATTCGGTATTAATTTCAGCTCGATACTTCTAGAAAATTATTCTGCAAATTGCATTTTTCTATTTAGATTTGTATTAAGCCAATTTCTGAATGTAATTGCATTTACAAATTTGCTACAACGCTTTTTCGGCGAATTAAAGAGTGTAATAGAATTTGTGGAAGTTTCTTTCAAGCATCTGCATTTCATGCAGCGCAGTGCATCAAGCAGCTTCTTTACCGTCCGCCTGTTCTGAACAAAGATAAATCTACTAACAAAAGATGTGACGCTCTCTATACACTATACCGCCGCAAAACTCTAACCCAAATGCAATTCCGAAAACGGAATCGAGAAAATTTTCATTTTACTTAAGGCAGCAAAAAACTACTGCCTGGCCATTCCTTATGTACATTCCAATAAGAGTGAACGAGACCAAAATAGGCAGCCGCAAAATGCTCACCTACATCGCTTACAGTATAAAGAATAATATGAGGGTTTTTTTACACGCATTTTTAAAGGTATCAATGTAAATATCGTATTTAGGCAACGTCAGGGAATAATTAAGTATAATTTAACATTGTGTTTTTTTTGCAATACTGTATTAACGGTTTTCTGACTTTTTTCCAACCTCTGACAAATTTAATATATTTTGTTTTAGTTGATACCGCATTTCAAATTCATATTTTTATTTTCAGGACCACACATTCAAAGGCTGGCTCCAACTTTATCAGTAAGTAATAAAAAATTTTAATGATAACTAGACAAAAAATGCATTTTTTTCACAATCGGATCTGGATCAGATTTAGCAGGAAACTTTGTATTAAAATAATTAAATTGGCAGTTACCTACATAAAAAAATATTGAAATATGAAAATAAAATTGAATTGCTTTGCATAAAAAACTTACTCCAAAAGTATTTTTTGGTTCAGATTTGAAGTTTGAATAAATAAAAATCATGGCAATTAGAAAAGCAAATTGTAATAGTCCAAGATCCCAGGGCCCCCAGACCTTACTTATTTTCTGATGGATAAAATGCATACGATAGAGTAGTGTTAGTGTGTACAGTGAACGCACACATACTTGCTAGCTTGACCCGACGCCGACGGCCAATTCTCTGGTACCAGGTGCTACCTGTAGCACCTGGTACCTGAGAATTGGCCGTCGGTCCAAGCTAGCAAGTATGTGTGCGTTCACTGTACACACTAACGCTACTCAATCGTATACATTTTATCCATCAGAAAATAAGTAAGGTCTGGGGGCCCTGGGATCTTGCTCTATAAGGAGATGACTTATGTATATAATTCAATATTCAATGAAAACTTCCCTAACTAATTTGATTCGGATTCGAACGTGAAAAAATGCAACTAATATGTTATGTGGTCGCATACATCAGAGAGGAAAACACTTTTTGGCAGAATTAAGTATCCAATTGTATGTACCCTGTTGTATACGAGTAGGTACCTATATCTTATTTTCGCCACCAAGAATACAAACAATTTAAATAATTGTATAACAATAAGACCACTATTCCGTGTTCATATAATAAAAATTGTAACAAAAAGGTTATAGAATCGTCCTTTTGTCCTAAAATTCAGTTCGCTGAAGTATTCCGTGTTGGTGCATTTAAATTTGATTTATTAATGAATAACGGCAAATTTTAAAATGGGAAGGAAATCAATGAACAAAATGAAGTTGTGGCAGATAATTTCTGTTTTTTTCAGACTTTACACTAGTAAAGATTCCAGGCAAGCATCCTTCCAATTTAGAGATGATCGCACTTCACATTAACGATTTGTCGCAGCGTTCGGTTGCTAACCAGTTGCAAATAAGTAAGACCTGTGTTCTTCAAACAATTAAAAGACATAACGAACGGGGTGTTGTGAAGAATTCAAGCAAAGGAGCAGTAAAGGGACTACACGATTAAAACATACTCTTATTAAACTTGATAAAGAAGGTTGTCGTGCAAATCGAATCGACTTTTTGAAAAAACTGGAACTCGAGTATCTGCTGGTCATAACCGAAGAATTAAGTATTTGCGAGATCAATTTAAAATTCCGCAGTGTCATTAAAAAACCTTTCCTGTCCCGAAGAACGTAAGGCTGCCTTGGTGCCTTAGCCGTACCTATTCAAAAATGGCGTCGTGTTCTTTGCACAGACGAAAGCTGTTTTAAATGTTCCGGCCTTTTGTAATCCCCGACGCAAAACTTTTAATGAATTCAATTGACTGAATATGACTTGCATGGTACTTCAAAGAATGTGAGTAAATCACAAGATTTTACATTCACAAGACTTCAAGATTTTGATTTGTTGAAATGATTGCACCATTCATGACTTCAAAATGAAAGGCGAGTTGGCTTCTATAAGTGAAGTTAATACTTTTCACATAAATCAAAAGAATTATTTGCCAAAAAGATTGCATTATTTTACAACTTTGGGTGTGTTTACGCTAAGCGATGCTGCCAATCGCTGCCAGCTGCTGCCATTTGCTGCCAAATCAAACTCATTACTTTCTCATATCTGTTTATGCTAAGCGCTGCCACCAAGCGGTGCGACGCGACCTCGCGCGACCAGGTCGCTCAAAAACGCGCCGGTTTGATTTTTGGGACTAATCGCGAGCGACCTATTCGGCAATATGGATGTGGAAAAGTTGATTGAATGCGTTTAAAGTCGAAAAATTTGTGGGACATGGCAGACAAAAACTATTATATCGTATTCGCACTTTAAATTCTCCCTTGCGAAACAAATTAGCCCTATAAAATACTCAGAAATCCCCCAAGTGAAGAAGTAAGAACGAACTGTACCTTTGGTGGAGGAAGTATGATGGTGAGGGTTGGCTTTGCTTCTAATTGGCAATTATAAAAGAAAAAGGAGGATTCCTTTTTCAATAAAGTACGAATGTAATGCCGAATCTCCATAAGAAACCAGACCAAACCAAAACCACAAAACCATTTGGCTGACTTGCTGAAAAAACCAAGTCTGCACACAATATTAGCTATGTAGTTGTGAAGTCTCAGCTCTTGCATTTCTTCTGAAGATGCGCTGAATTGTATGCGGCAACACAAAATGTTTTTTTTTGTATAATTATGATAGGTTCAAATAAAATATTTTTTATACACATGTTTATAACAACCAATTGCCTGGTTTGCCGTCTTAATAGTCGATTTCTAACTGCAGAGCTATCTAACAAATAATACCATTCAATCATGGAAAGGGCAATTTTTTAAATTTTTAAATGTCAAATGCTTGGTCGCAAGCGTTTTAATCGCTTCCAATTCGAACACTCGGTCGCAAGCGATCGCAGGCGTTTAAATCTATTGCAATCGCTAGTGGCAGCATCGCTTGTGGCAGCGCTTAGCGTAAACACACCCTTTGGAATTCAATATGTCATATATAAAAGAAATCTACGCCTAAATATGCTAGCTAAACAATAACAAACAGCCATTAGACTCAAAGAATAAGCTTCAATAAACAGAGAGCGAAGAAAATGTTAAGGAGTGCCCTTATCAAACCATTGATGTACTTGGCAGTAGTGATACGTACACAGTCAGGTCAGGGTCTAGTAAATGTGCTCAGTCAATTCAATAGTACCTATGCAACGCAATATTGGGTCGCTGCAAAACGTGTGTTACTATGTTTTAAGGATACTTTCAATGATAGGCTTGAATTTCGAAAAACGAGAATCGAGTTCACTATGTAGATATGTGGACGACGCTGACTGGGCCGCTACAATTGCAGACAGTGCTAGCATATACTGAGATCGGTAGCACTTGCAGATACGGAAGCTGAATACGTTGCAATTTCAAAAGTTACAAAGGAGGCTCTTTTCTAAAAGAATTTTTCTCTGAGCTATGAGCCCCGATAAGACGAGTGACATATTAGGTCTGTTTAATGACCAGAAAATAAACCAGAGGAGAACAGAGCAGTTCAGCTCAGAAAAACTGTCAGAGCAAAATAGATCAGAAAGGAGCAGGCTTGCTCATTGAACAGCACTTTGAATTTTTCTGAGCTGCTAAATATCAAGTAAAGTTTCATTTATTCAAAATTATATGACGCGGACAAAAATTTGGTACTATAGTACTAATAATCAAAGTTTTTATCATCCTAGTAATCCTTTGCTTATAAAAATAGTAAAAATAAATTACTTTATTTAAATATTCCCACTTTGTCAGTTTGACAACTCTTTTTTTTGCTCCAAGTTGATGCAAGTTGGCGCAGGAAATCTTGCTCCAAAGTAATCCAGGTTATTTTAGAGCAGACTCATTGAACACAAGCTAGCTCAGTTTAGAGCAGCTTTGAGTGTCATTGAACACATTTTTTGCTCATTTCTGCTCTAAATTAATATAGAGCAAGTCATTAAACACACCAATTATAATAATGATAACCAAGGAAGCAATCTTTAGGGAAATACTCCAAATTTCACAACTGTACAAAATACATAGACGTCAAATATCATAATTTGTGCGAGACACTTATGAATTTAAGATGATTGACGTGGAATTAAATGCATTCGTGATACCCAACGTTATCAGTAGGACTATCCGTCGTGAATGATAGTTACTTTCCCCCGCCTTTTTCACGGTCCCAACTAATACCTCTAGCACGGCGCCGGTAGATCGTCCTCGTCTGAAGTCGTATTGGTGATTTAGAAAGATCTCTGGTTGTCCAAACCGCCGAGAGGAGGCGTGGTTGTAGCAGTTTTTATTCTATCTATTGAGCTTAACATACCAAGCGGGCGAGAGAAAGAAGGAGCCTTACACTTGCTCGTCGCACCAATTTTCAACAGGAGCAGAAAACTCATGTTCTTTTTGTGTATTGTACATTTCTTCACTTCTTCCTCCTCCTGCTGAAGAACGAGGCACTACCGCTTTTCACACAGACAAAATCTCCCATATCGAGGACCCACGTCGAGATCTGGTCGGGTCAGTATTGTTAGGTAATGTCAACCTCCCTTCTCGCACTCCAGTTGATGAAGAATGTCGTCTGCAGTGTTAAGGCTATTTTACACTATTTGATAAGTCATATGCCTAGACATATGTATATATGACTTTTTATTTGAGTTCTCAAAAGTTACTCTCACATCATAGCATTCTTAGTTTTCTTGTTTACATCTATTTTACAATTTGTTTGAATTCGAGAGCGTTATTTATTACTAAAATATTTATTTTTTGATCAGTCAGACACAGTTTTTGCTCCCAAACGTTTATAAGAATCATAAAATTTACCGATTTCATTTTTTTATATAATAATAATAATCTATCTGTAATAATTCACAAATAATAACAATAATAATAGAAAATATATGTATTTTTAACCTTCTCTTTCACATATTCCTTGCCCATTTTTACCCGACTGCCAGAAGGAGGGTTATGTTTTTCGAGTGTATGTATGTATATTTCTTTGGCACGCTCTGTAGCCTAAACGGCTTGATGGATTTTTTAGCTTGAGAGGCGTCGTTAAATTCGTCTCAATTGTGAGAGTGACACTGGGTATATCAAAATTATGAAAATTAAAATGGCCCATTTTCGGCACCATATTATGTGTCTTCAATTTTTTTTTCGCAGTCGGGTTTTTTTTTCAATAATATTTTTTAAACAGCATTTTTTCAAATAAGTCTTCAGCTAAAAACTTTTATTACCTTTTTATTTACTTAATAAATGCGCAGACGCTTTCAAACTCCTATGACTTCTCAGATTGAATAATAAAATTATAAGGATACAAACTCTGTGTGAGCAATGATAGACTGCATTAAAACTATTTATGAATAAAGTCAAGCCCTTTCTGATTAATTTATGCAACTAAACCTGTGGGTTGGTTGTTTGAAATCACATAACTTCTTGTGATGTTAGAAACATTAGTGTCAATCCGAAAATTGGTTAGAGTTTGTAATTTGTTTAATAAAAAACTCAAATGTTATGAAATGAAATGGAAATATGTACTGAGCTGAAACATTACATAATAAAATAAAAGATTATCGGAATTCATTTGAGGCAAAAAAATAGTGTCCCGAATTAATTCAACTATAAGCGTAATCACAATCACTATTTAATCGCCTTTGAGTGTACTTGATCTAACTGAGATACATGTGTACATATATCTTTATAACATTTCCTCATTTGAAATAAAAAAAACCGCTTTGCTCCAGACGGTAGTGTCGGTATAAACAAAAGGTTTAACAAACTCCCGGAGCACTATTCCGATATAGGACTTTCTTTGTTTTAACTCATTCATCCACCACAGTTTTAGCTGAAGACCAGCCAGTTCTGCACTAGGATTTAGGGCCTTAGTACTCAGTTGATGAATCCTCTCTAGCCAATTCATTACCGACCTCATTTCCCCCAACGCTAGAGCGCCCCATTCCCCAAACCACTGTGAATGTCGTAGCAGGTCGCCGATAGGTTGAAGAATTCGACTGCGAGGTCGCTTTTTTCATTTCAGTAGAAACTGGTTAGATATTCCACTTTAAATATGACAATGTAGATAATAAATTCGTGGTTAGTTCACAAAGAGAAAAAACATTGTAAAATTTACAAAGTGAAATTGTAAAATCTAAAACTTTTACCGATATGCCGTCATCTTACAACATAATTTTAAAATATACCTAAAGATAATTGAATCAACGTATTCAATTTTAAAATCTATCTCCCAGTTGAATAATAATTCACTGGTATTTTTTAAAATAATTGCTGTTAATTTGCTAATAAAAATAATATTCTTCAATGTAAAAAAGGGAAAAGACGTGGTTACTCATAAACTGCAAAACCGTACTTGTGAGGATGGCTCAGTGGCAGAGGTACCAATTTACCAGTTCTGAGGTCCCAGGTTCAATCCCAGCCACAGAAAAATCAACTTTCTAAAAATACATCGGAATGGAGTAGCTCGACGGGTAAGAGCAGCCGCTTGCCAATCCCCAGGTCCCGAGTTAAAATCGAACCCAACCAGGTATAAATTAACAATTAAATTGTTAAATTGACAATATTTTCAATAATATAAACAACGTATCAACGTAGTTTTTAAAATTTGTTATTTGGCTTGGAAATTTTTAATTCTACACCCACAAACGATTGATTCTAAAATTTTTTTCTCTGGGTATTCCCGCGAGACACCCTTACATATTGAATCCGCCATGAATTTGAAAATTTGTATAGTAGGCTCGAAATTAATGTTACCGATATACTTTTATACTAACTTTCATCATTTTCCAAAAAATCGGTCGCCATACTTGGTCCGTCATTTTGAATTTCAAAATGGTGATTGTAGATTCGAAATTAGAGCCCTCGAAATACTCATAGAAATCATTTCCATTTAAATTACATATGTATGTAATTAAATTTCTAAACTTTTCGGTCGCCATACCTACTGGATCCGCCATCTTGAGTTTTTAAATTTCGAATGTGGATACGTAATAAGATTTCATGGAAACCTCATCAGATTTACAATGGTTGATCGCCATCTCGCGTCCGTTATTTTGAAAGTAGCCTAGGTTCAAAAAGTTAAAATTATTGCACCAGGCGTCAGGGCGAGATTAAACAACAAACTTTGAGTTTTTCAATATACCTATACTCGTACATAGAGTTACGTGTGGTAACTGTATTATGCGTCGAGTAAATATACGCAATGGCCATTGCACGAATATCGCTGTGCATCGCGAGCCGCAACTAACAGCATTCATTGCTCACCAGTGTGTCAGTTACAAGTTTTATTGCGCGAAGCAAAAAATATTCAAGAATTTTGTCTTTCGTGCACTTTATTACAAATGTTGTCTAATTTCGCACACATGGTGCTCTAATTAGTACAGCCATCACTATGTGTTATTGTATTTCCTGATTAGGTAAAGTAGTAAGTATTCAGTATTGTACGCGAGGAGATACGCGATATTTTTTTGGTTTCTATGTACATTCACTTTATTTGATAGAATTAGATAAGTGCACGTGCACTTACCCGTAGAGCAAAAGAGCAAAAGTCTACATTTGGTTTGTTGCTGGAAGAACTAATTTAAAAAAATAGAAGTTTGATTTTCGTTCGGATTAATGTTTACAAGAGCCTAATAAGGAAAAATAAAGAGTATAAAGACTTTTTTGATTGAAACAGCAAAGCAGTTTTATTTTGTAGGGTCCTTTTAAAAAACTTTGTACAATTACTCCATGTGACTCTACAATAGTTTTTACATGTGAAATGACAGGTACTACACAAATATTATATACTAAACCTTCGTTTACGTAATGAAGTAATTAAAATTAGCGATTTTAGAATGATAACTACAATATTAAACCGATTTACTCTGTATGTGCTAATCATTGCATTTATTTTTTTCAGCAGAAATAGTAAAATTTCATTTTATTTCCGAAGAACACGTTTTTCAATTTTTAAAGGAAATGTGGGATATAATACTTGTAAAACTTTGCCATGTATTAATTTCGCTGCAAATTTTCTAACCCTCATTCCGTATTTAAGTCAATAAAATCTCTCTTGAAGTAATAGGCTCCCCATGGGTGGAAATGAATTAGCACAAAACTCTTAGGATAAGTCAGCCATTTCATATCCACACACAATTGGTATCGATTTTTTGCCTCAGCTCTTCGCGATCGTCATAAACCTTCTTAAAGGCATCCATTTGACACTCAAAACTTTATTATCATTACCTGCTCCTTCTGCTTGGGAGCTAAAATTTCCGTCATTTCCAAAAATTACTTCCACTGTTCCTTAAGACGAGCAGGCCCCACAATACCTCTTGGGTGGTGCTGGAAAAAGGGGGATTCCGAATACTTGACTTCATCGCAGCACCAAGTCGAAAAGGAGCCCGAATCAAACCCCCCAATTTAATCCCAATTTGCTGACATCCCTCTTGCAGCATCTGCAATCTTTCTAACTATTTCCTCCTTCCATCTGCGATAAAATAAGTCCCGACGACAAACGACAGGACTCAGTAAGCTGCTGCAGGTGCTGCTCCGTTCTACTCTGTTTCACCTCGGGCGAGACGTCGGTCCCGCAATACACAGTGCTCCCATCCGCTGGATAGCTCGTTTCCTTCCCACACCCGGTTTTTTCTTTGATTTTGTTCCTTAATTTCCTCGACTTCTTCAGAATTCAAAGTTTTTTCTTGCGCTTTCCTCGAAAAACATTTTCTTTGGTTTCTGCACCTCTTAGTTTGCCACCTCCTTAACTTTTTTTTTCGAGAAACTCAAGCGCTCGCGCATCCCTGTCCCGTTTTTTCATTTCAGTTTTAAAGCTACATTCTGTGGGGTTTTTCTTGTTTTTGCCTATTAGGGGACATGGGACGGAAGAAGATGTGACACGCCTGGCGAATCTGTGGATATAAATCTCAATAATCGTATATCAAGAAGTGAAGGGCTTGCGGTCGGTAAGGCAGCACAACCAGCCAGACGGCGCGGCGCGGTGTTAGCGGATCCAGAGCAGGGGATGATTTAAGGGAAAAAGCAATCATGACTTCTACCTGAAGTTGCTGCCAGCAACAATGCTTGAAGGGAGATGAAGAATGGAGAGCTATTTCGGTCCCGCGTCATCATGGGATTTCGGTGAGCCGCCAGCAGCATCCACGCGCATCCTCATGCGAATTTGATTAATTGCCCACTCTGACGAACAGCGTGCTTTCCGACCTATTTCGCAATTCTAACGAGGTGAAGTCAATCATTAGATTGACGCAAATGAAAGAGGGAAATTGATTCGCATATCATGGCAGTCGCGGTGTGAATAATTTTCTAAGCAGGTGACTTTTAATTTTATTCCATCGTCAAACACAGTGCCAAATTCATTTCTCTGACAGAAACATTAAAGCTCTTCAAGCCATGCATATTTCTTTAGTGTTATCCACGGTAAAAACAGGCATTATTAAGAAATCAGTAATATTATGCAGAGTTTCTTCACAGTAAGAGAGAAGCAGAAGGTTTTTAACCGACTGATTCAGAAGGAAGATAATGTTTTTCGAGTGTATGTATGTAAGCATGCCTGTTTCTTTGGCATGACCTACAGCCTAAACCACTGTATGAATTTTAATAAGTGGGGTATTGTTAGACTCGTTTTAGTTATGGGAGTGCTATATGCCTATCGAAATGGGAGTAAAATGAAAGATCTTGATGAACTGACTTCATTTATATTAGCAGGAATTTTTTTCCCATCTCCAGAACAATAGAAAAATGTATATTGAACTGAAGTTTATTAATGGTTCCTCAGAATAAGGATTATCAATTTGTATCAAAAATGCATCAAATTGTCATGATTTTTATTGATGCGAAACTTCACATCTTCAACGGAAAAAATATTCAGATTAATTTTTGACTTAAAAGTGGATAAAAGTCGTTGCAATGTGACGTTTTTTAGAAAATTCTAAATTTTTTCTGTAGGTTATTCCTGATAAATTTAAAATCTAAGCAAAATCTCCTTTTGTTCTGGATAGACAACAAAAGAAAAAAACACAGCAATTGATATATTTATGTGTATATGTAATAAATGTAATTGTATATTTCCTAACGAAATTCCTCGATATGGGACTCACTAAAATCTAATAATTTGTATCAGTTGTGGCGAGGAATAGGGGAGACCAGGTACAAAACTAACATTTTGTACTTTTACCTTGGTTTCTGGTTATATATTATTATTATTATTTTGATGAAATTAATACAGCCATATATAAATTCGGTTCACGTTCTTTACATTAGTATCTTGATTTATCTGATTATTGTGTATTTTGTATGAATAACAGAGACTTTAGAAAAATTCGTCACCACGTTGGTAGTTCGAAAGTAACAGAACAAAGGGGTTTGTAATTAATACGATGTGACATATTAAATCAACAAATTATTTATTAGAAAACTTTGTATTAATAACACAAATTAACATTTGCATTTTATATGCTCAAAAATTATATATTTTATGAAAAGAAATCAACATTATTAACTCCTCGTTAGAATTATTAGTAGTTGATGTTGTTGCTGAACGAGAACTAGAAGCTGCCGATGGTTGGTGTGCAGTGGTGACTGGTCTCGTCGTGGTATGGCCTGTTGCTGATGGTTGAGCCATGGATGGCTGAGCCACCGAAGAAGGCCGATTCGATTCGTGGATAATTCAGCGGATGCTGGAAAAGAAAGTTGGGTAGTTGTGGGCGATTTACCAGTTATTGATGAGGTTCGAGTTGCTGTAGACGGTTGCTTCACAAAAGACCGTGTGGCTGTAGATGTTTGAGCAACCGCTGGGGAGGATTGAGCCGTAAAAGGAAGTCGAGTCGTGGAGGATGTTCGAACTGTAGCAGAAGGTCGAATCGTCGAGGCCGGTCAAGTTGTAGCCGTGGAATGACGAGCTGCCGAAGAAGGTCGTGCGATCATGGGCGGCTCGGCAACCATAGAAGACAGCTTGACCGATGAAGGCCGGGCAGCTATACGAGGCCGACCTGGCCGGGCGCGGCCGAGTCTGGTATATGGAATTGGTGGTCGTTAATGTTTCGGTGGTCGCAGTCCCATATACTCGTAGCCCAGGGATTTTATGGGAGCTGCGGCCTGTCGAGGGTGTTGTTTGGGGCGATGGAGTGTGCTGTGGAGAAAGTTTTGGTATTTTGGGCTACGACCAGCCTGTACGTCTGTGGTAACAGGCATAGGCAGCGTCATCTTTCACTGCCATGGTGCGGTTTCTAACTTCTGTCGAATATCTTTCACCTTGGTGGATATCGTGTGAGCCTCGAATGGAGGCTGAAATGACTGAATGTTTGTCGGTTCGGTCAGCGTTCAGTATGGTCTCCCTGCTCTTGTTCCCATTTATAATGAGTTTCAGCAGGGAGTCGTTTTGTTAGAAAATGTATGAAAAGGGGCCCCATTAATCTGTTGGTGATGCTTAACAACGTAGTTCGTGCAAGCATTCTTCGGTCTCGTCTAACAGGGACTTTATTGCTTGTGCGGATTCTGTGTTGATCCTTGTTGCATTAAACAGAGTATTTCAATGTGTGATTATCAATACCCTTTTATTGTTATATCGTTTTTGTAAAAATTCTCAAGCTTTCTCATAGTTGCTGTCAGTGACACCAAATTGCATAGCTAAGCGTTCAGCTTCGCCTGTCATTGATAAATATGAAAATCTATATATGTATACAGTCTTGGCGTGTCTGATAGGTGTACGTTGAGTGCGGCAGACGAAATAACGCAAAAGGGATTTATAAGTACTTCAATAATCTTCAGGAAATCCTGTTGGTAAAAAGTCTGAATTTTATAATACTCTTAAGAAAGCCTTTGTGTGTTTAAAGTAAACTTCTCGAACTGTCAGACCACTTACGCACGCATGATAGAGGCCAGTGTGTAATTTATAAAGTTTTGGTAGTGTAAATTTAAGTAACTTTGAAATTGTGTTTGTTTTAGAAAATATAAAAAAGAGGAGTCTGTGTGCGCTATTTGATGTAACCGTTCACTTTTATAAAACAAAAAAAAAATATATAAAAATTAATTTAGATAAAAAGGAGTAAAAGTTAAAGCTATTTTAATTTAACTCGAATACCGTAACAGAACAATAACAAAGAAAACGATTTAAATAAAAAAGAAATAGGGTGTTATCCAACCTCTTAGCTGTTTACGTCTGTATTTAGTGCAAAATGTCAGTATTGATGTCTGTAAGCCCATTAAATGTTTATATTACGAAACGTTACGTTGCGTTACTTTTTGATTCTACTTAGATTGGGCCTTCGTTATAAGTACGATTTTTTAGTTATTGGCACATTTTAGCTAGTTACCAGTTTAATAGAGCGTTATTAGAATAGGTCGATGTAAACAATTATTTATAACTCCAACACAGATAAAAGTCAATATTCTAATGTTTGCATTGTACTATTTACATTCTTCGAACTTATGTACATGTGTGGAAAAAATCATGTCTAATTAAACTTTCAATTAGGTACACGGAACGCACAAAAATGAAATAATTTACACAAAGTAGTCTTTTTGTTCTCCTCTTAATTCTCTTTCAATTAATTCACTGTGTTTAAAAAAACACGTGTGTGATATCTATTCGAAAACTTTCAATGAGCCGAGCCTTATCTACTTAAGGGTAAAACAATTCTATGACATGGCATTATCTATCGTCGGAAACTAGCGAAGTTGCCATCACTGTTGACTTCTTGCGGACACCTTTCGGAAGTGTATTCATTTTATGTCGCCAGGCCCCCAGCCTTTTGGTGGAGTAAAATCGATGCAGAGTGGATCCAAGCAGATAGCAACCTCCTCCCAACCTTCACTTTGCAATCAGGACACGTGTATCCGCCGTTGACAGTGTGATGAATGTACTCACATCTCTCATCCAAGGTGCACTGCAGAAGCACATCTGTAAATTATGGTCACCCCTGTTAGTGTCTATGATTGTTAAATTTAAATTTAAATGAATTAAAGTGTTATATTAAGTAGCTTACTTATCCACATTCTAGCCAATTAGATGAGATGCTTTCAATCAAAATACCTGTAGAATTACAGTATATCAAAGAAAATATAAAACATAAGGGACTTGCACCCAGTACAAGTACATATTTTACGAGATTCTCGCTGTAATGGGCGCTCGGCGCAAGGGTAAATCTTGCATCAGCTGAATAGCAACAGCTCAATTAGCTGAGCTGTATCCCTAGCTAGCCTCTGGCTCCTTGTCTGCGTTCATGGAATATGTTCAGTCAGTTAGCTAAGTCACTGACATATAGGAACTGAACTGTTGTCCTTGCCTAAAAACTCACTTTAAAAATGAGATCAAATTATGGCCGAAATCTAACTATTTCGCTGCCCCAATGATCCGGCAGGCAGACAATTTTTTCTAGTATTCGAATGAATATGGTGCATCCCCGACAAATCCAATCCACTTCATAACAATTTTTCCTTCGTATTAAATTTATTTGTTTTGACATTTTTTAGATTATGTTGGCATATGTATACGTCAAATATGAAGGTTTGACAAAGGTGGCAACAATAATTTTTTTATCTAATTTCTGTTGTTCAGTGATACCACGTTGATTATTTTCAGAGACATTTTTATGAAAAAACTAAAAATTGCGTCAATTAGTCAAGAAAGTTAAATTAAAGATAATTCCATCATAAAAAATGTAAAGTAAAATTTTTCAAATCCGAAACAAAATAGAAAAAATTTCAATCACATCTCGAACTGCGGCTTAAAAGTTGTGTAATATAGAGCAGAATTTTGGATAAATTAAAAAAATTTGAAGGGGTCGGACTTTATGAAAATATCCATTTTAATCTTTAAACGTTTATGACTTAACACTTAGCCGACCAAACGGGGAGATCTCCCCGTTTCACAGTGCGGCCGAATGCCGCAATATGCGGCCAAAATTCGAAAAAAAAAGTTCCTAGATAGGGGTTTTTCATCATTTAGTTGGCTAAAGGGATCCTCTAAGAAGTGAAAACCGTTCACAGTAACGTCCTGTACCCTAAGTCATCTCTTTACTTTCAGTCGGAATATGGCATTCGCCCAAACACAACATTATTGCAGATACAAAGGGAAAAGTTAAAAAAGCGTAAAAGTTCTTGGAGTAAAGGAAATCCAACAAAACCAAATGGAATATACGTCTGAAGGTTATTAAAATACGTAAAAAATTTTGTGAATATCAATATTGTAACAGAACATTTTGTAGAAATAGAAATATAAGGGGACTTTTTCGTTTGTTTTTTTAACAAAATTCTAGTTGTTAATTGAAAGAGTAATTACACGCTGTCGGATGCTGCCTTTAAACCTATTGAAGGTTACTTAGAAAAGTATTAGCTACCGAATAAAACAAAATTCAGCTGCTACTATCTGCTACTTGAATTTTAATGGATTTTTTTCTAACATGGTTCCGTGTAGAAAAAGCGTGTCGCTACCTGTTTTGGCTTCGCAACAGTTAAAAATTGATTTTGCCTTCATTTAATATTTTTTTTCTGGTTAATATCGATGTGCACAGAGCTAAGTACCCAACTAATTGTATTATTTATGTCCTAAGCTCATTGTAGCTCGTTGTGTATTTTTTGCGGATTCGGTTTCTACATTAAAAAATTGGTAAGTTTTGTTCGGAACTTTTGTTACACCCTGTATCTCTTTACGGTAACCGGATTTCCATAGGTTCTGTGCGGGGTCCTTTACTAACTTAAATTAATAACTATTATTTAATATAAATCAGTCGCACACAACCATGCAGAATCGCATTGAAATATGTTTTGAGGGTTGGGAGATCTCAAGCATGAAATGGTAAATAGCCATATGGTTCATATTACCCGCGGAGTCCAAATCTTACTCCACTCATTTTTCCCCGTAGCGATTCCCGTTTTGCCCCGTGTTCATGGGGCAAAATGGGAAATTTGACATGTTATCTTTTGTTCCTATTTCCCGAAAAATTATGTGATTTAGTTGGAAGGTAGAACTAATTATAAAAGAGGAACATATGAGTTTTACTTTCTATGCAAAAGAATTTCTAATAAAGAGTGTAGTTTCCTTTGTGTGCCGAATTTAATCCTAAGGATCCCATTTTTCCTCGGTCTCCCTTACATAGGAAAGAATCACATAATAGATAAGAAGTTAAACACACCGCACCATGTCGACTACTTTTAATTTCACAAGGCTGGAATTTTTCAATACAATAAAAGATATTTTAAAGGATGACATTAAACAAATTTATGCAAGGATGGAAACATATTTTTCTGAAAAGCACAAATCGAATTACAATTTATCATATGACGAAAAACGGCAAATTTCAGATTTGGTGTCTAAGATTAAATCAAGATGGAATTTAAGTACAAGAGTGGAACAACAATTTTTAAAAACAAATCATAATTGGCTGCTGAAATCCGTTGAAATAAAAAAATATTCAAAAAAAAAAAAAAAAACGATTCAGAAGAAAAGAAGATTGTTGAAAAGAATTCTAATGCAGGTCGGCCAGAACGCAGTTTCTCAGACTTAGACTCAGACCGAAGTAAGCGCAGGAAAACAGAAGATCTACGAGCGAATGTATCGACTGAAGCACTCCTGTACTCGGCAACAAGTAAATTGCGATCTGAAGGTAAGACTGATTTTGCTAAAGTGGTGCGCGATATCTCCGAAGGGAGTCCTACCAAGGCTTTGAAATATAGAAAGTCTTTGGAGTCTGCAAATACAAATATACCTTTCACTAATGATGAAGCTTTATCGTTGTTTATTGAGCTTGGCTTATCTCAAAGTAAATATCAACAGCTGCGTAATGCTCATGTGGAAAAAAAATCAAAGATGATTCCATCATATAAAAAGCTACAGACAGCAAAATTACAATGTTATCCAGCCTCAGGTCTTTCTTTCACTGACAGTGAAGCAGCAGTAAAATTGCAATCTCTATTAGATCACACAGTTGACCGTATTATTCTTTATCAAATGGAAGTTGTAAAATATTTAGCGAGAGAAAAACTCGAAAATTTAACCTTAATTGTTAAATGGGGCTGCGATGGTAGTTCAGGCCACAGTGAATATAAGCGTAAGCTCGATGAAAACAATGTAAGTGACGAAAGTATTTTTTTTACCTCTCTCGTCCCATTACAACTCGTACACACAGACTCTGAGACGAAGGAGACTACTGTAGTCTGGAAAAATCCAAGGCCATCATCGCCAAGATATTGTCGGCCCATTAAAATTCAATGTGCGAAAGAATCGGTGGACTTAACCAAAAAAACAACCATCGACGTAGAACAGCAGATAAAGGATCTACATCCATTTGAAACTACTGTTGCTGGGAGAACCGTGCGTGTTAAATATAATTTGACTTTAACAATGGTAGATACAAAGGTATGCAATTCATTGACAGATACCACTTCTGCAATGCGTTGTTATCTATGCGGTTGTACATCAAAAGATTTCAACGACATAGATGCAATGCTAAACAAGGAAATTTGTGCAGATCATTTAAAATTTGGCCTATCATCTTTACATTGCTGGATTCGGTGTTTCGAATTTTTATTACATTTGTCGTACAAATTAGAAATCGAGAAATGGCAGGCTCGTACAAAAAAGAAAAAGAGTCTGTTGAAAAAAGGAAGAAAATGATACAAGCTGCTTTTAAGCAAGAAATGGGCTTACATGTTGATAAACCGAAAGCTGGAAGTGGAACTTCGAACGATGGTAACACTGCTCGTCATTTTTTTGAAAAGTACCAACGATCTGCAAAAATAACTGGAATTAATCAGGATATTATACATCGTTTTTATATTATATTGCAAACCATCTCTAGTGGTCATGAAATTAATTTGGACAATTTTCGTCAGTACACTGTGGAATTAGCTAAACGAATTGTACAAACTTATAAGTGGTATTGTATGCCTACCTTAGTGCACAAGCTTTTAATTCATGGTCCAGAAATCATACAACATTCAGTGTTACCTATCGGTCAAATGTCAGAAGATGCACAGGAGGCATGTAATAAATTTTATTCGATCTATCGCCTGAGCTTTGCTAGAAAAAATTATCGTCAAAAAACAATGGAAGATATTTTCAAAAGATTTTTAGTTGCTTCCGACCCATACATTTCTAGTTGCCGAAAATTGCCAGTAAAACCACTCAAATGCTTATCCGCAGAGGCTGTCAATTTGTTGTCGTCTCCATCTGTCAATCGAAAAGGAGACGAACAAGAAAGTATTGGAAGTAGCTCAGCCTCTGAGTCAGACACAGATGGAGATGCTTATGACCTTCATAACGAAAATTTCTTCATGTAATTTTCTTGTAATTAGGTACAAAGTTTTGCAACGCGGAAAAACGTTCAAATTTTTTTCATGATCCGACGCCATATTGGGTCCGCCATTTTGAATATTGCAATTCTGACAGCGGATTCGTAATCAGCGACCCCGAAAACCCCCTAGTATGAAATTGCAAATGATTTCTTTAAAAATTCAAATTTTCCGTATAATATGACGCCATATTGGGTCCGCCATTTTGAATTTCGTAATTCTGACATCGAATTCGTAATCAGCGACCGCAAAAACCCCTTAGTATGAAATTGTTAATCATTTCATTAAAGTTTCGAATTTTGGCCGCATTTCGCGGCATTCGGCCGCACTGTGCGTTTTGTAAAATGTCAGTGCACGATCGATCGGGGAAATCTCCCCGTTTAACAGTGTAATACAATGTAGTACTGAAATATGTTTTTTGTTTTAATAATTTTATCATTACTTTATTGGGTTTAATACTTATAAGTGCTTAATTGTTATTTATATTTGAGAAAATAATTCGCGCTGGAATTGCGCCTGGATATAGGCAAATTTGTGCGGTCGGCTAAGTGTTAATGATAATTACTTACTTCGAATAAATGTTTTAAATTTTTTATCTTTAACTACATTCAAAGACGAAAAAAATGATACCCTTCTCTTTATTGATATTGATATTTATTATTATAATAAATACTTTGTCTATCATTAATTGAAAATTTTTTGCTGCAAAATGTACAAAATCGATTACTCAATAAGGGAATACGTACTAAAACATATTAAAAAACGAACGAAATCGAAAAGGTCCGGGTCAAAAACTCTGTGATTTTGAATGGAATGCCCCAAACAGTTTCTTTTTAATTTTACCCTCAGTATAAATTTAGAGTAGAATAAAAAAGAAAAACTTAAAATTCAATAGCCAAAATAAGAGTAAGCCTGGCGATATGTATTTATTTCGTATTAGCCAACCGCAACAGCTACATACATTCCAGTGGTGGCTCGTGGTCTTTCATGCAGAGGAGGCAGAAAATTATAATATGTACATTTTGCTAACTTATGCAACATTATATGTATGCTTAGTGCTTATGTCCATTCAACTGCTAGAAAAAAAGGATTGAAATTTCTCTAGATTCGAATTGCTTATTTCCCTAGATTTGATGTATTTACATATGATATGTTTTCACTTATGTGTATAATATAATTAAAAATAGCATCCGATTAAATAAACTTCTTTCTTTCATATTGTAGTTTCAAAGTCACTTATAATATTATTATATTACCAATATTATAAAATAAATAAAATGTCGTGATAACCACACACTGCAGGTTTGATTTTGCTTGTTTTCACTTAAAAAGCGATCACTTTACTTCTTAAAGATGTACAAATAAATAATTAACCTTTTTTTGAAGGATTAGATTCTAAAAAAATACCGGCTCCCGTAAAATTCACACGTAAACACTTTCAAAATCCTAATACCCTTTCTGCAACTTCGAAAATTTTATTTAACATTTCTCTTGCTCGATCACGAACCGACCCTAGGGGAGAGTGGGGTAATTACGAACACTTAAGAAAAATTTGAAGTCATGCTTATACAAGTGCAAAAAGTCAAATTCTAATTAATTACATACTTACATTGATTACCTGGCTATCATGCAAATACAAAATTTTTTTGCAATAGCATGTCATAGTGTCATATTTTTGAAAAAACGAAATTGGCAAGCGTGGGGTAATTACGGATTATGAGGGGTAATGACGGACAAACATAGTATTAGCTAGTTAAAGCTGAGCAGCTTTAAAAAACTGTATATTTATTATTTAACTACTTCGAATGCAGCCAAAATATAAAAGTAATAATAAAGTGTTTTTGAAAATAGCTCGAATATTTATAATTATGTCCGTAATTACCCCATATTGATTCAAAAGGAAAATGCACTGTCCGCAATTGCCCCTCAAGCACATAAGCAAAAAGATTTCACATAAAATATATTATAATGATCCCATTCCCAAGTTCACCGGTCCGTTTTGTCCAGCGAAATACTGTTAACAAAACTCGATAGGGACCTGATATTTGTTGATTCAAATAATACTTGTAGCAGGTCAAAATAATTCATCGGATGGTTATAAGAAATGACTGAAAATCATATAATGTAAATTTGCCAAGAAATGAGTATTGCTTTGGTAATAAAAATACCTGAAATTAATGTTTTGTAAGAAATCAATTACAATCGAAAGACTTTATGAAATAATTTTGTGATATAAACACCAAAATGTTACTATCCGTAATTACCCTCTGTCCGTGTTTACCCCAGTCTCCCCTAATAATACTTAGAAAATAAGGGTAGGTACCCCATTTTTCAGAAAAGTTGTCGCTCCAAAGGGTTTTTACACGTCGAAGCCGTTCCTTCCATATTTTATGATATATTTCGATCACACGCTTTAAATCACACTTTTACTCATACTATAAAGACGTTCTTACACGATCTGTCAAAATAACAGATATTTGTAAATTTTTGCAGGCAGATAATTAACTGTCCGATTATTTACACTGGTGGCCAGTCATTTGCCGTTCTTCTGTCCTACTAAATTACACAAGCTATATTTGTTTACCCGGTAAAAGTTATTTTTATCTGGAAGTGTAGTTTAGAAAAAAATCTTTCCAAGAACGACACATAGTTGACTTTGTTGTGCATATTTTAAATGAGAAGCAAAAAAAAAAAAAAAATATATATAAAAGCTTAAAGAAAATAAAAGAATGAGAATTATACAGAGAAAGCCACGACGACTTTCAATGCAATGAAGAAGAGCGTTAGGTTCCATAGGGGCACAAAATCCAAAATGTCTCCACTGGATTTACACAGTAGTAATTAGACCCAATCTATGTACATTAGAATCCTGATTATCCGGATCAAATAAAACCAGGTGTATTCCGTAAAAAATTCGGATAATCGATTCCAAAGCCAAATCAAACAATATATAAGTTTTAATAAATTTTTATTATGTAATGGGTTTTGCATCCGTTGTTTAGACAAACGATATATGTAAAATAATTACGAGCTATAACGATAATGAATTATATAATACCTATGTAATTTAAAATTTTGATTGGCTGAAGCAATGTCAGCAGATAGTTTTTCTCCTTACATCTCCAGTTTTCGAAATTCATGTCTAGATTTGAATCGTGGTAACGCTTACCATCCACAGCTCGCCTTGAAAGAAGTATCAACACCAAGCTTTTGATTAAAATCCAATGCTTGTTCACATGAAAGAGGTCCACATATGGGCTGGTCGCCTGCTCTCTTTTGTAAGAACCAAGTAAAAACTGCGTTCTTCAAAATTTCATTTTGAGATTTTTTCATAACTACATTACGAGCTTCATCTTCTTTCTCAAGCGCGTAGGTGAATTTCATTATGGAATCAGAATTCTCTTCAATGTCTGATATCGTAGAAGTTCCTACACACAGAAAAATTTTTAATTGATTTTACTAAAAACGTAATCAAATTAACTAAATTTGCAATTGAAACTCAGGCAATTACAGTGTAATTGATATTACGATAAAATTATTAAACTGCAATCGAATTTTCAATTACAGTGTAATCAATTTTACTTCTTCATGTAGTAAAAGCTACTAACTATCACAATAATATTAATTAGCAGTGTAATTTATTTTATTATCTCCATGTAATAAAATGTATTATGGGATAGTAAATTCTATTACATTAATTATAAAATCGATCACAGGTTGTAGTAAATATTACTGTGTTATTGAAATAATATATAATAAAAACGATTGCGAATGTTGATCGATTTTATTACAGGGTTGTAGTCGTTCGAATCGGATTGAAAAGAGCTTACAAAAGCACCTTTTGAATGGAAATTCTTAGTAAACTTCTTAAATTTTTAGTAAATTTAGTATTTTTATTTCAGCCTGAGTTTTTACTTCAAGCAAGTCAATTGAATTTTGAATTGAAGGGTGCCACAGATCCTTTTTGTTGGGTTTTGTTGAAATGTTCACCCTTTTGGATGGTGGAAGCACATAATGAAGCAGCTTGAAAGCGGCTGTCGTAAATTCACCTAAAAGAGGAAGAATGAATTTTTACCAATTTATGTTGTGCTAAGTGAAAATATTTATTTATATTTAAGTTAGTTTTTTACGAATTTTAAGAAGCTTTCCATAAATCATTATTGTCTGTTTTAAATTAAATAAGTTTGTTTTAAAAGAGACAGTAATGATTACATAGATTTATTGTTATTGTTTATAACTTACTTGAGTCAGATGTAGAGTTATTTAACTGATGAAGAAATATTTTAGCACTTTTATTATTCCTAAGCTCGTTATTAAAGATGGGAATGCAATTATTGCTGACGTCGTCCCATTTTTTTAAAAGTTGCATAGATTTATTTATATCGAAAATAGAAATAAAATCTAAATCAATCTAAAACCAGGTAATTAAAATAGTTAATGAGCAAAGATAGTTAGACTGATTTTACCAAACGTGTTGCCTTTTCTTGTGTAAAAAGGGGCCAGTCAATAAATATTTCGTGTGCTTGTTCTTTAGGCTTTTTTAAGATTTCCTCGCGCCGCAATCCAAAAGTGCTTTTCCACTTAATTTCAACAATTTCCCAAGGGTCTGCTACAAGTTTTAGCCAAGTTTTATCTGATTGATGCTCAGACGATTCGACTTAAAATGAGAATTATGTAATGACACATATACGGATAATTTGAATAATAGAATTACTGGCAATTGAATCTTTAGGAAAGTTTTCCGTATTTGATTTTACAATTGTTTTGGAAGGTCCTGGAAGTGGAGATCCACAACGCTTCTTCTTAGAGGGAGAAACAATATTTTTATTCCTAAGGAATTTTATAGTGTTATTATATTTAGTGTAAAGGGATCCTCTTGCTCGGCCACTTGCATCTGCAGGGATAAAATAACTTTCCTGTTGAAAAGAGAAAAAATATAACTCAAAGATTTGATAATTATATACACATATATAGGTCAATATGGGCAAAAATTAATATATTTTGATATTTTTTTTCACTTTCTACACTTGTGAAATAAGCCTAAACAGGTTTAGTCTTTTTTGATAATATTAATGTTTTGACTTAATAAAACAATTTTATTTATTTTTCTTCGTCGTACGAATACATATAATATAAGTTTATATGTACATATAATTGACCTGATATGTCTGACACAAAAAATCTATTCTCAAATATCTGTAAAACAAATCAGAAGTTCCCCAAAGAATTATAACTACGTTCATAATTCGAATCTCAAAATTCCTTACAAATATATGTTCTTGAAATATTCACGAATCAAAGTTATTTTGAGGATAACAAAATAAGGTTTTCTTCGTACACATATGTACATATATACCTTTGCTTCACCAGGAAAACGGGCTACAATTTTGTCAGCAATTGCTGCTGCTTCTTTCGTCCCCAGGCGTAATTTGTTATAAATCAAATAATCAACAATAATGGTAATTAATTGATTTCGCAAACTCTTATCTAGCACATTTTTTATTGCAAATTTTGTTGTCAAATCCTTGCCTTTGGGAGACGACACTAATATATCATCTATAATCTGGGAAGTTCGGGTTATTTATTTGTATTATATAAATTTTGCAATTATTCTTACAATTGATTCAACACATATATTTGTTGAAGGCGAGGAATCGCTTGAAGACTGACTCTTTTCAGGAGAGCAATTTTGCAACCAGTCTTTGATAGTTTCCTTAAAAGAGGAAGTAGCTGAAATTGTTTCAGCGATAGAAGCCGTTGGAAAACCCTTAAATATAAATATTATATACAAAACTTTTTAAATGATGAAAATGTTTAAAACCTGTTCAATTCGCCATTCAGCCAACCGTCCTCTGAATTTGATTTTTTCAGCTATATTTTCCGGTGGTATAATAACTTCAATATCTTTTTCTGTGAGGTACTTAAGGCACTCAACGTCAATGTTTTGATCTAAGAAATTTGTGAGTAAATATATATGTAGATTAACCACCCTAGAACTTGCTGCTCTAAAAACATTTCAAAGTTGCCTGATTTCCCCGAAGTTTCTTTTCACTTTTATGAAAAAATGCCCTAAATTTTTGATAAATAAATTATCGAATGTATAAAATTTCATCAGTTTTGATAATTGCTTTATTTTAAAAACATAATTGGTAAAACTAAGTTTTCTATTTTTTTACTAAAAGCACTTTGTTGTTAAATATGTAAACTCAGTTTCCTTTTTTATACTAATAGTTTTTCCAAATTTTTCTTAATTACTGAGTAGCTGTCGGTAAAAACTGAGTAAACAAGTAATCAAATAAGGTATGAAATAATTGTTTCCTCTTTAAAAAAATTCGTGCATGAAGAAGTTAAAAATGCTTCCCTTTATTTTATGTTTGTGTATCCCCTAATATAAAATACCTTTAAATATCGTCTTGAGCTGAGGAAGCTTCCACTTTTCCAGCAGGTCTTCTACACTTAAGATCGAAGCAGGTGGTGTCGAGGGTACTGCGTCTTCAGCTCCGTCTAAATTCGACTTTGGTGGCAAAACGAAATATTCACCCAAGTTAATAAATTCATATGGGGTGTCCATTATTTTATTTTTTTTAAATTAGAACCACGACTAAGGCAAATTATATTCAATTCACTTACTTATTAAGGACGTAGTCTGGTGTTCACGCTCGTTTCGGACCCTTATTTCAGGAATTTTTTTCCCTAACAAGATGAAATGCAATCATTTCAATTTTTTTACACTTTGTTATTGACATCGTTAACTAAAGGGAAAAATTTTTTTTTCTTAATTTGACGCCATTTTATAATTGTTTTTTTAACCTAAAGTAGACAACTTTAAATGGAGGTGGGTGGGTGGCGGTTGTGATTACGACACTTGGAGTCATCCGAAACAAAAAGATTAAATTGATTATTGTTCCGTAGGCTTGTGGCTATGGCCCGTACCAGAATTAAACATTTTCCTTAAAAAATAACAAAATGGCGGGCATTTAAAAAAAAAACCTTAAAAAATCGTCATTTTTTTGGTGAAAATCGGTGAAAAAAAATAGAAATAATTTGTATAATTAAGTAATTCTGGTACCGGCCATAGCCACTGTTGTGTAGAATACCCTGTGCAAAAATCAAAGGAATCGGCTGTATAGAATTTTCTGAATCATGACCGCCGCTTACAAAAATGTTGTTTTGAGGAAAACGCGTTTAAAGTTTTGATTTCAGATTTTTAAAAAGAAATTATACTTACATTAATCAGCTATATGGGCGTATATATATGTATGTATAAATATATATACATATATATACATATATATACATATATATGGGCGTATATATATGTATATATATGTACATATACAACAATAGAGCGGTAAGTCTTACCGTGAGACCGTTGCAGCTGCGCATGCCATGGTCACGGAGTGCTCTTCGACTATGTGCTATAGCTTTGTAAATATTTCATATTTCGGTCTGAAATTTTTACAGCACTTTCTCAACATAATATACTTTCGAAATATGTAAAAAAAAAAAATTGATTTTCCGAAATCCGAACACCAGACTACGTCCTTAAACCACAATAAAGAAAGCACAGCACACTGCGAGTTAGAACCGGCAAGAAGTGACGTGACGTTACAACTTTGTAGTAAATCTATCAGATTTGTAGTAAAATTTATCAAAATTGTAGTAAAATCTTTGAGGTGTAGTAAAATTTACCACAGCTGTAGTAAAATTTATCAAGTTGTAGTAAAATCTACGAAAAGTAGTAAAATCGATCAGAGCTGTAATAAAATTTACTACATAGCAGTAAAATCTATTACCATTCGAATGATTTGTAATTGATTCTACTGAAAGAGCAATCATACCTATTAAATTTTGTGTAATCAAAATTATAATTACACATAGTAAAATCTACTAAAAGGGAGTTTAATTACATATATAGTGAAATTTATTAAAAACTGGTAAATTTAATTGAAAGTGTAATCACTTTCTGAATAGTTCGTAATTTTGCTGCTTTTGTAAAATTGATCGCACCAGAGTAATTGATTATACTACATCATTTTTCTGTGTGTACACTATACATATATTTGCGCCAACTTACAGCCAAATTCACCATTTTTTATACTTTCAATTATCTTCACTACTCTTTTTCGCTTGGACCCAACTATTGGGGCATTATGCTAGCACCATTCTTTTGATCTGCGCACCTCATTTACACAATTGCCCAAAATATTACGAAATGCAATGCCAAATATTTTTTCAGACCAATTCCCTAGCAATCGGTAGTCGTTTCAAAGTGCGTACAATAATGTTTCTTTCTATGGTAATGAATCAAAGCAACAAGATTGTCCTCCAAACTGAAACCGGAAATGCAAACAGCCAGGCCGGAAGCAGCGCTTTACCTTTATGCACACATTGAGTAGAAGTAATAACCTAAATTCATATTGCAGTTTGCTTGTGACCGTTTAAATCTTCGCACTTGAACTTGTTTTCAAAAGCAGCATCCTTTCGACGTGTCCCTTGCGCGAGAAAACCCTTTATTTTCTCCGAAAAACATTTCAAAACGAAAACTCACCGAATACCTACTAAATCCTTATTTCGTTCGAATGCAAAAAGCTACGAGATCCCTTTGATTGAGTTTCACTAATACTGCGCAGAGCGAGATACCTTGAAGGTGATTCAATCTGATAGATATTTGTATGCAATGGGCGCAATTTTGTCTTACTTAGATTAGATTCGAGTGGGTTTGAATTGCTGTAAACCATTGTCATTCTATTTAATTTTCTTACTCATTCCAATTCAGTAAGCATTATTTATAGCAAACATATGTAACTTCTATTGTTTCGCCTCGAACCGCATATCCATATTTGACACACAAGCACACAAAAATCCTTATAGTTCCACATCAGACGATCGTAATTTACCCGATATCCTTAAGGAGTTGAAGCAAGTCAAATGGTCATTATCCAGCCCGGAGCATGCAATTCCTAAATTAATTTTTTTTAAGAAAAACAGAGCTTAATGGGATCTGGTGGAAATCGGTTGTGCATGATAAGGGCCACATTAATTGTCTCCCTCTGGCTATTTCGAATGTTTAGGGAAAAAAAGGATTGACATATAATTAAACCAATTATTTGCATTTTCCCTCTTCTATCTGTACTGAGGAACTGCCTTTCACCTTCGTTCTACATTAATTTTCAAATAAATTTCCGGATTTCTTTATTTTATGCTTATGGGAGAAGTTGCATCATTAAGCCATCGTTCAAGTGCCGCGATGCGGCAAAATGGGCAAAAGGGATGAATAGGGTAGTAATTCAGTCGCCAAGATTAATTACTTGGTGAATACGAGTAAGACGGCGGTCGGCGGCATTGGGAGAGTGATTTAATAATCTATATATTAATACGTGAAGGGAAAACTTTGTACCCCTTTTTAAGCATATTGGACAGACAGAGGAGTGTGAGATTTGGCATAGTTAAAGTTTATATAGAGAAGGAGTGCAGAAAGCTAAAATTTTAATATAATATGTGTTACAAATACATTAAATTCAATAAAATAAATTCATTATTTCCGTTCATACTGTCTATGTCAAACGCATAGTAGCCGGTGGTCAAACTGTCGTAATTTAATTATTGGCAGTGCCAATTTCAAACACATACAGTAAGCCGTGTACATTCGTATTTTTCGTAGTAACCCCAGTAGGTCGAATTTCGACCACAGGGCGACCACTAGTATTATATAAATATATGTGGGAAATGGGGGTGAAAACCAGGGAAGCTAGATTTAATTAGTTTATTTTAGTTCAATTATTGTAATCCAGAGTTTATGTGAAAATCCGAGAAACGCGGAAAAGAACGCTTAATTTTAGAGTTTATTAAATTGATAATTTTTCGGAACGGTAAGTATATAGATAAATATATTATGAATTAGTTGGATAATTATATTTTCACAATTATTGATAATTTCCCGACTACAATTCACTCGTATTAACGGCTTCACGATTTGCGACACCGTAACTCGGCTTAACGGCTTTGCGACTCGCGACAGCGTAACTCGGCTTGGCTCAACTTGACCGCGATGACCGGCAGCTTTAAGGGACCAACTCTAAGTGAGTCCTCGAGAACAACGAGAGTGTACTTTCCCGCGCGATAGTAAGTTCATAGTTCAGTAGTGCGATGAGTATTTAAGTACATAGTCATATAGGAATAAAGAGTTAAATTGTTTTTATTTTAGGTTCCCTTATTCAGCTCCCACATACATATACAAAAATATTGAAAATTTGTTTAACTTTTCCGACCAAGCCTTAAGAAAAAATCAAAATTCTTCACATTAAAGATATAGTATTGGTTTTCGTGAAATTGCGTGAAGAATTGGAAGGAGCCATAGAGTTGTCCAAAATGTTTTGAAAAATTCCGTTGATAAGCAATAATAGCGACTCAAAAGAAAAAGGAAAATTAAAGAGCACGTTTATACGCAGTAAGTAACTCTATAGCTAAAACTCTTGCTAGAGGTAAAACAATTAGCCCTGCCCTGGGATATTTGTTTCGTGATATACAGTATGGAGAGTGTTGAATCGCAGTGAAAATAATCAACATGCATTAGTTCCTAGATTAGAAGAATAACATAAACAATAGTAGGATTTGCAATAAAAAATATGGATGGAAATTGAGATACAATAAGTTTCAAGTTAAAATAAAATTAAACCGCCCCTAACTAAAAAAAAACATTCAGGTGATATTAATTATACGAACAAAATCAACTTGGTACGCGTTGATTTAGTAACCCAAAAATATGTTAAATAAAATTTATCTAGACACACGGCAGTGTGTCAGGCAAGTTCGCAAAACAAAAGGGCGAAAATGGTCCATCAACCCTGAATTTTCTAAAACTCGTCAGAGAAAGATAAAACGCCATTTTGGCGAACTTTGCGAAGATCAGAGTCTCCAAGATCCAGAAAGTTCGTTTAAAGTGAACATATTTTATCGAGTATTAGACATCATTATTAATCAACTGAAATCGCGTTTCCTTCCAATGAATGAAATTGTTTCCAATTTCAGTGTTTTGCAAACTTCCACTTTGCAAATTTTAAATGACACTGATTTATTAAAAAAATCTATAGAATTTGTTAATATATGTAGGTACATAAAAAAGATATATCTGAATCATTAAAAATAACAGTCTTTAACTAATGGTGCTAAACTACCACGTAGACTTTTAAGAGTATGTTGACCGCAAATGTAACGAAAGTTATCAGGATAGTTTACACACATTCTGGGCATCTTATTATGATGTATAGAAACACCAATCACAAAAAAAAGATCGTTTTAATTACAATAATTTAAAGTTAATTTTTCGGGAACACACGTTGGTAAGCGAAATTCGTGTAATCAATCTAGTCGATGTTTAACGAAAACTGAGGGTGATTGAACAAAACAAAGTATAAGGCTTACATGCGGGTGTGTAGTAGTGTTTAAAAAAACGGCTTGATTTTATTTCGTAACTTTTAACAATAGTAAACAATTACAAAAAGGTAGCCTATGTTGCTATTACTACTGACCATCTCTTCATGTCTGTAAAGTTCAAATCGGTTCAGCTGTTTCGAAGATGAGCCCGGACAGACAGACAGGGAGAAAAAAAGTAGCCTATGTATATCACTCCTGACAACCTCTCCCTCGAAAACCCCCAAGTACCAAGTTTAGTGCAAATCGAATAAAAACCTCCAAGTGCCAAATTTTGTGGAAATCGCAAAAACTTTTAAATTTTACTGTCAACCATCTTGAAGTCGGCTTGAAATCAGCGACCCCGAAAACCCCCAAGTACCAATTTTAATAATCATAATCTTTTAAATTTGAATGTCCGCTATCTCGAAACCGCCATTTTGAAGCATGCCAATAAAATGTATACTTCTCCAAGATATTATTCTCTACCTGAGTTGCAAATTTCATTAAAATCAATTGACCCGTTTTGGCGTGATTTAGCGTCAAAAATCCAAAAACACAGGTTGTAGCAAAATGAATAACGCAAAAATATTCAATGTGTTCAAATACCTACGTATACAAATTTTCATGACGATCGATTGAACGGTACAGAACATGATAAGCTGCAGCGCCATCTAGTGGCGTACCCTGGCAAAGTGAATAGCGCTTCACCGTGTTCAAGTATCTACGTACATATACCAATTTTCATGACGATCGGTTGAACAGTATAGAAGTTGATGTAATGCAGCGCCATCTATTGGCGAGCTATGGGAAAATTAATTGCGCTAAAAGGTTCACCGTGCTGAAATACCTACATATACCAATTTTCATGACGATCGGTTGAACGGTATAGAAATTGATGTGTAGCAGCGCCATCTAGTGGCGAGATGTTGCAAAATGGATAACGCGAAAATATTCACCGTGTTCAAGTACCTACGTCTACCAATTTTCATGACGATCGGTTGAACGGTATTGAAATTGATGTGCAGCGGCGCCATCTAGTGGGTGGATTTTCCAATTTTTCTTTCATAAGAACCTTCTCCTGACAATAACAAACACAACAAAAAAAGAATTAGCGAAATCGGTTCAGCCGTTCACGCGTGATTGCGTGACAAAGGGAAATAGGGATTCATTTTTATTACTATATGTACAGTTGAACGATACGCGAATGAACCCGATACCACTCGTTCGCCACCTATTGGACCGCATTCGCACTATGTGGTTTACCGAGTTTGGTGGAAATCGCATAAACTTTTAAATTTGACAGCTCGCCATCTCGAAAAATTCTGACAGTCTTGTGGAAATCAGCGACCCCAAAAACACCCAAGAACCAAGTATAGTGGAAATAGCATGAGGTTTTACATTTGACAGTCCGTCATCTTGAATTTGTAAATTCTGAGAGAGTTGAAGTCAGCGACCCCGAAAACCCCTAAGTATCAATATGAATGGAAATTGCATAAACTTTTAAATTTAAAAATCCGCCTCTGCGCAGGTAGAGAGTATTCATTTTCACATTTTCAGGATATTCTCTATTTGCGTGGCAAATTTAATTTAAAACTCATGACTCGTTTGGCGTAATTGAATGCCAAACATCCAAACGCACAGGTTGTAGCAAAATGGATAACGTGAAAATATTCACCGTATTAAGATACCTAGGTATACAAATTTTCATGACGATGGGTTGAACGGTATAGAGGTTGAGTTCTGCAGCGCCATCTAGTGGCGAGTTATAGTAAAACGGATAGCTAGAAAATATTCACCGTGTTCAAATACCTACGTTACAAATTTTCATGACGATAAGTTGAACGGTACAGAAGTTGATGTTCTGCAGCGCCATCTAGTGGCGAGTTATAGCAAAACGGATAACTTGAAAATATCCAACGTGTTTAAATACCTTCGTATACAAATTTTCATGACGATGGGTTGAACGGTACAGAAATTGATGTTATGCAACGCCATCTAGTGGCGAGTTGTAGCAAAACGGATGCCTTGAAAATATTCACCGTGTTCAAATACCTATGTATACAAATTTTCATGACGATCGGTTGAACGATACCTACACGAATGAACCCGATACCAATCGCGCGCCACCTCTCGGATCGTATTCGCACTATGTGGTTTACCGAGATTTAGTCAAGATACACATTCTGTGAAAGTTTCAGCTCAATCGGCCAAACAGTTTTGGAGGTTTAGTGTCGCATTACAAACAGACATTCATTTTTATATATATAGAAGATATATAGATTATAAATACAAAACATTGACTGCATCTTCGAGTATATAGAACCAAGTAAATGAAGAAAGTAAGTGAAGTTCGACAACCAAGTGCGCTCGTTTGTAGTGAAGCGGTTTTTGGTTCGCGCACCACGGTTCGACGGGAGGTACTATCGGGTATGGGCCACTTTAGCGATGTCTTGGAGAAGCGAAGAGAAATCAGCGGAACCACTAAAAAAACGCGTCGTCTTCGATCGTTAGCCAGTTACATTGGTGTAGTAGAGAGGTTCAGCGACGAGGTTTTTGGCGAGGCATCAAGTCGAGTTGACCTTGCCGTGGTTTTGTGAACAAATTCGCCGCAACAGAATTGGTACGCCAGATTGAAGGTGAGTCCACTGTCGAGAAAAGATCATCCGATACAAACACCTCTCAGGGCACTCACATGCGCTGAAATATGTTTAGTGATCTCGTCCTTTGTAGTTTCCGGATGAGCCCTAGATATGAAGATCGTACATGGAATCTTAGTAGGACGGACAGTAACGGTCCATTTGTAGGTTTATCTGAGGGGGCGACGCAGGGTTTGACTTTGAAGAAGCGTTAGTAATCGCAATTGAAGCGGAGGCTGCGCTACTGGTTTACGCAAGTTAGTGTTCTTTTCTTCACAAGGCTAAGCGGGACGTGTCGATGGCAACGCAGAAGTTGGCGGTTGTTCAGAAGCAGCATTTGAACGAGGAAGCAAAGAATCTGGTGAGGACGTGTCGCATTTGGACGGAGAAACTCGGCAAGATTCCGACGGAACAACAACAGAAGGCGGAGTGTCTACGTCACGGTCCAGTAGAGTTTTTACGTCAGAAGCGATCGAATGTGCCAGCTCGGAATTTAGGGATGTCGAGCTGTTCCAAGAGCCGACGTCAGTCTTAAGCTGTTTAATTTCCCACCGTGTATCATCGAGAATTGGCAAAGATCCGAAGATTTTGTCCAGTTTATCACGAAGTAGGTTCGTGTCGCCGGAAATTAACTGGAAGCCGCCAAGGCAATATGAGATAGAGTTTAACTTATTAGTGATGACGAATCGTCATGACTAATAAGTCAAACGGAGTGTTCCGGCTCCCTCTCTGTTAAGCGCTACAGAGCTGTAAAATACTTACATCATTACATTACTCACCACTACTTGCATTACTCACCATTACTCCTTATTACTCACAATTGCACGGTATTACTTAGCATTATTTATCATTACTTACCATTACTCACCATTACTGAGCATTACACGGCCATTACCCAAAATTACTGTGCTTTACGAAGTTGGTGAGTCTTTCTTTTTGACCACCGCAAAGAAAATATCCTGTATTTGTACATTTGTTACAATATAAAATTTATCAAATTTTTTTGAGGTTTGTATTTCTTAATCAATTTTTGCGAAGTATGTAAAGGGTGTCCCAATAAGAGTGCACAATTTAATTTAAAAATAAAACGCATTTTTTTTTTTTTGAAAGAGTGATATATTTATTGCATTGTAAAGTAAAAATGTTCCGATTATGTATGGAATAAAATATCTGGCAAATGGCCCCCGCGGGTGTGAACAGAGGCCCTTGCTCTTTTCATGAAATTTTCGATGACATTTTGACAAAGATGTGGCTCTCTCTCACCGATGACGCGTTGGATCTCGGCCTTGAGCTCAGGAATTGTTTGTGGTTTATTCACAAAAAAAAACTGCGTTTTATTTTTAAATTAAATCATGCACTCTTATTGGGACACCTTTTAGTTTGATAAATTAGCTTAAAAATCTGATATACGTATGTACATACATATCTTAATTTAAGTACAAATCGTGTGCTTATGAGTGCTGTTATATATTTTATTTGAATATGATCCAATAATTAACGTCGACGTTCTTCTCGCCGCTTACAATAATGACTAAATTTAAAAAAAAAAATACGTCTTCGGCACTAATTTCGTTTTGATCTTAATGTTAAATGTTTTGCAAACTTTTCATTCACAAGCACCTCTTTCAGAACTTAAGTAAGCGTTGAAAGACTCCTCTTTTTAATTTCTGAGTGGTGTATAAAGCCTTTGATGAGCCATGGTAGTAGTGGATACGCGGGATCCGGGAAAGCTCGAGTTGGAACGTTTTCCACATTTTCTTCGTATTTGGGCATTCTCCGGCCTCAGTTTTTATAAAGATTAGAGTCTTTGAAAATGCTGCATCGTCTATCTACACTTCCCGGATGTGCACACTTAAGTGGCGGAATTAATAATCCCATCACAACTTAAAGCACAAGAGGGCCATCCTTTCATTTGAGTCCCTGTATCCTTCTCTTGGCGCTGTAAGAGGAGTATGAGTGCCATCAATTGCACCCAGTATTGTACACATTTTCGCCATTGATTCAAACTTATCCCTTATTATCTTTATTTCAGCAGTTACGAAAGGTATTTAAACCGCTCGATAGTATTTTGTTAATGCTATCACAAAATCTATACAAGCACTTCTTGACTATACTTTTGTGCACTCCGAAAGCAATGCCAACAAATCAATACTCCGCACAACTTGCTAATTTGAGTATGGCTATTATTATTTCCATTGATAAAGAGGGATGAAATGCATTTTCTAAAGGCTTTAAATCATAAAGTTTATCCACTAAGTATAGTTGAATGATACTCGGCAAAAATTTCACAAAGCTCATTTGTGTGAATCCTGTCAAATGAAAGCCCAAAAATCCTTAAGGTAAACAACTTTCCAAACTTTAAAAATTCAATTTCGTCACGTCTTCTTTCAGAAATTGGCAAAAAGCGCACACCACTTGCAGAGCTTGAAGGAGTTAAGCGCCCGAGAGGACAGTGCTGATTCCAGTTCGTTTGCATAAACATAATTGAAACATAAAGAAAGTGGAAGCGCAACTGGGATGGAGCCCTACTGTTACACGCAGTGTGGGATCGGAGCAAGCGTAGGTAAAGATCAAGCTGTGAAACAACCGTCAACAGGCACCTAGGGAATCTTTCGCAACAAGCAAGTAAGAATGTTATATTATCTTTTTTCATCACAGTTTCTTTGTTAGACTTTTTTAGGTTCATTTTGCGCCGTTCACGGGCTGAATAAGCTCCGTTGCGGAAATAAAGTTTCTCTTATGCATCTTACTATGATGAAAGGAGTTCGACCGTGGTTAGCCCGCTTGGCTGGTAAAGGACGGTGCGAAAAAAAAATATATCGCCGGGACTGAGTGGAAATGCGAAAAGTTTTTAGTAATGGAATTTTTTGTTCTGATGCCAGTTTTAGAAGAATATTGCAATTGTCAGGCAGAGAAAATTTCGTCCTATTTCCAGAAAACCCCTGGTCTGAGGAGTGTTCCGGCTCCCTCTCTGTTAAGCGCTACTTCACAATTATCGACTCGAATAGTCGACAAACAAGAGGGTGGAATTATTCGATAGTTTCTACGTAAAACTCACATGTTAGAAAAAGTGGAATTGGCCTTTGGAGACATGAAGAGGAGCGAAGCCTCTTCCCCAGCCAGTGAAGTCATATTTTTTGAACGGAACTTTTACACTCTAAATGATTTATGGCTTAAGTGAAAAAGTTTTCTTTTGTACATTTGTGAGTATTGTTAAAACTTAAAGGAAGATAATTTTTTATCCTTTTCAGCTTTTCTCAGAGTGGATTTATTGCCTTCTTTTTTTGCAACGACAGATGCTCCAAATACCCACAAAATATGAAAATTTAAAGACCGCGCATAAATCGGGTTTCGCGAGCAGCGGACTGTTACTTTACATTAGTTCGTTGTCGACGAAACCTGCATGTTGCGTGGACTGTACGACGAAATCTTACAGCCGCACAAAAACTTCTTTTACAACTAATAATTTATTTATTTATTTATTCTTCGGGAATGCACCCAATAATTAAGATACAAAATTACTTAATAATATGAGGTAAGAATAACAATAACAGTATGATGATATGTATATCGCCTATATCATAAAAATAATAGAACAGTGAAACTAAAGCTACACACAAGAATGCGAACTTACCATACATATATGTATATATGTATGCACTCTTGCACATACATACATGGATTAATGCATGTATGTTTTTTGTACACATACAGACAGGCACACACACACAAATGCGCGCGATTTAAATAATTAACACGAAACTTTTTATTTTCGACAATTTTATTAATATACCTATATATATGTATATACAAACTTAACTGACTACGGAGAAGACATATCTGAAGCAAATCTACGAAGAAGACCTCCTTCTTCTCATGCACTCTCTTTTTTTCATACCCTTTGTTCCTTTTATCTCTCTTACATTATCGTTGGTACTTTGTTCCAGCTGCATTATTGTTATTGGTACCTTGGTCCGGCTGCATTATCGTTATTGGTACTGATTATCTTATTTTTCCTATGCTTCATGAGTCATGTTTACCAAACCGACATCTTCTTGGGCTTCGTTGACTCACAGAGGGATATTTCTTTAATGGGTACAGCTGTGTATATAACTCGCGCGTTTCTGTCTCCATGTGTGTGTGTTCCTGTCTGTATGTGTCAGAGGTAAAAAGTGGGGGTCGAAAAGTGGGGCCGCGGGGGTGGAGGTTAAAATTGGTATTGAACGCGGAAAACAACAGGTTAAATATCACTTCAGCTTATCAAGAACGATAGCATGGTTTAGGTTAGGCTATCACAAGCCTTAGAGAAGTCGAGTAGGATTAAGTATGCAATTTTCTTTTTATACAAACCAGATCTTAAGTCCGTTTTAAGTTATTATGACGCAACTGAGCATTTACCAGTTTTTCAAAGACCTTCGAGAGGTAGCAAAGCATGCTGATGGGTGGAAAATCTGATAGAGAGAATGGATCTGGCTTTTTAGAGATAGGAGAAACGACTTAAGCATGCTTCCACGCTGTGGAGAAGGTACAAGTGGTGAAGATGTGGGTAAAAAGGTGGGCTAGGAAAGATAGTATAAAGGGGATTAACAGGTTTATGAATTTAAGTGGAATCCCATCATAGCCGACGGCTACATATATGTATGTATAGCTACAAGAATATCAGAGTAGTCTTCATTATTGTAAGCAAAGCCATCAGAACTATCATTAACTTAAGGAGAGCTAAGCCAGCACCGCAGCCACCAGTAGTAATAGTTTCGAACGAGGTAAAATGCTTGTTAAGGATATCAGGCTCGAAATTACAATGAGAGGAAATTTCTTGATGTACACCACAGTTTTTAAAATTGTTCCACAGAGCTTTCGTGGCTATATCTCTCTTAAATGTACGATCCAGATATGCGCGCTTAGCCGCGATAATTTTAGCAGTAACAAGACTGCGAATTTTCTTAATAAGATTCGCGAGAGTCTGCCGTTCTAGACTTCTTAAATCTGCGATACAAGAGCTCACACTTGGTAATCAGGTCCCTTTTTTTTTATTTGTTTTAATGTCACAGGGCTGGACAAAGTAAGAATATTGTTGAATGTTTTTTCTTCGCGCAATGGTTTGAATTTGTGCTCAATAAACGTTAGAAGCATTCGGAATAATATTGAGGAGTTCTACGAGATTTTTGGTGGTTCAAATGTACACACGATTTTGGTTTATGAGACATGGTTAAACGAATTAATTCCATCATCGGAATTATTGGCTTTTCTCTCTTTCGTAATAATCGTAAGTTACGCGGTGGAGTTGCAATCTATGTTAGAGATGACCTGGTTGCAAGGTCTGTTTTCCGCTCTGAGTGTGGCGATCTTGAATGTTTGGGTGTGGAAATTCCTGCGATTAGTGCTAAGTGCCTGTTAACAACTGTCTAAGTCCTCCTAGCAAGTTTTGTGAGGCATCTGCTTCTGTTCTTGGTTGGCTTGTATTGCGAGCCAATCATAATTATTACAGTATTGGCACTTTAAATTCACCCTTTTGCAAATCAAATTCACACTTTTGCAAGTCAAATTCACCTTTTTTTCAAATTAAATTCATACTTTTGCAAACCAAATCCACCCTTTTGCAAATCTAATTCACCCTTTTGCAAAACAAGTTATTCTGTTTAAATATTTTATTTAAGAAAACACTGAATGTAAATTAGGTACATACATAGTTAGTAAATCCAAACTTTTATTACAAATGGTATATTTATTTAAAACTATAATTCCTTTAAACCAATGCAAAAGTAATTCAATATGTACATGTGGCGAACAACGAATATTGGCCCTTAAGCGTTTAAGGCGCCACGAGTGACAGCGCCAACAACTGCGACTCGATCGCTGCGCCACCAGCGGACATTCCGACGGAGAGACACTTCACTTCGCTTCCACTCGGGTTTTGGTGCTGACTCATCTGCTGACTGTTCGCCAATAAAGAATTTGTAGTTTGGAAAACAATAAACTGTGAAATTAAGGTTAGGACTTTTATTTAGTAGTCACACTTCTAGTAAAGGACCTATTGTAGTTAAGCAAGATATTAAAATTATAAAAGAAATAATAGCATGCAACATTAACACCTACTAGTGCTTAGATTTAACCCATTTAAGTGTGTGTAGGTGTGTGTGTGCGTGAATGAGGACAAAGGACCGAAGTTTAGCGAGTAGGATTGGAATAAGGTAGGCAGATTATTTTAGTATTTAATCATGTGTACGCGACGAAGAACAAAGAAGGTGAAAATAGCAGAGGTCGGGCAGGATGAAAATATTTCCCCTATACCGATAGCGACATCAACTCCCGCATCTGCGCCGTTGCCAGCGGATAATTTGATGCAGAGAGAGTTAGCTCTCTTAAGAAGGGAAAATGACCTGCTACGACGAGAACAGGAATTATTGCGCGCAACACTTACTCCTCCTATTATCACTGATCCTACCCCTTCTAGCTCCGGCTCTTTTTTCCGTATGAGCATCACAGAAGCAAGCAGCGTTATCCCCTATTTTTCTGGGAGTGTAGGAAGAGGAAAATTATCGGCGCAGCAATGGGTAAAGGCAAAACCTTCTATATTACAAGCCGTGAAGTGGCCTCTTGCATGTGTGCGTAAGTGGTCTGACAGTTCGAGAAATTTACATTTAGTCTTATGGACGCTTGATGAAATATGCTGGAAAAATTGGATTTAATCGGGTTTTTTGGACACTAGAGACATACAAGTCTTAAAAAATTAATACCATATGGGCTTTTACTCCATGTAGGCCAAAAACATTAATGAATTTCCAGCGAAAAAACAGGAAATTTTCGATTCTTCGGTTCGGTTCGGAGCCAATTCGCACTTCTGCCGTATATTTGTTAGTGGTCCGGCGCCCGACTTTTCTGTTGAGTTTTGGTAAAACTCGAAAATTTCATATTCTTTGTTCGAAAAGGTGATTAAAAATATTAATAATTACAAGGAGAACTTCTTAAAGTAACCTTGAGTGAAGATGATTTTTCGATACAAGCTATAGCTTGGAAGCTGCCGCGATTTTCTTCCCAATTTTGCGACGTTCCCCATAAGACTCAATGGGATTTCTTTAAACTGTCAGACAACTTTGCCCTATAGATGTGTGCGTGCGCCGGACCACTTCACGGCTTGTAATATAGAAGGTTTTGGTAAAGGCAGTGGAGGACCTGCGAGAAGTATATGTGTGGGACGACAAAGCCACTTTGTTATATGCGATAGCGCAGTTGCAAGGAGCAGCAAAATTGTGGCGCGAGGGACAAAATTTTACGTCGTGGAGGGAATTTCAAAGTATGCTCATTGCAGCTTTTCCCTCTGCAGTTGATGATTTCAGCGTACATGCTGAATTGATGTCTAGGCAAAGACAAAAAGGGGAAGAAATTGAAAGGTATTTTTACGAAATGGTGGCTATCGCCAAAAGAGGGAATTTGAGCGAAGCAAGTATAATAAGTTATATAACATCGGGCTTAGGAGACCGAGAATTAATGAATGTTGTGTTGGCTGCAAAATGCGAGCAGTTGCCAGATTTGTTGGCTCAAATAAAAAAATATGAAGCTATGTGCGCACAACGGCGATGTAGGGAAAATTTCAAACCGCAATTCCCAAGGAAATCTCGCGTTCCGGAAGATTTTGGGCAATCGCAGAGCCGACGCATGAAATTTGGCGACAACAATTCCAGGCTTAATCAAAGCGGGAAAAAACATTAACCAACAAAACGATAGAGCCGATGGAATTTCAAAACGAGCGTTGCCTTTCATATGTTTTAAATATGGAAAACCGGGCCACAAGGCAAACCAATGTTTCAAAGCTGATGCAGGGCAAACGCGTACCGGAACGGCCCCTTTTAAGAATATCGAAACGAAAAAGAATGTGGGAAATATTAATGTAATAAAAGCAACCAATGAGTACTACCAAACGGTCAACGGGGGGGGGGGGGATGCCGTTTTTTGCTTTTTTAGATCTCGGTAGTTGTTTCACCACAATTCGACTAAAAGATGCTGTTTTTTTCACGGAGTCCTTTGAAGAAACTAGCACGACGTTATTGGGTTTTGGTGGAGGAGGCTGCAACGCAATTGGAAGAATTCGAAAACCCCTAACTGTTGGGGAAGTTGAACTTATGATAGATGTTATTGTTGTCCCAGATAATGCTCAAAATACACCAATGATAATAGTAGGACAGAATTTTTGGGATGCTGAAGGGTAAGTAGTGGAAAAAATGAACGGAACTTTGAAGGTGTATCGTAATCCACCAGCAATAGCGGAATCACAATCTCAGGTGCTAGAACAGCTAAATTGCCTGAATGTGAAAGTAGTTTTTAGCATTATGGAGGGGTAGTACCATTTTAAAAGGGTTCCATTTGGGCTAACTAACGCACCTGCGGTATTTATGCGCTTGATGGCAAAAATCGCCAATGAAATTCAATCGAAAGATGTTAATATGTATATCGATGATACCTTGCTATCATCAACGGACGTGACTTCGCATTTTAAAATTACAGAAAAACTTCTCCAAAAACTTACAGAAGCGGGCTTAACAATAAATTTAAAAAAGTCCAAATGTGTGAATTACCTTGGGCACGAAATATCAAAATTTGGTATTAGTCCGGGTAAAGACAAAGTGAAAGCTGTTGAAGACTTTCCCACACCAAGCACCATTAAGGAAGTAAGACAATTTTTAGGGTTATCCGGTTATTTCCGTCGGTTTGTTTCCGAGTATGCGTGGATTGCGGCGCCTCTCAATCGATTATTACGCAAAGACACGAAATTCAAATGGACAGACGAGGAGCAAAACGCCTTCATAAAACTTAAAAATATTCTATGTTCTGCACCAGTCCTTGTGCTGTATGATCCTGCTGCAGAACATGAATTGCACACAGATGCCTGCAGCATTGGTATAGCAGCAGTATTAATTCAAGTAGGAGCATCCAAAAATCGAAATCCTGTTGCGTACTTTAGCCGCGCCTGTAGCGAACAAGAATCAAAATGGCATAGTTATGAGTTGGAAGCATTAGCAGTGGTCGAGGGTCTCGAACGCTTCAAGTATTATCTAATAAATAAGCAATTTACGGTGGTCACCGATTGTAATTCCTTGAAGCTAAGCCACGCGAAACGAGATCTTATCCCAAAATTAGCCAGATGGTGGCTCATAATTCAAGAATTTAGTTTCGATCTTGTTTACAAATCGGGTCGTCAAATGGCACACGCGGGTGCACTTAGTCGACACCCTGTAGAGAAGCCAAAGGAATGTGATGTAGTAGGGTAAGAGATGTTGGCAATTGGAATACCGGAGACAGATTGGATTTCTACTCTTCAGGGACAAGATCCAGAATTGCGAGAAATTCGAGACATACTCGAAGGAAATGTGATCCCGACTAAGGAGAAAGAAAGTTTTGCTAGTCAATTCGTTCTCAAGGGGAAACGGGTATATCGGCAAACCAAGAAAGGACCAAAGTTCTATGTTCCGAGAGGTGTACGATGGCGTGTCATTAAGTCAGCTCATGATGATTTTGGCCATTGTGGAGCAGAGCGTACAATAACTTATTTACAGCAAACTTGTTGGTTCCCTCGATTGAGAAAAATAGTACAAAAATACAATGACAGTTGTGTTGAATGCCTCTATAATAAGAGGGGAAAAGATGAAACCAGATTTCAGATCCATCCCATAGATAAGATGCCTATTCCATTCCACACATTACATCTTGACCATGTTGGACCATTCCCTCGCAGTAAGCAACAAAATTATTATTTAATCGGTATAATAGATGCCTTCACTAAATATACTATTCTGCGACCAACAAGGAATACAACTGCCAAAAATGTCATAAAAGCATTGACAGATATTGCACAAATTTTTGGAATGCCAACTAGGATTATTACTGACCGTGGATCTGCGTTTACATCGAAAGTATTCAAATCCTTCTGCAATGATAATGACATTCTTCATATAGCAGTAGCCGTGGGGACACCGAGGGCAAATGGGCAAATCGAGAGGTGTTTCCAGACAGTTAATACTGCAATCGCTACGATGACAGCTGACACCAGTGGTAAGGACTGGGACACACATTTAAATGCTATTCAATGGAGTATCAATAATTTAAAACATCGCATAACTGGAAGAAGTCCGCATGAACTTTTATTTTCCTACAAACCAAGGAACATACTGGGAAATAAATTACCTTTGGAACTCCAAGAAGAATTAGAAGAAGATACGATAACAGAGCCAATTGAAGAATTAAGGCAAAAAGCATCAGAGAGGATGTCCAAACTTCAATCCAAGGAGGCAATGAAGTATAATGAATGTCACCGAAAACCGCAACGCTATTAGACGAAGAGCCAGTGACCAATTTTAGGTTGTCATTTCAAAACTCATGAAAACTCATACAGTAATTCCTCTATACCTACTGAATATTAAAGGTCACTTCTGGCAGCCCTCTGTGGCCGAGTTAAACTATCATAACATTTTAAAGAGGGTAAGAAATAAGGTTCATTTTTGTCATTTCATCAGGCTTGAAATTTTAACAGAATAAATAAAATATATGTACGATATGTAATATAAAATGTCAGAACAAAATTCCATCACCAACAATATGCCAGAACGAAAAACGTTTCACTAACAATCTGCCAGAGCGAAAAACGGTTCACTAACAATCTGCCAGAGCGTGTATTTTTTTATGAATTAAATGTATCTGTATATAAATATATGTCGTAAAATAAAAATTTATTAATTTTGTTTACAGATGATGACATATTAGAGTCTCCAAATTATTTTATAGAAGATTCAAATGATTCTGCATTCATTGAGAATAACGATGACTAGAAGACTAATTGATTAATTTCATACACGACATAAGTTTCGATTTTTGAATTAATATCATAAACTTTTTCCTAAATTATATATATTCCGTATTCCAATTTGTATATGTTTTACTCTCCATAAGTGTGTTCTCTCTTTGACCCGCAATGTTGCCATAGCAGTCTTACTTTTATTCGCACGGACAAATTTTTCGCTCAGGCAGATTGTTAGTGAAACGTTTTTTGTTCTGGCATATTGTTGGTGATGGAATTTTGTTCTGGCATTTTATATTATATATCGTACATATATTTTATTTATTCTGTTAAAATTTCAAGCTTGATGAAATGACAAAAATGGACCTTTATTTCTTACCCTCTTTAAAATGTTATGGTAGTTTAACCCGGCCACAGAGGGCTGCCAGAAGTGACCTTTAATATTCTAATATTCAGTAGGTATAGAGGAATTACTGTATGAGTTTTCATGAGTTTTGAAATGACAACCTAAAATTGGTCACTGGCTCTTGGTCTATATAGTGAGGGAGACCTAGTACTTCTTCTGGCGGAACATCCTGCAACCGGACAATCACGGAAACTACTTCCACGCTACAAAGGACCCTACCAAATTGTGGAGGTGTATCCCAACGACCGATATAAAGTTGCAGATACGGACACCGTAAGAATAACCCAGAAGCCTTTTGAATCTGTTTATGCAGCGGACAAACTTAAACCTTGGGGCAATATTGATGACATTGCTCTTAATGAAGTTACATCAGATGAGGAAGAAGAAAATACTAGCGAATGAACTAAGATTCAGACCTATTTTGCGACTTATTACTAATAAAAAAAAAAAAAAAAAAGAGGGGTTCTCTTTTACTTTTCTTATATTTCCAGACAGACGGACTTATAGATGATGATATATAGTATGTTGGTTAACTACTCAAATTAGATTCAGATCATGATTCGATCTGGAAATGCTAGTGTGGAAATTGTTTGGTTGAATATGTAGATGTTGCCGTGGAATGTTCTTGGTTAAGATCCATTTGCACACCACTAAGGTAACGAGACGGTGGAATGTTATGCCCAATCTCCATAGGAAACCAACCAAACCAAAACCAAACCAAAACCACAAAACCACTTCCTGACAAATCACATCTGCACACATATCATCAATGTAGTTGTGAAATGTCAGTCAGCCTTAGGTGCACTGGGCCCGTCCGACCTGCGGTGCAGCATGGGGCTTTTTGGGGCTCCTCGTTACGACGGCGGAGCCGCAGCACCTTGCAGCACCTCTCGACCTAATTTAGTAATAAATATCCGATGAACTCTAGGGCCCGGGGTATTTAACCTCAATTTATTGTTTACATATAGAAATTTTCAAGTACTAAACCTGTACTAAATGCGCTAAATTGAATGTGGCAATTACAATTGGTTTAAAGATGGTTTAACTCACACAGACGAAAAGCTAGAGCATGTTGACCAAAATGAGCGAGAGAGGTGACAAAAAATTGCAATGCGATTGAAAGAGCTGCCAAGTGGTTTTGTGGTTTTGGTTTGGTTGGTTTTCTATGGAGATTAGGCATTATTGGTTAAGATCCATTTGCAAACCACTAAGGTAATGAGAACGTGATATATTCTGGTTAAGGTCCAGTTATATACCATGAGGAGTGATTAATGATTATACCGTGAGTAAATTTCAAGTATGTAAATTTCGGTATGTGAAGCAATATATAAAAGGCCTGAGTATGATGGAATTTGTTACCCATTCTGGGAGTATATTGGCAAACGTCTTTGGTTAAGGTCCAAACGCGTCCCCATTACTCACTGGTCTAAGGGCAAGGAAAAATAATTATATATGCATATGTGACGTCGAGATAACCCATTCCGGGGGTAATTTGAGCACACTTGGTTAAGGTCCAAATTTGTTTTATAATACCCACTGGTCTAAGGGCAAGTTAGAAATATCGATTTTAGTCTGTGAATGAATGATGAATGTTTGTGTATTTCTAATTGCATGTTTCCACTAACAAAATAGTATATCTTCATTGAGTTAGTGCATGGCGTTCATCGAGGACGATGATTGGTCGGATGGCCGAATGTAGTTAAGCAAGATATTAAAATTATAAAAGATATAATAGCATGCAACATTAACACCTACTAGTGCTTAGATTTAGAAGTAATCATATGTTGAATGAGTGATGAGTGAGTGAAGAGAGCACAAAAAGCCCAGTGCAATCTCTTACTACAAAACTAACCCCTGCGACCTCAGGGTACGCAGCTAGCTCGGGTGGATCGAGAAGGGCAGAGTACGTACGCTCAACCGGAAACGAGGCATTGGGCGCTCGAGCTAGTTAGTGAAAGGTCCGGTTTAGTTGTCGATGTGTACAGATGTGGCCAAATTATTATCACCTCTTAAAAAAACGTGTTAATGTAGTTTATAAAACTATTGTTGCATCCTTTTTCAAAATTAGAATGTCGTTTACGAAGGTTACCTCAACTACGAAGAAGTACTGCAATAAAAATATCATATTCTTGGAAATATCCTTTTCCTGGAGCAATTATTACCTGAGTGGCCTTTTCGGGAAACCCACAGTTTAGAGTTTTTATTGTTTTACTAATTAGTTTGAGTTACAAATTGCTTTAATTTTATGGCTACTGTGCAGTATTTAAGGATGTGTACCTAGCTGATGATATTTAGTCGCATTTGTGACTTTGAATAGTGAACGTGATAGCAGTGTTTTTTAAATTTATAAAATTTAATATGGGTAAAGGAAAGGACATTAGTGCGGTGACCAAAGCGAAAATTTCGACGTTTTTGGAAATCGGGCAATATTCTCATGGAGTAATAGCTCAGAAAGTGGGAGTCAGCCGGTCATTTGTCAGCAAGTTTGCAAAAAAAATAACTGCTGAATTATCAACAAGTCCCAAAAGAAAGGGAAAATGTGGTCGTAGCCGAAAAACAACAGGCAGCCAGGACCGCTATATGCTGCGGAAAGCTAAAGACGACCGCACCCTATCCAGTAAGTCTCTAAGGGCTACTATGCGTGACGTTGGTGCAGAAATATCGGAGCGTACAGTGAGACGTCGACTTTTCCAATCTGGGCTATGTGCCAGACGACCACGCAAGAAGCAGAGGCTGAATTCTAGGATGGTTCAACAGAGAAAAACATGGGCTAATGAACATTTGACATGGACTACAGATGATTGGAAAAAGGTAAAGTTGAAATAAACGTTCTTTTTCATATTATTCTGAAAACACATTTTCCAATAAATTTTTCACTTGACTTAAATTACCTATATTTTTTGAACAGGTTATATTCAGTGACGAGACCATGGTTAGTTTGACACTACCAATGTCCAGGACTGTTCGCAGATCCAAAGGCGAAGAGTATTTGTCTTCATGTGTGCAACAGCAGGTCAAACAGCCAGTCAGGGTCATGGTTTGGTCAGCAATATCGTCCAAAGGACTCTTCCCACTGTACATCGTTGACCGGATAATGAACGCGGAGCAGTATTTAACAGTCCTCCAGACACAGATGATCCCAACTATGCATGAAAAATTTAACGGAGATGGAGTCTTCATGCATGATAAAGCCCGTTGCCATACAGCAAAGAGAGTTACGGAATTTTTAAGGACTAACAACATCCAAATGTGATGCCAGAAAAGTGCCCACGGACCAAATCAGAATTAATTGAAGTCATGAAGGAAGTTTGGGAAAATGATGCCGATTTGGTCACCAAAGCTAAAAACGCTATCACTGGAATGCCACGAAGGATAACATCATTGAAAAATGCAAAGGGACTGTTTACAAAGTACTAATAAATGTATTTATAACAAAACTTCCTATTTTTGGATTCATAAAGCTATGTTTTCGTACAATTTTACTAAAAATGTCTATAGGTGATAATAATTTGGCCACATCTGTATGTTGTTTTGTAGTAATTAATTATTGTAGATGGCTTAGCCTATAATGGTTCCCCTGCAGCAGCTGCTGGTAGCTTGACATACATGTTCATATAATTATTATAACAATTGGTCGAGGTAACAGTTGCCACAGAGTTATTAATAATATCTACCAAGTGTTAATTATTTTAGGGGTCAGCTAGCATATTCCTTGCACATTTCACTTTTGAAAATACATCTTCAATCGGGTTCAACATATGGTGGTAAAAAAGGTAGGGTGTGCCTGGTCTGATCAACAACATCTCGCACTTCCTGTGTCTTGTGGACATTTGCGTTGTCCAAAATTACCCACACTTCGTGAAGATTCCGGTCCTCCAATTTTTGAAATAACCTCCTGAGAAAATTGCAAAATAATTTTGAAGTTACGGTAGATTGATGAATCGTTTCGTGCCATACAACTCCTTGAGTATTTATTGCAGCGATTAAAGAAACGTTTCTTCCTCTAACCGTTGGGACAGTCACACGAGCTGGTGTATTGACTCTTGATCGTGTTTTTGTACGCCGAAGATGACAATTGAAACCTGACTCATCAATAAATATTATTTTTTCTCGCTGTTCCGGGGCATTGCGGGAAAATTCGGTTGCATATGCTTTGCGCTCCTCAATCGTTCTCTGAGAATTGCGACGGTCAACTTGTATTGAAGCACATTTTAACGTAATTCGCAATCGTTTCCTAATAGAACTAATACTTAATTGCGTGTGTTCGGATTCCATAATTTTTTCACGAATTTTCGTTAAAATTATTGAGGAATTTTCTTCAACTATTTGTTCAATTTTTTTTTAAATACCTTCAGTTAATTTAACACGCTGATTTCCACCCCGCTTTTTTTCTTTAGCAACATACCACCATTTTTATTAAATTCTTTTATGATGGACTTTGCCGTATTTTTGTTAATACCAGCGATTTCTGCTGATTAGCTAATCGTTTTGCCATCATTATAACAATTTATTAAAATATTTTTTTATCATTACTTATACGGTTATAGTAAATGGGCGATTACGTACAACCGCAGGATGGTCAGAACTTTTACTTGATGATTCTGGTGAGGTAATTTCTATTCGCCTGCGTGAATGCGTTAGAAGCTGATTTTCAAAACTTGACTCGGAGGATAATGTGTTCATTGTAGTCTGTTCAAAATATAAAGTTTCAAAAATGAAACAATACATAAATTATTATTTTTTTGAGAAGACTTTATTGCAAATTAGAAATATTTAAACTCAATAAAATTTGCTGATTAATTCGCTATCGTTAGGCAGAAGTAAAAAGTGTAATTATCTGTGAGGAAAACACACATGTATGTAAGTCTCAATATGGTTCATGGTTTCAGCTGACCCCTTAAATAACCAACACTTGGTAGATATTATTAATAACTCTGTGGCAACTGTTACCTCGACCAATTGTTATAATTATTATATGAACATGTATGTCAAGCTTCCAGCTGCTGCAGGGGAACCATTATAGGCTAAGTCATCTACAATAATTAATTACTACAAAACAACATATGTACATAATGAATTACTTTTGCATTGATTTAAATGAATTATAGTTTTAAATAAATATCTTCACCATTTGTAATTAAAGTTTGGATTTACTAACTATGTATGTACCTAATTTACATTCATTCAATAAATAAAATATTTAAGCAGAAGAACTTGATTTGCAAAAGGGTGAATTTGATTTACAAAAGGGTGAATTTGGTTTGCAAAAGTATGAATTTAATTTGCAAAAAGGTGAATTTGACTTGCAAAAGTGTGAATTTGATTTGCAAAATGGTGAATTTTATTTGCAAAAGGATGAATTTGATTTGCATAAGGGTGAATTTAAAGTGCCAATACTGTATGATGTCGTTGTTGGAGGAAATTTTAACGTTAATCTTCTTAAAGACGGCTCTCATGCTGATAAACTTTTATATTTTTTTCAATCTCTTCACCTCACCCCAATCAATATACCAACGTCATTTTGCGGTTTTTGCTCCATTAGATTTACGAACCAGTACAATTGGAGAGCTCCAAGCACTTTGACTTCCTTTTATAACCCCCAACTCTATCATTCGGTCTAATTTTGCAGCAGTTTTTGAATTGTCGGTGAAACCGCAAAATGACGTTGTTTAATTGGTAAGCTTTCACTTACCTCAATCTCAATAGTTGTGCGACCAAGCCCATTGGAATTGAAAGAGGAAAGAGTAGTTTAACTTCTTCCAAACGATCTCATTCGTTCTCGGTGAGATCGTGAGTAGCGTGACCGTCACTATAGCCAGTACTAACAATAAGAGTGCTAATGGTTGGGCTAAGTTTAGAGATTAGACCAAGTGCACTTCAGAAATCGATACCTAAATTCAATTCTTGTTGCAGACTAGGAACAAGGTGTTGTTTGATTATTTTAGTAGTTCCGCTGTAGGTTATTGGAATATCTACGTAACCGATAATAGATATGTATGTGGGATGGGAGAGTTGCGGACCCACCCTTGGCAACCACTAAGCGAACACAACGCCGCAATGCGTTCATGGCTCACTGCTGCAGCGAGAAGACGGAAGCAGCCTTTTGACAGCGACGAGGATCCTTCTTCTTCAACGAGCTACCGAGCAAAGAGGACGTGTTACAAGCGACATCGGAGATCAACCCAATTTCCCCACAACGTGCGACCGGCAACTAAATCAGCAAACTGCACTTGAATTTTTCCCACATGGGGGCTCAACCGGGATTTAGTAAAATTAAATATCCCACGGAAAACGAACAAGTGCAGTCGGAGTGAAGGACAGCGTTTTGGGAGTCGATACAGCACCCAAGTCGAGGGAAGAGCAGCCAAAGGGAAGTGTCTGGGTGCCTCCAACTTTCCTTACTCTTGTTTATGCAAGAACATTTTAGTTTTGTTCGAGTCCTTGAGTGCGGCTGGAGTTGAACAGGGAGCAGTAATCGAGTGCTGGATTTGAGGAGCAGAAGAAGCGGGAAGAAGCAGCATCGTTGGAGAAGGCGGAGTAGGCGCAGCAGAGTTAGCGGTTCGAGCAAGCGAAGAGTCCGCACATCGAAGGATCGAAGTACTCGAGATCGGTCGTGGTGACGACAACGGGTGAGTACAACTGGTTCAATTATCATTGCATGTAATTTGAAACGGTGAGGCTATAATCTGTCAAGTCTGCGAGGACTTTTAGAGAATTAGAGAACTAGAGTGGCTTAGGCAAGATATAGCAAGTGAGTAAGTCGGCACAAATGGAAAAGGGGAATAAGAAACTCAGGAGGCAAAGCACCTTCCAAAGTACTGGAGATAACGGTAACCACAGCGAGGTGGATGAGCCTACGTATTTGGGGATGCTTGAAATGCTGAAGGATAGGGATACAACAATTGCTTCTATTAAGGCAAAATTAGAGGAAAAAGAACGCGAATTGTTGCGGTACATGCCAAGTTCTAGCAGTAATCCGAGCACTATAACTATTCCTCCCACAAAATTTTCGTTGGCCGATATCCGCGATTCCATGAATAAATTCGATGGCAACGATGGTTATTTAATCCGGGATTGGATTAGTGATTTCGAGGACACGGCGACTATTCTGGGGTGGAGTGAGTTGCAGAAATTTGTATTTGCCAAAGGTCTGCTAACGGGACCAGCCAAACTTGCCTTGCGAAGCCAAAAGGGGATAAACTCCTGGCAGGATTTAAGAGCATTTCTGTTTAAGGAGTTTGAGGTTAGAGTAAACAGTGCAGAGATCCACGCTAGATTGAGAATGCGTAAGAGGTTAGCATCTGAGTCGTGCTACGAATACTTTTTAATTATGCGAGAATTAGCTAAGCGAGCTAATATAGAGGACGAGGCAGTAATAAAGTACACTATAGATGGGATCGGTGACGATGATCATCATAAACTTATCTTGTATGGAGCTAAAGATATGACCGAATTTAGACAGCGGCTAGAAATATATTCTAATCTCTGTAAATCTTCCGAGCGTGCGAAACAATCTCAGAGTACATCGAGGGCTAGAAGCACCGAGAAGGCTAAGTCGCGTGTGCGTTGCCTCAATTGCGGAGTCGAAGGACATTTTGCAAGGGATTGTCCTGATAAGAGTCGTGGAGCTAAGTGTTTCAATTGTCACGAGTTCGGGCATAAGGGCGCCATATGCCCCCGGAAGCAGCGTACTAAAGAGAAGTCCGAAAAATCTGAAAAGTCGGATAAAGCACTAGCATATATAGGGCATAGCAATCGAAAGCGAGAGGACATGATGAAGCCCGTGTGCATTGATGGTATTCCTATGGAAGCGTTGATTGACACCGGTAGCGATTTAAGTTTCATCGCACTCGACGAATACCAGAGGCTTCATTCACCACCCCTTAGTAATAAAGTTGACTTTCGAGGTGTACGTTAGGTTCATTCGAAGCTACTGTTCTTGTCGATGGCATCAAAGTCAAAGAAATTTTCAATGTGGTAGAGACGAATGTCCTTCCTAGAAGAGTTATTATTGGCAAGACCCTGTTGAAGAAATTTAAGATTATGCTGGACGAGAAAACTATACGCTTCCAGCTGCGAGATAGCATTTTCGATGCAAATGCGCTTAACGTCGTCGAGCAACCTGGAATTTGTGTTGATCCAGCTGCGGACCCCAAGAATAAAGCAGCGGTATTAGAATTGATACACCAGTATAGTACACAAATGAGAAAGAATGAAGCAAGATTTACAGGGTTCGAAATGAGCATTCTTGTGAGGGATGAGACACCCATATATTCGACACCCCGTCGTCTAGCGAAGGTGGAAACCGAGTTTGTAACTTAGCAAATCGATGAGTGGTTGAGAGAGGGGATTATTTTACCGAGTACGTCGGAATTTTCGAGCCCCATCGTTCTTGTGAGAAAAAAGGACGGGACCTTTAGGCTATGCGTTGACTACAGACGCATAAACAAGGTAATAATCAAGAACCAATACCCCTTGCCGGTGATCGAAGAGCAGATAGATCGTCTGAAGGACGCGAAGGTGTTTTGTACGATGGACCTTCGTAACGGATTTTTCCATCTACCTCTAGCCAAAGAGAGTAGGAAGTATACGGCATTTGTAGTTCCATGGGGCCAATATGAATTCACAAGAGCGCCCTTTGGATTGACGACTTCACCGAAGGAGTTTCAGCGATTTATAAACAGAATCTTCTCTTCTTTTATCCAGAAGGAAAAACTCTGCGCATACATCGACGATCTTATAATACCAGCGGCGGATGAAGAAGAAGCAGTAGCGATCTTAACTGAAGTTCTTCGAATAGCGGCAGAGCACGGCTTGGAGTTTAAATGGAGTAAGTGCCAATTTTTGTTGCGTAAGGTCACGTATCTAGGGTATGAAGTAGGAGAGGGGAAGGTACAGCCCAGCGAAGAGAAAACCCTAGCAGTTAGCAAGTTCCCACAGCCGAAGAATCGTAAGCAGCTACAATCATTTCTGGGATTGAGCGGATACTTTCGCAAATTCATTCAAAACTATGCGATTATTGCGAAACCATTGAGTGATCTCTTACGAGATGGAGTGAGATTTGACTTTGGTCCACGGCAGGTGCAATCGTTTAAATTGTTGAAAGAGATTCTGAGCTCTAAACCAGTTTTGGCTATCTATCGTCCTACGGCGCATACGGAAGTGCACACCGACGCAAGCAAGCACGGATACGGGGCTATACTGTTACAGAAGTCAGATGATGACAACCAGCTTCACCCAGTTTATTTCGCAAGCAGGAAGACAACGCGATCTGAAGAAAACCTGAGCAGTTACGAGCTCGAAGTGCTTGCGGTTATTGTCGCATTGAAGAAATTCCGAGTCTACCTCCTAGGCGTAAGATTTAAATTAGTGACGGACTGTGCAGCATTCACTTGCACCATGGGAAAGCGTGACATCTCACCGAAGATTCCCATCTGGCAATCTGATGTGATGATGCTGAGCGAATATGATTATGAGATAGAGCATCGGGCAGGATCACGAATGAAGCACGTAGATGCCCTTAGCCGTAATCCAGTTAGCTTGACCATCGCTGAGGAAAGCATGACAGCAAAAATTAGAGAAGCCCAAGAGAAGGACTTTGAGCTCAAAGCTATAAGAGAGTTGCTTAACCACGGCGAATACGAGGATTATATAGTCCAAGGTAAGATTCTATACAAGATGAAGGACGGATTAAAGTTATTGGTGGTTCCGAGAAAATTACAGTACGAAGTAATTCGAAATGGAGCTGACGACAGATGTTAATTTGAAGGAAGAGTTAGACCAGGAACTAATTTCACTTTTCATGGAGGAGCGTGAGGAGCTGAGGAGAAACGCGTCATAGAACATTTCCCAAGTGCAACAAAAGAACAGGCAAAATTTTAATAAGAAACGAGCGAAAGCAACCGAATACCAGGTAGGCGACTTGGTCGCAATCCGACGAACACAATTTGGGACTTGCCTGAAATTAAGCCCCAAATATTTAGGACCATATAGAGTTGTGAAGGTGAAGGACCATGACAGGTACGACTTTCCTTTAATAATAGATTTACGCATAGTTTTACATTGCTCTTTTACATTTATTTAATTCGCTTAATACAAGCTACATAACATAACAATATAACAATATAACGACTTACAATTAAATTAAACTAAATTGAACTTATAGGCTAGGGGAGCAGCAAAATGGGAAGGCAGATTTAGATTAAACTAGACTAAGGAAAGGGAAAGGGGACTAGAATTAAAATTCAAGAGGAAGTGTGGTTGAATTCGTTCCTGAGGGACGATTTACTAAGATGGAAGTCGAAGGAGGGAAGAGAGTTGGCCTTCCGAAGCATTCGGGTGAGAGGCTCGGCAAGTCCGTAGTTGGTGCGGTGGAAAGCAGGGCGAAAGAGAGGGGCCGACCTAACGTAACGGGGGTTGGTGTAGAAAGAAATCCGCTGGAGCAGAGAAGGACAATCAATATACCCAGAGAGAAGCTGGTGGATGAAGGTAATATCAGCGAGGTCACGCCGTTTCCATAAGGGTTGCAAGTCAATCAACATCAAGCGGTTTTCATAAGGGGGAAGATGCAGACGGTCAGACCAGGGAAGCTCGCGTAAAGCAAACCGAAGGAACCTATGCTGGACTGCCTCAATCCTGTTGATGCTTGTAGATTGATATGGAGACCAAACTTGACTAGCGTATTCGAGGATAGGCCTGACGAAGGAGACATAGAGGGATTTGGTAACATAGGGATCAAGGAACTCCTTAGACCAGCGCTTAACAAAGCCAAGTGCAGAGTTGGCTCTAGCAACCACACTGTCAATGTGATCACGAAAATTAAGTTCGCTGTCACAAATGACACCAAGGTCGCGAAGAGAGGTTACACAGGGGATAGTTTCATCAGATAACTGGTAAACTCTAGGGGGAGAGGAAGGGCGTCTGCGGGAAAAAGTAATAGATTGGCATTTGGAGACATTAAGCGCAAGAAAGTTTTTGTGGCACCATATACTAAAATTGTCAAGGTCGTCTTGAAGGAGTTGTGAGTCCGTGGGAGAGGATATTCGTTTTGAGATTTTCATGTCATCGGCGTAGATAAAAAGATCCGAGTGCTTAATAATGCACTCAACATCATTGATAGCCAGAATGAAAAGCAACGGACCTAAATGACTTCCCTGGGGAACACCAGAATTGGCCACGAAAGGGTTGGAGGACGAGGAACAGAAGAGGACCTTGTATCGGCGTTGATCAAGGTATGACTTCAACCAAGATAGAAAAGACTGGTTGAAGCCAAGGTAGCTGAGTTTGAAAATAATTAATTTATGTGAGATTTTGTCGAACGCCTTGCTGAAGTCAGTAGCGATGACGTCGACCTCCTCACCGTTTTCCAAGGCACATAGTGTTTTAGAGACGAAGTCTGTAAGGTTAGTAGTAGTTGATCTGCCTTTAAGGAAACCGTGCTGTGAAGGGGAAAATATGGATTTACAATGAAAGTACAAACAATCGTATACGATACTTTCGAAGAGTTTTGGAATGCAGGAGAGTTTGGCTATAGGACGGTAGTTGGAGATGTCGCTCTTACAGCCCTTTTTATGAATGGGGATGATAAATGAATCTTTCCACCTAGAAGGGAAGATACCTTGGGCAATAGAAAGTTGAAAGATGAAGGTAAGAGGTTCAATCAAGTGTTGAGCGCACTTTTTCAGAACAATGGCAGGGACTCCGTCAGGACCCGGGTTGTGATCATCAGCAAGATTGTTGATGGAGGCAGCAACTGCTGAAGAGTCGATGTTGACAGATGCAAGGGTAGTCTGAGGGCAAAAGCGCATGAAGTGGAAGTAGCTAGCATCAGGCTCGGGAGAATGCTCACTGAAGGATTGACTGAAGAGTTGAGCGAATAGATTAGCTATTTCGCGAGGGTCGGAAGAAGAGGTGTCGTCAAGTTTAAGTGTTGAAGGATAGCCACTGGATTTTCTTTTGATGTTAATGAATTGGTAAAAGCGTTTAGGATCTGAGCGAAGAGTTAATTGCATATGTTCCAGATATTCGAGATAAGAGGACTGGCTGCGTTCAGAGAACAGGGAAGCCACAGAGAGGTAATTGGACAGGTCGGGATCCGATCGAGTTAAGAGATATGCCTGCCACAGTTTGTTTCTCTTGTTCCGAAGGGAGCGAAGCTCTTTATTGTACCATGGGGGAGAAGAGGCATGATCTCTACGAGGTTGAAAGGGAATAGATTGAGCTAGACAGGTAAATAATTCCGTGTAGAAAACGTCTACGGCATCTTCAACAGAAAGCTGTGAATCAGTTGGGAGGGAATGAAGGGACGATTGAGCAAGTAGGTGATTTAATTTGCTAAAGTCCCCTGCTCGGAAGTTGAAAGAGTAAGACGTTTCAGAAAGAGTATGAAGAAGGGGGGATTCAAGAGAAAAAGTGAGGAAGAGTGGGGGGTGATACTGGTCAAGTGTGGAGAGGAGATGGGTACTCCTAATGACAACCGAGTTGACTGGATCAGAAGAAAATATCAGATCTAGCTGTCTACCCAGATTGTTGGTTATACCACTGATTTGGTAGAGACCAGAGTCAGAGACGCGGTCAATGAAGAAAGTCTCTTTATCAGAGAGGGTGTTGGAAGGGACATAATGGAGTTCGTCATCAGACCGGATCCATTGAAGGCGAGGGAGATTGAAGTCGCCAAGAACGATGATTTCATCATTTGGACCAAGGCTATTGAAGAGTGAATCGATCATATCAGTGGCAAGTTTGTACGTCTCAAGCGGCTGGGAGGGACGAATGTAGACACAGAGTATATACAAGAATTTAGAAGTTAGAGAGATTTTGATGCAGACGAAATTACAATTAGAGGTGTTAGAGGAAGTAAAAAGGCTAGCGCTGAAGCGATTGCGAACAGCAAGGAGGACGCCACGGCCAGTAGGAGTTAAGTCGTTATCGCTGGCGTCAGCACGAAAAACAGTGAAGTCCGCGGAAAATAATTCGTTGCTATTTACGCTAGGAATTAAGTTAGTTTCAGTAAGCGCAAAAATGTCGTAAGGGAAGGAGAAGGAATTCTGGAAAACTGAGCAAGTTTTAGAGCGCAGGCCTCTGACGTTTTGATAGTAGATGGAAAGAAAATTAGGGGGACGAACTTTATTAGAAGAGGGTAGGGGACGGGAAAAGGATTGAGTGCCGGCAGGGTTAGGAACTAAAGTAGTTTTTGTGATCACTGCGGGCTTTTTGAAGGTGGGAGACACGTCGAGAGCTAAGATAGGAAGCGAAGGAAACTAGATCACTTGATACCTTGTCCGGAGTAATGCCGAATTCAGCGTGGTATTTAAAAAAGAGCTCGCGAAGGGCAGTGAGGTCAGTAGGGAGGCCCTCCTGGTGAATCGAAACCAGCACGTTAGTTTTGGTTTTGCCGTCAATACAGACAGAGTCAGGTTTGTCATGGAGGTAGGCCAGGAGAAGGCGAACGTTGGCGTGGATTCTATGGTCACGCAAACGTGATAACAGATAACGTCCTTCCGTTGATCCTGCGGATTTCATGGTCAGCTTAACAACAGGAGGTAGAAGAGGGTCGATGAATGAGGGTCTGGACGTATTGGTGGAAGTGGAGGGAGCAGAGAGACTCGGGTTAGAAGGTGGTTGGTCCGAAGGGGAAGAAGATGGAGGAGTAGAGGAAGAGGGAGGATTAGTAAGAGCAGAAGGATCTAAAGTGTGGGATTTAACAAAGTTGGGATATTTAAAAGAGGTACAGAAATTGAAATTCGGGAAAACACCTGCTTTAGAAAGCCAATTGGAGTTGGAGGAAGAAACTGGAGCATTAGCGGAGTGAGAGGATTTGGTAGAAACCGAATTTGAATTTTTATTGATTTTAACATTCTTTTTAGGCTTAATGGGTGTAGATCTAATTTTATTGGAGGGTGGATTAACATTTCTACTGGGGGGCCTAGTGGGAGAAAGATGACGGGAACTACTAGAAGTAAGAGAGGTCTTAATTAAGTTGTTAGAATTTTTAGCACTATTACTAGGGTTAGACTTAAAACTTACAGATTTGGAAATCCATAGCGTGATTTTAATGTTGTTGTGGGAAGTAGAACGACTTACGGGGTAGGAAAACAGCCATGCATATTTCTGGTGAATAGACACCTTAAATTTAGATTGGCTGTCGTGACTCGAAGAGCGGAGCTTCATGCAGTCGATGGGTTCGATGGAAAAGTGCCTGATGAAAAATTCACGGACCCAGGACGCGTCAGCTTGATGAGGGGCACCGGCCAGAAGGAGCGCTGTGGACGTTACGGATGCATTCATGTTGACACGATGCAGTTTCTCAAGTCTACACTTCCATTCCCCTTCGGTCCAAAAAGTGCCAAATTTGTAAAAAGGAGTTGCAGGATCCAGGTCGGAAGTCTGGACGGAGACGGACGAAGTAGGGGGTAGAGGGCGTGACTCCGACTGTGTGATATTAACGACGGTCGGGCAGACATCCAGGGCAGTCTGAGACAATGGGGGTGGCGCAGCAGAAGGTGTATTAAAGATGGAGGAAGAGGCATCCGGGGCAGCAGCGGCCAGAGGCAGCGATGGCGGCACGGCGGCGGCAGGCGAGAAAGGAGAAGGCGAGCAGGCTGGTCCGAGGGGGAGACGTAGATCAGCAGAGATGGAGCCCAGAAGTGCGGCATTAGCAGACACAGCCGCCGAGCAACAGCCGAGATCGTTCTTAATCTGCTTCATGCTTCGGCGAACATCGTCAACAGCCGGCATAATAGACGTCGGTATATCAGCAACGGAGAACGCTGAGTATAAATCATCTAGAGTGCGTGCCGCAGTTGATAAATTTGAGGAAAGTTGATGAGATTTCGTAAGCAGTGTGTCAGTCTTGGACTCAGCAGCTGAGGCAGTATTAAGTATTATATCCAGCTTCGTATTAATAGAGGCAAGATCTTCAGAGACAGAAAGAAAGCTGGAACACTTGGAAAGAAAGGTCTGCAACTTATTCGCAAGGAGAGACTGCTCATTGGCGATGGAATCAGAAACAGTAGCCAGAGCCCGAAGTACATGACAAGGCTTAATGTCCGAGCACTCGTTGCAAGTAGACAGTGCAGCAGAAGAGAGTGACCGTGCGCCACGCTTTAGGCAAGCCACATGAAAGAATTGTCCACAGACGCCGTCACATTCAATTAGATCTCCGGCGAGAGTTCCATTGCATACCTTGCAGGCGCTCATCGTTGAGGAAGGGCAGCAGTGCGAAGTCGACAGCAGAGCGTGAACCAAAACAAGGTGACGACACAGGTGAAAAACAAAGCGGCCGATTGAATGGTACCAAACAGCAAGCAATGCGAGTACAGCCAAGCGGTGACGACACAAGTGAGAATGAGTCCAAGCAATTCAGCATAAAATTCGCGAACACAACCGACAATAATAACAAGTGGAGATCCGCGAAACACGATTGCACAATAGTTATCACAAAGAGCGACAATAACGGGGGTGAAAAAAACAACGAGGGGGTGATGACGGTCACAACAGAAATTAACTTTTGGAAATAAGAAAATTATGAAAGGTAGAGAATAAAAAGCGGGAGGTTTAAGAAAGCGCGACTGCACCGCTCGACGGCTAATTAGCAATGAGGTGGTAAAGGCAGGAGAGGTGGTAAAGGCAGGAGAGAGCGAAGGTCCTAAGATTACCACAACTGCCGTAGACTATATGAAACCGTTTTCAAACACTGAGTACTATGAAGTGATGACCAGCGATGAAGAGGATGAAGAGGAAAATGATCAAGTAGAATGAATTCGAGAACTCACTTTTAGCCTACTACGTTAAGCCACATTTTCAGATTAGCCAAAAATCCTAGTTAAGAAATGAAGTAAACCAGTTGTACAAACCCTTAACTATGAATTAAAAATTAACTGAATGAATTTGAATTACACTAAAGTTAGAAAGTACTTGTTCACCGAGGCGGTGAAGTCATCAGGTTGGCCGTGTGGGATGGGAGAGTTGCGGACCCACCCTTGGCAACCACTAAGCGAACACAACGCCGCAATGCGTTCATGGCAAAAGCTCACTGCTGCAGCGAGAAGACGGAAGCAGCCTTTTGACAGCGACGAGGATCCTTCTTCTTCAACGAGCTACCGAGCAAAGAGGACGTGTTACAAGCGACATCGGAGATCAACCCAATTTCCCCACAACGTGCGACCGGCAACTAAATCAGCAAACTAAACTTGAATTTTTCCCACATGTATATGTAGTTCCTAGAACCGTCAGCAGTTCGAATGCTAGACTGAACTGATTTGAAATTAATGCCACAGACGTTCAGAAATTGAACAGAATTACATCCAAGCGCACTAATAAAAGCTCCACTGTCTATAATAGACCTTTTAACTTATTTCCAGCGATGTTTACAAGAGTGTATGGTCGAGAATATGAGGTTTTGTAGACGATACTGTCGAGATAAGATTTCAGAAATTGTTTTCACCAATGAAAATATTTACAAACTCGCTGTTCTTTATTACTTCTCAATTTCGAGGTTGAATGATTGTGACTACTCTGAGTAATAAAAGAAGTCTTAGCCGGTGAAGTTGTAGAAACATTTGAATAACTTTACGCGATTGGTAAGGGAATCATGATATACGAACATAACATATAATAGAAGAAATAAATTGTCTATTGCTCCTGAGCGAATGGGAGTCAAAATTGCAACAGAAAGTAACTCGTCCAATATTTAAAGTCTGAACCGAACTCATGAAGAGTTTGATTCTACAATATTCCCAGAGACCGCACATTTTTCAGAAGATGATTATCTTTATACTTTACCTGGGGAAGAAAGTTTTAATTTTTATCTATCGCCGGATGAATGGGGTCAAATTAAACCGATTGATGATTTGGACACAAAACCAATATCAAATTCGTTACGCCCTCATGTATGGACAAACATAATTGCTAAAGCATTTTGGAAGCAACATTGACTACCTTGTGCATTTTCGTTTAAAAACTCACAAGTGAATATTTCTATGGAAGAAAGTTTTTCTTGAGAATTACTGGTAAATGCAGAAGTGAAACATGTGGTAATAAGTTTTTTGGTTTAGGATATGATGAACCTCAACATAATGCAGAATATCATCATTTGCGTGAAAACGCGTAATACTGTATTCGAAGATCATGAAGACATCACACGGTATTTGAATGGAAATTTGCGAGATGATTTAGGAAATCAATGCATATCTGAAGGTCGTAATAATGTTTTGAAGAAAATGGCAAGTAAGTATTTGAAAAGATGCTAAGTCTAAAAGAGTGAACGAAATGTTGAACATTAGAAATAAAGATCGTTCTGACCCAATTACAACTTAATAGAATATGCAATTTGAGAATGGGTACTTGGGTAATGGGTCATGACATTGCGTTAAATCCATTCTGAAAAATGACGGTGTCTAGGTAGAACAGCTGGCGATGGATGATCAGAAGATGTCCGAAGGTACTTAAGGATGGAGAACACTAAACAGCACTGTTACACTTAATAAAAATGAAATTTATTGCACAACGTAAATATTCTACAAGGTTATAATAACAATAGTTAACACAATAGACAAGTCTAATAATAATAATAACTTTTTACAATTCGTTAAACACAAGATATAATTTTCAAAAATTACACAAACTTTTGGAAAAAATAGGAAAAGATATGTCGGTCGGTCATATGAAGTCCGGTCGCGAACGCTTTTACTCGATCACTGCCGCCGCTCTCAATTGACTTTCGCCTGATCGATCGCCCAAAATGCTGACCCCGCGCCTCGTGCCATCCAAATTTGCTGGGTCGCTGGTCGGTGGTTGATGACCGGCGATAGAAAAAACGCTGTCCCAGGGCGCGTGTGCTGAATGATATCCGTCGATGTCGATGGTGTTTCCGGCCGGCTCGATTTTCCATCGTTGCATCAACATTCTGGGCGGCCTTGAAATGGAGCATTTCAACTGGAAATATATTGATTAGAATTGAATGACGACTTGGGCATTTCCTCCCATTGTCAGATGATGTACAGAATACTAAGGGGTTACTTAAAGGGCGCCCCGTCTCGCCCTGATGTGTAGGTTGAATGTAAAAAAAAAGAAAAGAAAAAAGGGACAGAGAAAAAAAGGAAAAAAAAGGGGAATTTCAAAACCAATGGGATTGGGGTTTAAATTGAAAATATTGAAGGACAAATGAAGGAAAGATGGAAGAGCGGTTTTCAGTTTCCATTATCCCGTAATGACGGATACAGCTTAGTCTGCCTTTGAAGACTTTCAAGCGTGATCTGGCTCTTGTTCGGCGTTGTAACATCTCGCCGTTCGTCGGATGAATTTAAAACGTTTGCTTCGATATCCACTGAATTTGCACTTATAACAGCGACAGCTTCTTCTTTCCTTTTTGAATCCTTATGCAGTATGTAAGTAGTGCAGGTAGTACAAAGCGCTGCCAATAGCCACCAGCTCCTTCCATATGTTCCTCGAATCATGGTCATGTTGATAATAATGCCGAAAATGTACTTGACTACTCGGATGAAAATCCATAGAACCATCAAAATCGAATAAATTATACCGAAATCTTTTAGCAGCCACCACGTGCCTTGCAGAAAATCTCTTATTTTGTCAAAATGATCTTGTGAGAATAAGTGAAGAATGTTGATGTGTTGTTGGTCGGTGTCATGCCCGGTGAGCGCTCGAGTGATAACATTTTCGATCGCTTTCCTCTCCGTAGGATACATAAGCTGCTTCCGGAGCGCTTCGGAGGTTTCCGCAGAATAAATCCCAGCTCTGATTAGGTCTCCTGCGTCCTCGTACTTCCAGGGAATCTCTTCAGATGGTTTTAGATGTCCTGGAGATTCCAATCGGTGGCTCTGTGGATTAAAACCGTACCAAGCACCGTGGAGCTGATAGGCCGGCATTAAAGTACTGGAACACGGAATCTCTGTGCCGTATTCTTGGAGAAGGTGCGTGGTTGGAGCCATGAAGAAACTATTGTTGTTATAGCTGACTGGAAGCTCATTGAAACACCTTGTCGTCTGTCTAATAGTTACCTCCACAGCCTGGCATTTAACGAGATATATCACTTCACCTCTTGAAATCGCGGTGTAACCAAGTTCCTTCATTCGCATCAACGCAAATTCTGCGGGATGATGATGAGCTACTGCTAGCTGCATCTGAATTACGTCGCGCTCCAATTCACATTTTTTATGGACCAGGTTAAGATATAATGTTTGAATTTGCGACTTTATGTGTCGTTCGACGTAAACAAATTTTGCGTTGACATAGGTGAGTAAATCCAGATTTTTTGAATTAAATGCCCTTTTCGTAAACCAATAATCGTGGGTTGATTTGCGAACAATTACCAGCCGTGGATGTTCAGTTTGGAACCCACTATATCTACACACTGATATGGCTTTAACGATTTCTAACGCAAACACAACATCGCCAGCGTGAACAGTATATATTGTGCGTAGCTGATCATTATTTACGTTTTTATTTTGTGCCCTTGTCGCATTTCCTTGATACAGCACATGATAATTGAGGGCTTCGCACGATGCGTCTGGGATCAGGTCCCAGAAGCTCATTCCGAGCTCGACGTCCATACATTTCTGATGTAAATATGGGCATAGCAAATTGTTGCGCAAGACGACCTGGTTGTCTTCTAGCCGAACAAAAGCATAGTAGTCCGTAATTGTGATTTCGAGGGAGTTAATCACAATGACATTATCCCATGAATTCGTTCCGTATGAAAAAGAGGTTCCTTTCCTTTGTTGTAGTCTCGGTAAATATTCAGATACCCATCTTTTCCAGAAATCATATCTTAATTTCTGTAGGTGTTGCCATCGAGATAGATTAGAGATTTTAGCACAATCCCATTCAATCTCTGGTGACGATAAAGGAGCATCTCCTATAAGGAAATGACCTGGAGTGAGCGGGTTGAAATCATTAGGATCTGATGTGATAGGGCACAGTGGTCTGGAGTTTAAAATCGCTTCTATTTGTGTTAAAAGGGTAGCGAGTTCTTCGTAGGTGAGATTTGCTTGTCCCATGATTCGCCTTAAGTGATGCTTTATAGATTTGACGCCAGCTTCCCATAGTCCTCCGAAGTGAGGAGCCCCAGGGGGTATGAAGTGCCAGCTTATATTCAAATTTGCGACTTCTGCAGCTGCTAGCTCGGTGTTATGTTTGAGAGCCTGTTGCATTTCTCTTTTCAATATTTTCTCGGCACCTACGAAATTTGTTCCGTTGTCCGAATAAATTTCTTTACACACACCTCGTCTTGCAAAGAATCGTCGTAACGCAGCTAAGAATGCCTCTGAACTCAAATCACTTACGAGCTCTATGTGCATTGCTTTGGTGGCAAAACACACGAAGACCGCTATATAAGCCTTTGCGATTTTTGCGTTTCTGGTTCTATTCAATTTGATATTGATAGGCCCAGCATAATCTATGCCAACCGCATAAAAGGGCCTTTGAAAGTTAGTTCGATCCTTTGGTAAATTACCCATTATTTGAGTGGGTGCACTTTTCTTCCACCTGTGACACGTCATACACATATGAAGGCGTTTTTTAATTGTAACTTTAACACCTGGAATCCAAAAATTCTTTCTCACTTGCGCTAAAATTAAATTCGGGCCGCCGTGATAGGTATTTAGGTGAATAGACTCAATGATTAACGCTGTTAAGTGAGCTTTCCGGGGTAGAATGATCGGATGCTTTTCTGCAAAGGTAATATTTGCATACTCGAGTCGACCACCAACTCGAAGTATGCCGTCTGCATCTAAAAAGGGATTGAGAGAGAGAATATTGCTCTTTTTCGAGAGAGGTCGACCAGCTTGCAGTTCTTTGATCTCATTAAAAAATGAGTTCTCCTGACACTGTTTGATAATATTTATTTTTGCTTTGTTTATTTCGGTCGTTGTGAGGGATGGCACCTTTATCTGGCGATCTTCGCTTATGATGATAGTTTCTTTACGGATTGCTTCAGTTAGTGATGAGGAGTCTGGTCGCTTCTTCCTACTGTTTTCGAGAAATCTGTTGCAATAGGCCAGTACACGACATGCTTTAAGATAGCTCGAGTATTTCTCTATGAATTGCTCCTTTTTGGTATTAGAGAAAAAGGCATTGATTCTCTTCTTCTCTTTGAGGGAATCTATTGATTCGGAAACGGTTTTCTTTGGCCATTCGTCTTCAGTTTTTGTCAGCCAGCTTGGACCCTTCCACCATTTGGTTAGCTGAAGTAATTCAGATGCGAAGACTCCTCTCGAGGCCAAGTCAGCTGGGTTATCCTCTGACGGCACATGTCGCCAAATCGCTTCCGGCGCATGTTGATGGATGTCTGCTACTCTATTTGCCACGAAAGATTTCCACTGATTTGGATGTCCTTTTAGCCACGACAGAGTGATCATGGAATCGGTCCACAGATGAAATTGGTACTGGCAATTAAGTTTCTCTCGCAGATGTTGGACTAGCTTTCCTAAAAGATGTGCCCCACACAATTCTAGTCTGGGAAGAGTGTGTGAGTTTTCACAGGTGAGACTTTTGTTTTTGAAATGATTAAATTTGTGGTGATATTACCCTCATTCGATTTTACTCTGGAGTAGATAACTGCTGCGTAAGCCCTTTCAGAACTGTCGCAAAAACCGTGAAATTCTATGAATAAGGGAGGTGCAAATTGAAGCCAGCGGGGTATTTTCAGGTTTTCTATTGCTTTTAGATCTCGAATAAAACGATCCCATTCTGTTTCTAGATTACTGGGAATCGGGCTATCCCAATCTAACCCAGCGAGCCATAACTTTTGAATTAAAATTTTCCCGTAGATAATGATTGGGCTTAACCAACCTAGCGGATCATACAGCTTCGCGATCTTTGATAAAATATTACGTTTCGTAGCCGGGCCCACAACATTTATCGATACTTTATATTGAAAAATATCTTCTGCTGGGTTCCAGATGATTCCAAGAGTTTTGATTGTATTTTTTCCTTCCAATTGTATGAGTGCTTCTGGAGATATGTCCTCGACATTTAAATCTTTCAAAATCGCTGGATGATTAGCAGAAAACTTTCGCAAATGAAAGCCTCCGCGTTTGAGAAGCTCGATTAACTCTTCTTTAAGTTGATTTGTTGCAGAAATGGATTCACTACCGGTCAGGACGTCGTCTACGTAAAAATTCGTTAAAATGCACTTTGAGGCTAAAGGAAATTGAGATTTTTCATCTTCTGCAAGTTGATTTAACGTTCTTATGGCTAGGTATGGCGCACAAGACACACCGAACGTGACCGTGAGTAGCTTGTAATCTCTGATGACGTCTTCAGTCTGAGGGCGCCAAAGTATTCTTTGGTAGTCAGTATCAGCAGGGTGTAGCCATATCTGCCGGTACATTTTCTCAATGTCGGCAGTGAAAACGTAACGGTGAAAACGCCATTTCATGATAATGGCCGTGATATCTTGTTGTAAAGAAGGACCCGTTAATAATACGTCGTTCAGTGACGCACCAGACGTGGTTTTACAAGATGCGTCAAATACCACCCTCAACTTAGTAGTGGTATTGCCTTCTTTAAATACACCGTGATGGGGGAGATAGTTACGAACGTTTCCAACTTTTACACCATTGGACGCTCGCTCGTTTGATACTTCTGCCAAATGGCCCGCTTTCAGATAATCCTCCAGTACGGTATTGTACTCCTGCAGAGAACTTTTGCCTTTTAAACTTTTTTCAAGGGACAGATATCGTCTCATGGCAATATCTCGAGAAGCACCTAAAGAAATATTGCCGTGTTTTTCTTCCTTAAACGGAAGTCGGACCACATATGAGCCATCTTCTTTGCGGGAATGCGTTGTTCGGAAAAACTCTTCGCAGCGCACATCTTCCGGTAATTGTCGACCATGCGTAGGTATCTCCTCGATCTCCCAAAAACGTTTAAGATCGAAATTAAGTTCAATTGTATTCACCAAAGATACGATCTGAGGCGGAGTTGCTGAAGGTTCCCGTAGTTCTCCGGAGAGAATCCAGCCAAAAATGGTATTTTGAGCTAATGGGGTACCCGGAAGACCAAATTTAACCCCGTTTAATAGTATGCTGGGGTATACATCGGCTCCGATCAATAGATCAATTTTCCCTGGTGTGTGAAAAGTTGGATCGGCTAGTGATAAACCCTGTATGTGCTCCCATTGCTGAATTGGTACTCGCTTAGTAGGTAAGAGACCCGTAAGAGTTTCTAAGGCAATTGCACTTATGTTTATATCGTCAGACGCTCCCGGCCCCGAAATTGTTAGGTCCACAACTCTGTTTGATGTTGCCGAGCTGGAGTTCGCTAATCCAGTGACGTTGATCAGTGCGCTTGAGAACCTTAGCTTCATTCTACGCATAGCTGAATTGGTAATAAAGCTAGCTTGCGAGCCTGGGTCTATCAAGGCACGTGCTTTCTGAATTCCCTCAAATGTTTTTATATGCACCACAGCTGTGGCTAAAAGCACTTGTTTGTTTTCTTTAATAAAATGTGTTGCGACATTGGACACTTGCTTCTCGTTTGACTCATGCTGCTTATTAGCATAGGTCAGTGTGGAAGCAGCGGGTTGCACCGCTTTATTGACATGCGATATTTTAGAGTTGCGCTTGGACAATGCCTCATGAAGCGACGAATGATGTTTTTCTCCACAAGAGCTGCATTTATTAGAACTTAAACATTTATTACTCGAATGATACTGACCTAGGCAATTAAGGCAAACACCTTTTGATTTTGCCATTTTTAACTTTTCTTGAGCGGAGGATTTTAAAAATTTTCCGCAAGATCGTAATGAATGCTTTGTCCCAATTTTACATAATTCGCAAAATTGGTTTGCTGAATAATAAGATTGCACATGGTGTTTTGTTTCATTTTTCGTTTGTTGAGATTTTGGCTTTGAAGGGGAAATTGCCTCCAAAGTTCGGAATCGTGACTCTAAGAACCTTTTGAGTTGATCCCATGTAGGAACACTAGTAGTGTCACCAATTGATTCTTCCCAAGCTTTGTGGGATTCGTAAGGTAATCTTTGGGTCACCAAATAAACAATAATGGGGTCCCAGTGTAAGATATTGATCTCTAAATTTGCTAGAGATACAAGGCACTCATTTGTCGTATCCAACAATACTTTAATTGAGGCAGCAGAGTCATTGACTAGCTTTTGATGTTGAGTGAGCGTTTTTAGAAGCGTGGCGACTAGAACTCGTTTGTTATCAAAACGATCTTTTAGTGCTTTCCATGCAGCAGCATAATTAGCATTAGTCATACCTAAATGCTTTATTAAATTCATTGCCTCCCCTGTTAGTGAAGTTTTAAGGTAATGAAATTTTTGGACGTCTTCCAAATTAGCATTCTGATGAATTACTGATAGATAAAGGTCGCGGAAACTGACCCATTCATTGTAATCACCAGAGAATTTGGGCAGTGATATTCGGGGAAGGTGTGAATTATGCGATTGCACTGCATTATGATGTTCAGAGGAATTATGATGATTTACTTGCTGTGCAGGATTTCCTTCTTTTTCCGCCTTCTCTAACTCCTCGATAATGTCAACAAGTTCGCCTTTAAACTCATAATAGAGGGCTTCCTGTGTTGAAAACTTATCCATCACAAAGTAATCATCAGACAGATCCGCGTTAGTTTTAATCATCGCGATCGCATGTTCGTTGTCAAGAAACTGTTGCCACAGGTCATGTAACCCGTTCACTCTTGTAACGTAAAACCCGTGCGTTCTTTTCGCTACCGCTGTTTTTTTTGTATTTGCGACGAACTTTGTCATCTGTTCGATTAAAGCTGTTTGAGATCTAATCAAAGACTCCACAGATTTTTCTTGATTTTTAGCCATTCTTTTGACTCACTCCGATCACGACCAATGATAAAGGAAGCTTATTAACTACACTCTTAAGGATGTGGGAAAAGAAAAGTAGGACTTACGGATTTTACTTAGTTGTTCTTTCCGGAGGCTCGAAGGACCATGAAAAATGACGGTGTCTAGGTAGAACAGCTGGCGATGGATGATCAGAAGATGTCCGAAGGTACTTAAGGATGGAGAACACTAAACAGCACTGTTACACTTAATAAAAATGAAATTTATTGCACAACGTAAATATTCTACAAGGTTATAATAACAATAGTTAACACAATAGACAAGTCTAATAATAATAATAACTTTTTACAATTCGTTAAACACAAGATATAATTTTCAAAAATTACACAAACTTTTGGAAAAAATAGGAAAAGATATGTCGGTCGGTCATATGAAGTCCGGTCGCGAACGCTTTTACTCGATCACTGCCGCCGCTCTCAATTGACTTTCGCCTAATCGATCGCCCAAAATGCTGACCCCGCGCCTCGTGCCATCCAAATTTGCTGGGTCGCTGGTCGGTGGTTGATGACCGGCGATAGAAAAAACGCTGTCCCAGGGCGCGTGTGCTGAATGATATCCGTCGATGTCGATGGTGTTTCCGGCCGGCTCGATTTTCCATCGTTGCATCAACACATTCTATGTTATGTATGGAACATCTGAGCAATTCGCAATTTTTCAAAAATACTGTCGAACGGTAGGAATCTTATCGAAAATAAATATTGATGCGACTGGCAGTTTAGTAGCAAAAATAGATAGACCAAAAGGTACCAAAACAGCTCATATATTTCTTTATGCTATCATCATAAATTTTCAACAAACTGTTCAGTCTGTGTACCAAATGCTTACGGAAGCCCAAGATACAGATACTACATATCAATCTGTGGCTAAATAGATTTCTGAGAAGGGCAAATAAAAAACCACAAGAAGTAATCACTGGCTATTCTCGAGCTTTACTTTTAGCTGTGTCATTGGCATTTAATAGAATGTCGTTAAGAAAGTACATAGGAGAATGTTTTGAAATTATCGTGAATAAAAATAATTCATTTCATAAAAGTAATTCTCTCACTTATGTACGAGTTAATGTAGCACACCTAATCCATTTGGCATGTCGATGGAAATGCTGGAATAAAGTGTATCAAAGTCTTATACGAGATCTTTTCCTTAGATGCCTTTCTTTACTAGTGGATTGTCAAACTATTGAAGATTTTGAAGAAATCCTGAAATCAACATTTATCATTGCTTTTCAACCATTTAGTGATACTACAATCAATATTAATAATATGGTTGTTACGGGTCAATAGCTAACTACAAAGTTTCATTTATTGAAACCTCAACATCTGTAGACATGGTTGATGAAGTTGAAATGGGTAATAGCCGAAATATTCAGGAAGATGAAATACCAGTTCAATATGTTGATAATAATTATATTAATAGGATAATAGAAAATTCCGAAACGATAATCACAAAAGGCGAGGAAATAAATGCGTTTTATTGTCCAGAGTTTGGAAAAAATTTAAAGAGATTAAGTAAAGAGTTTCCTTTATGGACAGCAGTTGCAACTCCTTATATAGCAAGTTATGCTTCTTCGAGTAGTTCTGAAGCAAATTTTGGGGATTCAAAAAACTCAGTTTTGAAAAATTTTAAAAAAAAATTTACGCATTGATAAATTTCTAAGGATTCATTTACGTGACTTGATTGGTGGTACAAGGAAATTTGACTCTAATTTATTGAATTTCATCCCGAAACGCTGTCGTCCACAGAGTCCAGAAAAAAATCAAGTTCGGCAGAAAACTCAAAATGGAAATATTTATCAACAAGTAGGTAATAATGATAAAGAAAACTGGCGGAAAAACCTGGAATTCCTCTTTTCCACGATTTGAATAACGATGAAAATGAATTTACAATTAGTGATGATAATTATGATGGCAGTTTTAATGACTACAGTGATAATAACAATGAAGATTGTTACAATGACAATAATGACTACAATCATGAAAAACAACAGAAATTGATGTCTGATGATGACGATGAAGAAAATTCATACAATGTGAAAGAAATTAATGATGAAGCCGAAATAGATGGAAAATTAGTAGCTAGCGGTGATTGTAATCAAAAATAAAATGTGTATGAAGAAGTAAAATTGAATAAGGCAATGACTTATCTTATAATACAGAACAATTATCCGCAAAAATATAAAAAAAATCTAAATATTTTTCAAAATATCCAGAAATTTTACCATATGATTAATCAGATGCTGGAAATACGCGAAATACAATAGAAAAAAAAAATATTTTTAATTAGCGGTGCTTTTTGCAAAGGTCTTAATTTTGAAAGAACAAACTTTTTAACTTTAATCAAAAACACATGTGCTTTCGACTTAATTGCTTCGATTATAGCAACAGCAGCAATCGATAATCCGTCATATCTCTCAATAATAGAGAACAATACTTCACATCTAGATATTTTTAATTTCATTAAATTATTAGTCACTACTGGAACAGTATCTTCTGTCGAACAAGAGCGAGGGAGGATTTCTATAAGCAGACTTTGAAATTATTTGCTAAACCTGAACAGATTATAACTGCAAGAATCAATTGCTGGAACTCGGCGAGGAACTTGTGGGTAAAATTATTTAAAGATAAGTCATCTGCAAAAAAAATCACAATTTTCGTTGAATGTGGAAAACCACAAACATACGAGTATACAACAATTTCACCAAATGTGATTTTAAAAGGATTCTCTAACATGGAATCCGCAATCAATCTGGCAAATCCAAAATCTATTCAATGTCCTTGTGGTGGAATAACGAAAGAAGACTTACACATGAGCGATCAGATATACATAGGGTTGGATATAAGAGGAATCGACTCCGATAATGAGTTGTCTGACCACGGTGCAAAATGTAGAATAGCAGACATCCCAAAAACTCTTCACTTCAGAGAGAAACTATATAAACTTGCTGGGATCTTCCAGGGCATTTCGTAGGATATTGTTGGAGAATTAAGAAAAATTGGGAATTATATAATGATATGGCAAAGGCTAAAGTAGTAGCAAGTGATAAAAAACTGATCGAGCCACATGGTCTTATTTATATTAATGTTAATAATTGCCACGAGACTGATAGATAGGTAAATATTTAAAAGCTGAAATTGCTGTTAGTCTTCCAGTATCTTTACGAATAATTTGCTACTGTTAATTCCATAAAGAATAAGAATCGGTGACATCGTTACGTTCTGATAACCAACTCTTAGACATTTCGGCCTGAAGAACATCCAGCAAGGCACTCAGGAATTTAGTACATTAGAACAGTTCTATATAATCTTAAAATGATTCAACACATTTTTTCTTCATTTCTTATTTCTGAAATCAATAAACAAAATTAATCCTTTTATAATCATTACTTTTACGAACGTTGTGTTATTTAAATCCCCAAAAAAACAAAAATAATTTTATTAAAAAAAGTGTTGAGAGGAAAAAAAATCAAAACAGAGCTTCACATTTCGGCAACAAAAAGAACTGATATATTTATGTCGGTATTTTCACTGTTTAAATAACAATTTCAAATAAAATCATTAAAATTCAGAAAATGGTGTGATATCAAGTCCAGAAAATAATAACATTTTCATATATAAATGGGATGAAGGAAGAAGGTAAATTACACGTTAAACAAAAATAGTAAATAAAAAATCAACGATTCGCTTCAAGACTATAAACAGCCCGCTTTTGCGTAGGTACTTATCTATACTTGTTTTAACCTTGAATGTGTGCAAAAGTTTAGAAATAGTCAATAACAAATTTTTATTCCGTTGTAACAACTGACCCTTTTTAAATGGTATGTACTGGCCATTCAGAAAGCAGCTATGTTCCACATTAAAATAATAACAGAAGAAGAATAGTTGAGAATATTAATACCGATGATATAATGCAATTGCATTGTGTGGTGGAGACACTGACTAAACCAACAAGCACCACAAGTATCTCAATATCTGAGCCACAAACCCCGAATATGACTAACTTTTGTGTGAAAGAAAATTTTATAAAGTAGATGGAGTTGTAGAACAAATAGTTTGAACAGCTTTTGCAGTAGAGTGGTAGTTGTGATGTTCAGAGTAGTTACCATAGTAACCGAGATTGTGCTTTGAAGTGTTAAGGCCCGCGCCCATAGAGTCCGGAATTCGTCCGACTCCGGAAAACGTAAGTTGAACTACATGCTTTCTTATGGGGGTGCACCCATAGAAACGCAGTCGCGGCCGAATTGAAAAGTTGAACATTTCTTCTTTTGGTCCGTACTACATGCGGCAAGGAAAGCTTCCAGCGAAAGTTTCTAAACTTTGAAAACATTTTGAAATATTAAACATTGGACTGCTGATTCCGAGATATAACAGAAATTGGTTCGTGGCAATTTAATTATTTGTTATTTAATTGTGTTAAAACATATTTGTGCGGGTTTTTGAGCATTTTAATTGGCGTGGTTTGCTTAAAAGGTTTGGGTCTTCACTAGCAGTCCTGTCAGTGACCTGATAAAATGAGTCGCACCTAAAAGCGGCGCCTTCCCTGCAATGAAATCAAACATCCATCGTTTTCTTTTCAATAAAATTTGCTTCATGTTTGTTTTTTTTATCATAATTTGCCTTTGAGAGATAAAGCTTGTCGCAGAAATTCCGGATTCTATGGGCGATACCTCTGATATCTGGACGTGAATAGCTTTAAGCTTACCGGAGTCGAGCAAATTCCGCACAAATTCCGGACTCTATGGGCGCGGGCCTTTAGAGACAAATATTGTAAATCTAGCAAGCTTTCGCAATAATTGCAGTAGGCGTAGTATTTTATTGTTTACAGTCCTCAGATTTATTAAAGCGAAACGGACGTAAATAAATTACTAAAAGAATAAAATAAATAGATGTTATAAAGTAAAATAATAATTGTAAATAATAATTACGTAATTCTTGTATAACATTTGATGCTAACCAATTAAATAAATAAAAATACCAATTAAATCCTTTTTAATAACATATTACGGTCTCGGACGTGAGATGTGTTAAATGACTTAAAACTAAATAAAAACCTCTCAACTAATTACAAAAACAATTATAAGATTTTAATAACTAAAAAGGACCAGATCCGACTAAAAATAAGCTCCCCAGGATCGCTCCCCAGGATCTGCCTCATTGGTGACCCCGACAGCCCTAGTCAGGCAAAAGGAACAGAAGACAAAACCGAACCAATCAACTCAACCAACAATATCAGGCGACCTCACAGCCTCACCGACAACATCAGGCGACCTCACAGCCTCACCAACAACATCAGGCGACCTCACAGTCCAAAAACAACATCAAGCGACTTCATAGTCTCAACAGTTACATCATCATAAATTGGCGATCGTACAGCCACACCGTCAATTATCCATTCATCACTCCCATTATATCGTCATCTAACGATAACTGGGGGGGAATTAGTGTGGCGGTTAATCCACATATCACTCTACGCAGCAACTTTAACTTCGTAGATCAAGTCGCCTTTTGTTTTCTTTAAATTCTCTCTGTGCGACTTTTAGATCACAATATCCTTGAATCAATTCTCTATTGTTTTTATCTAGTTTGACTTCTCGTTTTGTTTTAATCGGTCGACCGAAAAAATTGTTATCACGAAAAATAAAGGAACAAGTTTACACTGGGTGATCCGGAAAATTTTGCGTGACATTATGCAGAAAAGCGAGTAGAGCCTAAAAATGCAAAAATATGCAAAAATTTTCCCGCGAAAAGCAGTACTTTTTGAAATTTTTTTTTAATTTTTAATTTTTAAAATTTTCAAAACGTCACTTGGACCTGACTCAAATTTTTGCAAATTTTTCACTTTTATCTCTACAATTTCATCACTCATCACTGTTCGAAGATCGCTAGCACAAATAAAATCACTACACATCAGGAAAATCTTCCGTCAGTAGGCATTTTGTAAAAGGAAAATTTTCCGTCAGTAGGCATTTTGTAAAAGGGAAATCTTCCGTCAGTAGGCATTTTGTAAAAGGGAAATCTTCCGTCAGTAGGCATTTTGTAAAAGGGAAATCTTCCGTCAGTAGGAATTTTGTAAAAGGAAAATCTTCCGTTAGTAGGCATTTTGTATAAGGAAAATCTTCCGTCAGTAGGCAAAAACGATAAGAAATGTGATGTGTAGTGATTTTATTTGTGCTAGCGATCTTCGAACAGTGGTGAGTGATGAAATTGGGCAGATACAAGTGGAAAAATTTGCAAAAATTTGGGTTAGATCCAAGTGGCAATAAAGTTAATTATCTCGTAAAGTATTATTTTCCGCGGAAAAATTTTTGCATATTCTTTCCATTTAAGGTCATATTTACCTTCCAGCTCAATTTCATCCAAATCGGTGCGTGTCACCTAGTGTAAACCTTTAGAGACAAATATTGTAAATCTAGCAAGCTTTCGCAATAATTGCAGTAGGCGTAGTATTTTATTGTTTACAGTCCTCAGATTTATTAAAGCGAAACGGACGTAAATAAATTACTAAAAGAATAAAATAAATAGATGTTATAAAGTAAAATAATAATTGTAAATAATAATTACGTAATTCTTGTATAACATTTGATGCTAACCAATTAAATAAATAAAAATACCAATTAAATCCTTTTTAATAACATATTACGGTCTCGGACGTGAGATGTGTTAAATGACTTAAAACTAAATAAAAACCTCTCAACTAATTACAAAAACAATTATAAGATTTTAATAACTAAAAAGGACCAGATCCGACTAAAAATAAGCTCCCCAGGATCGCTCCCCAGGATCTGCCTCATTGGTGACCCCGACAGCCCTAGTCAGGCAAAAGGAACAGAAGACAAAACCGAACCAATCAACTCAACCAACAATATCAGGCGACCTCACAGCCTCACCGACAACATCAGGCGACCTCACAGCCTCACCAACAACATCAGGCGACCTCACAGTCCAAAAACAACATCAAGCGACTTCATAGTCTCAACAGTTACATCATCATAAATTGGCGATCGTACAGCCACACCGTCAATTATCCATTCATCACTCCCATTATATCGTCATCTAACGATAACTGGGGGGGAATTAGTGTGGCGGTTAATCCACATATCACTCTACGCAGCAACTTTAACTTCGTAGATCAAGTCGCCTTTTGTTTTCTTTAAATTCTCTCTGTGCGACTTTTAGATCACAATATCCTTGAATCAATTCTCTATTGTTTTTATCTAGTTTGACTTCTCGTTTTGTTTTAATCGGTCGACCGAAAAAATTGTTATCACGAAAAATAAAGGAACAAGTTTACACTGGGTGATCCGGAAAATTTTGCGTGACATTATGCAGAAAAGCGAGTAGAGCCTAAAAATGCAAAAATATGCAAAAATTTTCCCGCGAAAAGCAGTACTTTTTGAAATTTTTTTTTAATTTTTAATTTTTAAAATTTTCAAAACGTCACTTGGACCTGACTCAAATTTTTGCAAATTTTTCACTTTTATCTCTACAATTTCATCACTCATCACTGTTCGAAGATCGCTAGCACAAATAAAATCACTACACATCAGGAAAATCTTCCGTCAGTAGGCATTTTGTAAAAGGAAAATTTTCCGTCAGTAGGCATTTTGTAAAAGGGAAATCTTCCGTCAGTAGGCATTTTGTAAAAGGGAAATCTTCCGTCAGTAGGCATTTTGTAAAAGGGAAATCTTCCGTCAGTAGGAATTTTGTAAAAGGAAAATCTTCCGTTAGTAGGCATTTTGTATAAGGAAAATCTTCCGTCAGTAGGCAAAAACGATAAGAAATGTGATGTGTAGTGATTTTATTTGTGCTAGCGATCTTCGAACAGTGGTGAGTGATGAAATTGGGCAGATACAAGTGGAAAAATTTGCAAAAATTTGGGTTAGATCCAAGTGGCAATAAAGTTAATTATCTCGTAAAGTATTATTTTCCGCGGAAAAATTTTTGCATATTCTTTCCATTTAAGGTCATATTTACCTTCCAGCTCAATTTCATCCAAATCGGTGCGTGTCACCTAGTGTAAACCTAAGGGAAAATAAAATAAATTGAAATAATTAAAATAATAAAAAAATACATATAAAAGAAATAATGGATTATACTATGACAACGCTGGAAGGAACTCAAGATAAATCTAATAGGACTACTACCTTCCACACCTCCATCACTATTTCCTCCATAAGAACCTACGTCGATGTAGGTAAAAGTGTAGTGCGCATCGCATGCCGCTAACAGTACAATACTATAGTATTTCTTATAATTAAAATCAGTTGCATTCGGCTCTGACACATAAATTGGATATAGTGTGCTCCATATCAATCCACATGTTTCCAACACTATCTGGCGCACAGTTTCCTTCCCAAGTTTATACGACCATGCCAGATTTTGGATAGAAACCCCTTGAGATAAGTGACTGAAAAGATATTATTGAATTTTATGTGTATATTAAATAAACAAATACTGACGATAGTGTTATTGCCAGTCTACATTCTGGAGATATGGGCTTCCTTATTGACTTCTTTTCCATATTTATTTTTAGGATATTTGGAAGCATATCAAATCTTTCTGTATAACAAACAAAGCACATCAAATCGCAGGCACTTTAATTCCACCAAACGTCACTTTGGTAAAAATTCCCTAAGATTTGTACGCTCGGGACAGTACGGTTAAGACTTGCCGAAAGATTCGGAAAGTTAACGAAAGATAGTTGTGAGTATGGCACTTCATGCTGTCGTGCGAAATCTTAAGCTATCTTAAGACGCCTTAAGACCATTATAGTTCAGACTGTCCTGAGCGTACAAATCGTAGGGGATCTTAACAAAAGTGACGTTTGGTGGAATTAAAGTGGCCGTGATTTGAAGTTATTTGCTTGAAAATAAATTCAAAACCTTTGCTGTCCCACGCTATGCACATTAAATTCCACTGACACGCTGTCGGTCCAGATTTTTTGACACTTCTGTCAAAGGTGTCTTAAGACAATTATAGTTGAGCTTAAGATTTTTTAAGATTTTACAGAATCTTAACCAATCTTAGGCAAATTCAACGAAGAATCTTAAGGAGTCTTAAGACCATTATAGTTCAGGCTAAAGGCTTGGAACCCACCGACTAAGTGCGGCCTTTCCTAAAATTTGATTAGCTGAGTGTCGATGCCGGCAGCCAAAGGCACCTCGACGCATATTCGGTACACCACGACGCATGAGCCCATAACAATAACATTGCGCGCCCGAACTTCTCTCTTCTCTGCGTTGCTGGCTGGCGCAGCAACGCAGGGTGGAGGCATCGCTGTGGAGGCATCAGCAATTTTTGATCACACTTCTGTTGTTCGAAGCGGGTCATCTTTATATTTATTTGTCTATGTTAGTACTAATGAATTGCTTATAACAATTACCGAACATTTTTGGTTACATTTAATAGTTAGTAATGTAAATTCACCTTAAATGTTGAAATGAAAAGTGTTAAATGCGAAGCGGTCAGATTTGTTCTCTTTGTTGCGTGATGGATACCGGGAATGAGTAAATTAAATGTGAAAAAACGATAAGGAATGTGATGTGCAACAATTTTATTGGTGCTAGCGAGCTTCGAAAGCAGTGTGCAGAAATGAGTGACGAAATTGGGCAGATAAACTTGGAAAAATTTGCTAAAATTTGGGTTAGGTCCAAGTGACAATAAAGTTCATTATCTCGTAAAGTATTGTTTTCCGCGGAAAAATTTTTGCACATTCTTTCAGTTTAAAGCCACATTTACCATCCTGCTCAATTTCATCCAAATCGATTGGGTTAACCTAGTGTAAACCTAAGTGTCCAAAAATATATCGCCTTGTTGACGTAATCCTTAGCAAAGCGAAATCACACCATTACATTTTTTGGATTTTTAAATGGTTTTCTCTGGCAGACTCTACCTCTACCCCCCATTTTTTTTATTACATTTCTAATTATTTGAGTAGGGTGGAGGCGGCAACAGTGGCTATAGCGGCAACGGTGGCACAGTGGCCATTTGTTAGAAAGTATTAGAGATTACTATCTCTCACTCTCATTCTTCGGAAAGTCTGAAGGGCCGCGCCCATAGAGTCCAGAATTTGTGCGGAATTTGCTCGACTCCGGTAAGCTTAAAGCTATTGACGTCCGGAAATCAGAGGTATCGCCCATAGATCCGGAATTTCTGCGGCAAGCTTTATCTCTCAAACGCAAATTAAGATTAAAAAAAACAATCAAGAAGCAGATTTTACTGAAAAGAAAACGATGGATATTTGATTTTATTGCAGGGAAGGCGCCGCTTTTAGGTGCGACCCATTTTATCAGGTCACTGACAGGACTGCTAGCGAAGACCCAAACCTTTTAAGCAAACCACACCAATTAAAATGCTCAAAAACCCGCACAAATATGTTTTAACACAATTAAATAACAAATAATTAAATTGCCACGAAACAATTTCTGTTATATCTCGGAATCAGCAGTCCAATGTTAAATATTTCAAAATGTTTTCAAAGTTTAGAAATTTTCGCTGGAAGCTTACCTTGCCGCATGTAGTACGGACCAAAAGTTAAGAAATGTTCAACTTTTCAATTCGGCCGCGACTGCGGCAACGCGTTTCTATGGGTGCACCCCCATAAGAAAGCATGTAGTTCAACTTACGTTTTCCAGAGTCGGACGAATTCCGGACTCTATGGGCGCGGGCCTTCAAAACACGTACACGGCACAACCAGTCGGCTTCCGTCTGCGACAGAACTAACACGTGTAGTGAGGCGTTCTTTGTTTTTACGAGTGAAAAAGTGAGTTTTAAGGTAAGATATGCTTTGTATTTGTTCATTAACCTTTCGTTACATCAAAAAATTTATATATTTACTAAAAAGTAAGTTTAATTGAGATCTTTTTGGCGTTTACTGCACCTCCATTTACGCAACAGTGTGGCGTGGGGTATGAGGTATATCCAAAATGGAGGTTTAGTACACAGTGGCTCAAATCACTTGAGTACACAGTGGATCATGAGCCACTGTGTACTATATTAATACCAAAAAGATTCCCACCCATTAATTTAATCCCCGGTATTTAATAAAATGTCATAGTTTTTGTTAATTTTCTTCTATAGGATGGCACGTTCAGCAAAGCCACGTAAAATCGGAAATCATACTGCTGATGATATGAAAAAAGCTTTAACAACTATCAAGAATGGCATGAGTGTGAGAAAAGCGTCGCAAGTTTCGGGCATTCCTTTCACTACCCTGAGGCGCTATTACCTTAAAACCAAAAATTTAAATGTGGATGAGGCTCGTTTGACGCCAAATTATAGCATCAACAAGATTTTTAGTGCAGAGCAAGAAAAAATTTTAAAAGAATATTTTAAATACTGTGCATTACTATTTTACGGATTGTGTAAGAAGGAATGCCGAAGAGTAGCATATCAAATGGCACTTGCAAATAATTTAAAAATGCCGGATTCGTGGAAAAAAAAGGAAATGGCAGGCAAGGACTGGCTTTTGAATCTTAGAAAGCGAAATCCAGAACTAACTTTAAGAAAACCTGAGCCATGCAGTCTCGTGAGAGCAACGGCATTTAATCGAACAAATGTAGAAAGATTTTATGATTGGAAAACTTAATGAGAAGAAACTCCACATTTGCAGAAGGAACAAGGATATATAATCTTGATGAAACTTCTACCACAATGGTCCAAAAACCGCAAAAAGTTATCGCACCAAAAGGCCGTAAAAATATAGGCAAAGTGAAGAGTGGTGAACGAGGCACACTAGTCACCACCTGTTGCATTATAAGTGCGAGTGGAGTGGCATTACCACCGGTGATGGTTTTCCCGAGAAAAAACTTCAAGGATTTCATGATAAAGAATGCACCACCTGGTACTCTTGGGCTTACATCTCCTACAGGGTGGATGAACTATCAGATTTTTCCAGAAGTAATAAAACACTTTGTAAAGCATACTAATACAACCCCAGAAAATCCAAATATACTCATAATGGATAATCATGAATCTCATTTATCCTTGGAAGCCTTGGATATCGCTAAAGCAGCAGGTGTTCACGTACTTCATCCACATACTTCTGGCAAATTACAACCTTTGGACGTAGGAATATACAGGCCATTTAAGACCTACTATAATGCAGCAATAGATGCTTGGATGCTAAGAAATCCTGGTAAACCAGTCACGATTTATGACATTGGTGAAATTGTTGGCAGTGCTTTTTTGAAAGTCATGACTCTAGTTAACATAACAAAATCATTTAAAGCATGTGGTATCTTCCCGTTCGATAGAAATTTGTTTGATGATGATGATTTCTTGCCGTCGTCAGTTACTGACCGCCCATGTCCTGATTGTGCACCACGTGAAGAAAGATCTACAATTCAACCCATACCACCAGTTCAAGATTCTATCGATTTAAATATGCCAGGTCCCTCTACAAAGGATTCAACTCAATCTACGGCTACTATCGGATTGGCTAACTTGCGACGTTCAAGTGAATCTGACGTTGCAATATTTGAAGAAGATATTCAATATTTATCAAATTAAGCAGAAAAAGCTTCGAATGCAATGCGATAACCTTCAGACAACCTAGTCACACATGACAAAGACGATTCTCCATCAATCATGCAAGACTCAAATGATGTATCCAATAAACCACTGGAATTAACTTCTGACATGTTCCAGCAACCTTTGTTTGCGCCTCAAGTTGAAAATTGTGGTACAATATTCCAAAAATCTTCAACTCTTCACGGAAACTCAAACACTTCAGATGATGTACCGCTACCTACACCATTGACAGAATTGAATGCCAATAGAGGTCCGCTAGCATCCGCAGAATCAGCTTCCTACATAGTTAATAAAAAAACAATCTCAATTGTATCTCCCTTTCGCTTCAGAGACCCAATTAAGGCAGCACCAAGAAAAACCAAACGGAAACCAAGGAAATTAGGGAGAAGTTTAATTGCAACTGATACCCCGGAAAAATTGGAAATCGAAATGGATAAAAATTTGTCTAAGAAGCGAAAAGAAACTAAAAAAAGGAACATATCAAAGAAGATTCTCCAAAGTGATTGTGAAGAAGAAAACGAAGAGCCTTTTGAAGTACCGTATCAAGAGTCTGATGAGGATAACTATTGGGCTGATGAAGAAACCGAAAATAATCCTACTTTTATTACTGAAAATGATTTGAAAAATCCATTACCTCATATACCACAAGAAGGTGAATATGTTCTGGTTGAGTTTACTGCAAAGAAATCAAAAATATACTACGTTGGTAAAGTGCTAGAAAGTCATAATAGCATATTAGAATACTACATCAGTTTTCTACGTCGGAAATCTGTAAACAAATTTAATATGCCAAACGAGCTAGAACATGACATCAAATTGATATTACCAAAACCCACTTTTACTGGTAGCACATCCACACAACAATCATTTTTTTCTTTTGCTGTAGATTTATGGTTGCTCAATATTCGCTGAATTGTTTGTTATTTATTTTATTTTTGTCATTATTTTGTGACGATTTTTTATTTTAGCATAGGTTTTATACTATTAATTTTATTTTCTTGAAGAAAAAAAAAGATTATTTGATGCTTAGAGACCAAAAAGGTAATTTACTTAATTTTGTTATGTTTTCGCATAAAAAAATAAGAGTTTATTTTTTGTTTAAGTTACCAGTTGATCATTTAATGAATTAATTTTTAGTTTAATTATATTAATTGAAAAAAAGAGTGTCTCTTAAAGACCGAATGAGTCATTTTGTGTTTATATGTAATACAAAAAGAGTCAAATTATTTGATTTTTAATTTTTAAGACTGAAAAAGTCAATTTTGTTAAAGTTACCTATTGTTAAAGGTAATTATTGAAAAACAAAAGGAGTGAAATTGTTTGTTCTATATTTTTAAGACTCAAGTAGATAGTTATTTTAATATCAGTTAATATCGGAGTTAAATCTATATATTAAGCCATAAAAAACATAACTTGTAAAAAAAACCAAGTCTCGCAACTCAGTTCTTCTACCGTAAAAAGTTGTGAGATCCATGTAATACCAAGTCGGTTAATTTATTCAGTCCTTACTTAAGGGACCTTCTGTCTTATGTTATTACGTAATTAGCTAACCTAACAACATCTTATAGTGACCATATCAATATTAAAAATCTTTTATGTTTTAAATAAATAGATTGACTTGGCCATCGCATGAAAACACAATGTATCTCACAAGTAATACAAATTATATTAAATTGCATTGTTTAGTGCGATTGCCAAGTCAATCTATTTATTTAAAACATAAAAGATTTTTAATATTGATATGGTCACTATAAGATATTGTTAGGTTAGCTTATTACGTAATAACATAAGACAGAAGGTCCCTTAAGTAAGGACTGAATAAATTAACCGACTTGGTATTACATGGATCTCACAACTTTTTACGGTAGAAGAACTGAGTTGCGAGACTTGGTTTTTTTTACAAGTTATGTTTTTTATGGCATCTCATTTCTTTTTGTAGATAGTTCTACTTTTTAGAATTCCGTACCCAAAGGGTAAAACGGGACCTTATTACTAAGACTCCGCTGTCCGTTCGTCTGTCTATCTGTCCGTGTGTCACCAGGCTCTCATGAACCGTGATAATTAGACAGTTGAAATTTTCACAGATGATGTATTTCTGTTGCCGCTATAACAACAAATAGTAAAAAAAGAATAAAATGAACATTTAAGGGGGCTCCCATACAACAAATGGGACTTTTTTGCCGTTTTTATAGATCGTGCGCGAGTCCGACTCGCACTTGGCCGGTTTTTTTCCTTTCCGGTACCTTTGAACATAATTATATCTTGGTACCTATCTACACCTATTATTCCATTATATTATACATATACAGATACACTGACTCATTCACTGCAAATGTAACTTTGTAATCCTATATACATATTTATATGGGACTACAAAGTTATTTATGCAGTTGGTGTATCTAGAAAACTGGACTGAAATTGCAAAATATTTTAGTTTTTCCTTGATTTATACACTAAACACTAATTGTATTATAAATTTGAGGCTTCTATGTCTGCTAGAACTGCCTTAGAGTTTTGATGATCGGTCAGTCAGTGAGTGAGTGAGTGAGTGAGTGAGTGACAAAATTAAGAAATTTGACTAGTTATAATTCTTAAACTACTGGTTCAAATTGAATGAAATTTGAAATATACCGTGTTTATGCAATGCCTGCTTGGTTACTGAAAATTCAGTCTTCTAGTTTTATCCACAACGAAGTTATAGGGGGGTCGAAAATGGCCTGAACTGTTTCGAGAAAAGGATGGTACGGCCGTGCCGCTTTTTTGCTCGACTTGGCGGGGGCACTGCCGTGCCCCCAGATACGTGAAGGGAAAACTTTGTACCCCTTTTTAAGCATATTGGACAGACGGAGCAGTGTGAGATTTGGCATAGTTAAAGTTTACATAGAGAAGGAGTGCAGAAAGCTAAAATATCAATATAATATGTGTTACAAATACATTAAATAAAATAAAATAAATTCATTATTTACGTTCATACTGTCTATCTCAAACGCATAGTAGTCTGTGGTCAAACTGTCGTAATTTTATTATTGACAGTGCCAATTTCAAACACATATAGGTATGTAGTAGGCTGTGTACATTCGTATTTTTCGTAGTAACCCCAGTAGGTCGAATTTCGACCACAGGGCGACCACTAGTTAGTTATTAAAGACTGTTAAAAAGCAAAAAACTGCATTTTATTTAGTTTATATTATGGACGATTCACTGTGAACCTGCCTGATTCACTGTGAACTAAGATCCGATTCACTGTATCCGACCCCCAGTACACAGTGACTCAAATAAGTTTTTTTAAAAAATACGTTTTATCTCCTAATATATTATTTTGTTGAACTAAATCGAATATAATAATGAAAATACGTTAGTTACATTACATACTACACCCCTTTACATCTTCCTAACACTATTAGAAATCAAGTGCAGGTCACCGAAAAAAAAGTGATCCACTGTTGCCGCCTCGACCCTAGACACTTCTTTTTTTAAATGTAATTTCACCTCATTACGTACCTAAATAGAGTTCACTTTGTCTTGGGTTTTTCTTTATTTATATTATAATTTATTTTTCTTCCCGCGCAGTCAACAAAAAATTAGTGGATTTTTGCCATAATGAAAGGATTTTTTTTATTTATTTAGAATCTTTCGTAGATGAAAGTTTGAGAAAATATTCCAAATTTTTAGGTGGAAATATACACACATTTGCAACAGAGTGTATAATATACAGACATAACTAATATGTAAGTACGTGCCTGTACTATAAAACTTTGTGGAAAGGTATGGGTCCCATTAGTAAAATTGCCTTTTAACTCAAACAATTCCCTGACAAGATGAGTTACACCCAACACCTTCAATATTACAAGCCGTGAAGTGGTCCGGCGCACGCACACATCTATAGGGCAAAGTGGTCTGACAGTTTAAAGAAATCCCATTGAGTCTTATGGGGGACGTTGCAAAATTGGAAAAAAGTTCGCGGCAGCTTCCAAACTATAGCTTGTATCGAAAAATCATCTTCACTCAAGGTTACTATAAGAAGTTATCCTTGTAATTAATAACACTTTTAATCATCTTTTCGAACAAAGAATATGAAATTTTCGAGTTTAAACAAAACTCAACAGAAAAGTCGGGCGCTGGACCACTAACAAACGTACGGCAAAAGAGAGAATTGGCTCCGAACCGAACCGTAGAATCGTAAAATTCCTCTTTTTCCCCTGGAAATTCATTAATGTTTTTGGCTTATATGGAATAAAAGCCCCTATGGTTTTAATTTCTCAAGTCTTGTATGTCTCTAGTGTCTAAAAAAACCGATTAAATCCAATTTTTCCAGCATATTTCATCCAGCCTCCATAAAATTAAATGTAAAATTATCGAACTGTCAGACCACTTACGCACACATGCAAGAGGCCAGTTGCATGGCTTGTAATATAGAAGGTTTTGGATACACCGAAATATCTGCTTTGATAAATTTAACGATTCATGTTGGCACTACTTGATTTAAACTAAACGGATTTTGAATTTTAATTATTCTATGTGCGGCTTAATTTGGAATTTTAATGAAATGCTCTCCTCATTTAGATGTGTGTGTTTTAGCATAATAATAGCAATAAAAGTCTGAAGTATTGTTAAAAGTTACAAAGAGTCATAGGTTCAAAATAATTTTAAAATATTTTGATAATGAAATAATTTTAATTTTCAATAACCCAACCACTAAGTCTCGTAAGACCGAATACCAACATTTTTTTAACTTAAAACTCATGAAGGAGTTAGGTTATGCCTGAGCCATATAACTTGACAATTTCTTAATATTCCGCTCATAAATAAGCGGAAAATCTAATCTGAGGGGCTTTATTAGAAGAAATTTACAAAAATAAATTCAGTTTGCGTTCTTTTTGCCTGAGACGTGCTCATGTTTATGTTCTATTATATGTTTACCCTGAAAATTCCATTATGTTTCAACTGTATTTGCTTTACCCGAAGAAAGATTCAAAAGTCTGAAACTTATACATATGTAAGTGAAAAGCCAAAGTTTTGAATGCCCAGAAAAGCGTCACCAATATCCCAAAAGCTTCTTGAGTTTCCCTTTCAGTTGGAGAGGAAAGGTGCACTGGTGTCGTCCCCGACGCACCTCAATAGAAATGCTGCATAAAATGACTTTATGTAATCAACCGTAGGATAATGTACGTCATAAAAGAAATATATTCCATAAATATGTATAAGGTATCTGTGAAAAGGATTTTTCTAGGAATATATATAAGTCCTACAAGGAAGAAAATGTCATATTTTCGCTATACTTTAGCTTGCAAAGGCGATTCTATGGGAGGAGCTTTTGGGTAATGGATATATTGTACAAGCGCCCGGCGGTCTCATATTTACGTATTTTGCACGGAATCTATAAAGAAATCTTCACACTAAGGATTTTACATAAGAAACATGCACAATTTCTCCATATTCTTTCAAATTGAATGTAAGCACACACAAAATTTTAAACGTAAATGAGTGCTAGATATCAATGGATTTCATTTAAAAACTTTGACCATATGAGTTGTAAAGAAGGCGTCATATCACAATTCTTATCAATTCATTGACATAATATGTCTTGATGCGGATACTGTTTTTTTTTTTTTCATTCTAAACATCCTCTTGGCACTACTTGGGTTGCTGGCCACGAGCCTCCCCCGAAGGAGGAAAGTCGCAGGAAAAATATGAGAATAAGCCAAAGCCGACAAGAAGGAATTAGACATAGGATTTTCACCTTGAATTCTTTCATGAACAAGTACCCAATTTTAATAGCTAAACGGCAAACCCTAACCTGAAAAACACTCAATTTTTCACATGATGATACATATGTTCATAAACGGGTACTCGGGTACATATCGGTGTACTTTTGAGGATAAGTTGCTGAAAAATAAAATTTTAGCTTTGAGTTTAGAAGATCTCTAGTGCCACCATATACCTACTATTACCAAATTTATTTCGGTCGAGAAAATTATGTCGAGAGGCAAACTTGCCAATGAATTTTCCCAATAAATCAATCTCCTCGCAATACCCGTTGGGGGACCACCAATGTCAGAAATATATCATATTACCTCTGAATTTCTTAAAAATGTTCAGGCGAATATTATGTAAAAATTAAATTAAAAATATTAAGTAACCCCCGACACAATCTTCATAAATTGTAGCTAAGAACCATCTCGATCACGTCAGCTTTCAAACAAAAAAAAACCCATCATAATCGGTCCATTCGTTTAGGAGCTACGATGCCACAGACAGATATACAGACACACATACACGTCAAACTTATAACACCCCTCTTTTTGTGTCGGGGGTTAAAAAAGAGATTTTGATAAAAATTTAACTTTAATTTCAAAGCAATATAATAATATTGTGAAATTGAGTATGCTCGAAATTCTAAATTTCAGTTGGTGTGTCGCTTGTACAATGTCATTTTAAAATTCAAAATGTCACTCCTAATAAATACCACGTCAAATGCTTTCAGTTTAAAAAATCACCTTGACGTTTATATAACCTTGAGGTTTAACCATAAGGTAAAAGTTTTTGACACTTTGGCTACATTATCCGTTTATTATGCCCACGAGTCCTTGAATAGGATTAAATTGATACTGAGCCCTTTTTTAATTTTTAACCTTGATTTTATCTTCTCAAGGTAAAAAAAAATATATTAAATAATAATTTTCAACATAAAATTGTCTGATCTTTTCGAATCCAACTTCAAAAATAGGGGTTCTATTTAATTTTAAAACATGACCTTGACCTACAAATCATTCTGAACAATTTTTCTGTAGCTGACGTATTTTAAGAGATATTTGGATCCGTCGATTAAATTGGATCACCCTGTATATATAACTTAATTACTTAACTTAAACAAATAAAATTTAATTATTTGAAGGCTTGTGATAACTCCAAAGTATCTAAAGCGTGGACCAGGAAAAAGCTTTAATTTCTGTGCATTCGCAGCACAAAACCACCATCCATCTGGCGAGTAAAGATGGCGAAACTACTCAGATTATCTACTCGCCAACGAGAGCTCGAGTAGTTGAGTGTAGCCAGAAGTACTTGGGAGTACTTTACACAACCCAATGGAACGCAGCTAGGGTATGTTCCGTATAACCCAGTATACTGGCCACTGCTAATGACGTCATGAATCGACGCCATACTGTTGATTCGCTGCGAAATATACTGGCCAGCACGTTGACATCATATTGAATACAGTGCTTGTACTTGTTTACAACGTTGTACTTTTAAAGTAGTTATAAATTTTATAACATAAAATTTTGATTTTTATCTATTTCTAAAAAATGGAGATGTTAACTATTCGAGGCAGTAGGACTGGTTTGCGTAGTCAGGGTCCTATAAGGAACCAAATCCGTCCATGCCTAGAGACTCGCAAGCGATGGGGCTTTCTATTAACAGAGCCTCTGAGCCTTCCTGTACCGCACCGAATGTGTAGCTCAATCCAACGGTGTTAGCGAGGCCGAATTGTGCTCTTATTTACACTTCCTCTTGAAAGGAAAAGCAGAAAGTTGGTTTTCAGAAAACAAAACCGCACCTTTGACTGGAACACTTTCAAGACAAATCTTAGTAACAGGTTCAAATCTCTCCAAACCAACCATATGGTATTGCAAGCCCTAATGACGGCTAGGCAACGACCGGACGAGTCTTACAATGATTTTGAACCGAGAGTTTTGGAGTTACAGTATAAACTATCCGTTCCGTTGGCGGAAACTGAATTGGTTAGCGTCATTAAGGACGGTCTGTCTCATAGTCTCGCTCAACTAGTCTATGTCCAACCGACAACTACGCTGGATGAGCTTAGGACCTTCTGCATACAGGCCGAGCGGTTGCAGGCTCATCAACGGACCTCCTACTCTCAGAATTCTGCAAAGGTCCATGAATTGGAATGTGAGTTGCGGAGTGTACAATCCAAGCAAACTGCGGGGTCGGTAGAGGCGATAAATTCGAAAGATGACGAACCAATTTGTTGGAACACCAGGGGCATCACTTCAAATTGTGCCCAGAGGAACAGCGGCAGCTTTTTTGTTATAAATGCGGAACACCAAACACCACTACGCCACGTTGTCCAAAATGTTCGGGAAACCGAGGAGCGGGTGCCGCGTATACCGGACCGCGCCGCCCGAGCTCTCGCCATCCGGCCATATCACCAGAGACATCCCAAACTCCAAACCAACTGCATTGACAATCCTTACGCACCCAGCTTTGATGTATGAAATACCCTCAGCTATTCTCCAGCCCCTAGATTTATCAAGTTCTAAGTCTGGCAACAATTCAGATTCAATCCCGGCTAATTATAATTATATTAATGAAGTAGCATCTGACACCGCGGATAAGTCCCCCTTATCCCCCACCTTCAATGAGAGATGGATGAATTACCACAGAATCCGTGAACGCATTTTTAATTCAAGCCTTCGTAGTCCCTATTCACCACACAAATATAAGGCATTATTGCGAGTTCGTCGGCTCTCAAAAGAACGAAAGAAACTGGTTAGACCCATTCTGTCAGCAGCCCCTCCTGGGAGGCTCAGGAGATGACCGACCCTACCTAAGGGTGCAGTTAAAAGGCTTGCCTTTACTGGGACTATTGGATAGCGGTGCCAATATAACTTGCCTGGGAAAAGGTTTTGAGAAGGTTTTGCAAACTACGGGTCTAACGCCAATCAAACTACAGAGGACCGTGCAGACAGCTGATGGTAGAAGACAATCAATCTCAGGATTCATTAAAGCACCGATTACATTCCGTGGTATCTCCAAATCCATAACTATCTACAATCGTACCAGATCTCTCTCAAGAGCTATACTTGGGGATAGATTTTTGGCGCGAGTTCAGCTTGGCTCCACAGCTCATATCTGAGTTACCAACTATAAATAATCCCGAATAGGAGGAACAACACCACCTAACTCCGGAGCAAAAATTTCAGTTAGACGAAGTTGTAACTAAGTTTCCGAATTATTCTATACATGGCTTAGGGAAAACACACCTGGAAGAACACATCATTGATACGGCAGTGCTGTGCCCATTAAACAAAGACACTATCCCGTCTCACCAGCAATCCAAAGGCTTATGTACGAGGAACTGGACCGAATGTTGTCATTGGGTGTTACCGAATAGTCAAACAGTCCCTGGAATTCTCCCGTGGTGTTGGTGAGAAAACCTGGAAAAAATCGCCTGTGTTTGGACTCTCGAAAAGTCAACTCTGTCACTGTCAAAGATGCTTACTCCTTACCAGACATAGATGGATTGCTAGGAAGACTTCAAGATACACGTTTCACTAGTGGTATAGACCTAAAAGATGCCTTTTGGCAAATCCCATTAGAAAAACATAGCCGCGAGAAAACCGCTTTCACGGTACCTGGGAGGCCACTTTATCAATACACGGTAATGCCTTTTGGTTTATGTAACGCCCCGCAGAGAATGTGCCGCTTAATGGACAAGGTAATACCTGGTCACATTAGAGACCATGTGTTCGTGTATCTTGATGACTTGCTTGTGGTAACGGCGGATTTCGATTCACACATCACGATCTTAGAAAAAGTGGCAGGGTGTTTAAAAGCAGTCGGCCTCACGATAAATGTCGCCAAAAGTAAATTCTGCGTTCGCGAGGTGCGCTATCTTGGATTTGTTGTTGGAGACGGAACCCTGAAAAAGGACCCTGAAAAGATATCGGCAATCGTCAATTTTCCGGAGCCAAAAACACCTAAACAGCTCCGCCGATTCTTAGGCATGACTGGGTGGTACCAGCGTTTCCTCTGCAATTATGCTGCAGAAGCCGCACCACTTACTGATTGCTTAAAGGAATCTAAAACGTTCACTTTGACCCCAGAAGCAGTGCAAGCATTCCATAATCTAAAAAAAGGACTGGCTGAAGCGACCGATTTGTACACTCCCGAGTTTAAGAAACATTTTTATATCCAGTGCGACGCAAGTACCGCCGGCGTTGGCAGTGTGTTCAAGAAGGACGAAGAAGGTAGAGAACATCCGATCGCCTTCATGTCGAAAAAACTAAATTCCGCCCAAAGTAAATACAGTGTAACAGAGCTGGAGTGTTATGCAGCGTTGCTTAGCGTGAAAAAGTTCAGGGCTTACGTGGAAGGACACCCATTCACAATCATAACCGATCACGCTAGTCTCCGCTAGTTGATGCGCCAGAACGATCTCAGCGGCCGTCTCCCACGATGGAGCCTTAAACTGCAAGGTTTTGACTTTACAATTGAACATCGCAAAGGAAGTCAAAGTATTGTTCCTGACGCACTCTCGCGTATCCACATGGATGAGTTGAAAGATGAAGAACGATTACCTCTGGACATCGACCTAGCCTCACCACAATTCGCGTCCGAAGAATACGAGAAACTGAAAACTACCACCCAAAAAAATAGTAACCGTTTACCCGATCTGAAAATTTCCGATGGCTATGTCTACGCTCGGCGCGAGCCCCATACTGGCGACCCAGCCGAAGATGAGCCTTACTGGAGACTGTGGGTCCTTCGTGAGCTAACCCATAACTTAATAGTTGCCGCTCATGATCCCCCTCACATGAGCCATGGCGGCTTCCACAAAACCTTACACCGGCTACGTCAAAAATATTATTGGCCAGGCATGGTGGTTCAAACGCGTAAGTACGTTGAGTCGTGTCCTAAATGCAAAGAAACGAAAACCAGTACGCAAGTGCAGAGACCTCCAATGGGCGGCCCAATGCAAGTACACCGACCGTTCCAATTCTTATATGTAGATTTTATGGGTCCATATCCCCGCACACCTCGTAAAAATACCTGTATATTGGTTGTACTAGACAATTTTAGTGTATTTTTGAAGGCCCTAAAAGCAGAGTCAGCGGAATTGGCAACAAAGTACCTGGAAGATGAACTCTTCACCATCTTTGGGGTGCCCGAAATCATATTTACCGACAACGGCAAACAATTCGTCTCTCAGACGTTCCAGAGGCTCTTATCCGATTATGGATGCACTTGAGAACAGCCAAACATTCACCGCGAGCGAGTCAACCGATCGGTATTATCGGCCCTCAGAGCATATCTTGAAGAAGATCAAAAACACTGGGATCTGCATCTGCCAAAGATCGCTTGTGCCTTGCGAAGCTCCCGCCATCAGTCAATTGATACGGAGCCCTACTACACGATATTTGGTCAACATATGGCTCTACGTGGTACTGTATATCCACTTTTGAAAAAACTAGGAAGCTTAACGGAAGGTTCAGCTATGGCCCTACCGACGTGCGACAAGCTGAAATTAATTCGTAGCAGAGTTCAAGAAGGACTTCAAGAAGCTCACCTTCGCCATGAACGAAGCTATAATACCAGATGTAGAGAGGTAAAATATATAGAAGGTCAGGAAGTATACCGACGTTTATGGCCATTGAGTAGCGTGCCCCAATGCCGAAGTGCCAAGTTAGAGAACCGATATGCAAAAGGTCGCATCGTTCCTGCGGTTGGAAATAGCCGATACGAAGTGGAAGATCTGACCGGACGTTCATTAGGAATATATCACGCTAAAGACCTGCGCCAGTAGTGCCCTGACTTTTCTTCTGCCACCTTTTTCACGGTGTGACCGCTCCTAAGCTGTCAGCCTTGTGACGGGCGCGATATTATGCACCCTGAACGCAACTAGTTCACGTTGCAACCCCAGCCTTATACAGAAAAACAGCTGCAACCAAATCGCGGCATCTTCCTGTCCAGGAGCCGAAGTCGACTGACAGCTGCCAGTCGGCCATCAACTCGCGCCGATTGAGGACGGCCTAATTTCTTTAGTGTGTTTTTGTTCTTGTATCCACCATCTTGGACGGGTAAGTAAAAACCCCAAATCATCTCCTTTAAAATGGGAGCCGCTACCCATCCACTTACCTTTCCAGTCTGGGCACTGTCGCACGCACCCGCCTGCCCCTGAAAGCTACAAAAAAAAAGAAAAAAAAACGAAAAAGAGAAAAGAAAAAAAAACCGAAGGATTCCAAGTCGCTGCCAGGCGAGAAATTATCAGCCGAAGCACCCCGCTTTGTACCGTTATCGGCCACCGTCAGCTGCAGTTGCCCCCCCAGTCAGAGGAGCCCGAAGGCAACGCAGGAGCCTCGCTACCACCTTAGACAGCCGGCCAATATTCGGAGGACCCAGGGTGTTTTTGGAGATTATTCAGCATCCGCAAATATTAGAAGGTGCTGTGCCAGCGAATTATTTATGGTCCCTTTATGCCGCCAGCTATTCATCAGTCAGCCCGGCTTTCATCACCAAGTGGAATACCGCTACACCCCCCGTTGCAGGCTAACGGTCTGATCCCAGGCTGCCGCGCGGTCCGACGATTCCGCTACCGTCCGCATTGACGTCATACAGCACGAGCCAGATCCAGCGTAGGAGCCCCCACTGGGAACAACAGTTTTTTTTCTTTTTTTAGGCTAGTTTTAGTTAAGTAATTAACGCCCCCGATAAAGTTAACGCCAGACCCAGTTCGTGCCGACAGAAGTGGTTTCTCTTCTTTTGGTTACCGGCATCATTTCACCAGTGTTACTAAGTAGTCGGGACTTGCGCTTCAAATTATTATTATTATTAAAAAATTAAAATTATTAACTATTAAATAAGATGGAGTGAATAGCTGAGCCCTGGCTGTTGGTTTCCCCACCCTGCACCCCTAGCTTCCGCCTTGTTCTGATGGCGCGTGTTCCATTGTAAAATGGTAATTTTTTTTAAGCATATACGGGCGGCTCAAGATCCCACCCCCACACTGACGAGCTATGCTGTGCAACCAGCCCGACGCGCCTGAGCCGAGCCATATTTGCTTCCTTCACAATTTTTTTTTTTTGTATAATGTATCATATCATATCATATCATACCTCCTCGCGTGGGAATTTTCTCTGCATCTGAGACCTTGCGGGACTCCACCAACTGCTCGAGCAGTCTTGGTGCATCTCCATCGAACATCTAGTGTACAAGTTTACATTACAGTACCTCAGGTAATTAACAATGCTTTGCGTGTAAGAGGTATCGCTAAGAGAAATCAAATAAAAGACGACATTGATATATAATTAATAATAATTAGTTTTATTGAAGTTTATATACAGTTCACATAATTTAAATAATAATAAAACAATTTTTTGTACTTTGTGTATGCTTCATTAACCATAATTGTTTATAATATTTATTGAAATAAAAATAAATCACAATTATGTACATATATGATATCGTACTTTATTAAAGTAAAAAATTAAATATAAATTATTATTATCAGTATTTCAAATTATTATTATTATTATCATCATCAAAAAAACAGTTTTTTATATGAATAACGCAACTTATTTCTATTCATAAACTTTGGTAATTGAAAACCTTATTAAAATTAAAATAAACGAAATGATTCCTCCAATCATAATATTTAGTGATTATCACGATCTAGTTTTGCCTTCTTTATTGCAGCAATGGATTCCATACGATCGGTGAAGCGATCCAATTTAGACATCTTTTCCTGATGTTTAATGCATCAGACTCTTGTTAAAGACGTCTATCTACTTACAATTCTTCTAGAAATAATTGTAATGGTTTGGCTTACTTGGATCGCGGTTCTGCAATCTCGACATCTATTTAAGTAAAAAACTAATTATATGAAATGATGGCCAATTCAAAATTTAATTTTATAAACAAATTACCTAAGTTCGGTGGGAAACTACTTCCGGCAACAGACAACGGCTTCACCCAGTTTTCTTTGTGAAAAAGCTCATGCAAAACCAGTCAAAGAAAAACGTAAAATTGTAGAATTCAATAAATGGAATAAGGTAAGAGACAATGTTTTGAACATTTACCTCGAAATAAAGCCAAGGAATTGGTTTTCCACCGGACTTATTTTTTAAATCAAAATTTTCACGATAAACATTTCAAAAAAGGTACAGTTTGACCTTTTTTTCTGATAAAATACCATTGAAATTGGTGACACATCTTTATAAAGCAACCGGAATTTCTTGTTTTCGCACCAGTTGATGAATACTTTCTTTTTGATAACAGTCTATCAAAAGGAAGGTTGCATCCTGTTGCCAGTTATATGCCGTAGCTAAAATTCATACAATTGAGTTATAGCATTTTCGGTTTAAATGAAACTATTTTCAGATTAAATGAAACTATTTTCAGATAAAAAGAAACTATTTTCAAATTGAATGATACCATTTTCAAATCAAATGAAACTATTTTCAAATTAAAAGAAACCATTTTCAAATCAAATGAAACTATTTTCAAATTAAATGAAACCATTTTCAAATCACATGAAACTATTTTTAAATAAAATGAAACCTCAGAAAACTAAATGACAAATTGTTTTATAATTTTGTTTTTATTTCTGAAATAATTGGAAGATACAACAAAATATTTTATATACATACGTTATCCTTACTATGCTACTAGTGAAGAGGTTGGCGATCTGCTGCACGTGGAATTTGCAAAACCATATCCATTACATAATTGGAGCAGTCATTTTGGTTTAATTGTCGAACACTCTGCGCAATTACACTTATAATATTGTGTTCAGTGCTAGTATCATTTAGTATTGAACGGGCGTGCAATTTTACTTTAGAAAAAGCTTTCTCAATGGGATTTAGCATTGGCGAGTAAGGCGGCAGAAATTTCAAACTACATCCATTGCTTCTAACTGTCTCTAGTATCTCTCGCGTTTTATGAATTCGGGCATTGTCCATAATTAAAAACGAATTCTCTAACTGTGGATCATTATTAATTTTTTCAAAAAGTTTCCGTAAAAATATTTTAAAGCGATCGGCATTTACGGTGGTGTTAGCGATTACCTTTTGATGTAAAACACCTCCATTGTTTATAGCCATGATCAATGTCACGTTTCGTCCTCTCACAGTGGGTACAACAACATGTGCTCTTTCACCTATTCTAGCAGGGGCTTGTGATCTTCTAAGATGTAGATTAAAGCCATACTCATCAATAAAAATTATTTTTTCTCGTTGTTGTGGAGCCCACCGTGTGAATTCTCTGGCATACCGTTGTCGCAACTCCAGTGTTCTGTCATCATTCATCCGATCCACCTCAACCGAAGCTAATTTAAGTGAAAGTTTTAACTCACGTAAACCACTAAAAGTCGTTGATAACGACAGAGATATATTTTTTTCTGCAAGTACCTTCCTCTTTATGTTTTTTAGTGTAATACCAGGATCTCTTTCGACCAGTAATTCAATACATTCGAGGATTTCTGGTGTTAATTTTTTTGCACGATTTCCACCACGATTTCGCTCTACTAAAATGTTACCACTTTTTTTGTACCGCGAAAGTATTGTTTTAGCTGTATTCAAATTAATCGAAGTGATTTGGGCAGCTTCCGAAATAGTTTTTCCCTCTTCATATAAGTTTACAAGAAGAGATTTAACTTGTTTCGTGATTTTTGCATAACGTTCTACTTACCCTTCTTCGTGCAGAGTTCCTTGGCGTAGCACTACTTTGTTGTCCACGATTTAAATTCACTTCGTTTTCAGATGAATAACTTGAACAATCCTCATTCTGATTATCAGGTTGCCAATAATCTGAACTTCCCGAACTGAAATCTTCATTACTCATTATAAGAAAAACGATTAATTTCTTCCCAAAATAAATAAACCAAAACCACTTAGCTACTCCGATAACGTAATCGAAATGACCAGCGATCAGATGATTTGCTATTTCAGTATAAGAAAGCAGTGCGTGAGGACGAACGAAACAGTACCTAGCACAAACTTCAGTTATATGGGCTTACACTTACTCCCCAAAGCGTCTGAACTTAGTATTATCTTAGATAATTTATTACTATTATAAATAAATAAATTAATATATAAATTTTTGCAAACACGGTAATTTTAAAGAAAAGATATTTAAATTTTATTCGCTGAGGTTTCATTTTATTTAAAAATAGTTTAATTTGATTTGAAAATGGTTTCTTTTAATTTGAAAATAGTTTCATTTGATTTGAAAATGGTTTCTTTTAATTTGAAAATAGTTTCATTTTATCTGAAAATAGGTTCATTTAATCTGAAAATAGTTTCATTTAATTTGAAAATAGTTTCATTTAAACCGAAAATGCTATATAAAATAGGGCAATCTAGTATTAAGAAGTTCATATTAGAGAAATATTTTTCCAACCTTACTCTTCATTTCATTTATGAAACTACTCGAAATGGATTTCGATTGGTAAAAAATAATAATAAAACATTCTTTAAAATGCAATCAAAGTTTCTTTAATTCAATCTTTGTTGCACATATTGTTTAACAAATAAGTAAAAATAACCATTTCACAATAACAATCGAAAGTAAACAATTTCATTTTTTAAACAAATAAACCAACATAAAAATTTCGCAATAACAACGGAAAGTAAATCATTTAATTTTTTAAACAAATAAATTAAAATTAAAAACTGGTCCGCCTCAGCTTCACCGCTTCGTTTGTTGAAAACTTTCTTCCAGCCAGGTATTTTTTCAAATTAGGGAACAGGAAATAGTCCGATGGTGCTAAATCAGGCGAATATGGGGATCGTATTTGATCGAAACAACGCCAGATTCTCCCTTGAGATTTCAACCCGGTTGATTTTTTGTTCGGCGATCAACGCGGCACCCATCTTGCTGACACCATTTTCATTCCTAGTTCGTCGGTTAAAATATGAAACACCCGCTCAGTTGAAATCCCTATAGTGTCACTTATTTCACACACTTTCAATCTTCGGTCTTCTAAAACAATTTTGTGGATTTTGTCGATGATTTCTGCCGTGGTGGACGTCGACGGCCTTCCGCTCCTCGGGTCATCTTCGACGCTTTTCTGCCTTGTTTGAACAAAGCTGCCCACTTTTTTTTATTGTGGAATACGAAGACGCAGATTCCCCTAATGTGTTATCCATATGTCTTCCTTGATTTAGCTTGGAGTAATTTTTTTTGACAAAATATTTAATCACGGCTTTTATTTCACTTTTTTGCATTTTTCGGGAGAAAAAAAGATTCCCTCGAACAAAAAATATAGAACAGAAATATAATTACGCAACATACCGTAGATGCGGGTTACTTTAGCTCTAGGGACTTCGGCTCAAAACAAAAAACAAATATTGAATTTCCCACCTCTTCGTAGCCATGCCACTAAATGATCTATTTCGAGTCGGTAAATGTTAGATGGTTTTACTGACGTCTTTTTTTAATTGGTAGCACGAAGTTTTTCAAAATTAAAACTGTCATTTGCGCTTCAAACTTACCTGCTGTGAATATTTACGTATTTCAGGTCAGAAAACTTTCTTGTGTAACAGAGGGCTATAGAAAAGTTAGTTTTTGTTAATGTTTGGTTGAAAATTAAAGGTTTTTTTTTGCGTCGGATGCTTCATTTGTTTATTTTCTATTATTTCAAAGGACTTAAATTGGCTCAATACTTGCTTAAGTATATAGGTTTTGTGCCCAAACCATCTGCAAGCCAAAGTAACCCTCCTCAAAGGACAACTTTGGCTCAAATTTAAAAATAATAAAATATATATTTTTACAAACTTTTTGCTATAAAAAACATTATTACTGATTAGCTATTATCCTCATCTATCAAATGAAAACATTATAACACCTAGTAGTCTAACACAATCTATATATCAGAGCGATTTCTTAGGATATAAGAAAATGTAGCCAAAGTAACCCGCATCTACGGTATCGCAATGGCACTTGACATACGATTAAATAAAGAATCAAGCTATCGAATGAGTATACATTTATTTATATCCTACCCTCAAATCCTAGTTAGGCCGAGAACTTTTCAAATCGCCCTCGTAGCATCATTTATGGCTCGATATTCCTTAAATCCTCCTTTCCGTTGACCCCGTTGTACACTACTCCAAACAATTAAGGGAACAAAAAAAAATCTAAATTTTAATATTAATAATTCATTTATTCGGAAATAGTACTTAAGAATTAACAATCTTTTGTTGTACAGTTAATTACAATAATGATAAACGGACTGCTAGAGAATTAAAACTAGATTACCAGCTACCAACTAAATACACTCCAACTTGAAAGGTCCGTAAGGGAAAGAGCACGGTAAGAGAAAAGAAAATCAGTTTTACGATAAGAAACAAAACCTTCTATATTACAAGCCATTAAGTGGCCTCTTGCATGTGTGCGTAAGTGGTCTGACAGTTCGAGAAATTTACATTTAGTCTTATGGACGCTGGATGAAATATGCTGGATAAATTGGATTTAATCGGGTTTTTTGGACACTAGAGACTTACAAGTCTTAAAAAATTGAAACCATAGGGGCTTTTACTCCATATAGGCCAAAAACATTAATGAATTTCCAGCGAAAAAACTGGAAATTTTCTATTCTTCGGTTCGGTTCGCAGCCAATTCGCTTTCTTGCCGTACATTTGTTAGTGGTCCAGCGCTCGGCTTTTCTGTTGAGTTTTGGTTAAACTCGAAAAATTTATATTCTTTGTTCGAAAAGGTGATTAAAAGTGTTATTAATACAAGGAGAACTTCTTAAAGTAACCTTGAGTGAAGATGATTTTTCGGTACGAGCTATAGTTTGGAAGCTGCCGCGAATTTTTTCCCAATTTTGCGACGTTCCCCATAAGACTCAATGGGATTTCTTTAAACTGTCAGACCACTTTGCCCTATAGATGTGTGCGTGCGCCGGACCACTTCACGCCTTGTGATATAGAAGGTTTTGTAAGAAAGCATCGATGTTTCGCCTAAACGCACCAATAGAGTCCGCAGCTTGTATGGATAGGGGTAGAGAGTTCCAAATGCGCGCCGTCTGGACGAGGTAGGAATTCTCCATGTATGATTTCCGAAACTTAGGAATTAAAATATTCTTGTTACGCGAAGAAAAGCTCAGTTTAAATAGCTCCCTCAGATATCCGGGAGAGTTATTTTTAAGGAGTTTAAAAAGAAACAAAAGCGACCGCCTTTGGAGAAAGCAGTTAATAGTGCACCCTAGTAATTGCAAGCGGAAAGGGGAAACATGGTCAGATCGACGTAGCTTGTACACGAAGCGAACACAATCATTAAAGGCAATTTCAATTTTACGAGCGCAGGCACTATCCAATTTAGGAAAAATAATGCGACCAAAAATAAAATGAGGTAGAATTAAGGATTTAACTAATCTTGCACGGTGTTCAGTAGACAAGATATTCGCAGAGAGCCACAAACCTCGCAAACATGCATAGATTTTACGGATCATATTCGTCACAAAATCGCAGCATTTCATATCACCACTAAGAACTATCCCCAACGTAGTAACCTTCTTTAATATTGGCAAGGGGAACCCATTCAAAACAACTGGTGGAATGTTTACATAAATCTGGTTATTGTCATAGAATTTGATACACTGAGACTTGCCGGGATTTAACAACAGTTGATTACGAACGGCCCATAAATTAATTCTTTTGAGATCACAGTTTATTCGCTCAATACAATCATCAATAAGTCCTATCGGTCTACTGAGATACAGTTGTACATCGTCAGCATATAAATGTACTAGAGCATCCTGGACAACTTCCGGAAGATCATTTATATAGAGACTGAAAAGAAGAGGACCTAGTATTGAACCCTGAGGGACGCCACATCGCAAGGGAAGTAATCCAGACATTGAATTGTTAACTTTAACTTGCTAGTAACGATTTTATAAGAAATCTTGCACAAGCTTAGCCGCCGATGAACTAAAGTGGAAGTTTTCACAGAGCTTTTTAAGGAGCACGTTGTGATTTACGCTATCAAAAGCTTTAGAGAAGTCAAGCAGCACCAAAACAGTGATCATGTTCTGGTCAAGAGCCTACCTAATGTCAGACGACATCCTCAATATAGTAGACTCACAGCTATGAAACTTACGGAAGCCCGATTGCCAGGGAGTAAGTAGATTATGGTTCTCCAGAAAATTAAGTATCTGCTCGCTGATAAGTCTTTCTAAAATCTTTGACAAGAAACATAGTAGGCTGATTGGGCGAAAGTCTGCTAAGGATTCAGGGTTTGATTTTTTAGGGATTGGAAGGACCGTTGGAATTTTCCAACTAAGCGGAAAGGACAAAAATGTTAGGCAGGAGTTTACAATATGCAACAGATACCTACCAATAAGGGGAAATAGTAGTTTTAAGAAACGTGGCGGTAAATTATCAGGACCGATAGCCTCAGACCTAATTGAATTTACAGCCCCAGTCAGCTCATCAAGGTTCACTCCTCGGAAGGAGAAGGTATTAGTGCTGGTTGAAGCTGGGAAACTGACAGAGGTGGAGCCCAGAGAAATACTAGAAACAGAATAGGTCGAGGTGAAGGAAGCATTCAATTCGTCTGGATTGATTTCAATGTTAATTTTCTGAGATGCTTCACCATATACTCCAGCCTGCCTCAAATTACGCCATAAGGTTTTCGAGCCAAGATCTGGATTGAATTTGGATGCAAAATAATGTCCCTTAGCTCGTCTCATTGCGGCCGTAGCCGCATTTCGTGCCATCTTGTACTCGAGCCGTGCCTCAGCATTTCGTAAGCGTGTGTACCTTAAGTATAGATGTTCACGTTTCGCAATAAGTGAACGAACGAGAGGAGAAAAACACGGGCATCCTTGAGCACGAACTGTCTTCTTCCGCACACACTGAAAAAAATATTTTAGAGCAATTGTCTAAAGTCAGTTAGGTGAATAGTTTTTAGATGAATTTCCGACAAATTAGTTAAATTTTCCACTATTTCTCGGCAAATTTACATTTGTGATTAGATGAACTACCTAAATCAGTTTAGGTGCCTAAATTTACGCAGTGTTATAGTAAATTCATCTACATTTTAAAAGAAACACCGACATAGCAAAAAACGAAATTAGGAAAATCGTCTATTCCGATATAGATGATAAATAATTAGGTAAAAACTCTACAGATTTAGATGAATTGACTTGAGTAAGTTGGTAATAACTCCACAATCTTAGGTATTTTTATTTTATGTCTTTTGTTTCCGGAGTTGTGGGTTCGATTCTCACATGAAATACCTTGGTTAAAAAGCAAAACATCACAAATAGTAAAAAATATATATCAAATAAATAATAACATAAAAACAAAAATGCAGAAGAAAGCCCAATAGGGGTTTAAATTCCCGAGTCCGCGAAAAACAAAAAAACAAGGTAGAATTAATTCTGCCTTGTATAAAAAAAAAGTCTTTTGTCAGATAAAAGTTTTGGAGAATTAACTCTCAGTTTAGGTAAAATATCTAATTACATAAATAATTTGAATTTGCCTGATTGAAATTCGAAGTGTAACTTAGTGAAGGGAAATCTTGTACAATACACAGATTATACAGAAAAAATGAAAAGACGCGGTTACTCATAAACTTTAAAACCCTATGTGCGTTGATTGCTCAGAATGGCTCAGGGCTAGAGCAACAAGCTCTCCACTCCGGAGTTCCAAGTTCGAATCTACCCAGGGTCAGGAATATCTCACTTTCTAAAAAAGAATTATTAAAATCGGTCCACAATTGACGGAGAAATCAGGTAACAGACATAAAAAAAAGATTCCGACGAATTCATAACCTCCTCCTTTTTTGAAGTCGGTTAAAAAGACATCGGAATTGGTGTAGGTCGGTGAGTAAGAATAAGAACAAAAAGCCACCACAATACGCAGGGCCAAGGTTCAAATTCAAGCCGTACGGGATTAACTTTTTTTGCATTCACAATTTGTAGGAAATTTGCCTACTTTTTATTGATCCTTCACCTAAAGCTTGTAGGTAGTCGAGCTATTGTAGTAGATAATTTTACAAGATAGTCGACTTGGCTGGCTGAAAAACACCTACGAAAATTAGATGAAATGCCCAGTTTTTTAGATAAATATTCTAAACATTTTTTTCAGTGCAGGCATATATTTTTCAAATAATCCAGACATGAGCGAAGAGAATATCTCAACCTGAGAGTCCACGCTTTCACATCGGAATATGTCGTCCCAGGGAAGAGTAAAGCACTCATTAAATATAGAAACAACATCAATCCTGTTGTAGTCACGGTAAGTGTAAGTTTTATTTGCAGGGTTACGATTAATAGAGAAATCATAACACAAGAACAAGATGTCATGATCCAAGATACTAGGTAGACTAATTTGATTGTGAAATATCACCTTGTTGTAATCAGTAGTTTATATTATATCTAAAAGAGATGGATTAGAAGTATTGCAATAAGTGGGTAAGGAATTAATCACATTAAGGTTTAGGGACTGCAAGAACAATAAAAAATCATCAGATCGCTTACCCGGCCGCAATAGATTTACATTAAAATCATCCCCTACAATGACATTAGCATAGGATCGAGAAAAATGAGCCAAGCTAGAGTCAAATTCCCGAGCACCCTCAAGAGTGAAATCACCCGAAGGGCAGTAAGCAACGCATACCGCACATTTTTCCAGACCAGAGCCAATCTGAACACTCAAAAACTCAACCGGTAAGGTATTAGATATCGAAATGAGCTTCGTTTTAAGGGTATCCTTTACATATGTATATTGCAACACCTCCACCCCGCCGGTCCTTCCGATCATTTCGAAAAAGAGTGTAGCCAGGTATTGTGAAAAAGGATGACGGTAGATCGCGACTTAACCATGTTTCCCCCACCAGGATCACGTGCATGCTTGACCCCGAGAAGATAAACCTAAGTTCATCAATTTTGTTGCAGATACTTCTTGCATTTAAAGAGCAAACATTTAAACCTTGATGGCGGCCATTCATGATCCTCAATAACATTCGTAACCCGTCCAGATTAATGCAACTATCAATACTCAAAGTTAAGCAGACAGCTATCGGCACAGTCATTCTAGAAACATCGAAACAAAGTAAAAACCCACAAGAATAACCGGGTGTTCCCCATCACGGACTAATGAAGTAGTAGAAAATTCATTACTAAAGACTAATAGAAGTGAAACAAAAGAAATAAAAAATAAAAAGTTAATGGAAAAACGTTTATTGATATTAAGAAAAAAAAATAAAAATCAAAACGGAAAAAACAAAGAAAAAATAGAATAGTAATAAAGTTCAGCAAATAAGTTAGTAATAAAATTCAGCACTCCAAGCAAGTTCCAGCTCCGTAAGTAAGGAATCATTTACTTATCAGATTATGCAGCATCTCGTGGTCAATTATGCTTACACTACGGTCCTTCTCTGCGATCTTCACAAACACGATACCTCTCCTAGATCCGACGGAGTGCAGCTTTCCCTGTTTTTTGAGTTCAAGAGCCTCGCGCAAGAGCAAGTATTTAGTTCTGCCTCGTTAAACTTTCATTCACATAGACCAATGTAATATCTGGTTTTTCCGTGGGAAAGCCTTCCAAATGCGATAATTGCACTCCTTTTCTCTTACGAAAAGCAGCCAGAAAAGCACTCTGCTCCACGTGTGAGGGGAAGCGAACAATGATCGGACTAGCCCGCTTGAGATTGGTTGATGATTCAGAGCTTTTCTCCTTATCACTTACTAAGTCATTTTGCCCTGAGGATGTTGCAAGGCCAATCTGTTCATCGGGGACAGAGCGATCTTGCTTCGCTGATGATCTCGAGTTGATGCAGAAGAAATCAATGTGTGAAGATATAGGGTGTCCGTTAAGGTAGCAATACTTTTCACGATGTTCGGTAGATTTTCACTCCTCTCTCTTGGAATATTGCTAATGATAACGTCGTTTAACCCCTGAACTCGTAAAAGGTCGTCCATTTCATCTCTTAGCCGATTACACTCTTGATAGACTGAATCAAGAGCGTTCTGACACTCCAAAAGCTTATTTCCTAGTTTAACAATTGTCTTATTCAGATCTGCTACAAGACCTTGTTCAGATACTTTTAGGGCTTTCTCCATCTGTGCATCAATCTTACATACGTTGTTCGGATGCTTTCAAACGTTCATCAATTTTCTTCAAAAGTCCCATTTCCAAAGACTCCAACTATGCATCAGAGATCATAGGGCAACCGTCGGGAATAAGAGATGTTGACGAAGATTTCTCTTTCTTCTGATTCCTGGTAGTCATTTTGCGATTGCGGTTGAATGCTCACTCATACACCAGAACGATCCGCTTAAAATATGCACCGCTAGCCTGAACAGTCTTTCACAGCACCAATCTGTACAAAATTCGGGAACTTCCCAACCTTCAATCAGTAGCAAAAGCGGGAGGGATATCAGCACCAAGGGAAGAGCAAAACGCCAGACTCAAAGAAACCAAAAGGAATGAAAAAGGCGCGGTTTATACTTTACAATTCGAAAAACAATACAGGAGCCGAGCTAAACACGTCTACTCTCTAGCAAGTACATACCATGACAATATCCAAAAAAATTTTGTAGTGATTTTGGCATTATCTAAGCTAGAAATGATCGTATCAAGGATCTAAAAAAAGCGTCTTAAAGCTCCAAAACTCTATTCTCTCTACTCTCATTTTGTTTCGACTGTTCTCACAATTATTCATCAGTCTCTTTGTAAATTTTAAAAAAATCAAAAATTAAAAAAAAATCGGAAATTAAAAAAAAAATCAGATTTTTTTTTTCAAAAGAATTTTGTTTATATTTTGGATATTTTTTAATTTTCGTTTTTTTTAATTTACCAAGTTTTGGAGCTTTAAGACGCTTCTTTTAGATCCTCGATACGATCATTTCTCGCTTAGATACAGCCCGTCAAAAATCACTACAAAATTTAGATTTTTTTTTGTTCCCTTAATTTTTTGGAGTAGTGTAGTACAAATTAATGATTAAATCATCGTGGAAGAGGTGAAGAAAATTTTCCTCAATCCCCTCTGGAGAAATTATGTGTTTAATTATTGCGATCTGCAAGAAGAAAATTTAATAAAAAAAATTTGTTGATAATATTGCAAATTACATATTGTTCACTATTTTCGCAAATTAGTTTCTCCATCGCTATTTGTTCCTTTCTAGTTTTTAATGGGAAGCATACCGCAGGTTCTCCTAGAACAATTTGTTTTTTTATTGTTTGATGAAGGAACGAAATAATGGTTGCTTGATTTTTTATTATTTCCTTATTTTGGTGTACAAATATTCCACATTAAAGAATGAAAATATTAGTGAATTGGTAATGTACCTTCAACAATTGTTATTTTGCCGCCAATGTAATCTAAAGCGGAAGAAATGTTAATTATTTGCAGATGGCAGCATAGAAACTTTACAAAAATGTATATTTATAAGAAAATTTTAGCAGAACAGTAGATTCGGGTCATTCCAAGTCAAATTTACAATCGAGTTATGATTTTTTGAATCTTTAAATTTTGAAAAATCGACTTCTTTTAATCGTTTGTAAATAAAACACATTGACTTGTTGAAAATGCTTTTTTTAATTCTAAGATTCAATCCCGCTCTACATATCCTGCATGAAAGGTCATATTTTTAGTGTCATGAACGAAAGAAAAAACTAAACACAAATTTAAATTTTGACTGTAAATTTGACATGGAATGACCATGTATACTATATATTTAAGTTTTGCATAAATTGTTTGTTTAATTTTTACCTTTCAATTCATTTATAACTTTTTCTTGTGGGTTTTTATTTTCAATGTTTGCCAAAGAATCTAAGATTTGAAAGTAATATGTTATAAAAATGTTTAAATGAAATATTTATATCTTTTAGATGTCAGGATAGCATGCACTTTTTAATGTTGAAGTAATGATTCAAATGAAATTATTGCATAATAAATTTAATAAAAATAATATTCGACTGATCCGCAACAAAATCGCGGCTTTGCAAATGCAGAGTAACATTGGATCTCCTTAGAGCTCCTTTGATTGCAGATTCAGTCATTTTTCTAGTAAGATTGTATTTATTTATTGCTTAATTAAAATAAAATAAAATAATATTTACAATTAACATTATGAAGAAGGGGTATCAAAATAAAATTATTTTCAAGGGGAAATATGCAGCAAATATTATTTGGTTCTTTCAGTAAGAGACTATGTATATAATTCAGTTTTATATAATGTTATAACACCCTGTTTCTTTTCTTTTATACCATATTCAACTTTGCTTGTAGTAATGATTTGCTGTTTAAAATTCTTGCCCAGTTGTTGTAATATTTTAGAATGTTTTTTTACTTTCCGTTTGATTTCTTGAATTAGGTTTTCAAACTTGTATGCAGAAAGATCTTGAACAAAACCCAGTTCTCTTACGCATTGTGTTATGTGTAACATATTATGAATGTTATATGTTACACATTTCTAAAGATATAACAATGGGAAGTCTTCAACGAATTCTTGTATAATTTTTCAGTAATATCGAGATTTACTAAATAACTTTTTCTGGATAAAAGCAATCGATAAGCGAAATGAAAAAGCAGAAAGTGATAATAATGATCTTCGTTAAAAATTCCCTTAAGCACAATAATACCGGTATACATATAATATAAATTGCCTAAATTCAACTGCTTTCCATAATCGAATTTCATCGAGACTTCTGGGTTCGCGAGCAAATTCCTGTGGTATGAAAGTAGAAAGCGACGCCAAGCGATTAGATAGGAGATCCTTATTTGCCCCACTTAATTTAAAAATTTCAGAGTCTCTGTTAAGAATACTCAGCATAATTTTCCTAGTTACACCTAAATCCAAAAGGTGCATGGGAAATTGAAAAACCATTTTAATTCCCAGATTTTCTAACTTCAACTTTCTGGTTTTGAACATAGATTTGATTTTCATCGTTTCTATTAAAGAAATCGAAATCAAATCGCAAACTGCCACTGCTAGTACTATGAGTGACCAAATTACTTATTTACTGTCCTGCCAACTTGGCTACATTTCGTGCAACCGTGGAATGAATTATGACCCCTAACGCTACATATAAATGACCGAGCTGGAGCGTCAGATATAAAAGCTCTTATTTTAACTTTTACGATTTTATTAGAAATATTTATTCCATCAGTACTCAGAATTTGCATTTCATGCACAAAATCATGTAAGTACTGATCCACATTAAACTGTTTACTTTTTCCTACATAAGCACCAATTAAAAGTATTTTTTACGTTATAAGCGTAACCAAGAATAGGCCATGAGGACTGCTTCGAACTTTTAAAAAGCGGGAGTCCATCAATTCCTATACCTATCTAATAATATTTCATCATAACATATTAAGGGTATTCATGAAACTAGATAAGTTTATACATCGCGTATTTGCTTATATTTACGCGCAGCATTTCATGAAGCCAAATTTTTTTTAAATCGACTTACCTTGGAAATTTTTCTATTCTTTGAAGTTTGTGTAAGTTTATCAGATCCCAGTGGAAAAAGTAAGGAGCGCTTCCAAAGAGAGCGCGCTTGGAGTGCTCATTTAGAGCTGCGAGGGAGCGCAGGAGAAGATCTTGAAGAAATAAAAGAAAAAGGAAACAAAGTGCTTCACGACTGCTCCAAATGGAGCATCGAAGGAACATTGAATTTGTTTTCATATTTTTTTGCGTTCTCAAAGATAAACAAATCTTCTGTGCAGTTTTTCAAGTGCAGTGCTAGCGTTCAGTTGTGCAAGCGTTGAGTTAAGCGTTTTGTGTTGTGAGATGGATAAAATATGTAAGTACCATAATATTAACTTATTTAGGGTCAATTTAAGTGCTAACGAAAACGGTTTTGTTATCGGTTGTAGCAATTTAAAATTTGGTTAAATCCTTATATGTAAGTTACATAAAGGGCGTTTAAAAAATATGCATGGCAGAGGAAGGTCGTGTCTAACTAATGTTTAACGTTTTATACATATTTTTCTTTCCACACCGCATCACAGTTTCGGAAATTACAGCATTTCATCCATAAGCGGTTCTTTTTACCAAACTAGAAGCAATAAGCCTTATAAGTCTTAACGACTATAATTAATGCACGTTTTGTTATTTTTATAGAATTGCCCACCTTGTTACTTTCCAACGAGGTACAACAGGTCCAAGTAGAAAAAAATATGAAAATTAATTTGTAGACAAATTTTTCTGGTAAATTAAACAAAATTGAATTTTAAAGAAGTTACTTATTTGTTAAATAATTTTTTAAAGTCCCGTTAACATGTCGAAAATCTGTGGAATAAGTAGACGACATTTCAGACGTTTGGTAGCAAGAGAAGCTCGATTAACAAGGAGTGTAAATAATGATCATTTGGATAGCCCAGAAAGCAATTCAAATAATGCCGGTGTTATCACTGATAACAATCGACAATCATTAGAATATAATATTGCTGATTCAAACTTAGGTAATATTTCGGAATGTGAAGATGAAGAATATGACTTGAATGGGAATTTAAGAGATTGGTGCATTAGACATCGAATATCGAGAGACGCCTGCGATGACCTCCTTAGCATATTATTAATTATAGGATTAAAAGTTCCAAAAACCACAAAAACATTATTAGAAACTAAAAGTAATCAAATTAATCCACTAATAGTCAGCCCTGGTCAGTATATGCATTTTGGAATTGAAAAATCTTTAAAATTAATTAATCTAGTATTGCCAGAAGATAGGGAAGAAATTGAAATTGATATTGGAATAGACGGCCTTCCTTTATTTAAAAGCTCTAGATAGAACAACACTTTGGCCAATATTGGGATCAATTTCAAATTCTTCTATAAAACCTTTTATGATTGGTAGTTATGTTGGGAACCGAAAACCAGATAGCATTAACGAATATTTGACGGAATTTGTTAAAGAAATAGAATATTTGAATATTGAAGGATTATTTATAAATGAAAAACGATTAAAATTGAAAATTAGACTTTATGTTTGTGACGCGCCAGCCAGGGCTTTTGTAACAGGAACTGTGGGTCATACTAGTTCTGACGGTTGCTCTAAATGTACACAAAAAGGACAGAGAAAAAATAGATGCTTAGTTTATAGTACTACTTGCGCAGAATTAATAGAGGATGATGACTTTGAAAGAAGAAAATATAAATTTCACCACACTCAGTATTTTTGGGAAAATCGACATATTTTAGAAAAAATAAATACAAAAATGGTCAGACAATTCCCTTTAGATGTGATGCATTTGATAGACCTAGGAGTAGGGAAAAAAATGATTTGTAGCATATGGACAGGAAAACATAATTGTAGGAAGCTGAGAGGAAATGAAAAGAACAACTTAGATGTAGCACTAATCGAAATAAAATCTTATATACCAAGGGAATTCGGAAGAAAACCAAGAAGCATGTCTGACCTTCGAAGGTGGAAAGCAATAGAATTCCGGCAAATAATTCTTTATACTGGAATTATATTATTCAAAGATATTTTTGACCAAGACTTGTATGAGCATTATTTACTTCTACATTCAGCTTATAGATTAATATCCTGTCCTAAAAATTGTCGAAATAATTTATCATGTGTAAAACAAATGTTTGAAATTTTCGTTCATAATTTTGCCTACATTTACGGAGAAAATAAAATAACGTATAATGTGCACAATTTACTGCATTTAGCTGAGTGTGTTGAAATTTATGTCGACAACTTTTCAGCTTATAGGTTTGAAAATTTCTTGCAAAGTATTAAAAAGGACTGTCGGCAGCCAAATAAAATATTAGAGCAATTGTATAATAGAACTTTGGAGAAAAGTAAATTGAAAAATAAAGAAAGGAAGAATGGCCTAGGAAGACTTTCCAATGAAGTTGATGAAATATCTGCTTCACCATTATACATGAATTATTATTTTGATTTCTTTTACTTAAGTTCAAGAAGTCCAGATAATTTTTGTTATATCAACCCATTCATTCCAATTAAAATGATTTTATAAAAATGAAAATGAGGACATGATAGTTGGATTAAAATATTCAAGAGTAGAACCTTTTTTCACCGAACCAATTAATTCCGAAGAAGCACTAGGCATATGTTTTATTAAAGCATTGTGTAGGGAACAACAGGAATTTAGGGTTAAAGATATTCTTTGTACGGTCATGTGTCTGCCTTTTAAAGACGGCTCTGTGGCTATTCCCATATTGCACCAATGCAAGAGTTGAAGTATTCAAATTTTTGAAAAGTTATTCCTTTTTAAGTACAATTCTTTAGTTGTATAGGACAAAATGAAGCCTATGAAAAATTTTAATATTGGAACGCCAGTTTACCGCTGCAATGCGACTGTTAGTATGGAAGGCGACAAGGAAAATCAAGGTAATGAATATGTTTTACTATTACAAAAACAAAAATCTTTTATGTGCCTACATTTTTCGATTCTTTAAATACCCAATCTGCAATTGAACAGCTGCAAAAAAAATATGATGAAATTGGTAACATAATTTCGCTTTGTACTCGTATTGTTATATATCTTTTTCTTTGTCCAGAAAAAAAGACTGAAAAAATAATAGAGATACTAGACAAACAACCAGCAGTTCAACTGAAGCAGACAATTTTATTAGAAAAACTGGCGAAAAAATATTCCCTGAACGCACCAATTTAAAAATCTTCCCTTTAAAAACTAAAGAGGACCTACAAATAGCTGAAAGTAATTTGGAAAACATAGACAAAGTAGAATTGGTTAGTTATTTAATATTAATAATTTATTAACTAATATGTATTAAATTTCGAGTAGATTTTATACTTTAAAAATCTGATTGGACAACAACGGATTAAAAACTGCTTACATTTATTTTTTTCGGATGATTTGATCCTGAAAGTAAACTGGGACGGATTAAAAAATAAAGGACAATGCTAAAAAAAAACCCAAGCCCGGCGCAAACGAAAAGTATCTCATAATTTTAGTAAAAAATAATGTTGAACTATTGTATGTTTACAATTATTAAAATAAATGGCTTAACACTAGATCTTTCTATTTTTTGTTCAGGGGTTTTCTAATTTATACATATTAACCCTAGAACTACAAACCGGGGTAAATATGTACCTCAGACAAACTTTGAACTACGTTTCTAAGTTAGTCAGTGACATTATCGACTAAAGACCTATACCATAATTTAGTTCAAGGTTCTAGCAATAGGGCGAGGTCGCGAAACCTTTCAATTTCTTGTTTACTGTGACGAAATAAAGATGAGAAGTTCGTGTGGGGTTGATATGTACCCCGGTTTATAGTTCCCGTTAGAGTTTTGTGTAGGTAAATTTTTTTTTCTCTCCTGCTAAAATAAATTTAATTCACGTATTATAACCTTATTTTACAATAAAACATTAGATATATAATTTTCGGTGATGATTTTCATACTTAAAGTACCCTGGGAGTAGCAAAAAAATTGTTACGCATTGCATTTTTTATGTGTATCAAATTTCTATATTTCTACATTTTGCATGACACAAACGGAAATATATTCTTGAAAACCAATATTTCATGTATATTTATTTGACTTTTCCATATATCAGATTCCCAATTTTTTTCAATTTTCAGAGTCCCAAATAAATAGGCTTTTTTTTGCAAAACATCATGATAGTATTTTTATTCTCAAAGCCTTATGTGTCCTCTTTGAAATCCCGTTTGAAATTTGAAAATCGGTTGTTTAGAAAAATAGTTATAAATTTTTGTTTGTTAAATGACGGTTTAACCGTTTTTCATCACTTTAAGCTATTTAAATCGATTTTCACCAACTAAACCTTGATAAAATTTAATTTTTTCTTCACCATTCTCTTCGGCATGAAAAAACAAAAAATTCTTGTACTTATGAGTCAGATAGCTGCTTTCAGAACGATTTTACGAACAAGAAACCCGTGGGGTACATATTTACCCCGGTTTGTAGTTTAGAGGTAAAAAAAATAGGTTTGTAGTTCTAGGGTTAAGTCTAGATACTTATTTATAACAAAATAGCACGGGTCTATTATATTGTAAGCCTTTCGCTGTAATGAATAATGATGGAAGGCACAGCTTAGTCCTTCCAGTGTTCGTTGCGATCTATGCTTTCCTTGCTTGCGCCTTTTTTACTTTTAAATGATTTTACTTACGACTGCTGCGTTACTTTTGTACTTCGAGATTAGCTTACCTTAATCAATTGTTTCCAAGATCAATTTATTGAAATAATCCTATATATATATACATATATGTGCTATGTAGATCTAGAAAACTAAATAAACATTACTTTCTTTCACTTGTTGTTTCTTTAATCTGACATTATTTTAACGATAATCTTGCAAATGTAAATAAAGAGCTACGTTGTGTAAGGGGTACTCCTCATCGTATTTTTGAATCTTAAACATTTTTTATTACGCAACTGTAACTATTTTATGCAACTTTTTGTTAAAATTAAAAAATTACTACTGATAAACTTTAACAATTTCTCAAATTTAGCCATCGATATTGATGATGCCCCATACGTAGTATTTGTTTAAGCATTATTACCAATAATCTAAGATACATTTCTTTTCCGCCGGCCCTGGGTTTTTTTTCATACTATATGAGCATTCTCCTTTGGAATAAAAAATATAAGACTTTTTAATGAATTCCTTTACGGTAACAAATTTTCGTTATGTAAAATTAAATTATATTCCCGCAACACTTTTTATAACAGAGGCAGTTAAGAAAACCGACTTCGGCTACCTTGATTTTGAGAAGGAGATGAAAGAAGGGTTTCGTTGTGCGAAAAATAAATTTTACCGTCAAACGTACAAATTAAAATCCCGATGAATTACAACGGACTGTTTGCAATATTTATGTTTTTATAATGTATGAATTGTTTTTATGTTTTAATAATGTTTGAATTATGTTGAATTAAATGAATATATATTTGTTAAATTGATTAAATAGTTTTATCACCGCTCCTTTCCCAGAATGATCAAAAAATTAGTAACTAAATTCAATTCTAATATTGCTTGCCTGTAGCGAAAATTTAAATCCAATTACCATTATTTTTGTTTAATTAAAGCTTGAATCAATATTTCCAGGTTTACATTATCATTCCATGAACATTGAAGAGATTTTTGTTAAAATTGACTGTTATTATTGTAACTAAAAAATATATTTATTCTTTTAAATACAATGTAATCTATAATCCCGTGGGAAATAGAGTGCTCCAAAATATATAAAAGAGCGCTCCTGGAGGAGCAAAGAGCGCTCGCTTTTCGTACCCAGTTCATATTCTTTTTAACATTAGATGTCCGCGGAGATAAGCACTCCATTTGAGCTCCATGAGAGCGCTCCTAAAACATCTTCGAAGAGCGCAAAGGAAGCATTCAGAAAAAGCTCTTTAGTGCTTCCTTGACAGGCAGAGTCAACATTCACAATCTGCGATACCACGAACTCCATGTTGGGGATGCAGAAAAATGCATTTCTCCCGTGATTGTTCTTATGCCACACATACATGCAGCCAATGTAATAAAGTTGGACACAGGGAAGGATATATTGTCCATGCTTCTCCAAACAGTCACCATCACCACAGGTGCAACAAAAAAAAAGTAGACGGAAATGCGAAATTCTTCTGTCACTGTTGCGGTCAACCATGTGAATTTTGCTGAACATCGACGATTTACCACCCTACATATCAGCAACCTTCAGGGGGGTACGATTGCCCGAACAGCACTACGTCTGCAGATAGATACTGCCTCAGATGTCATCATCATTTCCCGGGCGGTATGGGAAAGCATGGGAAAACCAGGGACTCTGACGAAGGCCGACATCCAAGCGAAAAGTGCATCGCGCCACGGGATTCGATTCATAGCTCAATTCAGCTGTGATGCTGAATTGGCCGAGGAAGTGAAACATGTTAGAGTATTTGTCACGGATGCTAATCCAGATCTTAATGTTCTAGGTATTGATCTGTGCGATGCTTTTGACCTTTGGGAAAGGCTACTGAAGACTGTCTGTTCCGGAGTTGCGGTGTCAACCAATGTTCTTGCGATCACTTCAGATTTGCAACGGAAATTCTCCAAACTCTTCTCAGATGAGTTTGCAGAAAAATTAAAATGGGGCTACATCTCAAAACCAATTGTAAGCCGGTTTTCAGGCCAAAAAGTCCTGTGGCTTACGCTACTCTACATTCAATTGAACAGGAACTGAATCGCCTACGGGATCTTGGGATCATATCGCCGGTGAAATTCTCAGAGTGGGCCGCACCAATTGTGGTCGGTAATGCCCGTTCTCCAATGCACCGACCACCCAACCAAGAACGAACCAAAATCGCACCATCGCGTCACACATTATGTTGGCATCATATTCCCTCTCGCTCGTGTTTTGGTCAACCTGGCTAACTTTTTCATGTGTGCGTTTTAACCACATAGTACTAGTCGCCCATTCAGCGGTTGTGTTGTACTAGAATACCTGTCAGTGAGACAGCCGTCCCACCGGTCGCCAGAAACTCAGTGCGCTAATTTTAACATAAAGTGCTGATAAAAATGTGCGCGGTAATTCCAGCCCAGCACTAAAAGTAAAAGTGAGTAGTTTTTTCGCTCAAGTAGTGATAAAAACTCTTCCAGATAAAATATTTGCCCGAGGATGTTGTGACAGCCGGCAGGCACAACTACAGGCAGGAGCTTGTATTTTACACGCGAATTCAGGCAATTCAGCGTTTTCGGTGGTTGGTTCGTGGTTGGTTGGTCGGCGCATTGGAGAACGGGCATTAAGGCCGTTCTCCAATGCACCGACCACCCAACCAAAAACGAACCAAAATCGCGCCATCGCGTCACACATTATGTTGGCCTCATATTCCCTCTCGCTCGTGTTTTGGTCAACCTGGCTAACTTTTTCATGTGTGCGTTTTAACCACATAGTACTAGTCGCCCATTCAGCGGTTGTGTTGTACTAGAATATCTGTCAGTGAGACAGCTGCCCCACCGGTTGCCAGAAACTCAGTGCGCTAATTTTAACATAAAGTGCTTATAAAAATGTGCGTGGTTATACCAGCCCAGCACTAAAAGTAAAAGTGAGTAGTTTTTTCGCTCAAATAGTGATAAAAACTCTTCCAGATAAAATATTTGCCCGAGGATGTTGTGACAGCCGGCAGGCACAACTACAGGCAGGGGCTTGTATTTTACACGCGAATTCAGGCAATTCAGCGTTTTCGTTGGTTGGTTCGTGGTTGGTTGGTCGGCGCATTGGAGAACGGGCATAAAAAGCCAAAGGGAAAGATACGAATCTGTGGAGACTACTCCACTGGACTCAACAATGCACTGCAACCAAATCAATATCCCTTGCCGGTCCCAGCGGATATATTCGCAACTTTGACAAACAGTCAGTGGTTTTCGCACATCGATCTGTCTGATGCCTATGTGCAGGTGTAGGTTGACGATGAAGTAAAAAAATTGCTCACGATCAACACTCATAAGGGATTGTTTTCATTTAATCGATTGGCTCCGGGTGTCAAGTCGGCACCGGGTGTATTTCAGCAGGTGATGGACACCATGTTGCCTGGGATTTCGAATGCAACGGCGTATTTGGACGATATTCTCGTTTGTGGACCTGATCTGGAGGCACACATGTTGAGACCTTGGAACAGGTTTTGCAGCGCTTAATGGATTATGGGTTTCGGATCAGGCTCGAAAAGTGTACATTTTTGTCCCAGTCATTAAAGTACATATCTGGAACACATCGTTGACAGAGGAGGACTGCGTCCTGATCCGGCAAACATTGAAAAGATCAAGGGCTTGCATTACCAGACTAACATTACCCAACTCAGATCATTTCTTGGGGCAGTAAATCATTATGGCAAGTTCGTCAAGGAAATGAGGAGATTAAGAGCACATCTGGATAGGCTTTTGAGTAATAACGTCAATTTCAAATGGACCAAGAAGAATTGAAGAATTCAAAGCACTTTTATCATCGGATCTGTTTCCCACTCATTTTGATCCAGCATTGCCAATAAAAGTAGCAGCAGATGCATCGATTGATGGCATCGGTGCATATATCGCACACATATTTCCGGATGGATCCGAAAAGGTTATCATGCATGCAGCCTGATCTTTGACGACAGTGGAGCAGAGATACAGCCAGATAGAAAAAGAAGGACTTGGACTTATTTTTGCAGTAACCAAATTTCATCGGTTTATTATGGACGTTCATTCAGGCTTCAGACGTATCACAGACCGCTTTTGAGCATATTTGAATCAAAGAAGGGCATACCAATTAATACAGCGAACAGACTGCAGCGTTGGGCTTTGACTCTAATGCTCTACGATTTTGAAATTGAATATGTCAACACAAACTGTTCAGGAACCTCACCTGAAAATAAATAAATTAAATAACAACAATATAAAAAATACAAGTTACCTGAACCCTGGTTATAGAACATAGCACCGTTCCCCTGGTCGCTGAAGGAATTTATATGCAATGCAATGTACATTAAAATGAATTATATTAACTTACATAAACCTTGCATTGACATTAATTCCCATAACATGAACAGCCCAAACCAAACTTAAGACAATTACACTACATCAATTAAAAAAAATAATAATTTACCCAAACTCGCACTGACATTTCCAATTTGACTTTGTTTATAAACTAAAGGATCACTGAACCTAATTAATGGCAAGAAGCCAAAAACGAAATTGTACTAGAACCTTGCGGCGAATTCGAGAATTTGTTTGGTTCGCAATTCCAGAGGAGAAAGGATTGTTTATCGTGCTAATCTTTGCCACATGGAGATGGAGCGCAGCTCACAAAGAAGAAAGTTGTACAGGCCGAACTACGGGGACTACGGACAACTCACTCTTGATCGACAGGTCTTCGCGGTAGGATCGAGCAAATTTAAAGGTAGTTAAAAAAATTGTAAGTGGATTGCTATATGCCTTCAGGTCAGAGCTTTCCTAGCTGCAATTTTTTTTAAGGGAAAAATCATAGTTTAACGACATAGTGTATGAGAGTTTAGTTTAAAAATTTTGATAAAGTCCTAATAAGTTGAATTTAAATTGGTTTAATTATATGAATTGTATTTTCTTTTCTTTTGGATTAATTTTTCTTTGTAATATTTTTGTTATTAGTATTTCTTTTTTAGTTAATAAATCAATTTTGAATTAAGAGCACACAAAAATCTTTCCATTTGATTCCCGCTACACAACAAAGGTAAAACACAAACAATTTTGGATGTGTTGATATGCTGCCCAGGCTCATCGAAAAACACATCAAACCTGATGAGGAATACCTGGTGGCTTGTGCACGACTCGAAAGTGAAGTGGATTTGGATTTCCAAACAGCAATTGACACACTGGCACTGACAGCCAAAATTATTCAGCAGGCCACAGCAAGAGATGGGACTTGCAAAAAAATATTATACTACATCGAGAGTGAATGGCCTTCAAGATTTAGCAAGAATGAGCCTGAAGCATAAAAAATCATGCCATTTTTTCATCGCAAGGATTCTCTATCCTTGGTCAACGGTTCCATCATGTTCAGTAACCGGGTGGTGATACAGGGGTGTTTCATACCCAAAATATTACATCAACTCCATCGTGGTCATCAGGGGGTTGACGCACAAAGACAATAGCTAGAAGTTTTGTGTATTGGCAAGGGATGGATGGCGACATTGAGCATTTCATCAAGCAGTGTCACCAATGTGCGAGTGCAGCGAAGATGCCTGTGAAGACGACATTGCAGTCTTGGCTGATGGCGGAGGAACCAATGCAGAGACTTCACATGGATATTGCGGGACCATTGCAAGGTAAATACTATTTAGTAGTGGTAGATGCTTACTCCAAGTGGCCGGAGATATTCATTACAAACCATATTACATCAACTGACGTGATTGAAAGGCTATTATCAGTTTTTGCACGCTTCGGTGATTGTAGGCAAATTGTCACAGACAATGGCACTCAATTTGTTAATGGACAGTTTAAAAAATTTTTGGCCGAGCGTGGTATTAAGCACTGGACAACTGCTCCATATCATCCTCAGTGCAATGGACAGGCTGAGACATTTAAGGATACGCTAAAAAGAGCCATAAAAAAATTCAGGTCGGAGGGGACAGATGTAGAAAATCTCAATACATTTCTACAAACATACCGTGCAACGCCGGGTCGGCATGTACCTGGAGGATTGTCTCCCGCTGAGTTGTTCCTAAAAAGAAAAATTCGAACGAATCTGGACCTTATGATTCCGCATGTGTCTACGGTGGAAGCTCAAAGATGTGGCATTGTGGTCAGATCATCGAAAGGATTGGGAAAGTGAATTATAACGTCCTGATCGATGGTGATCGTAGGAGGTTGATTCGTTCACATGCAAACTAACTCCGGGCTCGAGTTTCATCAGACAGTAGGATTTTAGGGCCTCAATTATCAACTGGGTTGATACTGGACTGTTTTGGCATTCCAAAAACAGATGTTTGGGTGGCTGAGCGGGTACCAACAGACGACTTGCAGCCCCTGGTGATTACCGATGATGTATCATCATCAGCAGCGTCATCATTATCATCGTTGCCGTCGTCGTCGGTTCCGGAGGAGGTGTAAGAAGCCGATCTGGAAGGATTGTGCGTAGACCAGCTCATCTGTTCGACTACGTAACTTAAGGGGTTAGGCCTCTCTAGAAGTCGAAAAAATAGCGCTTTTTTGGATTTTTTTTCCAGAAATACTACAAAAGAAATCCAGATTCCAATAGAGGGTATTTATTATATATATTAGTGACTGTACATAAAAATTTTTTTGAAGCGATTAATTTCAGAATGGCGGCTGTGCAACGTTTTTCCGATGACATCTTTGTTTTGTAAGTGTTCACGGCCGGACAAACTGCGGCTGTAATTTTTGAATTATAATAAGCAAATATTGTTTTTCTGATTGTAAACTATAACAGCTGATTGTAAACTATAACAGCTAGAGAAGTACGTAGGATTTTTTCAATATGTTAAGTTTTGGCCAAATGGCGCACTTTCAAAGTAAAAAAGGCAATATTTGCCTAAAAAATCATCACATAATTGTTAATAAAAAATGAACTATGCAATAAAAAAAAAATCCTACGTACTTTTGTGGACAATACATTTTTCGAACTTACAAAATGCAGTTTTGAGATAAACGGGCTTAAAGTTTCAAGTTATAGGGCGGTTATATAGGTGGCCTTGTGCTATACTTTAAAAAACAAGTACTTAGAGATATTTCCGGGCCATAATATTTTGGGACGTCATTCTTGAGGTCTTAAGGGACAATTAAAAAAAAACGATTTTTCGAAAATTCTAGAGTGGTCTAACCCCTTAAGAGGGAGAGGTGTTGGCAGCACTGGAAACCGAACGCAGCCTTTTCATTATTGTCCAACTTCATAGCAAACCAGAGAGGGCTTCCTTCCTTCTTCTTTGATCAGCGCGACTGCCAACTGAACCTGCCGGAGCTAGTCAACAAATTTAATAATTATTATTGAGAGAAAAGAGAATTGTGATTAATTGCAGCGAACCATTTCTTTATAAATGTACAGTCCCTTGAAAGAGGTAACAATCCCAATGTGAAAATATTCGCCTGGAGATACAGTTCTCACTATAGTCTTTGTCTTTTAATCTAGTTGGGTCATCTAAATTTTCGGATTTTAAAATTTGAAGAATAGATTCAACAGTTTCTCTTGTTGGATGATGTTGAAAGTTCCATTGTTTTAATTTATATCTAAGAGAACTTGACTTATTTTCAATTGAAGTATTTGACGAGTTTGGCTCGGTAAAAGGCTGCACTTCAATTTCAGAAGAAGGTTGTACTTCAATTTCAGAAGAAGTACGACGTAAGCTAATAGTAGTATCTTGTGTTCCACTTGAACTACTACTTGGGTTAAGTCTTTCCAACAGTTACTTTTCTTCCTTTGCTGCCAAACGCTTCAAATGCCGCTTACTAAATCCTCTGAATTTTTTTCACTTAAAACTTTCCCTTTCCTTTAAAAGTATAGAATCCCAGTAAATTATCTGCTTCTAGCCTGCAATATGATAATAATACTGGTCAAAAAGGATTTGAGTGTCGAATAAGTGATATGGGATTTTAGTGGTATTTTGTGTGTAGGTTACGAACCTGTAGACGAAAACTACTAAGGTCACGTTTTTAAGAAAAGCAAGGTAAACTATTTGAACAATTTTGTTTTTGGCTATTTTTAAAAATATTGAAACAAATAATAAAGCATCATAAAATTTAAGATACTGGTTAATAGGCCAGTCAATCTAACCTCTGAATCGGAAAATAGTGGTGGAATGCTCATTTTTGGATATGTTGTTGGGGACGGTGAGAAATGAAGCTCTACGTTTTTTCCACCCTCAGGGGTGTCGGCGAAGGGGTGAAAATGGGTGAAAAAGGTTTTTTGTTTATAACTTTGAATAAAAAAGTCAGCCTGGGTGGAAACGTTAGAGGGTGATATAATAAATGATTATTCATCTTGTATTAAAGTTTCCACCGGTTGTGTTTATTGCAAAATTGTTTATTAAAAAATACAAAGGTTTCTTCCAAATACACTGGTAAAAATATTCTGGATGACCTTCGTTTGTTTATAGAAGAAGGCGGGAAGTGACAGAGGGGGCCCTTAGTGAATGAGAATGATAGAATTCTGTTCGCACAGGACGACATGGATTTGTGTAAATTCGACGAACCCATAAAAGTTGCGCGCGCCGGCTGTTTTTATACATGCAATATTTCGACGTGGGTTTTGCTTTTTTTCGATCAAGGCCACGCACTGCCGGTTCCTAGAAATGGGAAGAGTTTCCATCCTTATAATAAAAGGGGGCTCTCACAGCCGGCGCGCGCAACTTTTATGGGTTCGTCGAATTTACACAAATCCATGTCGTCCTGTGCGAACAGAATTCTCTCATTCTCATTCACTAAGGGCCCCCTCTGTCACTTCCCGCCTTCTTCTATAAACAAACGAAGGACATCCAGAATATTTTTACCAGTGTATTTGGAAGAAACGTTCGTATTTTTTAATAAACAATTTTGCAATAAACACAACCGGTGGAAACTTTAATACAAGATGAATAATCATTTATTATATCACCCTAGTAGAAAAGCTATGCCGGTTCTGCGCCATTTTTACGTGTATTTTTAAAGGGAGGTCAAAATTCTCAAAACGGTCCCAAAAGCTCGTCGTTTACGTCTACGAGCAGTTTTAAGGCCGAAAGCTCTCTTTTGTGTGTATCGGGGTTCGGGTCTTTGCTATTTTGCGGTCCGCCATCTACCAGATGAGGCTCAAGTTTTTCTAGAATGCGTGTGCTTAGAGCGTATGTGGTTATCCGGGTTCAGGTCTTTGCTAATTTTGCGGTCCGCCATCTACCAGCGTAAGCTCAAGTTGCGTGTGCTTGGAGTTTATGTGGTGTATCAGGTTCGGGACTTTGCTATTTTTTCAGCCCTTTCATCTACCAAATTAACCTAAAGTTTTTTAGAATGTGTGTAGGATGCCGCTCTCCCGCCGAAAGCTTTACCCTATCCTTTGCTACTTGGACGCGAACGTGGATGCCTCGATCATGTTACGTGTCATCATAAATCGCAGGGTACTTGAACGTGGACACTTGAATGTGTCACCCAAGTATAATTTACGCAGTTTTGCGGGTACGCATGTGGTTTTGTTTATGTTACAGATGTGAAGTCTTATCAGTAATGTGTCTGTAATTTGATCCCTTTAAGGAAACGTTTTACATTAGACTAGGAATTTGGGTACATGAAGGATCAAGCCTGAACATGCTATGAGGGCACATGTGGCTTTGTTTATGCTATCTGGTCTGTAATTTGCCCCCTTTAAGGACTCGTTTTAAATTAGACTAGGAATTTAGGATTATATTTAGGTATGAAGGATCATATCTGAACATGTTTCAAATACGCAGGTGGCTTTGTTTATGCTATCTGGTCTGTAATTTGATCCCTTTGAGGACGCGTTTTAAATTAGACTAGGAATTTGCGGATATGCAGGATCATGTCTGAACATGTTTCAAGTACGCATGCAGCTTTGTTTATGTTGAGGGGTTCTTATTTCCAGGAATTGATTCTCGTTTCAACGGTGGTTTATTTTTTGCTGTTTTATTTTACTTGGGGAAAATTTTTCCTTCACATTTGAGATCCCCGCGTGGGAGTATAAATAGCGCTCCTCGAAAATATGTCATTCATCGGTTGATCGTCGTGGTCGCGTTAAGCAAAGATTTCAAATTTAATATCGTGCGGTTTATTAAAGTACGACCGAGGAGTTATTTTATGTGAAAAATATCTAAATGAGAATATGGACTTGGAAGTGTTTTGTGACTTACTGGTGTGCACAAATTGTCAAATTTTCTTGTGAACTTGAAAGATTTTTCTGAAAATCTAGTGTTAAAATACAAAGCGCCTCATCCTGAAGGTTCTAGTATTCATTAATTGTACCGTTTGTAGGTAAGGGGAAGTACTTCGCGATTATGTTTATTTTGATATGCCTCTTACCAGAGAAAATGAGACAGAAAACTAGGAGTGAACTAGGACAGAATATAAAAGTTACTATTAAAGGAGAGCTCAGCAATATATAGTTCAGTTCATCAAGTGTTTCAAAGTGATTAGTTTAAATAGAAGAAATAAAAACAGTGAAAATGGCTCAACCACCGCAGAAGATAAGACGCATCATCGCCGAAGAAACATCAGCTCCCCAAACAAATAGCAGAGCATTAGAAGTGCTCAACAATTATGAGATTAAACCTCTACATCCATACATCAAAGTATCTGAGATGGAGCAGCATACAGCTTATATAATACATGGAATCCGGAAAATGACAATGAAATATGGAGATCGCATCATAGTGGAGTTCCAGAATAATCAAATGTTCCTGCCGGCCAGATATGGTGACTTACCAGACAGCACACTGGAGGAAATCAGGAATGAAGACAATTTCTACGTGACAAACTTGGGTCCTCTTGGTAACACATTCATCCTAAGCTTTACTCAACATGACAGTGCAGAAAACTTTACTTTGTCATACTTTGCACCCAATAACTATTACGTCAATTATTAAAAAATAAAATATATTATATAAAACAAAAACCATCTTTCATATTACCCCATAATATTCCCTGGCCCTCCCCAAGCTCTATAAAATGGAATGTAATACCAACAAAAGGTTAGTTTGCATAAGGTTCTGGTAATGAGCAGTTGGTATAAAGATTCTACTAAGAAGCTAGAGGTAGACGTGGGGCAAAGGAAAAATAAATTAAAGAATTAAAGTACCATCAAGTCAGGAAAAGTATCTGAAAGTAAGATCACTTCTACCAAAAGTTAAAAGATAATAATAAGAAGTGAGTATTGAAAACCAATTTCCCAACCAACCAACCAAGCCAACTAAATATTTCAGATGAATATTAAAGAATTCCTTGACAATTACTCTATTATTCTGCTAGAAGAGCATAAGGAAAGAATAGAAAAAGTCTATTAATATCTTCGCCAATACGAAAATGTTGACAAAGTAATTTCTAAATATGGTAAGCATTACATCAGCTGCTCCTGGTCAAACGATGATGCAACTGCAGGACCAGATACCTGTGAATGTCATACTGTAGAATGGTACAACAAAGAAATTCAGCACCATCATCAATTTTTACATGAGAATCATAAGAAACAGCTGTGGAGAATGCCGAAAAGGATTCGGTTTATACTGACACATGTGTCAAACTTTACCCATAGAGTTAGTCGTAAGGGTGAATGGCATATACATCTTTGACACAAATGAAATACTGGAACCAATATTGGACCAAAACCATCGTGAAAAATATATAAAACAAGAATGAGTGAGGAAAATAAAACGCTAGTTTATATTTTAAAATGTCTTTTTATTTTTATTAATTACAATGAAAACAAATAGTTCTTAATCTTTTCAATTTCTCCATTAATGTATAGAGTTAGATTATTTACAGTTTCTTGAATATTTTTATGTAATTCATAGTGTTGCTTTCTTATTTGTGTATCAACATAATTTTTAGTTGTAGCGTCAGCATTTGTCTTAGGTTCTTTAAGATTTGTGATGTGTTTGAATGTCAAATCAAAGTTTCCTTTCGGAGTTAAAAGAAATCCAATTCCTGCAGGTCCAATGGAGCCTTGTTCACCAGCAGCACCAGGTTTTCCGGGAGGGCCAGGGGGGCCAGGAGGGCCAGGAGGGCCAGGAGGGCCAGGAGGGCCAGGGGGACCGGGAGGATCCTGTTTAAGCCTACTACTTCTTATTGAGCGACCAAACTTGTCAACGTCCATTTTCGAAGTGATATATAATTTCATATATGTAGATATTTATTCAATTATATCAGCTTTCCGCAGCTCCTCAATAATTGCTACTATTTCATTATCATGGCTGTTATTACCAGCTTGTTTTGATGCTATTAGTATACGAAGTCGGTCCACTAATTCATTTGGATCATCCCAATAGACATATTCAATGTTTTCCTTTGGAATTCTCATTATCCCCATCCCTCTGTGTGGTTTAGGAGTGTGAATCAATTTCTTTATTATGTTTTTATATTTGTAGGTATTTGTTCCCTTTATTTGCTTATTTTCATTAAAATCACGCCTGTGCGTGCATGTGTCGCTTAAAATTGATTGATAATTGACCAAGTCTTTTTTATTGTAACCAGTGGGACGTTTCATAAAAATCAGCTCAGATAAACCTTTGGTTATCTTGTATGGTCTATCACCAATCACAAAATGTTCATCCTCAACTTTCAATGTTGAATTACCAATCTTCCATCCATCGCTGCTGCTATAATGCACACCATAAGTTTTATCAACTTTCTCATTACTGCTGCTAACTAGTTCCTTATATTTATTAAATATTTGATTGGATGAACTTTGTTCTTTTAATGTTAATGATTGTATTGGTGTAGCAAACTCTTCATTCTCAGAATCATCATAACTGTCATCTTTTTCCTCCTCCTCTCTATCCTCATCATCATCCTCTAATGCTGATAGAGGAGTACTAGTAAATTGCATCTTTAAATATTTTCGTGCTGGGGGAGTATATGTTTCATCATTTCTTGAGCTGTTCTCTTGTTTAGGCTCAAAGGTATTTTCTTCTTTGGGTTCAAGCTTAACTGATGATGTAAGCTCTTTAAGTGTGTTGGTGATTGGCTTAAAGGTTTCCTCCAATTGAGTTTCTGCCTCGATTTTACCAGCCTTGAACGCTTTATATTTTTTTCGTATAGCATTGCTAGTCTTTATAATATCTTTTATCAGCTTTTCATCCATTTTACTCTTTAGTTTAGAGATATATATAGGTAGTCAACTACACAGACAGTTATACAGCCTGTTTTTTATATAGCTTGTTTTTAAACAGTCTGTTTTTTATATAGCCTGTTTTAAACAGCCTGTTTTTATACAGCCTGTTTTTTATATAGCCTGTATTTATACAGCTATACAGACTGGTACAGAGCTATTGAACATATAACTGTATCGATATGAGTACTTCAACCGACTGATGATGATAATTGAATTGCACTTTCTTTTATAGACTCATGAAGATATCAAATCCTTTTCGATATCAACTATTATTCAGAGGACTATACATATCAATTACTAAGAATCCTTATTTGTCCACCCAACATTTGCACAAGCTTTCCAGAACTTTCAAACGACATATCAGTATTAACATGATCATTCTAAATATGCTTCAGGTTCAAGTTATCATGCTTAAACAAGATGAGCAAGTTTGTATTATCTCGAATCAGATGCTTTGGTATACGAGTATATGTTTGACAAAGCTGCAAACTATAAATTGCTTTATACCAACCTATGCAAAGTATGCTCTAATATTATCCCGTTTATCAGAAGCCACATCATCAAAGATAAATATTGACGTTACCATTGTTTCATCCAGATGTGTAGCAGCTATACAGCCTGTACAGCCTGCTTAAAAACAGCCTGTAAAGCATGTACAGCCTGTACAGCCTGCACAGCCTGCTTAAAAACAGCCTGTACAGCATGTACAGCCTGTACAGCCTGTACAGCCTGCTTAAAAACAGCCTGTACAGCATGTACAGCCTGTACATGCTGTACAGTCTGTTTTTAAGCAGGCTGTGCAGGCTGTACAGGCTGTACATGCTTTACAGGCTGTTTTTAAGCAGGCTGTACAGGCTGTACAGGCTGTACAGGCTGTTTTTAAGCAGGCTGTACAGGCTGTACATGCTTTACAGGCTGTACAGGCTGTTTTTAAGCAGGCTGTGCAGGCTGTACAGGCTGTACAGGCTGTTTTTAAGCAGGCTGTACAGGCTGTACAGGCTGTACATGCTGTACAGGCTGTTTTTAAGCAGGCTGTGCAGGCTGTACAGGCTGTACATGCTTTACAGGCTGTTTTTAAACAGGCTGTACAGGCTGTATAGCTGTATAGCTGCTACGCATCCGGATGAAACAATGGTAACCTCAATATTTATCTTTGATGATGTGGCTTCTGATAAACGGGATAATATTAGAGCATACTTTGCATGGGTTGGTATAAAGCAATTTAAAGTTTCAAGCTTTGTCAAACATATACTCGTAACCAAAGCATCTGATTCGAGATGATACAAACTTGCTCATCTTGTTTAAGCATGATAACTTGAACCTGAAGCATATTTACAATGATCATGTAAATACTGATATGTCGTTTGAAAGTTCTGGAAAGCTTGTGCAAATGTTGGGTGGACAAATAAGGATTCTTAGTAATTGATATGTATAGTCCTCTGGATAATAGTTGATATCGAAAAGGATTTGATATCTTCATGAGTCTATAAAAGAAAGAGCAATTCAATTATCATCATCAGTCGGTCGAAGTACTCATATCGATACAGCTATATGTTCAATAGCTCTGTACCAGTCTGTATAGCTGTATAAAAACAGGCTGTTAAAAAACAGGCTGTTAAAAAACAGGCTGTTAAAAAACAGGCTGTTAAAAAACAGGCTGTTCAAAAACAGGCTGTTCAAAACAGGCTGTTCAAAAACAGGCTGTTAAAAAACAGGCTGTTAAAAAACAGGCTGTTAAAAAACAGGCTGTTAAAAAACAGGCTGTTCAAAAACAGGCTGTTCAAAAACAGGCTGTTCAAAAACAGGCTGGTAAAAAACAGGCTGTTAAAAAACAGGCTGTTAAAAAACAGGCTGTTCAAAACAGGCTGTTAAAAACAGGCTGTTTAAAAACAAGCTGTTTAAAAACAGGCTGTATAGCTGTCTAGCTGTATAACTGTCTGTATAGTTGACTACCTATATATCTCTAAACTAAAGAGTAAAATGGATGAAAAGCTGATAAAAGATATTATAAAGACGAGCAATGCTATTCGAAAGAAATATAAAGCGTTCAAGGCTGGTAAAATCGAGGCAGAAACTCAATTGGAGGAAACCTTTAAGCCAATCACCAACACACTTAAAGAACTTACATCATCAGTTAAGCTTGAACCCAAAGAAGAAAATACCTTAGAGCCTAAACAAGAGAACGGCTCAAGAAATGATGAAACATATACTCCCCCAGCACGAAAATATTTAAAGATGCAATTTACTAGTACTCCTCTATCAGCATTAGAGGATGATGATGAGGATAGAGAGGAGGAGGAAAAAGATGACAGTTATGATGATTCTGAGAATGAAGAGTTTGCTACACCAATACAATCATTAACATTAAAAGAACAAAGTTCATCCAATCAAATATTTAATAAATATAAGGAACTAGTTAGCAGCAGTAATGAGAAAGTTGATAAAACTTATGGTGTGCATTATAGCAGCAGCGATGGATGGAAGATTGGTAATTCAACATTGAAAGTTGAGGATGAACATTTTGTGATTGGTGATAGACCATACAAGATAACCAAAGGTTTATCTGAGCTGATTTTTATGAAACGTCCCACTGGTTACAATAAAAAAGACTTGGTCAATTATCAATCAATTTTAAGCGACACATGCACGCACAGGCGTGATTTTAATGAAAATAAGCAAATAAAGGGAACAAATACCTACAAATATAAAAACATAATAAAGAAATTGATTCACACTCCTAAACCACACAGAGGGATGGGGATAATGAGAATTCCAAAGGAAAACATTGAATATGTCTATTGGGATGATCCAAATGAATTAGTGGACCGACTTCGTATACTAATAGCATCAAAACAAGCTGGTAATAACAGCCATGATAATGAAATAGTAGCAATTATTGAGGAGCTGCGGAAAGCTGATATAATTGAATAAATATCTACATATATGAAATTATATATCATTTCGAAAATGGACGTTGACAAGTTTGGTCGCTCAATAAGAAGTAGTAGGCTTAAACAGGATCCTCCCGGTCCCCCTGGCCCTCCTGGCCCTCCTGGCCCTCCTGGCCCTCCTGGCCCCCCTGGCCCTCCCGGAAAACCTGGTGCTGCTGGTGAACAAGGCTCCATTGGACCTGCAGGAATTGGATTTCTTTTAACTCCGAAAGGAAACTTTGATTTGACATTCAAACACATCACAAATCTTAAAGAACCTAAGACAAATGCTGACGCTACAACTAAAAATTATGTTGATACACAAATAAGAAAGCAACACTATGAATTACATAAAAATATTCAAGAAACTGTAAATAATCTAACTCTATACATTAATGGAGAAATTGAAAAGATTAAGAACTATTTGTTTTCATTGTAATTAATAAAAATAAAAAGACATTTTAAAATATAAACTAGCGTTTTATTCTCCTCACTCATTCTTGTTTTATATATTTTTCACGATGGTTTTGGTCCAATATTGGTTCCAGTATTTCATTTGTGTTGAAGATGTATATGCCATTCACCCTTACGACTAAATCTATGGGTAAAGTTTGACACATGTGTCAGTATAAACCGAATCCTTTTCGGCATTCTCCACAGCTGTTTCTTATGATTCTCATGTAAAAATTGATGAGGTGCTGAATTTCTTTGTTGTACCATTCTACAGTATGACATTCACAGGTATCTGGTCCTGCAGTTGCATCATCGTTTGACCAGGAGCAGCTGATGTAATGCTTACCATATTTAGAAATTACTTTGTCAACATTTTCGTATTGGCGAAGATATTGATAGACTTTTTCTATTCTTTCCTTATGCTCTTCTAGCAGAATAATAGAGTAATTGTCAAGGAATTCTTTAATATTCATCTGAAATATTTAGTTGGCTTGGTTGGTTGGTTGGGAAATTGGTTTTCAATACTCACTTCTTATTATTATCTTTTAACTTTTGGTAGAAGTGATCTTACTTTCAGATACTTTTCCTGACTTGATGGTACTTTAATTCTTTAATTTATTTTTCCTTTGCCCCACGTCTACCTCTAGCTTCTTAGTAGAATCTTTATACCAACTGCTCATTACCAGAACCTTATGCAAACTAACCTTTTGTTGGTATTACATTCCATTTTATAGAGCTTGGGGAGGGCCAGGGAATATTATGGGGTAATATGAAAGATGGTTTTTGTCTTATATAATATATTTTATTTTTTAATAATTGACGTAATAGTTATTGGGTGCAAAGTATGACAAAGTAAAGTTTTCTGCACTGTCATGTTGAGTAAAGCTTAGGATGAATGTGTTACCAAGAGGACCCAAGTTTGTCACGTAGAAATTGTCTTCATTCCTGATTTCCTCCAGTGTGCTGTCTGGTAAGTCACCATATCTGGCCGGCAGGAACATTTGATTATTCTGGAACTCCACTATGATGCGATCTCCATATTTCATTGTCATTTTCCGGATTCCATGTATTATATAAGCTGTATGCTGCTCCATCTCAGATACTTTGATGTATGGATGTAGAGGTTTAATCTCATAATTGTTGAGCACTTCTAATGCTCTGCTATTTGTTTGGGGAGCTGATGTTTCTTCGGCGATGATGCGTCTTATCTTCTGCGGTGGTTGGGCCATTTTCACTGTTTTTATTTCTTCTATTTAAACTAATCACTTTGAAACACTTGATGAACTGAACTATATATTGCTGAGCTCTCCTTTAATAGTAACTTTTATATTCTGTCCTAGTTCACTCCTAGTTTTCTGTCTCATTTTCTCTGGTAAGAGGCATATCAAAATAAACATAATCGCGAAGTACTTCCCCTTACCTACAAACGGTACAATTAATGAATACTAGAACCTTCAGGATGAGGCGCTTTGTATTTTAACACTAGATTTTCAGAAAAATCTTTCAAGTTCACAAGAAAATTTGACAATTTGTGCACACCAGTAAGTCACAAAACACTTCCAAGTCCATATTCTCATTTAGATATTTTTCACATAAAATAACTCCTCGGTCGTACTTTAATAAACCGCACTATATTAAATTTGAAATCTTTGCTTAACGCGACCACGACGATCAACCGATGAATGACATATTTTCGAGGAGCGCTATTTATACTCCCGCGCGGGGATCTCAAATGTGAAGGAAAAATTTTCCCCAAGTAAAATAAAACAGCAAAAAATAAACCACCGTTGAAACGAGAATCAATTCCTGGAAATAAGAACCCCTCAACATAAACAAAGCTGCATGCGTACTTGAAACATGTTCAGACATGATCCTGCATATCCGCAAATTCCTAGTCTAATTTAAAACGCGTCCTTAAAGGGATCAAATTACAGACCAGATAGCATAAACAAAGCCACCTGCGTATTTGAAACATGTTCAGATATGATCCTTCATACCTAAATATAATCCTAAATGCCTAGTCTAATTTAAAACGAGTCCTTAAAGGGGGCAAATTACAGACCAGATAGCATAAACAAAGCCACATGTGCCCTCATAGCATGTTCAGGCTTGATCCTTCATGTACCCAAATTCCTAGTCTAATGTAAAACGTTTCCTTAAAGGGATCAAATTACAGACACATTACTGATAAGACTTCATATCTGTAACATAAACAAAACCACATGCGTACCCGCAAAACTGCGTAAATTATACTTGGGTGACACATTCAAGTGTCCACGTTCAAGTACCCTGCGATTTATGATGACACGTAACATGATCGAGGCATCCACGTTCGCGTCCAAGTAGCAAAGGATAGGGTAAAGCTTTCGGCGGGAGAGCGGCATCCTACACACATTCTAAAAAACTTTAGGTTAATTTGGTAGATGAAAGGGCTGAAAAAATAGCAAAGTCCCGAACCTGATACACCACATAAACTCCAAGCACACGCAACTTGAGCTTACGCTGGTAGATGGCGGACCGCAAAATTAGCAAAGACCTGAACCCGGATAACCACATACGCTCTAAGCACACGCATTCTAGAAAAACTTGAGCCTCATCTGGTAGATGGCGGACCGCAAAATAGCAAAGACCCGAACCCCGATACACACAAAAGAGAGCTTTCGGCCTTAAAACTGCTCGTAGACGTAAACGACGAGCTTTTGGGACCGTTTTGAGAATTTTGACCTCCCTTTAAAAATACACGTAAAAATGGCGCAGAACCGGCATAGCTTTTCTACTCTACTCACCCTCTAACGTTTCCACCCAGGCTGACTTTTTTATTCAAAGTTATAAACAAAAAACCTTTTTCACCCATTTTCACCCCTTCGCCGACACCCCTGAGGGTGGAAAAAACGTAGAGCTTCATTACTCACCGTCCCCAACAACATATCCAAAAATGAGCATTCCACCACTATTTTCCGATTCAGAGGTTAGATTGACTGGCCTAATGGAAGCTGCAAACTTCAAATACCTATATAATATGTAGCAACAAAAAATCTGAAAAATGAAATGAATGTAATATTCTGTGGCACAAATTTTTTCTCTTGCTAACTGCAGCATTTTGTTACACGCAAATTCCGCTATGCGCGCAATGCCCCGCTAGCACCGGAGAAAGGGCCGGGTTTTCCAAAAGGCGAATCGACGCATGAATGCATTACTTTCACTTTTAAATGTACTTTCTTCTTCCTTCCAGCTCGCACAAAAATATGTTGGGCGCCACTCGGTTTCGTGGATTACCGAGAACCAAAAAAAATTAAAGTCTGCAGCAAGAGGGGCTAGGGTCAGCATGAAGGAAACGCAAAAAATTCCATAACAATACTTAGTATTTAGGCAAAAATACAATCATGTTTAAATGCGAATTGCGATGACATAAAATATTTAGCGTTCCTGAAGACCTATGTACTTAACATGCATCATGCATAAGATCGAAGCTAACAGAAATAAAATATTTAGCATGCAACGGAAGTATGGATAATGACATGTAGGCAATATGAAATCACTAATGCGCTACGATTAAACTCCAAAAGCGCTACACCTTAGCTAGTCTAAATAAACTAAATCGCGGCATAGCCACGAGGCCGGAAAGGTAGGTCGACCATGACGAAAAAAAATAAAAAAAATTATTATTGCGCGATTAGGGCAAAAAAAAAAACAAAAAGAAAAGGAAAAGAGAAAAGAAAAAAAATTTTAAGAAAGTGGGAGGAAGGGCACTTAGCTGCAGAAAATCCTTAAGGATCGTGTCGTCGCTTCTCGGGGTGCACGTGGTCCAACCTCCTCTGGATATCCGCACTGATCGTGGAGCTTAATCCCGCCGCTTCCCGGCCATCCTCTCGATGCCGATTGGGGTTCTCGCTCGTCTCCTGCTCTTCGTTAACCTTCTTCCTTATTCCACTCTATTTTCCTTACACGGCACTTGCTCCTTGATTTCCTTTCCTTCCTCTTGTTAATTTTCCTCCCGCGATACTTTATTACGGTTTTAACGAAAACTCCACGGTCACTCACGTCCTGTCGCCTTTGGACTTCCTCCTCTAATGATCTTCACAATCTGCCGAGAGAGCCGCCCGCTTCGCCTACCGGAGTACTTGCCGCTTCAGCCCGCCAAATTTGCATATCCGGTGGAGTTGTTCGAAAATGCCGATAATCGATCGGTAATAATTATGATGTTTTCCAACTTGCAACAATGTTACTCGATCTCTTCCAATTTCTGTTGATTCATATAGGTACTCGTAAACATTAACTTCCAAATTCCAAATTTTGGCATATTGGGCAATTTGAAGCTTCCTCCGGGTTACGGTTGGCTCGGTGTGAATTATTGATCAATTTGCTTCAATGTATTTACGTGGCTTGATGCGGTGAAACAATGCGATGATACCCGGTGCAATCGAGCCGTGGTGGAGGCTGGACCCAGTCAAAAGTACAACATCCAATTGTAGGTTCACGCTCGCGCACGCAGCTAAACACCCCTCCCTAAACCTCAGTTCCTTATCGATATTTACGCGTGACATCGTGCATAGTTCGCACTACCTTTGGCCGGCGTACAAAATTCATACGGTACAAAATTTATACAGTAGGTAATTATACATAATGTAAATTAATACTTCAACTTCATTTTGAACTTATAAAGCAAGACTACTAATTATCCGTTACTATTTTCACGCATATACGCAGAAGATTTATGTAATTCTAATGCGGCAATTCCTCGACTTTACTTATACTCTAAATGACAATAAACGAAACCTGGCAATACTTCCTTACTCAAATTAAGCTCGTTCTGATTACCGAATATCCCCTAGCATTAGATATTTCTTACTATCCACTGTTCCTACGCTGTAAATTTACGATATAACTGACCGATACTAAACTAAGACAGCATTTCTCCTCCAGGTCCGAGTCCGAAGTTGGACGAGCACAGGCAAGTCGGTGAACGGTTCTGCAACATGCAACAGAGTGCGCCTCCTGCGCCCAAAAGGAAGATTTGCGCTTCACGCGCCTGCAGAAAGGTCAAGCTCCAAAAATAATCTCCCCTTTTTTTTTCCCGCCTCACGCTCCGAACACGCGGAGGGCCCACAGTAGTTATTTTGTTGGTTGTAATTCCTCCGTTGCCCAATCATCGATCCACGCCATCTGGTCGTGCGCGGTGGAATCACAGCATCCACCCATAGCGGTTGAACGCTTGCGCCCAAAACAAAGAAGAAATATGCCTTTCGGATACTGTCGAATTCCTCCAACCTCTAGCGTCCCCCGCGTCATCTGGCTGTTGTGGTGCAACGAGGCCGCAAATCCCCAACCGCAAGGAGCAATGCTTGCGCCGAAAGGTATGCAGGCTTGAATTTTCCCCGACGGCTCAAGCTCTTAGCCGCGATGAAGTTATCGCCATCTCAGATTCACGGACATCTGTGGGATTTTCTGCTGGCTGGTAGCGCTTCCACATCCCACCGAACAGTCCTTCCTCAAGAAAGTGTTACCATGCTGACGGAGGTTGCCCACTAAAGCCTCGGTTCCACGAAGCACCCTGAACCATTGTAAAATCCTGAAAATAAGATCTTTGCAGAGTTCGAATTCCAAGCACACAAAGGGACAACACAAATTGGAAATCTGTTTTCTCTTCCTTTTCTTTTCTCGTAGGCTGTTATTTTACAATTTTCTAATTGTAACACGCTTCCCCTTCCCCCTGAAGATTTCGCTAAGAAATCTTATTAGAATCCGCAGGAGTACGACCGATACTTTATCCTACAATGTATTGGGATGGACGTGCAAAAAAAAAAATGAGTCTGGCTCGCTAATCCGCATGCGCGTATGCCTTGCGACCATAGCACAACAATATAACAATATCCATTGGTACACAATCCTCTTTTCATTTTCCCATACAATCAAAACTTCGTCATAATCCATGCCTTCAATCTAACTTAATTGTGCCTTGCTAACGTACAAGGAGGATTCTTGATCCTGCATACGGCAGTGATGAAAGAACAATAGACATGCTAGCTGCATAAGAACTATGATCACTACGTGGCCTTCTTCCGGGTCGGTTGCGAATAAGGGGAAGCAGAATCACACAAAATTCCTGACGATCGAAGTTTACCAAGTTCGCTATTAGGTAACAGGTACCGGATTTCTTCCAGTACTTATTAATGTTGATATGCTGTGCACGTAACAACTCACCTCGGCGTCCACCAGTGCACAAGTGGAGATGCACCGTAAAGCGCTGCCCGCATCCCCGACCCCACAGAAGAAAGGTGTTGTCGGACCTAGGGTCGGTGATGGAGGTGAGTAAAAAAAAAATTTTAAATCGCATAACTTTATGCAAAAGGAAAAAAAAAAGGAAACCCCCTTGCTGGCCCCTATCGTTGACAACTCCAACTCTATTCTACGTCTGATGAGCAAGGTCACCAGGTCATAACGCCACAAACAGGAAAAAAAATAAAAATTATACTAATGCGACTCTGAAACGTTGGAATCCCCGTGAAACAGGTCACCATATGGGACTGAAAAACAGAAGGGGAAAGCAAAAAAAAATTCCTACAAGAGGTATGTCAACCGCATAACACAACACTCTCTGCCATAGGCGGTGTCCACGACAACCCATCGATACCCAGTTAAGCTGGTTGGATGCCTTATTAGGGCCACCAAAAAAAATTTAGTTATCAATCAATATCAGCGTGATAAGCTTTCAAATCCTTCGCGTGCCACGTACCGGCGCTCTTTCCAAAAGTGTCTTCTAACTCATAGGTCCACGGCGAAACTACCTTCGCGATTTTAAAAGGACCGATGTACTTTGGAGCCAATTTAGCATTAAAATACTTAGCTGCATCTGACAGCACGAAATTCCTTCTCCATACGAGATCTCCTTTCATGAAACTTTCATTCCTTCGACGTAGATTATACGGGTGTTTAGAATTCCGCGCTGCCTTCAATAACCGTTTCCGAACGTCTCCAATTACGTCCTCTAAAGCTACCGATCTCGCGGTTGGATCATAGATTTCGTCACTACAGCTTTTTCTATGGAGCTTACCGTTTACAATCATTTCTCGGCCGAAATTTATGAAGTAAGGAGTTAGCTTAGTAGCCTCGTGGGAGGACGTTCGAATAGCACATGCGACTTTCGCGAGGTGCTGATCCCAGACCCGCTGGTTATCTACCACATACGCACGAAGCATAGCCTTCACTACCTGGTTCACTCTCTCCGCCGGATTGGCTTGTGGATGGTAATAAGCCGTATATTTGACCTCGACTCCGTAATTACCACAGAACTTTTGGAAATCCTTACTTTTAAATTGTACCCCATTGTCGCAAATAATGGTTCGTGGCACCCCGAAAACTAAGAAAACGTATTCTTCTATCGCACGAATTATAAAATTGGCCGTTGCCGATCGTAGTGATACGAGAACCGGGAATTTACTCAGTTGGTCGATCACCGTCAGAATATAATTATATCCACGATTGGATCTCGGAAGTGGGCCTATCAAATCTATCCCAAGACATTCCCATGGCCTATTTGGTATTGAGTTCAGTACCAAAAAACCCTTAGCGCCTTTTCGTTCTGGTTTCGTGCTTTGGCACGTTTTACACCGCCGAACATACGAAACAATATCCTGTCGCATTTTAGGCCAATAATAATTTTGAGCAATCCGATCGTAGGTCTTTTGGACCCCACAATGCCCGGAAGTTGGAATGTCATGGGCCTTGTACATAAGCTCGCTCCGGCAGTTTTTTGGCACTACTTCTTTCCAAAAATCTTGCTTGATTGCTAAAGAGGGATAACGCGGCCTGCAATGTCGCCATAATTTATCGTCCTCTACTTTCCAGTCGGGAAATTTATCTGCGGACGTTCTAACGTTCTCTAACATTTTCAAATACCATTTATCTTTCGGTCTCGGATTGGCTTGTACGCACTCGATCATTGGAACCGATCGAGAAAGTAAGTCTGGCACCACGTGTTCTTTACCCTTTCTGTGGACTACTTCGAAACTGTACTGCTGTAACCTCATGGCCCACCTGGCCAATCTACCCTGAGGGTCTCGCAAATTATGGAGCCACACTAGTGAGGCATGATCGGTCACGACGGTGAACGAAGTCCCTTCAACATAAGGCCTTAGCTTCTCGACTGCCCACAGAACAGCCAAACACTCGCGCTCCGTGGTCGAGTAATTCCTCTCACACCGATTGAGGGAACGGCTCAAATAAGCAATGACTGTTTGCTCACCATTGATCTCTTGCGTCAGAACAGCTCCCAACCCATAACCTGAAGCATCCGTATGAATTAGAAAAGGGTACGAAAAATCCGGACAGCTTAAAATTGGTGCACTAACCAAACGCTCCTTTACCTTACAAAAGGCCTCTTCGCAGTCGGAAGACCACTCAAATTGCCTTTTCTTTTTGAGCAGATCACTAATAGGTGCAATTAAGGTCGAAAAACTTGGGATGAAACGGCGGTACCACGCAACCATACCTATAAATCTCCGCACTTCAGATACGGATTTTGGCCTTGGGATGTCCAAAATACTTCGGACTTTATCTGGATCTACTCTTAAGCCTTGATCCCCAACAACGTACCCGAGATATTTTAGCTCGCTACGACAAAATTCACATTTATCAAAGTTTATTACAAGGCCAGCTGCATATATCTTCTCAAGGACTTCTTTGAGTACCTTAATGTGTTCCTCGAAGCTTTGAGTGACGATGATGATATCATCTAGATAGACGAATACGTGGGTTTCTAAAGTTCCAGAAAGTACTCTATCTATCAGTCGCTGCCATGTGGCAGGAGAATTAGTCAATCCAAACGGCATTCGTTTAAATTGGAAGAGGCCTCGGCCCGGAACTGTGAACGCAGTATATTGCTTGGAGCCTTCTGCTACCGGCACTTGCCAAAACGCAGATTTGATGTCGAGCGAGGACATGTACTTAGCATCACGAAGCTTATCTAGGGTCGCCGTAACGAAAGGAAGTGGATACGCGTCTTTTTTCGTAACTTTATTGAGCTTGCGGTAGTCCACACAGAATCTACAGGTACCGTCTTTCTTCTTAACTAAAACTACCGGCGAAGACCAAGCACTATTTGACGGTTCTACCACTCCTGCCTCCAGCATCGCATCTAATTCGACATTGATAATTTTCTGGATTGCGGGCGACACGGGGTAATAACGCTGTTTTATAGGGTTTGAACTGGTCTCGATAACGTGTTCCACAACATTTGTACACCCTAATTTCGTCCCCATTTTAATTTTCATCGCTTGAACTACTTTATTAAGTTCTTCTTGTTGTCTCTCAGTTAAGGTAGAATGGCTCTTCGAGGCATCGATATGTAAGCCGTCTACCTGTCCCGTTAATTGCAAGGATCTGCACGAATCATCGTTGAGTTGCATACTGCCTACTTTCCCCGCAAGCTGCCAGGTATTCGTGTTGAGATTGACTGAAATATTGGTCATTTGCCAAAAATCGACTCCCAATATAGCAAAATGAGGTAACTGGGGTATTACAAGGACATTCATAACAAAAATATGCCCCTCAAGTTCCAACGGTAGGCTTACTTCGCCTAAGACATTTACATTTGTGCCATCTGCAAGGCATACTGATCTGGCGCTCGCTTTATTTGGTTTTAACTTTAATCCGTCTAGCAGCCTCCACCCAGGTCCGCCAACTATAGTCCTACTAGCACCCGAATCCAACAACCCCCGCAATACTACCCCAAAAACTTTTATTGAGAGATGCGGTCGCTGATCACCGTCCACGTTAGCAAACACATAATCCAACAAAGTGCATAAAGCTTCTGCGTTATCGAAAGCTCGTGGACTTAGAATTTTATTTTGGGAGCTTTTAGGAACGTGCACAGGACTCGGAGCCCCCACCTTTACCGAGCCCCATCTGCGTTTCCCGAGCTATTGGGACATCGAGAAGGGCCGGGGGTGTTACCGGAAAAGCTTTGGGACTGAGAATTCTGTGTTCGATCTCCGCTAGATCGCGCACTTCTGCAATTTTCGCACTTGAGACGAGTTACACCAGCCTTGCCACATCCATAGCAAGAAACGTTTTGATTTACCGGCTGACTGCAGGACCGTGCTAAGTGACCAGGGCGGTTGCATCGAAAACACTTTACCCTTGAGCCTTCAGACCCGCGCGAGGGGTTAGAATTTACTAGTGCCACCGAAGGATTGTTTGTAGATATATAGGCTAAATCTGGTTCCAATAATTGACTATTCCGTTTTGATGGAGGTGGGGCGAACGATTCGACTGAACTACGAACCGTTTCCAACTTCCTACCGAACTCTATTAATTGTTCAATTGACTCGACTTGAAGTAGGGCTAGCTGGGTCTGGTAAAACGGATTCAGATTTCTCTTGATAATTTTTAGAGACATAGCTTCGGGCAAGGGATCACTCATCCGGGAAAACATGGTCTTCATGACTGCTACGTACACCCCTATGGTCTCTTCTTTGCCTTGCGTGCGTTTTTTAATTTCCTCAAGCAAACGCTCATCGTAGTCTCTGGGTAAGAATTCCTTCTTTAATTCCCTTACCAGCTCAGTCCACGAATTAAAACTCGATCTATTCGCTCTGAACCACAAGAGGGCTCGACCTGTAAAAAGGTCTAGGGCCGATCGGAACAACTGAATCTTCGTCAGCCCTCTCGCGTCGGAGAGTTCGCTAACTCTTTCCAGGAAAGAATTTAGGGATTGCCCTGCCTCACCAGAGAACTTAAGATTCCACCGATATGGTAGCTCCTTGCTGCTCGGCGTGGTACTTATAGGCGCAACGGAGAGATTCTGTATAAAACTGGAGAACTCTTCCGTACTTTCATCTTCAGGGACACCAGCAGCGCCATCTGCTTTTAATTTTAAAGATCCTAGCGCAGAGAAAAAATTCGCTCGTAATTGTTTTTGGCTATCTTCCTGCTCTTCCCCGTTGGCAACCATCCTTTTGAGTCTCCGCAAGGCCCAGTCAATCTTCGTTGAAATTTTCTTATATTCAGAGGTCGACGAATCTCCCTCAAAGGTCGCTAACAAACCCTGGATCTCTTGCAGCTTTGCCCCTAAAGCCTTCTCGTCCTCCAGGAAAGTAAAAGGGTAAGGTCTTATGAGAAGGTTCTCTCCGTCTCTTTCCACTCTGAGGGCTTCACGCAAGGATACCCTCATCTCGTCGACCTTTCCTATCGGTAGGCCCCTAATACTCAACTCGTAGCCTAATTCCTCCTGATTTAATCTATTAACTTCCATCTTGCTCTTACCAGCGTACGACAACAACAACGATCAGGGAAATAAACTTGTATTTCTGCTTCCCCACTTTAGGCCAAATCAAAATCAAATCAAAAATAAAAAAACCCACAAAAAAAATAATTTTTTTTTTTTTTTTTTTTTTTTTTTTTTTTTTTTTTTTTTAATTTAAAAGAAATTAATTGTTAGACCAAATGCAAAAATTTCTCAAACTCGAACAACGATCGGTACACCGTACCTAGAAAATCAGTCGCAACTTACAGCGCCAAAAAAAAATTCAAATTTTGAATTACTAATTCAAAAAAAAAATATATATATTTCAAAGTGAACACCTCATGCAACTCCCATATCAATCTCTTTCTTATATTGTAGAATTAATATTCACTAATAATAATAATAATAATAATAAAATTTAAATTTTAAATTCCAATGATCAGCGGGTGCGAATAACGATTTCCAATCGTACCAAAAAAAATTGGTCTTCAAATCGGCAAATTTAACTAAATTCGGTGAAAGAAAACAAGACCTTTTCTTGATCCTCAACTAGAAAAATAAAAGGACAAAAGAATTTTTTTTTTTTTTTTTTTTTTTTTTTTTTTTTTTTTTTTTGCAAATCGCCGAAATGCCGAAATCGAAGTCAGAAGAAGGGAACTCAGGTCAGCTGAAGGAAAATACACAAGAGGGGAGCGTGCTACAACAACAAAAAAAAATAACATAAAAATAGCCGCTCCGATTTTATTAATTTCGATCAGCATCAATATTACACTTATCGCCGCCCGTGCCGCCTCATGCCTTGCTCGGCTTTATGACTGTTATCGAATTCAAAGTCAAATTAATTGAACAGCACAAACCACGATTTATGGCTAACTGGCTATCTCGATTGCGATTTCACTCCCTATTAACGAAACTCAACAATCTGCTCCCTTGCTGCAAGTTCATCTGAACCGATGTACTTTGCCTCTGCGTCGATCGCTGAATAACGGTGGGCCCCACGTTGGGCGCCAAAATGTTACACGCAAATTCCGCTATGCGCGCAATGCCCCGCTAGCACCGGAGAAAGGGCCGGGTTTTCCAAAAGGCGAATCGACGCATGAATGCATTACTTTCACTTTTAAATGTACTTTCTTCTTCCTTCCAGCTCGCACAAAAATATGTTGGGCGCCACTCGGTTTCGTGGATTACCGAGAACCAAAAAAAATTAAAGTCTGCAGCAAGAGGGGCTAGGGTCAGCATGAAGGAAACGCAAAAAATTCCATAACAATACTTAGTATTTAGGCAAAAATACAATCATGTTTAAATGCGAATTGCGATGACATAAAATATTTAGCGTTCCTGAAGACCTATGTACTTAACATGCATCATGCATAAGATCGAAGCTAACAGAAATAAAATATTTAGCATGCAACGGAAGTATGGATAATGACATGTAGGCAATATGAAATCACTAATGCGCTACGATTAAACTCCAAAAGCGCTACACCTTAGTTAGTCTAAATAAACTAAATCGCGGCATAGCCACGAGGCCGGAAAGGTAGGTCGACCATGACGAAAAAAAATAAAAAAAATTATTATTGCGCGATTAGGGCAAAAAAAAAAACAAAAAGAAAAGGAAAAGAGAAAAGAAAAAAAATTTTAAGAAAGTGGGAGGAAGGGCACTTAGCTGCAGAAAATCCTTAAGGATCGTGTCGTCGCTTCTCGGGGTGCACGTGGTCCAACCTCCTCTGGATATCCGCACTGATCGTGGAGCTTAATCCCGCCGCTTCCCGGCCATCCTCTCGATGCCGATTGGGGTTCTCGCTCGTCTCCTGCTCTTCGTTAACCTTCTTCCTTATTCCACTCTATTTTCCTTACACGGCACTTGCTCCTTGATTTCCTTTCCTTCCTCTTGTTAATTTTCCTCCCGCGATACTTTATTACGGTTTTAACGAAAACTCCACGGTCACTCACGTCCTGTCGCCTTTGGACTTCCTCCTCTAATGATCTTCACAATCTGCCGAGAGAGCCGCCCGCTTCGCCTACCGGAGTACTTGCCGCTTCAGCCCGCCAAATTTGCATATCCGGTGGAGTTGTTTGAAAATGCCGATAATCGATCGGTAATAATTATGATGTTTTCCAACTTGCAACAATGTTACTCGATCTCTTCCAATTTCTGTTGATTCATATAGGTACTCGTAAACATTAACTTCCAAATTCCAAATTTTGGCATATTGGGCAATTTGAAGCTTCCTCCGGGTTACGGTTGGCTCGGTGTGAATTATTGATCAATTTGCTTCAATGTATTTACGTGGCTTGATGCGGTGAAACAATGCGATGATACCCGGTGCAATCGAGCCGTGGTGGAGGCTGGACCCAGTCAAAAGTACAACATCCAATTGTAGGTTCACGCTCGCGCACGCAGCTAAACACCCCTCCCTAAACCTCAGTTCCTTATCGATATTTACGCGTGACATCGTGCATAGTTCGCACTACCTTTGGCCGGCGTACAAAATTCATACGGTACAAAATTTATACAGTAGGTAATTATACATAATGTAAATTAATACTTCAACTTCATTTTGAACTTATAAAGCAAGACTACTAATTATCCGTTACTATTTTCACGCATATACGCAGAAGATTTATGTAATTCTAATGCGGCAATTCCTCGACTTTACTTATACTCTAAATGACAATAAACGAAACCTGGCAATACTTCCTTACTCAAATTAAGCTCGTTCTGATTACCGAATATCCCCTAGCATTAGATATTTCTTACTATCCACTGTTCCTACGCTGTAAATTTACGATATAACTGACCGATACTAAACTAAGACAGCATTTCTCCTCCAGGTCCGAGTCCGAAGTTGGACGAGCACAGGCAAGTCGGTGAACGGTTCTGCAACATGCAACAGAGTGCGCCTCCTGCGCCCAAAAGGAAGATTTGCGCTTCACGCGCCTGCAGAAAGGTCAAGCTCCAAAAATAATCTCCCCTTTTTTTTTCCCGCCTCACGCTCCGAACACGCGGAGGGCCCACAGTAGTTATTTTGTTGGTTGTAATTCCTCCGTTGCCCAATCATCGATCCACGCCATCTGGTCGTGCGCGGTGGAATCACAGCATCCACCCATAGCGGTTGAACGCTTGCGCCCAAAACAAAGAAGAAATATGCCTTTCGGATACTGTCGAATTCCTCCAACCTCTAGCGTCCCCCGCGTCATCTGGCTGTTGTGGTGCAACGAGGCCGCAAATCCCCAACCGCAAGGAGCAATGCTTGCGCCGAAAGGTATGCAGGCTTGAATTTTCCCCGACGGCTCAAGCTCTTAGCCGCGATGAAGTTATCGCCATCTCAGATTCACGGACATCTGTGGGATTTTCTGCTGGCTGGTAGCGCTTCCACATCCCACCGAACAGTCCTTCCTCAAGAAAGTGTTACCATGCTGACGGAGGTTGCCCACTAAAGCCTCGGTTCCACGAAGCACCCTGAACCATTGTAAAATCCTGAAAATAAGATCTTTGCAGAGTTCGAATTCCAAGCACACAAAGGGACAACACAAATTGGAAATCTGTTTTCTCTTCCTTTTCTTTTCTCGTAGGCTGTTATTTTACAATTTTCTAATTGTAACAATTTATACGTAGAAATTATTCATCACTGTCATCATCACATCATGTGTGAATTTTCAAAAAGCCATATTTAATTTTCTTAAAGTTTGAGGTAGCTAAAACACAATTGGAGAGTATCTGCGAAAAGTTTACACGATTTCTGTGATAAATGCGAAATGTTCCATTTATGCAAGAAAATATTTTAAGACGTACCTACATATATAATCAAATATAAATTAACTATTAAAGAGAAGTATATAAACTTTTGTGCTAAACACGTTTAATTTTCGAATATGTATTTATATTTAATTATAATTTATTTTTTATAAACAAATAATATTGCAAAAATAATAATAAGTAAGAAAAAACTTTATATATAATATTATAACTTACCTTTATTGCCATTATATTTAAAAAATTGTTCTCTTCACTTCTTTCTTAACTTCTCACATCAAAATTTCTTTTCACTTCTTTTTTAGACAACTTCTCCCTTGAAAATTTCTTTTCACAATGCGTGAACAACTCAAAACTGCGCAGCACGAATTGCCGGCAAATAACCGTTATACATATAGGGTGAATTTTCGAATGGAATTTTCACGGAATGCATATATGGTATAGAATGAATAATGAAAAGACTTGGAAGACTTGAAATAACGTTTTGACATTTATTTGTTCTAAAGCCGGGATCCCAATGATCCGATCTGACGAGAAATGTTTTGGGATTTTTTAATGCAAGTTTTTTGCCAATGAAGAATATGGATCCATGGATCCCGAGGTTTTCTTTCTTCTTCTTAATCTAGTAGAGCAAGATTTGACAAAAAAGTCTATACGTCGACCTATAAACTTCGAGTGCAGACTTGCTCTTACTTTATCGTAAGCATTTTTCATACAAGACAAAATACATGTTTTATTTATGTAATTATAATTCAGATATTTGTCTCAAAGAGTATCTCCAAGGTTTTTGGCGTCAAGTTATAAAATGCTGAAAACAACAGTTCGGCGAATAATTTTAGAAACTTGCGACTTGTTTCGAAACCGAACTCTATAGATTATGAACTAATTGCCAAAGAGTTTGAAGTAAAATGGGATTTGCCCCACTGCATTGGTGCTATTGATAGGAAGCATATAAATATTCAAGCGCCGCCATATAGTGAGTCGAATTTCTTCAATTATAAAAAGGACTTCAGCATTGTTATGTTGGCGGTATGCGACGCGAATTATACCTTTACCGATATTTGTGTAGGTGCATATTGCCGTCAAAGTGAAGGTGAAAATATACGTTACATACATATATACATATATGATAAATTTTTCAAAGATATCTTACGAGAGTACAACTTTGGGAAGGAATTATTGGAAGGAAAATTGCCAATTCCAAAAGAGAGGAATTTACCACGCAGCAGTAGGATATGTCCCTATTTCTTTGTAGCTGATGCAGCTTTTCCACGCCGGACTAACTTGATGAGGCCATACCCAGGAAAAGCTTTGAGTGAATCAAAAGAAATTTTTAATTATCGGCTGCCCAGAGCCCGAGAATTTTAGTTTCTAGATGGAGAATTTTGAAGAACACTCTTAACTTGTATCCAGAAAATGCCGAACGAGTGGTACTAGCTGCAGTAGCATTACATAATTTCATAAAGTTCAACAACACTGAAAGCAGATACATTCCGCCGAACTTCATAGATCGGGAAGATAGCGATCATAATACATATACATCTGGGTGAGTGGCGAAATGAAGTAAAAAATCTACCAACAGGACTTGGATAGAATAATGCGACACGATCTGCCTTCAATCAGCGGGATAATTTAGCTGACCATTTTGTCAATGGACAATGAAGGAGCTGTTCCGTTCCAATATCGCCATTAGGAATAGATTATGAGATAGAAATTTAAAAAGTTTATAAATGAAAATGAAATATATTTGAATTCTTATTTAAATTTTATACATCTTGACTATTTTTTACTGCTACCGTTGCCTTCATTAATATTTCTATTTTGAATTTGTATTTTTCGTCTTCGCTCATTTTCTTCATTTTCTTCATTTCCTTTTCAATCGATTTTAGAAACAAGCTGTCTTTACTTTCCTCTGTACTCTGCTTAAGCTTTCCGGAAAATACAGCCAGAGTTTCAAGAAAAGCCGTAGTAGGGTCCAAATTACCACCACTTGCGGAGAAGGCAGATGCAGACAAGCCGTCTGGCTCAAATGTCCAAGCTTCAGGTGAGTAAAGAAAGAGCTCCCAGATATTTTCTTCTTTGGCAGCGGAACCAGATGGAGCTTCCAACTTCTTCTCTTCCCAATTCCTGTTTTCTGTGTAAAACAATTTATTTACTTAACTTTTTGTTATTAAAAACATTCTTCAACATTACAATCTACTTGGTATCTTTCACTCAATTCAATCCTTTTCGTTAATATGCATGTAATTTTTATTTTATATATTTTTTTTTTTTCATACAATTCTGGATATCTGCGGATCTCCTTGATAAACTCTACTAAATTCATGGTTTTTAGGGTTCCGTACCTCGAAAGGAAAAAACGGAACCCTTATAGGATCACTTTGTTGTCCGTCCGTCTGTTTGTCAGGACCCCTTTTCTCAGGAACGCGTGGAGGTATCAAGCTGGAATTTATATCAAATACTCAGGTCTACTGTCCCTTGGAGCTCTGAAAAACTTCAAACTTCTAAGCCAACGCAATCAAAAGATACAGCCGTTTATGCCGCAAATTTTCGACACTCGCAAGGGAATCAAAACCTACAGGGTACTTCCCGTGAACTCAGAATCTTGAAATATGGTACGAAGCAACGTCTTATAGCACAGATAAAGGAAAAATTGCGAAAACCGTAAATTTTTTGTTACATCATATAATAAAAATATTTTTAATAATTTTAAACTTACTACCCCTTTCCTCATGAACGCGTAGAGGTATTAAATTTAAATTCATATCAAATACTCAGGTCTATAATATCTTCAAGCTGTAACAAAATCAAACTTCTATGTCGACGCTATCAAAAAAAACAGCAATTTGGTATATACAAGGTGGCGCAAAATTAATCATCCGATTTTATTTTTGAATAACTTTTTTACTAAATAAAAAAAAATAATTTTGAGTGATGGAAATCTTTATTAGGACCTTTAGAATTTTTTCTGTTAAGTGGAAAAGATGATATCCGTCAAGTGGCGCAAAATTAATCACACTATCCGAAGATGTTATAATTTTTGCAAATAGCAATATGCAAATATGATTGACGTAATATTTTACATTTGTGAACTAAACAGCTTACAAACAGACAAGCAATGGAGCGCTATACTCCGCAAGAGCGTGGAATAATTGTGTCGATTTTTTTGACCAATAATCGCGTAAACTCCCGTTTTAGATTTGGCATGGCCAGCAAGATCGCCCGATTTAACCGCTCCAGACTTCTTTCTTTGGGGCTACTTGAAGTCGCGGGTTTATGCCAACAAGCCGCAGACAATCGCTGCCCTTAAAGAGAACATTCGACAGGAACGCGAACAATTATCACCGGAAATCTTGCGGAAAGTCATGGAAAATGTGATAAAACGGGCACAAATGTGTATCAACACTGGCGGCACCCACTTGACCGATATCATATTTTCCACTTAACAGAAAAAATTCTAAAGGTCTTAATAAAGATTTCCATGACTTAAAATCATTTTCTTTTTATTTAGTAATCGGATGATTAATTTTGCGCCACCTTGTATATATATATTTGCAATAAAAATACCATAACTATGACTCGATTGTCGTTATACCTACAGGTTTGTACGGAACCCTCTGTGCGCGAGTCCGATTCGCACTTGGCCGGTTTTTTTTATTTACCCGTTCACTCGAAACACTACAAATCACCAAACTGTCACAATTTAAATTTGATTTTGAGGTTACGCTTTCCGTAGCCTTCCGAAAAAGGTGAAAGTTAACCAACTCTTCCGTCCCGTTCCGATCCGTAAGTGCCATTGGAACCATCCTTTCCGAGCTGCCATATGAATTCTACGCAACCTTCAAATTTTAACTTTGACATCTCAGAGGATCGGAACTGTAAGGATACATTGGGATCCCGGCTTAACAGTTCAAATTTTTGAAGCAGGGAGGTTTAAATATGAAATTTAGTTGCATGTTTTGAATTAAGTCGATAGCCGGCCACACACGGTACGGCTTTTGTTTTTGACGTATACAAGCACGCGTAAAACCATAAAATTGATCGTATGTCCTCAACTACGTACAAATTAAAAACTGTCCCAAATATTCCTCGCCTTTGATTTTTTCATGGTTTTACTTTGGTTATCATCTGTCAAGATGAATAGCTCCGAAATTCAAGAACGAAATCGCGACTCCACAGATTTCGTTCTTGAATTTTTTATGTCGCTTTAGGAATGAAAATCAACACCGTTTGTGGCCAAAATGGCGTACAAGCAGAATTTGTCACAAGCTTGTACTCCAAAAACCGTCGTCGTGTGTGGCCAGCTAATCGCTGGGAGTTAAGTATTGTAGCTGGGACCAAAATACATATTCCCAATTTTTCTGACTGTTCCCACTTGTGCTGTTGTCGTGCTTAATTTTTTTATACATGGATTAAAGGCCTTTCCACTTTCTCATGCATTGATCGGTGTAATGGAAGTGTAGCTGTGGATAAAAAAGTCCGGAAGCTAAGCCATTGGCCAGCTAAATTTACCGGATGGAGGCTACCAAAGATTGAGAGCCATATACGAACCTTCAGCAGATGGAGGATGATTCGTAATGAAACAACCTGGTTCAACGTTAGCGTGAAAGTTCTTGCTTTATTCATTTCTCTTCGCCTTTTATACAAATTTTTCTTACAAATACTTTTACAGAATTTCTTATGCTACTCTTAGCGACATACTAAAATTAACAGAGAATGCTTAATCAAACATGTCCCAGAAACAAACCCTTGTTCTTAGCAAAATCATAAATTGAACCCTTAGTCAAGCAGGTGACGAAATCTGTGAAGCAATTCTTTGACCAGAAATTCTGACTAAATTTTCTTACACAATTTCTCTGACCCAAAACTCTCATTGACGATCATGACCTACGCGTAAACAATACCTCAGCTGTGGGCATCGGCCTGTTGTGCTCATGTTGCACTTTTCGGCTCGGGCGCGTAAGGTGCCATGTGCATGCGGCATGTAAACAATTAGCCGGTGATCAGAGAATGGGTTTGCGTTTATTTTTAATTTTTTGGCTATGGGGTTTTTTACAGTACGGCTATACGCAGTACATCCTTCCCCTTCTAAAAAAAATTTGAATCTTAATGAAAAATTTTTTGTCTAGGATGATTTGTTTCGAGACATGCTGTTATAATGTATTCTAGTGCAGATTGAAAGTGTATAAATTTCTACTAATATTTGTCTAACCTATTGTTATGGATTTCTTTTATTTCTCCATTTATACTCAGTTTACTATTTACGTTATTGGTTTCTACAACTGTATAAGGTCCTTTGTAAGGTGGTTCCGATTTTCTCTTATTGCCTACTTTTATTTTCACTCTATCTCCTACTTTTATTCTTAAAGGTTTAGCGGTTTTGTCATAAATAGTTTTTCTTTTGTTCTTTGCTTTTTCTAGTATAAATTTTGCTAGCTCATGCGTTTGCTGTAATCTATATTTTACTTCATTGGCGTAATTATCTAAATTATAAATAGGAGTGATGCCTTGCTTACTCATATCAGGTAATGATGCAATTTTTCCGAATACTAATTCGAATGGTGATAAATTAGTATCAGAATGCGGAGTTATATTATACGAAAAAGTAAAATAAGATAACCATTCATCCCAATTGTCATTATTACATATCGATAGTAGGTATTCATTTAGAACCCTATGATTCCTTTCCAATGCTCCTATGGTTTCATGATGGAAAGGTGTTGATGTAACATGCTCTATTTTGAAAATTCTGCATATCTCTGCGAACACAGAGTTAACGAATTCTGTTCCCATGTCCGTTTTAATTTTCTTAAAACAGCCATATTTTAGGATGATCTTTTCAACCAGGGCTTTAGCAATGGTTTTAGCTTCTTTGTTCTCCATTGGAATTGCTTCAACGTATTTGGTTAGTTGGCATTGACATGTTAATATGTATCTGAAGTATTTGCTTTGTCTCAATGGTCCTACTGTGTCTATTTCTAATGTTTCAAAACTAGTACTAGGTGTATCAGTGATAACTAAATGCTCTTTAGTGTGCTTAACAATTTTATTTAACTTGCACTGTTCACAATTGTTCACATAGTTCTTCACCATTTTATTTAGATTCTTCCAGCAATAGCGTTGCTTAATTTTGTTAATCGTTCTCTTGATTCCAGTGTGTCCTCCTATGTGCGGTGTATCATGAAATTCTTTTATTATTCTCAGTTGCTTGTCCTTGTCGATTATTCTTTCCGGTGGTGTGTATAATGTTATTCTTAAAAATTGGTCTCTCTTTTCCAATAATTTACTTTGTACTCTATTAAATGTTTCCTTAAATGTTTCGATATTAATGCACTCAAATATCTTTTCATTCATGGATAAAGCTAGCTTCTGTACTTTGTTGTCAATCATTGCGAGCGACAGTTTCTCCAAGATCAAACTCAAGTTCAGATATGGTTTATCAATGTACTCAATTGCAACATCTCTTTTTTTTATGAATATATTTTTATTTTTACTATATTTTCTCTTCGGGATATCCTCATTTATATTTATAAATCTTAATCTTTTCATTGAATTTATCTCTGAAATGGAAGCACATTGATGGATGAATAGTTGGCCAGACGATTCTTCCGTGTTCTCATTTCTATCACGTGATTTGCTATTATCTTTCAAGTTCATAATCATTATTTCTTTTGGTACCATATCCTTCAATATTTCCGTATTTAGTTTTATTCTTGAGAGTGCGTCTGCATTTGTATTGAGAGATCCCTTCTTATACACAATTTCAAAGTCATATTCCGATAATTCCATTCGAATCCTTGTCATTTTTGATGAAGGATTCTTATGGGTGAATAAACTTACTAGTGGTCGGTGGTCTGTGACCACTATGAATTTCCGACCATATAAATAGGGTCTGAAGTGCGTGATTGCCCAGTGTATTCCTAATAATTCTTTTACGATGACAGGTTTGTTTAGTTCATGTTTGTTTAGTGATCGGCTAGCGTAGGAAATGGGTAGATCTTTACCAATTTCTCCTTGAGACAATACTGCTCCTAGCGCTGAATTTGATGCATCAGTTGTCAATATGAATGGTCTTTCAAAATCCGGGTACTGCAGTATTGGTGGATTCATTAATTTTTCTTTTAGTGTTTGAAATGCGTTTTCACATTGTTGTGACCAAACAAACGGTATATTTTTTTTTGTGAGATGATTGAGCGGTCTTGCTATTTCAGCAAAGTCTTTTATGAATCTTCTGTAATAGTTACAGAAAGCGGTAAATCTTCGTGCTTCATCTGCATTTGTTGGGGTGGGGTAGTTTACGATGGAGTCATATTTTTTGGGGTCTGTTTTTATGCCTTCACTTGTTATAAGGTGGCCTAGGTAAACTACTTCTGTTTGCAAGAAATTGCATTTTTGTGGATTTAGCTTTAGATTGTACTCGCGTAGACGGTCGAAGGTTTTTATCAGGTTTTTATTATGGTGCTGCACACTACATCCGTGTATGATTATATCATCCACGTAAAGGAATGTTTCTGCACCTAGTCCTGCGAGTGCTATCGACAGCATACGTTGGAAGCTATTAGTCGAGATTTTTAATCCAAACGGTAATCTTTTAAATTGGAAATGCCCTTTGTTCGTTGAAAATGCAGTGAGCGGTCGTGATTCTTCATCAAGTTCGATCTGATGGAAAGAGCTCGTGAGATCTAGTGTTGAAAAATATCTGGCTTTTCCTAGATTGTCCAGAATGTCATCTAAACGCGTTAGTGGGAATTTGTCGTCCATGATTTTCTTATTAAGCTGGCGAAAGTCTACAACCATTCGCCATTTCTTTTCACCATTACTACTCTTTTTAGGTACTACAAGTAGTGGCGAGTTATATGGGCTTGTCGAATGCTCTATTATGTCTTCGTTTAGCAGTTGGTCCACTTGTCCGTTTATCTCATCTAGCTGTGTTTGTGGTAGGCGATAATTTTTTATGTAAACAGGAGAGTTATCATGTACTGCTATATGCTGTTGGTAAAAGTTGTTTACTGTAAGTTTGTCGTTTGTTATGTAAAAGATGTCTGTATAATTTCTGCATAATTCATACAAGCACTCTCTGACTTTCTCATCCAAATTAGTAACATTTAGTTCACTTTTTAATTGGTTAAATCTTTCTTCACTACTTTTTATCTGTTTTACTTTTTTTACGAACTTATAATTACTTAAGGGCACTAACTTTAATTTTGGTTCTTTTACACCTATGTCTCTTTCTGTAACGTTTATAAATTTCACATGCTTTACACCTCTTGCGGGTATTATCGTATTAGCAACATGTAAACCGGATTCTAACTCTTCACTAATGACTACACTATCTTCCTCTATATCGATATTAATAGGTTGTATGATCTGAGTTCGCGCTGGTATCACGATGAATTCTCGTCTCGGGATTTCAGTCCATATCGGAAGTTCTATGTCTTTAAATTCTGCACAAATTGTTAACACAAATGTATCATAGTCTATTTTGCACTTATGCTTCACGAAAAAGTCTTTTCCCAGCAATCCGTTTGTTGATATGGGAAAGCTTTCATGCACTACATGCATTCTATGCATGATCTTTTCATTGTCAACATCAAATTCTATCATAATTGTACCGAGCGTTTCACTTTCACCGTCTGTTATGCCTTTTATTTTGCATATTTCATTCCTATCAATTAATTCATCATCTATATCCTCTAGCTTAACTATAGAAATGTCTGCTCCAGTGTCAATGAACCATGACGCTGAAGGAGCTATTTGACTATTTAATAATACATAATTTGATAGCTTGCCAACATCAACACAATATATCTTCATTGATTTTGTACTTGGTAATCTTCGTCCCGCGACTGGTGGGCTTCGGGGACGGGTTGCAAGTTTTCCGAGTCAAGATAGTTAATCCTTCTCGGGTTCCTATTCTGCGCTCCCGTTCTACTGTTTGTATTCTGTCGCGGTGTATAATTTGAATTTGGCATGCTATTTGTTGATCGGTTCTGCTGAAAGTTGTTTCCAGGGACTCTGCTCGCTTGATTTTCATTTCTGTACGTAGCTCTATTATTGGTGTCGTTATTATTGTATGCATTGCTATATCTGTTGCCATAACGATTGTTCCGCTGTTGAAAGTTGTTACGGCCTCTATATGAATTATTCCTCTGATAGCTACCAGATCGATTATAATTTGATCTGTTCGGACCGCGCTGCATTCTGAGGATAGTTTGTTCTCCAGCCCTTCTCTGTTCTGACTCGACCTCCTGGGCCAGATCTATCGCATCTGCATAGGTTTTCGGTCGGCCCGCAAAAACAGTGTATTTTATTGAATTTTTGAGTCCAGACTTAAATGTGTTTAGTGCAATTGCGTCATTGATTTTTACAATGACATTTCGATTTTGTTCACCTTGTTCTGCGATCTGCAGACTGTTTAATTCAGTTATCAGCGTGTCAATTCTAGCAATGTAGCTATTCAGCGACTTGTCCCCTTGGTAAGTCTTTGCCAATTCATTCTGTATCTTGAGAACGCTATTGTGTGGCTTAAAAGTTTTCACCAAGGTGTCCTTGAAAGATTTGAAGTCAGCGGGTTGCTGATCACTTCCGATCCTAGTCCGCGCCTTTTCAGTCAGTTTAGTTTTTATTACAAATTTTATGAGTTTCGCCTTGTCCTGATCCGTATTAATTTCATCATGCAGATATTCAACTAGGTTGATGAAATTGTTCATCTGCTGCTGATCTCCATCAAACATGGGTATTAGCTTTGTTGCAGTTGAAATGTCGAAAGCCATCTTCTTTGTTATGTTAGTTGCGCTTACAGTGGAGCTTGTTTGAGCCGTCGTATTCTGCTCAGGAGTATCTTCCTTAGGCACCGAATTTCCTGATTCAGTTTCTAGCACCGAGCTATCCAGTTTGTCCTTAATTGCTTGAGTTTTGCTGAATATTAGGATTTCTAGTTCCTTATATCTAGAGTGAAATTTTCTTGCCAGCGGTTCATAAATCTTTTGTTCTGAGTCTCTAAGATTTTTAAAGATACTGTAGAATGACAATTTCAACGAATGGATCTCAGTCTTTTTCGCTAATAAGTAGGATGCTGTGTAATCTCTATTAGGATTACTTAGCAGGGGGCTTCCTTGCTCTTTTAATTTTTCTAATATTGCATTCAATTCACTCATCTATCTGATTATTTTACCACATTGTATTGAATGCACTTATACAGTTACAGTAGATATTGTCACCTGTTTTTTCACCTCTCTAGCTAATGCTTTTCTTAGTTTTTTATAAATGAGGTAGCCGACAATGACGATCCCGAGAATGACCAAAATTAATTCTACGTCTGTGAATAATCTAACCTGATCCTTTTGAGACATGCTATTGGATGCTAACCCTCCATTGTTATTAATTATTACTTCCTCTACTTTATCCTTCGATTGGGTTTTACCCATCTTGACAAAGCAAACAGTACTTTATTTATTATATTTAAAACTTGCTATATTTAGAAATGTTGATATAACTGCACAGGATTTCTTTGTAAATGTTCTGATATTTTTCTTAAACCAAACAACGTTAAGTAAGTTACAATTAATATTATCATAATTTTTTTTTTATTTCTGTGGCTGGCTCTGTTCACGCTGCTTCCATTTGTTGCACCCGTAGTCCTGCTTCAAGCGCCTGATTTTACTCAGGAACGTGTTTTTCTCCTTCTTGGTGATTGCAATAACCACGAGGCGATGTAGTTCAGCTATTTCTCTTTTTAGTGCCACTAATCTTCCGGCCCTCTTTTTCTTCTTCTTGATGGCAGGGTTGATTTGATGTCTTCGTTCCCCAGGGCTTCTATCGTGATGACTCCGTCCTTCCTGGTTTCCGGCTGTGCCTCCAGGTGATACTTTCGGGCTTAGCTGTCTTCCTTCTGCCTGTAGTCGTCTTTGCCTATATTCTTCTAGTGTAATCGGCCTAGGTCCGGCTGCAGGGTTTATTCTCAGAGCTTCTTGCAGTGTTGGTCGCAGGGTCGTTGGTTGCAGGGTCGTTGGTTGCAGGGTCGTTGGTTGCAGGGTCGCCATGTAATGGAAGTGTAGCTGTGGATAAAAAAGTCCGGAAGCTAAGCCATTGGCCAGCTAAATTTACCGGATGGAGGCTACCAAAGATTGAGAGCCATATACGAACCTTCAGCAGATGGAGGATGATTCGTAATGAAACAACCTGGTTCAACGTTAGCGTGAAAGTTCTTGCTTTATTCATTTCTCTTCGCCTTTTATACAAATTTTTCTTACAAATACTTTTACAGAATTTCTTATGCTACTCTTAGCGACATACTAAAATTAACAGAGAATGCTTAATCAAACATGTCCCAGAAACAAACCCTTGTTCTTAGCAAAATCATAAATTGAACCCTTAGTCAAGCAGGTGACGAAATCTGTGAAGCAATTCTTTGACCAGAAATTCTGACTAAATTTTCTTACACAATTTCTCTGACCCAAAACTCTCATTGACGATCATGACCTACGCGTAAACAATACCTCAGCTGTGGGCATCGGCCTGTTGTGCTCATGTTGCACTTTTCGGCTCGGGCGCGTAAGGTGCCATGTGCATGCGGCATGTAAACAATTAGCCGGTGATCAGAGAATGGGTTTGCGTTTATTTTTAATTTTTTGGCTATGGGGTTTTTTACAGTACGGCTATACGCAGTACATCGGGTATAAAACACTTAAAGCGAATTCTCTGCATTTTGATAGATATTTCCTCCTGAACTTTTTTCTTTTGAAACGTTTCTAAACGAGTCATATTTTTTTCATAATTGTCTATAAGGCATTTCAGTCCTGTTTCGACTAAAACATATAAAATAAATAATATTCAATAGGAATTCCTTTTGGCTATAACATTACTAACAAGTATTTTGTTTCATTGTAGCTCCTGTAGTTCAGTTTAGGTTATTATCTTATTTTTTACTTTTGGCAGCTAACAGGAGTATTCCTTTTTCCACGCTTTGAGACAAATAAAGAAGAATACGTTCGATATATTCCAAAAGCAAAAAGGAACACGGAACGGAATATTCGGAATACTATAGATGAAAAAGAAAACGCTTATTCAGTGTTCGGAATATTCCGAGTGAATAAAGAAACACACGCATAGAAAAGGTTTTACCCAGGCCAAAAATGAACAAAACCCTAGAGTAATTAAAAACTGTATCTCCGGAATATTGTAAGGCGGACAAGCTAGCGAAGCTCGGGACTGATATGACCAGGGAAGAGATAACCCAACACCCGGGGACTCCACTCGAGGCTTTCAAGCGGAGTGTTCAAAGGTCCTACATTGATATTACTAGCAATAGGTGGAAAAACGAGAGTACCTGCGAGACGACCAGAATGATCTGGCCTGTCTTTGACCTTAGCAGGTCCAAAAGACTAATCTCCCTCAAGAGAAACAGTATTTGCAACGTTGTGGCGGTCATAACAGGTCACTGTCTTATAGGCACTCATGCCAGAAGACTTGGGGTGGCCTCGCAAGACCTTTGCAGAAGTTGCCTTAATGAAGAAGAGGAGGAAAGCATCACGAACTTCCTCTGTCACTGCCCGGCCCTTGCGGTACGCAGGTACCGTAACCTAGGCTCTAGCTTCTTTAGTGACCTCTCGGAACTGAGCTCTTCCAAGATTGGATGCTTGGAGCGGTTCATTAAGGACTCTGGTTGGTTTTAGGGGTTAGTCGCAGGGGAATCGTCCCACGTGGTACCACAACGGGCCGTGCTTGGCCTAAGTGTGCCCTAGAGGCAGCCACCTTACCTAACCTAACCTAACCTAACCTATCTCCGGAATAGTTCAATGGAATAAAATAAAGCCTTTATTCTTCTGTTGCTCATCAGTGGATGTCGCCATGAGTATTTAAAAACGAACTCACTTTGTTTCAATAAGTCGTTGTAAAAGAGAATATTGAGCATTTCAGAAGTCTCTAACTATTTAAATAGTAGGCTCACGATAGCCCGGGCGAAGCCAGGTTACTTAACTATTGATAGATAAATAAAGATATTTTCTTGTAGACATTTTCTTTTATTAACCATGCTATATTAATTTGCTTCTTAAGTTCCAAGTCTTTATTTCTTTCTATCGTATTTCTCCGTTATGAAAAAAGGTTTCGCGTTAATTCAAATATTTCCGCATTTTCACATTTGATAAGGAACTCATGTAACAACTATTCATAATAATAATAAATTGTTTTTACCTTTAACTTATTTACTTTAATTATTATGTACACATTAAAACTAAAAATACGGTAATAATTAATTTTTTGATCTTTGACTGTGATTTCTACTGCGTTGCTATAACTTTCAAGCGCTGTAGCAAGCGAGGAAACTGGCAAATACCATTAATTTTATTATTAATTTACAGGCAGGCTCTCGCTTCTGTAGGTTAGCACTAATCATTTCCACTCCCTGCAGTAGAAAGGGCCGTATAATGAAACATACCCTCCCTATACCTACGATAACTCGAAAAATCTCGTGTTTGACGGCGTCGAGTGCACCATGAAATCACATTAAGAACCCTGTGCTTGTGCTGGAATTGCCACGCTGTGGAAACGGTCTTGAACAGACGCGAGCGTCGCCGTCAAATCGAGTTAGAATCCAACAAATAAACTAATAATTACATCAAAATATCAGTAAATGGTCAAAAAGCCGTAATTCACTTTACTCGTCGACGTGAAATGCCAGAGCTGGATTGTCAGCTGCTAATGACTGTCAGCGGCGCTCGTCCGTCTGCCGTCTGCCACCGTAGAACCTTCAACAATCACCGGCCACTTGGTCATGGCAGCATGTCGCAATGAATTTCACTGCGGCGAGCGATAGTGTGAGATTTCAAATTAGGTCTGCTTGGGCTCTGTACCGGCTATGGGAAGCATACTATGTCTCCTCAGTTCTTCCGTACGAAAAGATAAAATTTTGATGATGTTGGGGGAATTTCGAAATGAAGTGTCTGTCATAGTCTCGGCCAACCATTGATTTCTCTCCTTCCTGGCGGACGGTGCAATAATGCAATCAAATTCGCCCGATGTTGGCAAAAGTTATATCAATTAAACAAATTTAATTTACGCAAAAGCTCACCATCGCATGCAGTCCGAGAATCCAATGAGAAGCCCTCTAGGTTGACCAAAACCAAGCCATTCAATTGTAGGGCTGAACGAGAAAGAATGAATATATGTATGAGTTTTGTGACGCGCCAACGTTTTAATGCCTACGGAAATTAAAATTACTATTCAATCTCAGCGTTTAATGCAGCCACTGAAGCTGGGGAACGAAATGATTTTTGAAATGGCAAAAAAACATGCACCCTTTCCGTTTCTCTGAGTACCTTTGCAAGGGCAAAGCTTCTCGTCAACGATGTAGACAGATGTCTCGTGACGGGTGTTCCAATGAACTCTGTCGCTGCACAGGCAGCTTGCACCCACGACAGCGCCAAAAGGTTACTGTCAGGTGAAAACATCCAGCGCCAAACACCAACATACACACCGTCGATATAGATTGCAGCCCCATGTCATTTGCTAAATCTGGAGTTGTTAAGCAAATAGCAATTGGCTGGGAGAAATTCGGTTTCAGGATTCAGGCAGCTCAAGGCTCGAAAATCCGTACACCCCACTGGTTGTGCTTCTAATTTCTGCACCGGATATGAGCATCCGTAATGAACAATTTGAAATATTCTGTTACTTGGGTCGTTTGCTGGTTTTATTGGTTTTAAAGCTCGATGGCTGACGAAATAATTAGTACCATCAACGGGAATTTCTGCTTTCTTCTTCCCACTCGAAAAAAAGCAATTGTCTACAGGGGCATTCCACGTGAAGCGGACATAGGAAAAAAGTGACATCTTGAATTTTGCTCATATTCAGGTTAATTATAGTCCTTGAGGATATAAAAATACAAATTCATTTTTTTTTCTTATACATATGAGACTCGGTTGTAAAGTTATGGACTACGAAAGATTGCACCAACTATGAAGAACACATTTTTTGGATAGGGCTGCTGGGATTACTAAGTAAATGAAAAAAATATTTTATGTAGTGATTTATCGAGAAAAAATATGTGGTTTTTATATTATGGGACAATAAAAAAAATTGTTTCTTATAGAAAACCGGAAGTGAAATTTTTAACGCAATTTTTTTTTTTAACCAAATAAAGCTTAACATTTATAAATTTTACCATAAAAATTGTAAAATGGGATCTAAAGTAGTTTAGGAGATATGTAAATCAATTAGAGCATATACATGTCGCTCTGAGCGACCTGTCGTTTGTTAAAGCCGGTTGGTGGTGTAAAAACATATTTAAATGCTGGTTTATTTCAATAATATTAATTATGTATTATTTTCTTACCTATTTGTGTCATTATAAGGTTATTTAATACCTAATTTTATAATAAATAATAATAATTCTGTATAGCTCAGTCAATGACAAATAGTAATAAATTTTTTTTTAAAATCAGAATCAAGCAAAGCATAAAATAAATTGTTTAAAATCCTAGTAAGGTAGGGTCGCCAAATATCTTCCCCTTTTTGTAAAAACATTGTAGAAAAAAAAGTAGGTTCAATATTCTTTTATTCTTAAAAATTATAAGAAGCTCATTAACTTTGTTAGAAAATGTTTAAAGATAGCTTTAACAAAAATAATCAAATTCTACAAATATATTTTTGGGTTCCTAATTTCGTCCCGGTGACAATATTGAGATCACAATAATGAGTGCGTGAACTAAGGTTGTACTCTTAATAATATTATATAAAATTAATACTTAGCAATTGTATTATAATATCTAATCAGTCCTTTGTTCATCATTTCAATCCTTTGTCACTCATTGGTACGGTATAAGTAGGCAATCTCAATTTTTCAGACAATTTATACAGATAAATCTCGGACCTGGATGTTCGAGCATCAAGGCATCTAAAAAATGAAAAAATACACTAAATAACGTATTAAACAAATATATATAGAACAGTTATAAGCTTGCAAGTAAGGTGAAGTGTCATGACCCCTCGTCCCGGGGACGATATTAGGAACTTGTCACGCTTTGGGTTGTATTATTATTATTTATTTATTTCGGAACATAACATATAAAATTTCATACAATGAAAACGTCTAATAATTAGTGCCGGAATCTATGTTCATTCAACTATGATATTACATATATACATATGTAGTTTAGCAGAATTTGTAATTGAAATTAAGATTATTCAATGTTTGGGAAAAGTTTGTTTTGTGGAAAAACCCAATGAAGGACTATCCTACCCTACTTAACTATTACTAGAATTAAAAACTTAAGACTACTTAAGATTACTACTACTGCTACGGATTGACAGGGCGTAGCTCTAGAATCAAGGGATTGTCTGTATGAGCATTTTTCAAAAAAATTTGTTTGCAAGTATGTTAGCTTTTGTTTCTATAAGTTCTATTTCACTAAGACTGTGCAATTCCAGGGTGGAAAACTGTTATGGCAAGTTAAGAATCATCTTAAGGATTTTATTTTGGATGGTCTGTAATTTTTTTATATGAAACAAAATAGGAGCTCCGTATAGCATGAAGGCTTGAAAGATTACTTTAAAGCTTACTGGCTTATTTTCCAAATTGAGGGCCGACCTTCTGTTGATGAATGGGTATAATGTTTTAATTAATAAGGGTATTCATGCAAACGCGTATTGACCTTGTATTCGCGTAAATCACGTAAGTTTACCAGCCTCCTAAATGAAATTTCAAAATTTGTATGGAAAATCGAATACACACACCTCATAACTTTACCCGGCAATTTCAGTGTGTAAACGATCTGATAAACTTACATAAACGTCAGAGAATAGAAAAATTTCCAGGGTAAGTCGATTTAAAAAAATTTGCCTTCATTAAATGCTGCGTGTAAATATAAGCAAATACGCGATGTATAAACTTATCTAGTTTCATGAATACCCTTAATATGTTGTGTGGCGATCATTCCCACATATAATTTAAGTAACTTTAATCATTCCCACATATAATTTAAGCAACCCTTGAAAAGGAAAATTTAAAGAATTTTTGATCGAGTTACCTTGATATATTTTTGTCGTTTTGGTTTTTGTTTCCTCGGCCGGGAAGTTAGTTGTGACTTTTTTGTAAAATAAAATTAAATTCAATTTATGAAGAAATAAAATATGAAATAAATAAACTTAATAAATAAACAATCAACCTTTAATTATTCGACTTAAAATTTAATTTAAATTCAATTATTGAAAAAGAGAGTTATCTACGACATTACCTTGAACTTCTCTTTAGTTGGCTTTATTTATGGTAGGAAATATTATTAGAAATAAATGGTGCACATTTCAGCCAAATCGGTTCAGTAGATTTTGAGATATTAGGCGTTTTTCTTTTCTTGATCTGAACTACGCTCTGAAAAGAGCTCGAACACAGCGAGCACGCTCAGTTTAGAGCGTACTCAGAGCGCTCAGATTTGAACAAGAAACACGTAAAGCACTTCGTGTCATGTCATGGTTATAATCACATGTCAAAATAGCTGTGAATTTTGATTTGAGTGCGTGTTGTATTTGTTCTTTCAAATGGAAAAGTTAATAATAGTGAGAGAAGCTTTTAATTTATTCTTCGATTCAAGTGACGATGAAGACTCTGATGTTCAGTTAACAATACCGAAGAATGGGCGTGTTGTTAAATTCAGATTTTTTCTTACGGCAACTAGCTGTCAGCTGAAACTGACTGGATTGTGATTTGGCTGAATTCTGCAACACTTTGGCTGCAGTGATTGTTTGACAACTGTCATGCGTTAGGCGGCAAATATAACAAATATTTAAAAATAAATTAAATTCATGATGGAGTGTTCTGAATTGTTTCAGACATTAAATTAAATATGAAAGTAATTCACGAACTACTATATGGAACGTTATAACAAAAAATACCTCATTGACAATCGGCACTGACAGTTGTCTTTGACATCCAGACGGTTCAAGTGCGTTGGATTCTGTCTGGATGATCTTTAAAGAATTTTTCTTAAATCTGAATTTAGCAACACTTGACATTTCAGAAAATCTGAATATAGCAACACTTTGTCTTGAAGAATCTTAAAGATTCTGAATTTAACAACACGCCCAATGATAACTATGCCGAAGATGTGGTTCCAAAGTTTTCGGATAAAACCTTCAAACAACATTTTCGAATAAATCCGGATGTGTTTGAAACGTTTTGCACTGAAATGAATGCAATTGAAGATCATAAATATGGACCTGGTAGAAAGTCTGCTATAATTGAGAAGCAGTTCATGATAACCCTGTGGTATCTGGGAAATCAAGAATCTATGAGGTATGCAATCATGTATTTTATGTTTTATACACCTATGAAATCCTATGTATCTTAGATCAATTGCAGATAGATTTGGTGTTTGTATAGCGAGTGTTTGGAGAATTGTATCCACCAACTGCGACATTCTCATAAAGCTAAATAGGTCCAAAAAATATATAAGATGGCCTACTTCCGAAGAAGCAGCTAAAACATCAAGCTATTATGCATCGAAATATCGCCTTCGAGGTATACAAATTATTTCATTATTTTTCATTGAAAATTATAATTCAACTTTAAATTTTAGGAATTATTGGATCAATTGATGGGTCACATATCCCAATACGTGCACCGATCATATCACATAATTCCTTCATCAATAGAAAGGGATTTCATTCCATCCTTCTTCAAGGCATATGCAACCAAAACATGTATTGCTATGCTGGTGAGGCTGGTTCCATTCACGACGCGTTGCTGTTAGGAAGATCTGGAATAATAAATAAAGTCACTTCAGGTTAGTTATCATTTATTTAAAATAAAATTATATTGAAGACCCATTTTTTTAGGTGAATTCAACGTAAACGAGGACTGCCATTTGTTAGGGGACTCTGCATATCCACTTAAACAGTGGTTAATACCTCCATATAAGGATAACGGCCAGCTAAGAGAGGAGCAAACAATTTTTAACCGCGTTCATTCGAAATGCAGAGTTACTATTGAGCGTGCTTTTGGTTTGCTAAAAGGAAGATTCCGGCGCTTATTTTTTATTGATTCCCTAGAACCGGAATATATTGTAAAGTATGTTATTGCGTCCTGCATTTTGCATAACATATGTATACAAAATGATGATATATACGAAGATTTCATTATCACAGCTGAGAATGGTGAAGACTTTAACGACGACGTGTCAGAATCCAACGATATTTCATCGGGACATTCAAAAAGGGAAAGCCTGTTAAACTCATTGTTTTAAAAATATATTATTTTATTCATTTAAATTAAACATATTCTATTATTTTATTTCTTTACATTAAACATTTTCTTTTTTTTGGCACAGCCTTAAGAAAAACAAAAACAAAAACGAAACAAAAACAAACAATTACATTTTGTCGACCATCTTTTGGAATATGTCCAAAAACTTATTTGTGGCTTCCATTTTTTCTCTGTGACGCCTTTCAACAGCTTCTTCATCCTCCAATTTCCGCTTTCGCCTTTGCCTGAATTTGGTCTCAAAAGACAGGCTTGGAGTGGAACTGCAAGCAAGGTCTTCCGAATTCAGGCGCACCTCGACGTCTTCGGTGGAGAGGACAGCTGGAGGATTTATTTTAGGGGCCCTAAACAAGATGTTGTCTATTGCATCATAAAATTCCCATGCTTTTTTGATTGCCCCGTGGTCTGATTCTCCTCCTTGACCTTTTTATAGGTCCTTTTAAGGCCCTTCCACCTGCTCGTAAATTATACTTATAGGTGCTTATATATTAGCTGCGTTTTTTTCATCCGGGTCTGGGTCTGGTTCAGTGTTACATGAAAAAAACGATCCAGGTTGTTTACCCAGATAAGGATTTTTGTTTCTTAAAGGTTGGTATGCCTGCCTTATTAAAGTGACAAATAAAATTGACAGTATGAAAAGGAAAGTTCTTGTTGACATTGCAAGGAATCAAAAAGTAATAAACAAAATTATTTAGATATTTTATAACTTGTTGTTCTCCATTTTTCGTTGTCAAAACAAACTAACCTCCTTGTGTATTGAGTATATAGTGGTCGCAAGTTCATCTAGTTAACTGCTCGCTAGGTGGCTAAAGCTGTATCTTTTTGAAAATAACGAAACAATTCTTTGTTTTTGAAGAAAATCTAAGCGAGAAAAAACGATAAATGCGAAGGATTAGTTATTTAAATAATTATTATAATTATAATTATGTAAATAATTGCTAGATTTTCTTTGAAAACAAAAATTAGTTTCATTATTTTCAAAACGGAACAGCTAGAGCCACCTAGCGAGAAGTTAACAAGTCGAACTTGCGACCACTATATACTCTATACACAAGGCTAACCGTTCCCCAAGGAGCAATGCTACCAACAACGAAAAATTAAAGTAGTTCCACAGCACCTCTGGTGGAATATTTTCGAATTAATCATCTGGTTCTTTAACCCAGACCCCGATAAATATCTGGGTTTCATGTTGTTGTTGTATTTCTCTGTTAAAACAGTGAACTAGAACCAGACCCGGATGAAAAAAACGCAGCTATTAGCTGCGTTTTTTTCACCTGGGTTTGTGACCAGGTCAGCGTCAAATGAAAAAAACGACTCAGGTCAAAAACCCCGATTAGCGATTTATTTTTAAGATGTTGGCAGTCCTTCCTATAATAACTCACATTACCATTATCACATTTTTAATTTTCACTTACTTTTTATTAGCCATTATTTCAATAACTCTAATAGATTCAGATTCAGATACATTTATTCACCTTTAAATCACCAATAACTCTAATAAATCAACGTAAACAAAGCAGAAACGTCAGAATTGTCAGAACTGACAACATTTTAAAGACGAAATATGGGGAAAGCGCCTCTGGTAGAATTTTTGGAACTAATTTTCTGGGTTTATGACCGGTCAGAGACAGGATTTAGTGATTTACATGTAAAACCGCTGATCTGGTCACAAACCCTGGTGAAAAAAACGCAGCTATTATATTGAACTCAGCATTTAACGTCTTCGCGATGTCCTGGTAAGCAGTTTTCTTCACCCCACTTTGCAGGCGCTCGTAATTCTCTTGAACTTTGACAATGAAAAACACTGTCATGTTTTTTGTCCATTTAAATCCTAAAATAAAGTTAACTCATAAGTTAAAGCTATTATTTGCTACATAAAATTACCTTCTGAGCCGCAACAAACAACCTCGTCCATTTTAAATTGAAATGTCAAACTGCACGCTCTCGGTTGCTTGCTCTAAATGTTCGGGAAATTTTGACTGAGCTCATAGAGCGCGCTCTGAACATGATCTGAACTCAAAAAGGAACACAACTTTGCAGCTCTAAAAACTCTAAACAAGAAAAGAAATACAAATTTTTTTTTGACAGCTCGCTCTCTGCTCTGAACTAAAAAAGAAAAACGCCTATTGTGTAGGTACACTAGTTTGAAAAAGACGGTTCCAGTGAGCGACTCATATCTCCGCCATTTTTATTGTTTTTATTTTTTTTATTTTTTCAATATTGGAAATTGTTTATAAGTCTATGATATGTATACGTAGGTAATATCTATATATTAATACGTGAAGGGAAAACTTCCCAGCGGGAAAAGAAGCAGTCCAAGATGCAAGCGGAAGCGATTCCTGGGAAGCTATGGATGCATTCCCTTTCGTTGGACACTCCATTTCTTTTTAACATTGCATGTCCGCAGGAGGAAGCAGTAAAAAGCTTTTTTACTGCTTCCACCTAGCTTCTCTGGAATGCAAATGGAATCTCTTGAAACTGCTTCCAGCTTGCTTCTCTGGAATGCAAGTGGAATTTTCCGAAAAACATTTATACTGCTCCCAGCTTGCTTTGTTGTTTATTATTTAATAAAAATATATTTTGTTCATTTTACCTTCTATTTTGCATAAACACAAAAACAATTTTTCACGACTGAAATAATTAAAAAAACATAACACAAAAAACACTCGACGAAACAACGCAAAACCAACTAATTCCATAAAAAATCAAACAGAAATGAGCAAGATTTTGTGATGTTTTCTTTGTTATGACTAAAAAACAAAGCGAGAAGATTCGCTCGCAGCAAAAGTTCAATTCAGTTGATGCATACCTGCCTTCCCTGGAATTAACAGGGAAGCAACATATTCTTCGCTCATAAAAATTACTGATTCCAAATCCCCTTCCATAGGAAGGCCTGACCAAATTTCCCGCTGGGTTTGTACTCCTTTTTAAGCATATTGGACGGACGGAGGAGTGTGAGATTTGGTATGGTTAAATTTTATATAGAGAAGAAGTGCAGAAAGCTAAAATTTATATATAATATGCGTTACAAATACATTAAATAAAATAAAATAAATTCATTATTTACAATCATACTGTCTATGTCAAACGCATAGTAGTCTGTGGTCAAACTGTCGTAATTTTATTATTGATAGTGCCAATTTCAAACACATAGTAGGCTGTGTACATTTACGTACATACGTATTTTTCGTAGTAACCCCAGTAGGTCGAATTTCGACCACAGGACGACCACTAGTAAAGAAAAATTCTTATTTTTAATGGCCGAGTCAAAAAAAAATTTATTTGTACATATGCCTCTTTTTCCAAGCGGCATGGTGGTGTAACCCCTTCTAACTTTAGATTTGAAGTATAAGAACTAGCTGGCGTTATTTAGAAAAAAAATAAACCGATGGGGACGAAATTAAGTTGGGGGGCGAAATTTGGCGTCTCTACCTTATACAGGGTGTTCAGAGGTGGAAAGTCAATATTGCAGAAGGTGAAAGGTCAGACCGAGACAAGCAAAAAATCGTGTGGGGGGGGGGGGGGCATCTCCCACCGTTTTGCAGTTACAGGGTGATTCGTAAATCACGATGTTGCCTTATATGGGAACCGCTCTTGTATTTTTATCTTTTTTTCTACGCATCGCAGTGACCCCAAACCAATCTCAAAATATCACTATTTTGAAGCCCTTTCCAAAAAGCTCAAAACCGCCGTACTATCATTACGTACATTTTTATTATTTCAGCAAAACAGTTATGAAATAATAAATGTAATCTCGTTAAATGGCGTTATTAGTTTATGATATCCAGTATTGACTCCTAAGTATCCTGACGCTCCGTTTCTAATACCTCCTATGAATTATGGTATAAAAATGGGTACGTTTGAAAGAACATTGACCACAGTTTAAGAAGCAATCGATAAGAACGGGAGTTTAATAGAAAAAAAACGATACACTCAATATTGGGGCGCTAGTGCTGTGTCGTATACTTAGAGAATGAAAAAGTATTCCGCGTCAAGTAATGCTTAGAGAATAGCATATTGCTGATACATAAAACCAAAAACGTAATTACTTACCAAACGTAGAAAAAGATCCTTAAGATTTGTGTAACGGCAAAAAAACAAGTTGGAAATACTCCGTCACTAATTTTTTTAAACAGTACAACAGTGAATGGTGTGTATGTTCCGGTAACGGTAAACTGATTCGGCTTTGCTTTTGGAAGCACTACTTTTGATACTCTATCCGTACTTTGTTTAGTTGCCCTTTATTTGGCAAGCAAAGTAAAGTATATAAATATGTAAAAGGGGGGGGGGGGGGGGGGTGGATGATTCGACAAGGGGGGAGATAGGTTTAGGAGAATCAAAAAATTGATTTTTTTTTTATTGCCTAAATCAAAAGTAAAAGAACTTAAGAATATGCTCACCAAATTTTATAGCATATATATGTATATATCGTGTGTTACACTAGTTTAAAGTCGGTCCCGTCTAACGCTCGCGCGGAGTACTTTTTAGCTACGGCAGGAAAACGGGACGGGGCTACTCAATAAGCCTCGTACTTACTCAACTCGTTTTGATTACATTTACTACAGATATTATATAACACAGAAAGTATATTTCTTAGTATTTCACCTTGCAAATACTAGAGAGGGAATATTTCTTGGTAGAGGGTAATGTTCAAGGATGTTCAAAAAAACAGCGTCGGTTAGCATCAGTTTTACTTTATTTCTTGTTTCGAGCAGTAGTAAAAGTTATATGTAGTTTGAAAATATGAGTTCTTACCCAAAAAATCTTAAAAATGAGGTCTATCGACAGAGTAAGCCTAAAAAAGATCATTCTATGGCAATCAATTTACGAATTCAAAAGATGTAGATGAAGCAGGCAGCAGTGAAAGTGCTAGCGCGAAAAAACTAAATACTTCAACTGTAGAAAATGTTACAGTTAATCCTTTATTGTGCTATCGTTTCATCGAATTCTTTACCGTATTTACAGCTTTAACGGATATTCTAATATGTCAATCATGTAAAGGAACTGTGAAATTTGAAGAAAGTGGAATCAGAGGCCTTGGTTTCAAAATTGTTATAAAGTGTAGATGCGGATCGAGACAAATAAATTCAGGTCCTCTCATCAATACTGGATATGAAATAAATCGAAGAATCGTTTTTATTATGAGGCTTTTAGGTGTTGGTAGACAAGGGTTAAATTTGTTCTGCAATTATATGGATATCGGCTCCGGGATATCCGAGGACACGTATAATAACATTTACAATTATATTCATTCCGCCTCGCAAAAAGTTTTCAAATACTGTTGTAAAAAAGCAGTAAAGGAGGAAAATAAAGAAAATGAAAAACGCGAGCGACCTATTCCAATTTTAAAGTATCTGGAGATGTGACTTGGAAGAAAAGAGGTTTTAAATCGTTATTCGGTGTAACCACTCTCATAGCATACTACACAGGAAAGGTCATCGATAATATCGTCGAAAGCAGTTATTGGCAGGCATGTGCACAATATAGCAAGAAATCTAAGGAATATCTTGAATCCGAAGAATATCTTGAATGGAAAGAGCAGCACGACGAAGAAACTTGTACAAAAACCCACGAAGGCTCAGCGGGAAGCATGGAGGTAGCATCGGTAAAAAAAATGTTTTTGAGATCGGAAGAGTTGTATGGTGTAAAGTACGTCAATTACATCGGTGATGGCGATTCAAAAACATTTGCAGCTCTCCTCCATGCTAATCCTTATGGCGACGATCTGATCGTTACGAAGAGTGAGTGTGTTGGTCACGTCCAGAAAAGGATGGGAACTCGCCTGCGAAATATAAAAAAAGTCAAAAAACTTGGTGGCAAAGGTAAATTAACCGATGCTCTTATAAAAAAGCTCACCACATATTATGGCTTAGGGTGTGTTTACGCTAAGCGCTGCCACAAGCGATGCTGCCACTAGCGATTGCAAGCGATTTAAACGCCTGCGATCGCTTGCGACCGAGTGTTCGAATTGGAAGCGATTAAAACGCTTGCGACCAAGCATTTGACATTTAAAAATTTAAAAAATGGCCCTTTCCATGGTTGAATGGTATTATTTGTTAGATAGCTCTGCAGTTAGAAATCGACTATTAAGACGGCAAACCAAATCGAGAGCAAAAAGGAGAGTTTCATTCTTTATTTCCAGAACTAAAATCTGATGAAGAAAAATTTTTTGAATACTTCCGGATGAATTTATCAACTTTATATAACATTAGAATAGCAATTGGTTGTTATAAACATGTGTATAAAAAATATTTTATTTGAACTTATCATAATTACAAAAAAAAAACATTTTGTGTTGCCGCATGCAATTCAGCGCATCTTCAGAAGAAATGCAAGAGCTGAGACTTCACAACTGCATAGCTAATATTGTGTGCAGACTTGGTTTATTCAGCAAGTCAGCCAAATGGTTTTGTGGTTTTGGTTTGGTCTGGTTTCTTATGGAGATTCGGCATTACATTCGTACTCTATTGAGAAGGGAATCCTCCTTTTTATTTTATAATTGCCAATTAAAAGCAAAGCCAACCCTCACCATCATACTTCCTCCACCAAAGGTACAGTTCGTTCTTACTTCTTCACTTGGGGGATTTCTGAGTATTTTATAGGGCTAATTTGTTTTGCAAGGGTGAATTTAAAGTGCGAATACGGTATAATAGCTTTTGTCTGCCATGTCCCACAAATTTTTCGACTTTAAACGCATTCAATCAACTTTTCCACATCCATATTGCCGAATAGGTCGCTCGCGATTAGTCCCAAAAATCAAACCGGCGCGTTTTTGAGCGACCTGGTCGCGCGAGGTCGCGTCGCATCGCTTGGTGGCAGCGCTTAGCATAAACAGATATTCGAAAGCAATGTGTTTGATTTGGCAGCGAATGGCAGCAGCTGGCAGCGATTGGCAGCATCGCTTGTGGCAGCGCTTAGCGTAAACACACCCTTAGCCATCTTGAGAAACATCGATAGCGTGGAAGACATGAAACGTAGTATAATGGCTACATATTACCACCTCATATCGACCGACGACGAACCTCGCCACGAGTTTTGTCCAGCGTGCCCTGACAGCTGGTGCTTCTGGAAACAGGCTGAGGCTCTACGAACTGAGCCCCAAGCTCATCCTAAACCACTGCACCCTGATGTCCAGAAGGAGATACTCCCAATTTATGAGGACTTATCACGTGAAGATTTGCTGACAAGATGTTTAGGTGGCCATACGCAAAATGCGAATGAAAGTTTTAACGCTACAATTTGGCGCTTGGCTCCTAAGCATTTGCATTCCGGCCTGAAAATAGTTGAAGTGGCCTCATTCACAGCCGCGACAATATTTAATGGAGGTCATTCAGCTTTACTACTCATCATGAATGAATTAGAAATTCAAGTTGGCTCGCAAAGCTTGAGGTTTGCGAGTCAAATGGACGAAGACCGCGTGAAACGCCAAAATCGGCGTAGCACTCTCGGGTCCAGGGAAGCTAGAAAAGCGCGGAAAGAGGAGCTTATGATCCAAAATCAGGCTTTTGAGGAGGAGGAAGGATTACTGTATAGTGCTGGAATAGCTGATTAAAACGTAATAATTTTTATTTATTTCTTTTGTCATTTTAATTTACAGTTTTCGGTAATTTTTTTTTTCAAACGCGTTTTTCTCGAAACCACTCTTTTTCAATTGGCGTGACATGTCACTCAACGAAATCTTAACCGATTTTAAAAAATCAAAGTTCTTCTGACTCGTAATAAAAATATCTTCGATATGAACCTAAATTCGAAAAGAACACTATAAGTTTTTTTTTTTCTCCAAAAATGAGCGAAAAAAACCGTTAAAAATGAAATTTTTTTCAAATGTCTCTCAATTTCACAATTTTCCGAATTTTTACTTGAATTTAGGTTCATATCGAAGATAAATATGCTAAGAATGTAATATTCTTTCCTTTTTTTGTTTCAGACAAAAATTGTGTCGTGCATTTGTCACGCCATCCGCGGATCCAGAAGTCGCACCGCTGTCAAGAAGAGCTTATAACTTAGGCATTTTACATCGTAATGGCTTAAAATAATTCATAAATATTGTTCAACATATGAATAAAAACACCTATTAGTTTCAATCAGTTAAAATCATTTCTTCCCCTTCAAAAAAAATCACAAAAAAAGGCTAAAATTAGGCCTTCTAAACCTATCTCCCCCCTTAAAACTCAGATTTAAATTAGTTCATAGTCCTTTAATCAACCAATTTGTATAAATTGTTTGGTGATGGGGGCCGCTGTTTCAAGACGTCCTTCCACTTCGACGGTTCGTTGAGAAGAGAGCGAGGTGATGGAAACGTGAAGTTAGCTGCGTTGGGTTGTCAAGGCTGGCACCCTTCTGAGTGCTTGGGCAGTAGGGCATGTTCGGTGTTTACACTTCGGCCATCCTACTCGATGGATTCGTGCCCGGATCCTTCACAGTCCGTTTCGTTGTCAGAGGGAAGTTCGTCTTCGGGGTTGGCACACCAGGGCTTCATGGAGTCTGCTGCAAATACTGACTAAAACGGTCGTTGGGTTCTGGGCGCCCCAGGGATGTCCTTCACTCGATATCAATCATTGGGTAGAACTTCTGAAACGAGATAGGGACCTTTATATTTAGCTTCGAGTTTACGCGAATCACCAGTCGACACGCTAGGCCCCTTTATCAGGACGAGATCATTTTCCTCATATCGTCTGGCCGGTTTTCTTTTGGCGTCGAAATAGTGTTTTTGGACTCTCTGGGATTTCGCAATATTCTCCTTGGCTTGACTCCTTATTTCGTCGAGGTCAATTGGTTCCCGAGAATTATCGTCTTGTAGGGCAATGAGTACTTTATTCTGGTCTCGAGGCTGAAAACCAAACAATAGCTCGTGCGGTGTACGTTTGGTGGACTGGCAGCAGGTGGAGTTTAGGCTCCACTGGATATTCCTCAAAAGTTTGTCCCACGACTTATCTCCATCGGCCGTTGTTCTCAAGGCATTAAGTACTGTCCGGTTGCACCGCTCGATCTGACCATTTCCGCGAGGCGTTCTCGTAGCAATGAGAGTATGGCGGATTGAGTTGCCCTCACAAAATTTTTCAAAGTCCCGCGCCGTAAATGCAGTTCCGCGGTCTGTGATCATTCGCGAAGGTGTTCCGAAGTGTAATACGTGCGGTTAATACAAGAGGCTATATAGCTTTTCGTTTTGTTTCTAATTCGTTGAAACCAATAGGAGCGTTAAAGAAGCTCCAACGTTTTATCCATACCGTGATGACCCACATCATCATGACATGTCCTTATAATTCTTGAAATGGCGCACCTCGGTATCACCCATTTTAACGCGCCGTTAACCTTACGGTACAATCGATGGTCCTTGATGACGTAGTCGCTATGTACTTGCTTCTCGTGGTTGTTGTTCGGCGTTCTTTGTAAAACGGATACTATCTCGCTTAATTCCTTGTCCTGCATTTGGATAGTCAATAACCAATCAGTGTCTCCGGTTTTCAACAGGAGCACATCCGCTGACACATCCTCCACGTCCTTCGGCGGGTCATGCGGGCTACGACTCAGACAATCAACGTGTTGAATTAGACGACCCTTCCGGTATTCGACGTCGAAATCAAACTCAGCTAGCCTAAACCACCATCTGGCCACTCGAGGAACGAGATCCTTCTTTTTCGCGGTTGCCCTAATAGCCTGGCAGTCTGTGACGACTTTAAAATGCTCGCCCAATAAAAAGGTTCGAAAGCGTGTCAGTGTCTCAAAAACAGCTAAGACTTGCAGTTCATAGCTGTGGTAGACTTCCTCCTCCGCGGTTGTCCTTCGGCTAAAATAACTCACGGGTCTTAGCTTGCCATCTGTTTCCCACTGCATATTGTTACAAAATTTTCCCTCGCTATAATTCACACTTGAAATTTTAATCAAGTGAATATGAGGATCGGCGTTCAATCCGCACGATCGTGGCGTATGTGGCAGAAGCACTGGCCAACGGCCACACTGATGAGATCTGGCCAGTGCTTCGGATTGAAACGCCGACACTTTTTTCGGGCTCGTCTGCCTCGGCGGACGAGCCTTTTATTCTCAACAAAAATTGTAGCGAGGGAAAGTTGTGTGCAATTTTGTCCGCCAGCCGCTCGGCGGGCAAAATTGTAACAATATGAATTCCTGCCAACCCAAACGAACAGGCGTCTGTGTGAACTTCGAACTCGACAGTCGACCTAAAGAAATATGACTTCTCCAGTTTTAGCGTTAAGCCTTCTTGCCAGATTAGACTCAGAAATTCCCTTAAGATCTCAAATCCGCGTTCGAAGCTCTCACAGGGGATGAGGACATCGTCCATGTAGACCGCGATTTTACCGAGACGCATACGCCCTTTCAGACTGTTCATCAGCCTTTGAAACTGTGAAGGGCAGTTCGACAACCCGAAAGGCATCCGTTTAAACTCAAACTCCCCGTCAGGTGTAACGAACGCCGTAAACTTTCGAGATTCCTCGGACACCGGAATCTGATAGTAACCGGATGCAAAGTCTAAAGCGATGAAATATTTGCTACCGTTCAGCTGTTGTAAGAGATTCTCGATTATTGGTAGCGGGTGACGGTCTTTTACAGTGATTTCGTTAATGCGTCTATAATCGACAACCATTCGATCGTCACCATTTTTCTTTTTTACGAGCAGAGCTGGGGATGAATAGTCGGAGTTCGTCTCCTGTATTATGCCGACCGCCAACAGTTCCTGTACTATGGCGTGCATGCTTTCTCGTTGAGCATATGACAAGCGATAAGGTCGAGAACTCACAATTCGCGAATCGTTTAGCTTGATTTGAAATTCCGCGCTCTTTGCACACCCGAGTTCGGAGACACTCAGGGCAAAACACTTTCGAAACTGGTTTATTAAATCCACAGTTTGCACGCGTTGATTGTTCAAAATATCATCACCGAAATTAACGTCTTTTAATTTTATAGCGTTAGCAATTACTGGATGTCTATCGGTATGGGCACCCTCTATCATTTGACAAGAAATTGGTTTCCCAGTGTCGTTGGTAACCCCGTCCACGCACTCTCTTACCCGGTTCGTGATTGTTAATAGTCCCTTTGTTTTGACTACGACAATGTGATCGAGGTCTATAAAGTCTCTACCCAATAAGAAATCAACGTGTAGTAGGGCATCGTCGACTACCAGGGCGAAAATCGTTGCCGAAGCCGACCCTATTGAAAGTTCAATGGTTACGCGACCTATCGTGTGACACTTTCCATTTCCAAAACCGTTCAGGGGTATCCTATAAGGTTCCCAATTCAAATTGCAGGCCTTTGCAAAAGACGCCCTAATTATGCTTACGTCACTCCCCATATCGATGAAGGCAATGGCTTCATACTGCTTATTAACCCGTTTCGGACGAGAATGGCACGATGGGTACACCGGTCTTTAGCGGCTCATAACTAATACTATTTGCATCATTTTTCAGTAAAAAATGCATGAATGTTTTCGCGAAAATTTTGCAGTTTAGGCGCCATTTTGAATATATTAAGGCGTGAAATCGATTTCCAAACGGCATATTATTAAAGTTCAAACACTTACTCCACCGCTTAGTGGGGTTCCAGGGTCATTGCAGGCGGGAAACCCTTGAAAATTCGATCTTAAAAAAAAGAAGTGCGAAAAAAACACGTTTTTTTTGCTTTAAACTACTTTTTTCTATAATTAACAAGTTTTTGGAGAAATTTTATGAGCACTATCAGAAAGGGCACATATCAAGCTTTAAAAAGGTGCCCCCCTCTAATTTTTCAGGCGCAAATAGTGTTAGTTATGAGCCGCTAAAGATCGGTGTACCCATCGTGCCATTCTCGTCCGAAACGGGTTAATTTTGATCACCTTATGGTATTCGTCGTAACGTACCAGAGAAACCCTATTCCCGGCGACGACCTTAGGGCAGTCTTTCTCAACGTGGCCTGTTTTAAAACATTTCGAACACCTGGACTTCTTCTGTGGTTTTGGGCACCTCGAAGAAATATGTCCCAGTTCGTTGCAATTGTAACACTTGACGACATTGTTTCGCCTACTATTCTCGTGCGGGTTTGGGGTAGACGAAAGTAACCGTTGTTGCGAGTTAAGTTTGGCCATATCTTCGTAATTCTTATATTTCAGCAGTAATTCCTCCGGCGAACTAAAACACTGCAGAGCTAGTATCGTTTTCAACTCACAATTCGTTATACCGTTAACTAAGTACCGTACCTTAGATTGATACGACATGTTAATCCTACTCGCTATTGCGATCATTTCAAAAAAATACTGTTCAAAAGTCTCGTGTGGCAATTTCTTTCGTTTACTTAAGAGTAGGTGCACTTCCGACTCATCATCAGCTGTAGGAAACGCTAAAAGTAATTCCACTTTCATTTGAGCCCAACTAGTAACCCTTGATTGGCTTGCTTGCAACCAAAATTTCGCGGCGCCTGACAATTTCGATGAAGCTAACAATAATGTCATTTTATCGTTCATTTCGTAGACTTGTTGTAGTTCCTCGATCTTTTTTACCCATTGTTTACTGGTCGGGCCGTGCTTTTCGACAGGATCAAACACCGGCGCAATAGAGGATAGTTCACGTAAATTAAAATGAACCGAACGATTGTCGCATGCAGAAAAACTTGCGTTGTCCCTCCTTTCGGGATTAAAAGAGTTTCTACTTACAGTTTGCTGATTATTGGCACCGTTCTCACTGACCCGGACTTCGCTTCCATCGCCGCGATGATCAAAGCCAGCGGTCGTTGGACATAAATTCATTGCAGCTCCTGCAGCAGAGTTTGGTGTCCTAGCTCTCTGCTGGGTGTTCCTAGTTGTCTCGCACGGAGAAGCGTTTGAACGAGGCGCCATGTCGGACACGTTCTCAGCAGAATTCTCTTGCACTCTCAAGAGAGCGAGGTGATGGAAACGTGAAGTTAGCTGCGTTGGGTTGTCAGGGCTGGCACCCTTCTGAGTGCTTGGGCAGTAGGGCATGTTCGGTGTTTACAAATATAAATAAATGAAGGAGGCTAAAATAATTTAAATTTGTTATTAAAATTACTCAACTATTCCTGCACAATTATCGAAACGGCATGATGTAAAAACTAATTTGTTACATTAGTAAACAAGTACCTGAATGACAAATTCACGTTTCATTTATAGAGACAACATTATAACTATTTGCAAACGAACTGAGAATGATATCAAAAACTGGTTAATTTAGTGCAATAGCTTCCACAAAGGGCACAACGGATAACGGTTTCTTCTTGTTCCTTCTTTGAACAACAAATTTGAAATATATTAAGGGTCATCATTTTATAAGTAAGGTGACAAAGCGTTTAAGCTTTACTTTTTAAACGCAGGATGGTCCAAGAACTCCTTAAGGACCGTAATAATACTCTTAAAATAACGATATCAATGGTTGCTTCTGAATAAAATACTCCATTCACGGAGAGATACATTATTATCATAATAAGCAATAAATTGACTTGAACAGTTGTGATAATACGTCATAGCAAAGACCATATAAACTAAAAGCTTTTAGTTTATATGGTTTTTGGTCATAGCGACATAAAGCAATTATTCGAAATAGGCAGGACCTCTTTAGGTCCATTAGTATTCGAATTTTGCGACAAGATACATTTTGCACTTAAAAACGAACATCTTAATGCGTACCCACTGATTCAGGCAAAAATTAGTGAAATCGTTGCTGAGTTTAAGAATTTAGGCTTCCCGCAATGTTATGGTGCAATTAGTGAAAATTTAATGTCGCAATACTATAATTTTATTATACATTCCTACGGATTTTCAGAGGGGTGTCATATAGAGGTCCGTCCAGCGAAATCCGATGCCAAAAATTGTTATAATTTTAAGGGCTGGTACTCCATTATTTTTTTTGCTGCTGCAGATCACAAGTAGGTAAATACTTCAACATGGGTGCATCAACGTGGGTGCAACCGCAACGGGACGAAATACTGATTCGAGCATTTTTGAAAACTCCGCTCTAAATATGTCAAAATATGTACTAAAACCATTTCCTTTTGTTACAAATCAATGTCCCGGAGAAAAAGCATTCAACTATAAGCTGTCGAAAAGTAGAAGGGTCATAGAAAATGCGTTTGGTCAGTTAAAAGCAAGCTTTCGGAAAGTGGGCAAGGGATTGGATGTGCATATAAACAATGCGTATCGTATGATCCAAGATTGTTGCGTCTTACTTAATTTCTGCACAGAGGAGAGAGATTTTGCTTTGTTATCATGGCTATAGAACAAGAAACCATCGCCCTACGAAAGTAGACAGCTTAATTGTAGAAGAACGCGAGGTGATGGAAATTTGGAAGGAAGAAAAATAAGGAACGCTCTAGCAACATATTTCGGTAATTTTTCTAATGTAATAAGTAGAGGAGCTATGAGAGTTCTGGGCCAAAATCCCATAAGGTTTATACAGGGGGTCTCAATTTCGATTTTTTCCAGTCCCCGCCCCCTCGATTCCAGTTCCCCTCCCTGGATATTCCAGTCTCCACCCCTAAATTCTGGTCTCAGCCAATGAATGCTAAGTACCGCCCACAAATTGTAGCCCCACCCACAAATATTCCAGTTGCCATTGCAGTGAGGTCACGCCATCCTTTTCGCTCCCATTCATCCTTCCCTTTCTACAGATCCTGCGCTTGAGCGTAAGCCTTATTTCTAGAGGGTATCAAGTTATATGGCTATGTACATGGCATGTTATATACATATGTTTATGCTAGGTTGAGGACAATTGTTCTAAAAATAGATTTCTATCCTTTAACTGTTTATGCGGGGGTGAAGGATCAGTTTAGGGATCGGGTAAACAAGCCATATGTCTGGAAGAAAGGATGAGATAAAAGTTCTAAAAATAGATTTCTATCCTTTAACTGTGTATGCAGAGGTGAAGGATCGTTTAAGGATGCACAAAATATTCTAGCGTCACCCACATTTAAATATTCCAGTTTCCATTGCAGCGTCGTCATATCATCCTTTTCGCTCCCATTCATCCTTCCTTTTCTATATCATCCTGCGCTTGAGCGTAAGCCTTATCTCTAGAGGGGTTAAAGTTCTAAAAATAGATTTCCATCCTTTAACTGTGTATGCAGGGGTGAAGGATCATTTAAGGACGCACAAAAAAAATGTAGCCCCACCCACAAATATTCCAGTTGCCATTGCAGTGAGGTCACGCTATCCTTTTCGCTTCCATTCATCCTCCCCTTTCTACAGATCCTGCGCTTGAGCGTAAGCCTTATTTCTAGAGGGTATCAAGTTATATGGCTATGTACATGGCATGTTATATACATATGTTTATGCTAGGTTGAGGACGATTGTTCTAAAAATAGATTTCTATCCTTTAACTGTTTATGCGGGGTGAAGGATCAGTTTAGGGATCGGGTAAACAAGCCATATGTCTGGAAGAAAGGATGAGATAAAAGTTCTAAAAATAGATTTCTATCCTTTAACTGTGTATGCAGGGGTGAAGGATCATTTAAGGATGCACAAAATATTCTAGCGTCACACACATTTAAATATTCCAGTTTCCATTGCAGCGTCGTCAAGCCATCCTTTTCGCACCCATTCATCCTTCCTTTTCTACATCATCCTGCGCTTGAGCGTAAGCCTTATCTCTGGAGGGGTTAAAGTTCTAAAAATAGATTTATATCCTTTAACTGCATATGCACACATTTTTCCTGAAATATTCCCAGGGTGAAGGATCAGTATAGGGATCTGGTAAACAGTTCATATCTCTGGAAGAAAGGATGCACAAAATATTCCACCCCACCCGCATGTTTCCAGTCGCATCCCTAAATATTCCAGTTTCCATTGCAGTGACGTCACGCCATTTTTTATGTCTAGGGCCTGACATGAAGGATCATGTCTGAGCAAATGACTTGCGCCTAAGCCTAAATATAAAATTTAACTCTACCGTATGAACATATGTTGCGCATATGTCTAATTACATAAATTCCCAGAATTCCCGACTGGACATGATTTCAATTGATCCCTTTAGTGGCTCGTTGTTCACATTATTCTAGGAATTTAGGATTATATTGTACACATGAAGGATCATGTCTGAGCATGTAGCTTTGTTTATGTTATGTGGCGCCCTTTGTTTATGCTGAGGGGGTTCTTACTTCCAGGAAATGATTCTTGATTCAACGTGGGAGGTTATATTTCCAGGATGAACATGTCTGAACATGTTTTAAGTACGCATGTGGCTTTGCTTTGGCTGAGGGGTTCTTATTTCCAGGAATTTATTCTCGATTCAACGTGGATTTATTTTTTGCTGTTTTATTTTACTTGGGGAAAAATTTGCCTTCACATTTGGGATTCCTGAGGGGAGTATAAATGGCGCTCCTCAAAAATATGTTATTCATCAGTTGATCTTAAGTCGTGGTCGCGTTAAGCAAAGATTTCAAAGTTAACATAGTGCGGTTTATTAAAGTTCGTAGTACAAGTGAAAATGTGGATGTTATATGAAGAAGAATCTAAGCCAGAGGATTTAAAAAGTGCAATTTTCCGTATACGAGAAACTTTTTACAAGTACTTTTTTGATGCATGTATTAGACAAAATTACCGAAGATTATATGACACTAATGATGAGCAGTATTATAGAGAACAAGAAAAAATATACAATCGAGGAGTTATTCTATGTGACAAGTATGAAGCTGGACAAATTGATTTGGAAAAATTTTGTGAATTACTGGTGTGCATAAAATTCTCAGATTATCTAAAAGACTTAAAAGATTATCTACCTGAAAATCTAGTGTTGAAATATCAAAGACTGCTAACCATGGGTTCTGAGGATGATTATGACTTGCATGAACATATTAATTGCACTGTTTGTGGGTTAGGCGAAGAACTTCGTGATTATGTTTTTTTAGATATACCCCTTTCTCCCCCTTAAATGAGACAGAAAAGCATGAGTGAGAGAAACAGAAAATACGAGTGAAAGAGACAGAGCATAAAAGTTACTATAAAGGAGTGCGCAAACAAGATCCAGTTCAGTTCATCAAGTGTTTCAAAGTGGTCAGTTTATATAGAAGAAATAAAAACAGCGAAAATGGCTCAACCCCCGCAGAAGATAAGGCGCACTATCACTGAAGAATCATCAGCTCTCCAACCAAATAGCAGAGCATTAGAAGTGCTAAACAATTATGAGATTAAACCAGTGCCTCCATACATCAAAGTATCTGAGATGGAGCAGCATACAGCTTATAAAATACATGGAATCAGGAAAATTACAACGAAATATGGAGATCGAATCATAGTGGAGTTCCAGAATAAGCAAATGTTCCTGCCGGCTAGATATGGCAACTTACCAGACAGCGCACTGGAGGAAATCAGGAATCAAGGCAACTTCTACGTAACAAACTTGGGTCCTCTTGGTAACTCATTCATCCTAAGCTTTACTCAACACGACAGCGCAGAAAACTTTAATTTGTCATACTTTTCACCTAATAACTATTATACCAATTATTAAAATAAAATAAAATGCATTATATAAAAGAAAAAACCATCTTTCATATTTCCGCATAATATTCCCGGGCCCTCCTCAAGTTCTATAAAATGCATTGTAATGTGAACAAAAGTTTAGTTTGCATAAGGTTCTGGTAATGAGCAGTTGGTATAAAGACTCTACTAAGAAGCTAGAGGAAAATAAACAAATAAATAAAATACTTCTACCAAAAGTTAAAAGATAATTATAAGAGGTGAGTACTGAAAACCAATTTTCTAACCAACCAACCAAGCCAAATAAATATTTCAGATGAATATTAAGGAATTCCTTGACAATTACTCTATTTTTCTGCTAGAAGAGCATAAGGAAAGAATAGAAAAAGTCTATCAATATCTTCGTCAATATGAAAATGTTGACAAAGTAATTTCTAAATATGGTAAGCATTACACCAGCTGCTCCTGGTCAAAAGATGATGCAACTGCAGGACCAGATACCTGTGAATGCCATACTGCAGAATGGTACAACAAAGAAATTCAGCAACTCATCAATTTTTACATGAGAATTATAAGAAACAGCTGTGGAGAATGCCGAAAAGGATTCGCTTTATACTGACACCAGAAGTACACATTTTACATGTGTGGAACTTCGCCTATAGAGCTAGTCGTAAGGGTGAATGGCATATACATCTTCAACACAAATGAAATACTGGAACCAATATTGGACCAAAACCATCGCGAAAATATATAAAACAGGAATGAGTGAGGAAAATAAAACACTAGTTTATGTTTCAAAATGTCTTTTTATTTTTATTAATTACAATGAAAACAAATAATTCTTAATCTTTTCAATTTCTCCATTAATGTATAGAGTTAGATTATTTACAGTTCCTTGAATATTTTTATGTAATTCATAGTGTTGCTTTCTTATTTGTGTATCAACATAATTTTTAGTTGTAGCTTCAGCATTTGTCTTAGGTTCTTTAAGATTTGTGATGTGTTTGAATGTCAAATCAAAGTTTCCTTTCGGAGTTAAAAGAAATCCAATTCCTGCAGGTCCAATTGAGCCTTGTTCACCAGCAGCACCAGGTTTTCCCGGAGGGCCAGGAGGGCCAGGGGGGCCGGGAGGATCCTGTTTAAGCCTGTTACTTCTTATTGAGCGACCAAACTTGTCTACGTCCATTTTCGAAATGATATATAATTTCATATATGTAGATATTTATTCAATTATATCAGCTTTCCGCAGCTCCTCAATAATTGCTACTATTTCATTATCATGGCTGTTATTTCCAGCTTGTTTTGATGCTATTAGTATACGAAGTCGGTCCACTAATTCATTTGGATCATTCCAATAGACATATTCAATGTTTTCCTTTGGAATTCTCATTATCCCCATCCCTCTGTGTGGTTTAGGAGTGTGAATCAATTTCTTTATTATGTTTTTATATTTGTAGGTATTTGTTCCCTTTATTTGCTTATTTTCATTATAATCACGCCTGTGCGTGCATGTGTCGCTTAAAATTGATTGATAATTTACCAAGTCTTCTTTATTGTAATCAGTAGGACGTTTCATAAAAATCAGCTCAGATAAGCCTTTGGTTATCTTGTATGGTCTATCACCAATCACAAAATGTTCATCCTCAACTTTCAATGTTGAATTACCAATCTTCCATCCATCGCTGCTGCTATAATGTGCACCGTACGTTTTATCAACTTTCTCATTACTGCTGCTAACTAATTCCTTATATTTATTAAATATTTGGTTGGATGAACTTTGTTCTTTTAATGTTAATGATTGTATTGGTGTAGCAAACTCTTCATTCTCAGAATCATCATAACTATCATCTTTTTCCTCCTCCTCACTATCCTCATCATCATCCTCTAATGCTGATAGAGGAGTACTAGTAGATTGCATCTTTAAATATTTTCGTGCTGGGGGAGTACATGTTTCATCATTTCTTGAGCTGTTCTCTTGTTTAGGCTCTAACGTGTTTTCTTCTTTGGGTTCAAGCTTAACTGATGATGTAAGCTCTTTAAGTGTGTTGGTGATTGGCTTAAAGGTTTCCTCCAATTGAGTTTCTGCCTCGATTTTACCAGCCTTGAACGCTTTATATTTTTTTCGTATAGCATTGCTGGTTTTTATAATATCTTTTATCAGCTTTTCATCCATTTTACTCTTTAGTTTAGAGATATATAGGTAGTCAACTATACAGACAGCTATACAGCTATATAGCCTGTTTCTAAACAGCCTGTTTTATACAGCCTGTTTTTATATAGCCTGTTTTTATACAGCTATACAGACTGGTACAGAGCTATTGAACATATAACTGTATCGATATGAGTACTTCAACCGAATGATGATGATAATTGAATTGCACTTTCTTTTATATACTCATGAAGATATTAAATCCTTTTCGATATCAACTATTATCCAGAGGACTATACATATCAATTACTAAAAATCCATATTTGTTCACCCAACATTTGCACAAGCTTTCCAGAACTTTCAAACGACATATCAGTATTTACATGATCATTGTAAATATGCTTCAGGTTCAAGTTATCATGCTTAAACAAGATGCTTTGGTATACGAGTATATGTTTGACAAAGCTTGAAACTATAAATTGCTTTATACCAACCAATGCAAAGTATGCTCTAATATTATCCCGTTTATCAGAAGCCACATCATCAAAGATAAATATTGAGGTTACCATTGTTTCATCCGGATGTGTAGCAGCTATACAGCCTGTACAGCCTGTTTAAAAACAGCCTGTACAGCCTGTACAGCCTGTACAGCCTGTATAAAAACAGCCTGCAAAGCCTGTACAGCCTGTTTAAAAACAGCCTGTACAGCCTGTACAGCCTGTATAAAAACAGCCTGTACAGCCTGTACAGCCTGTACAGCCTGTACAGCCTGTATAAAAACAGCCTGTACAGCCTGTACAGCCTGTTTAAAAACAGCCTGTACAGCCTATACAGCCTGTATAAAAACAGCCTGTACAGCCTGTACAGCCTGTATAAAAACAGGCTGTACAGGCTGTACAGGCTGTTTTTATACAGGCTGTACAGGCTGTACAGGCTGTTTTTAAACAGGCTGTACAGGCTGTTTTTATACAGGCTGTACAGGCTGTACAGGCTGTTTTTATACAGGCTGTATAGGCTGTACAGGCTGTACAGGCTGTACAGGCTGTTTTTAAACAGGCTGTACAGGCTGTATAGCTGCTACACATCCGGATGAAACAATGGTAACCTCAATATTTATCTTTGATGATGTGGCTTCTGATAAACGGGATAATATTAGAGCATACTTTGCATTGGTTGGTATAAAGCAATTTATAGTTTCAAGCTTTGTCAAACATATACTCGTATACCAAAGCATCTTGTTTAAGCATGATAACTTGAACCTGAAGCATATTTACAATGATCATGTAAATACTGATATGTCGTTTGAAAGTTCTGGAAAGCTTGTGCAAATGTTGGGTGAACAAATATGGATTTTTAGTAATTGATATGTATAGTCCTCTGGATAATAGTTGATATCGAAAAGGATTTAATATCTTCATGAGTATATAAAAGAAAGTGCAATTCAATTATCATCATCATTCGGTTGAAGTACTCATATCGATACAGTTATATGTTCAATAGCTCTGTACCAGTCTGTATAGCTGTATAAAAACAGGCTATATAAAAACAGGCTGTATAAAACAGGCTGTTTAGAAACAGGCTATATAGCTGTATAGCTGTCTGTATAGTTGACTACCTATATATCTCTAAACTAAAGAGTAAAATGGATGAAAAGCTGATAAAAGATATTATAAAAACCAGCAATGCTATACGAAAAAAATATAAAGCGTTCAAGGCTGGTAAAATCGAGGCAGAAACTCAATTGGAGGAAACCTTTAAGCCAATCACCAACACACTTAAAGAGCTTACATCATCAGTTAAGCTTGAACCCAAAGAAGAAAACACGTTAGAGCCTAAACAAGAGAACAGCTCAAGAAATGATGAAACATGTACTCCCCCAGCACGAAAATATTTAAAGATGCAATCTACTAGTACTCCTCTATCAGCATTAGAGGATGATGATGAGGATAGTGAGGAGGAGGAAAAAGATGATAGTTATGATGATTCTGAGAATGAAGAGTTTGCTACACCAATACAATCATTAACATTAAAAGAACAAAGTTCATCCAACCAAATATTTAATAAATATAAGGAATTAGTTAGCAGCAGTAATGAGAAAGTTGATAAAACGTACGGTGCACATTATAGCAGCAGCGATGGATGGAAGATTGGTAATTCAACATTGAAAGTTGAGGATGAACATTTTGTGATTGGTGATAGACCATACAAGATAACCAAAGGCTTATCTGAGCTGATTTTTATGAAACGTCCTACTGATTACAATAAAGAAGACTTGGTAAATTATCAATCAATTTTAAGCGACACATGCACGCACAGGCGTGATTATAATGAAAATAAGCAAATAAAGGGAACAAATACCTACAAATATAAAAACATAATAAAGAAATTGATTCACACTCCTAAACCACACAGAGGGATGGGGATAATGAGAATTCCAAAGGAAAACATTGAATATGTCTATTGGAATGATCCAAATGAATTAGTGGACCGACTTCGTATACTAATAGCATCAAAACAAGCTGGAAATAACAGCCATGATAATGAAATAGTAGCAATTATTGAGGAGCTGCGGAAAGCTGATATAATTGAATAAATATCTACATATATGAAATTATATATCATTTCGAAAATGGACGTAGACAAGTTTGGTCGCTCAATAAGAAGTAACAGGCTTAAACAGGATCCTCCCGGCCCCCCTGGCCCTCCTGGCCCTCCGGGAAAACCTGGTGCTGCTGGTGAACAAGGCTCAATTGGACCTGCAGGAATTGGATTTCTTTTAACTCCGAAAGGAAACTTTGATTTGACATTCAAACACATCACAAATCTTAAAGAACCTAAGACAAATGCTGAAGCTACAACTAAAAATTATGTTGATACACAAATAAGAAAGCAACACTATGAATTACATAAAAATATTCAAGGAACTGTAAATAATCTAACTCTATACATTAATGGAGAAATTGAAAAGATTAAGAATTATTTGTTTTCATTGTAATTAATAAAAATAAAAAGACATTTTGAAACATAAACTAGTGTTTTATTTTCCTCACTCATTCCTGTTTTATATATTTTCGCGATGGTTTTGGTCCAATATTGGTTCCAGTATTTCATTTGTGTTGAAGATGTATATGCCATTCACCCTTACGACTAGCTCTATAGGCGAAGTTCCACACATGTAAAATGTGTACTTCTGGTGTCAGTATAAAGCGAATCCTTTTCGGCATTCTCCACAGCTGTTTCTTATAATTCTCATGTAAAAATTGATGAGTTGCTGAATTTCTTTGTTGTACCATTCTGCAGTATGGCATTCACAGGTATCTGGTCCTGCAGTTGCATCATCTTTTGACCAGGAGCAGCTGGTGTAATGCTTACCATATTTAGAAATTACTTTGTCGACATTTTCATATTGACGAAGATGTTGATAGACTTTTTCTATTCTTTCCTTATGCTCTTCTAGCAGAAAAATAGAGTAATTGTCAAGGAATTCCTTAATATTCATCTGAAATATTTATTTGGCTTGGTTGGTTGGTTAGAAAATTGGTTTTCAGTACTCACCTCTTATTATTATCTTTTAACTTTTGGTAGAAGTATTTTATTTATTTGTTTATTTTCCTCTAGCTTCTTAGTAGAGTCTTTATACCAACTGCTCATTACCAGAACCTTATGCAAACTAAACTTTTGTTCACATTACAATCCGTTTTATAGAACTTGAGGAGGGCCCGGGAATATTATGGGGAAATATGAAAGATGGTTTTTTTCTTTTATATAATGCATTTTATTTTATTTTAATAATTGGTATAATAGTTATTAGGTGAAAAGTATGACAAATTAAAGTTTTCTGCGCTGTCGTGTTGAGTAAAGGTTAGGATGAATGAGTTACCAAGAGGACCCAAGTTTGTTACGTAGAAGTTGCCTTGATTCCTGATTTCCTCCAGTGCGCTGTCTGGTAAGTTACCATATCTAGCCGGCAGGAACATTTGCTTATTCTGGAACTCCACTATGATTCGATCTCCATATTTCGTTGTAATTTTCCGGATTCCATGTATTTTATAAGCTGTATGCTGCTCCATCTCAGACACTTTGATGTATGGAAGCGCGGGTTTAATCTCATAATTGTTGAGCACTTCTACTGCTCTGCTATTTGGTTGGAGAGCTGATGGCTCTTCAGTGATAGTGCGCCTTATCTTCTGCGGGGGTTGAGCCATTTTCACTGTTTTTATTTCTTCTCTATAAACTGACCACTTTGAAACACTTTATGAACTGAACTGGATCTTGCTCGCGCGCTCCTTTTATAGTAACTTTTATATTCTGTCTCTTTCACTCCTAGTTTTTGTTTCATTTAGGGGGTTGGGGAAGGGGTATATCTAAAAACAGTAATCACGAAGTTCTTCGCCTAACCCACAAACAGTGTAATTAATATCATCAGCATAAACAAAGCCACATGCGTACTTGAAACATGTCCAGACATGTTCATCCTGGAAATATAACCTCCCACGTTGAATCAAGAATCATTTCCTGGAAGTAAGAACCCCCTCAGCATAAACAAAGGGCGCCACATAACATAAACAAAGCTACATGCTCAGACATGATCCTTCATGTGTACAATATAATCCTAAATTCCTAGAATAATGCGAACAACGAGCCACTAAAGGGATCAATTGAAATCATGTCCAGTCGGGAATTCTGGGAATTTATGTAATTAGACATATGCGCAACATATGTTCATACGGTAGAGTTAAATTTTATATTTAGGCTTAGGCGCAAGTCAGATGCTCAGAAATGATCCTTCATGTCAGGCCCTAGACATAAAAAATGGCGTGACGTCACTGCAATGGAAACTGGAATATTTAGGAATGCGGCTGGAAACATGCGGGTGGGGCTAGAATATTTTGTGCATCCTTTCTTCCAGAGATATGAATTGTTTACCAGATCCCTATACTGATCCTTCACCCTGGGAATATTTCAGGAAAAATGTGTGCATATACAGTTAAAGGATAGAAATCTATTTTTAGAACTTTAACCCCTCTAGAGATAAGGCTTACGCTCAAGCGCAGGATGATGTAGAAAAGGAAGGATGAATGGGAGCGAGCAGGATGGCATAACGACGCTGCAATGGAAACTGGAATATTTAAATGTGGCTGACGCTAGAATATTTTGTGCATCCTTAAATGATCCTTCACCCCTGCATACACAGTTAAAGGATAGAAATCTATTTTTAGAACTTTTATCTCATCCTTTCTTCCAAACATATGGCTTGTTTACCCGATCCCTAAACTGATCCTTCACCCCCCCCGCATAAACAGTTAAAGGATAGAAATCTATTTTTAGAACAATTGTCCTCAACCTAGCATAAACATATGTATATAACATGCCATGTACATAGCCATATAACTTGATACCCTCTAGAAATAAGGCTTACGCTCAAGCGCAGGATTTGTAGAAAGGGAAGGATGAATGGGAGCGAAAAGGATGGCGTGACCTCACTGCAATGGCAACTGGAATATTTGTGGGTGGGGCTACATTTTTTGTGGGCGGTACTTAGCATTCATTGGCTGAGACCAGAATTTAGGGGTGGAGACTGGAATATCCAGGGAGGGGAACTGGAATCGAGGGGGCGGAGACTGGAACGAAATACAAATTGAGACCCCCTGTATAAACCTTATGGGATTTTGGCCCAGAACTCTCATAGCTCCTCTACTGTAATATAAATTAAATAAATCCTTTTAAAAATCAAAAACATAAAATAACTTCAATTCATTGTGATATTGATATACTGTAAACATATTTAAGTAATTAATTATTGCTAATATCGTTTTTCAGACGAATCGAAAGCCAAAACACATTTTTAATGCTGAAATGCAATGCTTGAAAGCTATCGATTCGTCTAAAAAACGATAACCGCAATAATTAATTACTTATGTTTACGGTATATTCTGTAAAAATTGCTTCATCAGAGCCATCCACTCTCTATCGACATTTTGAGACTCCTTCATCAGTGCCGTTGTTTCTTTCGTCTTTTCAATCAGTTCATTTGTTTTTTTCAACTCGCGCAACAATTTTTCTGAAATTGTTTTCTTCCTTTTAGCACCCGATGAGGAAGAAGAACCTGATGATGACGGCCCCGCCATAGGAGATGGTGGTGACGGTGGCGAAGGTGATGGTGATGACAGTGGTGAACTGGTACGCGGCGGCAACTCCGGATCTACATATTACTCCATGGATATCTCCCGCTGAAAGTGGAATGGAGATTGATGATGAATTCTAAACACGCGTGAACTAAAACAAGTCATGAGATCGTTGTATAAGTAATAACCAATATTTTGCCCAAACAATACTCTCGTGCATTTTTGTTTTGTCGTTGCTGGCGAAGCTTCCAATTGAGTGGATACTATGCTAGTGTTTCCACTCGGATGGGCTACTCCCTGAGCAGCCCATGCCAATTTTTTCCTTCCTTTTAATAAATATCGATTAATATTTTATATTTAATTAAAAACTTTACCTATACCTATCTTTGTGAAAAAATATTAACTTTTCTTTGGACTTCGGAAAATGCCGGCTCTGCCCAAAGCTCTCGCCATATCTTCATACACTGTACCTGTTCCATTTTGCTTTTCTTAAATCATCCATACATCAATGAATTGAGTTTCCTCATTTTCCTTCCACTTCAATATCTTCTTTTCATGCATTATTTAAAAATTAACAGAAATTATCACCATGTTTGACAGTCGGTTTTTCCTTTGCGACAGTGGAAGTCAACTGATTTTTCCAGGCCTTCCATTATCATCGGTAGAGAAGTTGTGGGAACTTCATTCGATTACGCTAGGATGAAGTTTACGGATGAAGATCCAAACGTAATCTGCAGTGATACATGGTACACCTGATGGTGTTTCGTGCTGGATCTTCATTCGACCGTGCCCGTGTATATTGGGTATAAGGAGCTTATTAAACCCTTTTCATATACCAACACCACCGACGACCGAGTAAAACGCATCTAAGGCTGCTGGTGGGTTACTTATCTGGCCATCATGTGGTTAGGCACTACCTTGATAAACTAGGTCTGTCAGTTGAGACAGAATGTCGACTTTATGTCTAGAAGACGAGGAAACAACAGCTAACATCTTGTGTGACTGACCGGCTCTTGCGCGGATTAGAAGTAGGACCTTCGGGAAGAAGCTCTTAAGTTCAACTGAGGTCCGTAATTCTTCTGTGGGCGACCTTCTGGCTTTCCTCAGGGTAACAGATTGTCTACTGCACTAACTAGGATTTTTTTTTAAATGAGAATAATGAACACCGATGTTTAAACGTTGTAGGTATATTATTAACCGAAGAAAAAAAAACGGAGGAGGTTCTCAAGTCGACGCGAATATATATATATATATATTTTTTTTTTATGTATGATCACGCATAACTTTTTACAGAGTAGTCCGATTTTGATAATTCTTTTTTTATTTGAAAGGGTATACCCTGAAGTTGGTCCCATATAAATTTGGAAAAAAAAATTCCAACTCCAAGGGTAGAAAAACAGGGGATGATTGATTGTTCACTCATTGATTGTAATGTATGACCACGCATAACATTTTACAGAGTAGTCCGATTTTGATAATTCTTTTTTTATTGGATAGGGTATACCTCGAAGTTGGTCTCATATTAATTTTTTCGATAAAATACTCGGAATCAGCGCACGGATTACACGCATCCGCAGGCCACGCACTGCCGGTTTCTAGAAATGGGAAGAGTTTCCATCCTTATAATAAAAGCGGGCTCTCACGGCTGGTTGCTACGCTCTAGATGACGGGTTCCAATCCGATAGAAAAGATTTTGTGACACAGCGGGTCCCAATACCGCGACCCGCCATACAAAATTTTTCGTTATATGAGATGAGGCTTCTTGTTATTTAGAAGCTCCTTGCTAGTATTTAAGATTTCTTTAATAAATAAACTTTTTTCGCCAGCTTGAAAAAATTTTGATTACTTTTCCGTACGCCTAGTATAAAGCCTGTTTTTTTTTTAAGTATTTATATTATACAACAAATAATAGTTAAAGTAGGATTATATAACAGTTAATAGCTAAAGTAAGGTAGGTAGCTATTTTAAAAGTAATCAAAAATTAAGCATGTAGTAATTACTAGATTATAGCCACAAAATATTATAAAATAAAAACTTTTTAACAAAAAAATTAAACCGCCGAAAAAACTGAAAAGCAAAAAATAATAAACCTTTTTTATTTAACCTTAATAACTAAGTCTTTAAACTAATGTACCTAAGTATACCTAAGTATATATTTTTGTAATTATTTTGAGTTTTTATTTAACCTTAATAACTAAGTTCTTAAACTAATGTAAGTATACCTAAGTAATTTTGAGTCGGCGCCAAATAATCAATGAACAAAGATCACTAAATTACCTTAAATTTAAAGAAATAACCAAATCAAATTAATAATGCAACGTGAAATCTCCAGCGATAAACATTAACATTCCAAAAATTGCGCTCTCCGCACGACGTGTGCTCTCACGTGTGTGCCCGTTCGGGTTGCTGACCCGCTGACATGAACTTCGTGAACGCTCGGCACTTTTCGGCGAAGGGGCGTGTCCCCCCGCGCCTCCGCCGCGCATCACGCTTTACGTAATTAATTAATTTGCTTGTTTGGCGCCGACTCAAAATTACTTAGGTATACTTACATTAGTTTAAGAACTTAGTTATTAAGGTTAAATAAAAACTCAAAATAATTACAAAAATATATACTTAGGTATACTTAGGTACATTAGTTTAAAGACTTAGTTATTAAGGTTAAATAAAAAAGGTTTATTATTTTTTGCTTTTCGGTTTTTTCGGCGGTTTAATTTTTTTGTTAAAAAGTTGTTTAATACTTAAAAAGCATACACAAACATTTTTATAAAAACCAAAAACAAACATCTCGCACCGTTTGGCAGTTACAGGGTGATTCGTAAATCAGGATGTTGCCTTATATGGCAACCACTCTTCTATTTTTATCTTTTTTTCTACGCATTGCAGCGACCCCAAACCAATCTCACTAGCATTCACTATTTCGAAGCCCTTTCTAAAAAGTCCAAAACCACCCCCCTATCCCCAACCCCTTGGCCACAATCACCCCTGGAAGTTGAAAAAATGCAAGTAGCCTTCGTCTTATTCCGCGTTTGAGGTCTATGGTAGCCAGTCTCTCCCGTATTTTCGTCGCTGCAGTCCCAATCCTGGTAACTAATTTTTGTCTGGTGTTGATTGGTCTTGAGTAAACTTCATCTTTCATCATTCCCCATAAGAAAAAGTCCAGTGGAGTAAGATCCGGTGATCTAGAAGGCCAAGGAATCGGTCCACCTCGTCTAATCCAGCGCTCTGGGTAATGCTCATTCAACTTTGCCCTAACAATGTTCCCAGTATGCGCAGGTTCTCCGTCGTGCTGTAAGTACATTGCGCTTCTGGTGGCCAGGGGGATGTCCGCCAACAGATCCGGAAGGGTATTCTCCAAAAAGTCCGAATACAGCTGACTATTCAGCACTTGGGGCAAGATGAAAGGTGGCGGAGCGGACCTACTACTTGTTTACAGTTTACTTTGCTAATTTATTCAGCCTACTGTCAGAGACTTCCGAATTTTAGCAATGAAGGAAGTCATGTAAAAAACAATTTTTTAGTCGCGACTCTAACTTCGTCAATTGATGTTCGATTAAGAAAATTTAAATTATTATTTCAAAAGAACATGAAGAAATAAAATATTTATTTAAAAACATATTTAAATCAATAAAACGCTACTTTCATTTAATATTAAAATCTTTTGAATATTAATATTAATATTAAAATCTTTTAATTAATATTCATTATTACAGGTCTAATACCTATAGGTCCTATCAACTGGTTGTCGATGATGACAGCCCAGACATTGACAATGAATCTTTGTTGGAAGGACCGACACCTTGTCCTATGTGGGTTCACTTCTGACCAGGTGTGGAGGTTGTGGAAGTTTATGATGCCATCCCGGGTGAATTGCGATTCATCCGTGCACAGAATTTAGCTGCTTGAACCAGAAAAGTAGCGGGCTGAGTATCGATCCTTGTGGAACACCAGATGAGATGACGGAAGTAGTAAGTGTTCCACTTCCCTATAATTTAACATTATGCGCAAAGTGACAAGCTACCTCAAGACCGGTTGAGAACCAAGACCACTTGCATAACAACGTCAGAACTTGTCCTGCTGCTCCAGCCGGCAAGATCACTACCTTTTCTCTTTGTTTTTATCTTCAAGCGGTTTATTCACTTTCTGCCTGAGTCACGCGGCAGCCTCGCAACTATTTTCTTTGTTTTTATTTTTTCATCATGTTGTTTTCCAGCCTTTCGCCCGATCATTTCACATGCACGATTACTTTGCCTGTTCGACTTCCTGACTTTTTGCTGTTGTCCCCAAAATCCGCCTATACATTACCTCCTTGTACGCAGAAGACTTAACCACCCGATCAACTGGCCCTTTCCGAAACCAGTTCTTATCCCCCGTCCTCCATCCAGACAACACCAACTCTTTCCTTTCAACCAACCACCTATAGCAACACAGCTCGGCCTCGACTCAGCTTTTTATTTTTACCTTCCAATGCTCGGAACAGGGACGTGTCTTTCCCACTCCCGTCTCAGCCACTTCTTATCAGGCGGTGGGAACCGTTTTGCAGAGAACCTCACCGATCGGATGCCAACCGATCTTGAGGTAAGGTTGTCCTTTATGCGCATAATGTTAAAGTATAGGGAGGTGGAACACTTACTACTAACGGAACAAACTCAAAAGACGAACACCCAGAAAATACAACCTTAAGTCTACGATTACTGACAATAAGGGCCCCTACGACGACTGACAATAAGGGCCCCTCCAACCCAACTAGCAAGTAGTATTCTAGGTATTCCATGAACAGAAAACAAACCCTTTAATTTGTTTACTATTTCTGTTGTATTTTTCCTATTCAGTGGTACGATATCTAGGTACTTAGAAAAATAATCTGCAACAATAAGATAATTTTTCCCCTCTAGCTCCATAATATCTGCTCTAATTTTGAAATAAAGTATATCAGGGACCTCATGTGGAATCGTTGGTTCCTTTACGTTAGATGCTCTAAATTTCTGACATATTTTGCATTTAGCTATCAATTGCTCTATCTCTTCATTTAGACCTGGCCAAAATATTAAAGTGGGTGCGCGAGCTTTTGTTTTTTCAATTCCCATATATGGCTTATGTAACAATTCCAAAATATTTTTTCTCAGCGAAGTGGGAATGAAGATTCTGTCATCGAAGAATACTAAACTATTTTCTGTATACAGATTTTGCTTGAATTTCCAGTAATATTTTACGTCATCCTCTAAATTCGATTTCCTATTAGGCCAGCCATTATTAATTATTTTTATTAACTTACTCAAAATTTCATCTGTTTTAGTCTTTTTTATGAATAATTTTCTTTTCTCTTCACTTACGTTAACAGAATGTATACCACTTCATTCAAATCTTTTATTTCCGGTTCTTGTGGAACTTTTGAGTAATTTCTAGATAGTAAATCTGAAATAAACATTTCTTTTCTAGGGGCATGTCGCAATTCAATGTTATATTTCAGTAACTTCATTTTCATTCTTTGTAGTCGTGCCGACGCGACGGTATTTGTCCCACTTCTTTAGATAAAATCCCTAATAATGGCATGTGATCCGTTATTACTGTGATCTTTCGACCATAGATTAATTTATGATATTTATGACATGCAAACACTATTGCAAGTAGTTCCCTTTCTATCTGCGAATAGTTTATTTCTGCGGGTGTTAGACTGCGTGCGCAAAATTTAAGGGCTTGTTGTTTTGAATTAAACAAGATCTCACTCCGAATTTCGATGCATCAGCTTGTATCGTGACATTCAAGGAAAAATCAAATGGTTGTTAAATTGGAGCATTCGTTATTTTTAATTTAATTTTTCTTAAGCATTTATTATGTACGGGTAACCACAGAAACTCACTTTCCTTTTTTAATATGTCTCTTAAAGGTTTTGATGTCTCCGCCAGATCAGGAATAAAATCTCTCATATAATTGATCATACCCAGCATGACTTGTAATTTTCTTTTTTGTTCTTAGGTGGCTCGATTTCCTCTTTCATTCTATTTTTATGCAATTTTATACCCTCGCCCGAACACTTTTGTGACTTTAAATTGAATTTTTTATTTATTAAACTTTATTTTCCTTTCTATCGCCCTTCTTATTACTTTGTTTAGAATTTCATCGTGTTCCTGAGCCGTTCTGCCACGAACTAAAATATCGTCTTTGTAATGTACTACTCCAGGAATATCGGCAAAATTCTTCTCACTTAACTTTTGAAAAGCTTGTGGCGCCGTTTTGATACCAAACGGCAATCTTTTAAATTTATGCGATCCGAAGAGGGTTGAAAACGTACATAATTTAGCTGAATTTTCATCTAATGCAATTTGCCAATAGCCGTCTTTTAAATCAAGTACGGTAAAATATTTCATGTTTGCAAGAATTGTGCAGATTTGATCAAATGTTGGAATGGGGTGTATGCCATCTTTTAGAGCCTCATTTAGATATTTGGGATCAAGGCACATACGCAATTTTTATTTTTCTTCTCGACTATGACCAAATTTGATGACCATTCCACATGAAAGCGGTAACTTGCATATACTTGGCTTGATTTTCGTCTACAGAACGATTCAAAAGCTTTTACGCCTTTGCATTTCGTTCTATTTTAAGGTACTTCAAAAGTGAAAGTATTAAACAACTCCACTGCCTGCGACCCAACTGCATTTAAAAAAATTGCCGCCGATCATCCGATTTTTTATTTAGCTCCGCTGCGGTGAAAAAGTAATCGTAGTTTTGCTTAAAGATGCGTCAATTTTCTGGCAAACTCCCTTCTAAGATGTGGGGTTCCGGTTTTTTTAAGAAATCCATGTTATTCGTCACCGTTATTGTTCTGTACCTAGGCAGTCTACCACGTGGTCTTTTGTCATCCGGTTTAATCGACTTTTTTACAATGCCCATGCACTTTCCACCTGGGTTTTTCTCGCTTTAATTTTCGAAAAAGAAATTCGCATCCACGTCGCCATGTGTTATTAATTAAAACGAGTTACAGTGAGTCTCGATGCTTTATTCTTGATGGCTTACATGCGACTGCCTTACTAACTCCTATTCCTAACTTACATAATAGCTCCTAGTGTAGCGTTACCAGTATAATACAATTCTATCACCACCAACTCTAACACAGTTATCAATTCAGTTTATCCTCGTCAGTTCGTATTAGTCAGATTCTATACAAGCTTTTTTATTTCCTTTTTTATTACCATGATTCTTTCTTATACTTATAATTTTCGTTTAATTCAGTCAGTATGAATTTCCCCCGATTCCTCTTCATCTGCCTCTTCTAGACCTTCTTCACTCAACTTCAATTCCTCTAAGCTACACCACGGCTTCCCTTACACTTATACGTTGACCAAAATGGCCGACTTTTGACTTGTTTACCAGGAAGGTCCTTTATACGACACCTGTCCTTGCCCAAAACCCTGTCGATCCCGGCCTTTATATTTTGGCATGTGCTTTCGCGGTTACCCTGTAGATACATGTTCACTTTTAATTAACACCAAATTTCCTACAGCATATGTCCGCAGGCGCATCTTTTGGAGTTTTCCGCCACCCGCTTCCTAAGTTCGCAAAGAGGAACAGAATCCTCTTCGTCGTTGACATGGTTGTGTAGTGCTGCCAATTCGTTATGCAGCATCCTTTTTAGTTCAAAATCTAACAGTAATTTTTGTGGAGTTTGGCCAGTCACCCCGAGAGTAGAAAATTTAGTCCAAATTAGATCTCCTCCAGATGGGCATCCCAATCCCGGCCGTCCTCTTCAGTGGTAGTGGGAACTATAGCCTGTATGGAAATATCTTTCGATCTGGCCGTTTGCACGGGGCGTTTAAACCGCAATTTTCGCGTACACAATATTGTTGGCCAGACAGTATTCTAGGAACGCTTTAGAGGTAAATGCGGTAACCCTATCAGAAACAATTTTGAACGAAGATCCGAGAAATTGGTACAGTTCAGCCAAATCTTCACGACAAAATTGGTGGTGGTGTGGATTTTAAAGGTCTTAAAATTACGAACTTTGTAAATGTGTCTACGATACGTACGAGGTGCATATAACCCTTACTACTTTTAGGGTAGGGTCCCAAGTGATCAATATGCACAGTACTCGTATTAAAAGGGATAGGTTCTGTACGTAAAGTGTTCAATTGGGAGCAAGTTTCTTCCTTTCCTCCCTTATTATAAGCACAGGCGATACAGTTATCAATATATTTTCTAACAAAGCCCCTCATTCAAGGTAACCAATACGTTTCCTGGATGGGTGATAAGGTGCGATCCAATCCCGAGTGACCAAGACCATCATGAGAAGTTTTCGCGATATGTCACCGTATACCCTTAGGCACAGCAAACCTCAGACCGTCAGAAGTTTTATAAAATAATTTTCCATTTTTAATTTCGTAGTTCTGCCTCATGTGTTTATATTTCTTATTGTTTTCATCTGAAAGAATCTGAATTATTTCATTTATTTCCTTATCTTGCCTTTGAAGTGTGACGACTCAGTCAGTTTCGGTAATTGTCGCCACCAAGGCTTCCTTGACTGGTTCTTGGTTAACAACGCGCAGGGAATGTGTTATTCGTGACAGAGCATCTACATACGTGAGCCATTCTACATCCAAGCTTGTGCTCCTGTGGTGTATTGTGGGGTTTTTGACATTGTAGGGTTTTTGAGTGTGGCAGTACTTGATGTCTAGGAACTGTCAGAAGACCGTGTGAAGTTCTTGTGATGTCTTCATGTAATTACAATCTTGAAATAAATGTTTACATAACATACAAGCGACGAGGACAAAAGGAAAAAACATAGTTAACATAGTTTGTGACGAGAAAACAAAAAAAAACAAAAATAAACATAGTTTGTGACGAGAAAACGAAAATCGTGCAAGGAAAAGAGAAAACAAAAAAAAAAACAAAAAACGTAAAACGTAAAACATGGACGCGACACAGTTCCAGGAATTTTTGCAAATTCAGCGAGAACTCATGACACGGCTGTCTGCGCAAATTGCTGCAAATACACGACAGCAACCACAACAACGAGGTGATGTCACAAACGCCGCAAGTGACAATAACAGGTATAAGGATAATATTCGTAATTTCAAGTATGAAAAATATGATCCGGAAACTCGAGCAGAAACATTTATCGAATATTTCGAAGCGCAATGTAGACTGTGGGGTTTAGACGATGACAACGATACATGTAAAAAAGCAAAAAAAGAACTGTTCTTATAGTGCTTACATCCGGAAGTTTTTCATAAAATTAGCATAGCATTCACAAATGCAGATACACCTTTTCTTGAACAAAGTTACGACGCAATTAAGACTAAATTTACGAATTTTTATCAAATTAAAAAGACAAGGTTTAAAGCGCTCGTGCAGTTTTGGAATTGCGTGCGCACTGAGGATCAAAGTTTTGACTCCTACGCGAACATACTTAAAGAGTTAAGTGTCGATTGCGGGTATACAGGTGATTTCCTAGACAGACAACTCAGGGATAGATTCGCCACAGGTATAAAGCACAAACGGATAGAAATTGACCTTAAACAACGATGGCCGGAATTAAAAATAACTGAAAAGAAAGAGAAGTCAGATTCGCAGAAGTGTTCGAAGTGGCACAAGCGGGGGAGACTGCTGAAAAAGACATGGAACAGCAGTTCTATAAACATAATGAAATAAATAAAGCGCGGGGTCAGAGACATACAACAAAAGCGACAAAAACAACAAAAGACAGTGTAAATTACAATAACAAACAAAAAATACGTATTTTATCTAAAAATGACTGCAAACGCTATGGTCAAAATAAACATATAAATAAAACAGTATGCAAAGCTGTTAATCACAAATGTGAATGTTGCCAACAAAAGGGGCATTTCGGCTCCTGCTGTTTGAAAACGGGACGCGCAAAAATCGCAGTGTCGGGAAAAAACAATAACATTAATCAGACGCGATCACATCAGCGTTCCGCATCTGAACAGTCATCGTGCAGTAACCAAAGTGTTGGTTTTATTTATCACGTGAATCGGGGTCGCAAAATAGACGTTAAAATAAACGGGTACAAATATACTATGGAGTGGGATCCAGGCGCAGCTCATTCAATTGTAAATGAAACCGTATGGAACACTCTCAATCGACCTAAGTTACAAAAGGCTCCGGTTTTGCGAGCTTTTGGGGGGTTTAAAATAAAACCTCTTGGCAAAAAAAATGTCAATGTCACCGTTGGTCAGGTGACAAAGGAAGTACCAGTCATCGTAGTCAGCGAAGGGACACCGCTGCTATTCGGACTTCCATGGTGTGATAGTTTTGGAATGAAGACAACGTGTACTCCATACAACAACCAGGCAACGGTAGGGATCCTACAACAAGTGATAACAAACGAAAGCTTAACTACAAGGAATCACAGGCCCTCACTGACATTCTCAATGCAAACGAGAAACTTTTTCGGAACCAAACAGGTACAATCAAAGATTTTCAGGTGAATTTATATCTAAAACAACATGCTACACCAGTGCATGCTCCTGCAAGGCCTATTAAGTTTGGCTTGCAGAGGAGCGTCGAGCTTGAATTAAAACGATTGGTGCAGCAAGGGATCTTATCTGAAGTCGATCCTAATAACGTTCCGGTGGAGTGGGCTACTCCGACGGTAAACGTGTCCAAAAAGAACGGAACTATCCGGATTTGTGGAGATTTTAGGACTACTATTAATCCAGTTCTAATTACGGATACGTTTCCGGTTCCGTTACTAGATCATATACGTACAAAATTATCTGGTGGACAAAAATTCAGTAAAATAGATCTGAAAGATGCGTACTTACAGTTCGAGGTTGCTCCCGAGTCAAGGAAGTTTCTAACAATCGCTACGCATCTTGGGTATTTTCAATATAATAGATTGCCTTTTGGCATTGCAAACGCTCCTGCAATATGTCAACGGTATCTACACAAGTTGTTAAACGACGTCCCAGGAGTTGCGATATACTTCGATGATATTGCTATTACCGGAAAGAATGATGAAGAACATTTAACACGACTCAAAACAGTCTTACAGAGATTAAAAAACGCGAATTTTACGATACAACGTCACAAATGTACATTCGTAGAAGATTCTATCGAGTATTCGGGACATCAATTTACAAAACACGGAATGCAACCGATGCCAAAGAAGCTTGAGGCAATACGGAATGCAGCTACACCAACAAACAAAACAGAACTAAGATCTTTTTTAGGGTTAATAAATTATTACGAAAAGTTTATACCTAATTTGCAATCAATCACAGCTGACTTATATGAGTTAATTAAGACCAAAGTACAGTGGAAATGGTCGAGATTTCATCAGAATATTTTCGAACAAGTTAAACGAAAATTAGCAGAACCTGGAGTGTTGGTGCCGTTTGACGAGACCAAGGAAGTTTTAATTTCATGTGATGCTTCAGATAAAGGCTTAGGCGCAGTCCAACATAGACAAGGGAAGGAGGAGGAAGGAGGAAAGACCCATTGCTTTCGCTTCACGTAAGTTATCTGAAACGGAGCAAAAATACTCCATAATCGACAGAGAAGCGTTAAGTATTATATTTGCGATACAAAAGTTCGATCAATACGTTCGAGGGAAGCGATTCACATTAGTCACGGATCACAAACCGTTACAATACATTTTCGGACAAACCAGGAACCTTTCTAAGATTGTCAACAACCGATTGGTTCGTTGGGCACTGTTATTAAACCAGTACCAATATGACATTCAATACAGAAAAGGGTCAACCAACATGATTGCAGACTGTCTATCACGCCTACCCAATGACTTGGAACAGCCATCTATGGCAGAGGTCGGGGTCCATCAAATTTCGGAAGACATTGCTTTTGAAAAGATCTCCGACATGGAGTTGTCTCAGTGCAATCTCCGAAGGGCTACATCGCAAGATAAGCTATGCAGGCGCATAATCAACAACATTAAATCAAATTGGTCAAACATCAATGAAGCCGCGGAGTTAAAGCCGTATTACGTTAAACGTACCGAACTGTCCTACGAAGATGGTATTGTAATGTGGCAAGGAAGAATGATGATTCCCGAAAAGCTTCGCAAAGTTGTCCTTAAACAATTGCACGAACGGCATCCAGGGATTGTGGCCATGAAAGCATTGTGCAGATATTACGTCTGGTGGCACAATATTGACGACAACATTGAGCAATTCTGCAAGTCGTGTACATCGTGTCAAGAAAATCGCCAACATGAAACGCCGTTACCAATATACTCATGGACGATTCCGGAAACTAACTGGGAGAGAGTTCACATCGATTATGCGGGACCTTTTGAAGGAAAATATTGGCTTATTGTGGTTGATGCGTTGTCGAAGTGGATTGAAATTGTACACATGAAATCATTGAATTCTCATGCGCTGTGCAAAACGTTGGACGACATCTTTTTGACATTTGGATATCCTAGAGTTATCGTCAGTGACAACGGTACACAATTCACATCAGGTGAATTTAGTAGGTTCTGTCAGAAATACGGGGTTAGACATATAAAGTGTTCACTGGACTGGCGGAAAGAGTAGTACGAACTTTCAAATCTCGAATGAAGGCGGGAAGGGATCTCCCAAATCAAGAGCTTCGTCTGAGACAGATACTCTTTACATATAGAAACACACCACATGCTACCACAGGCAAATCACCAGCAGAGGCAATGTTTTCGAGGAGACTCTGCAACGCCTTTGATAACATCAAGCCAAATCGACGTAAAACGCTGCAGTATAAACATTTGAAAAATGAACTGGAACATCAACAAAGCGAAAGGACATTTCATCCTCAACAGCCGATCTATTGTCGAACAAGATTGGAAAAGAAGTGGACTCCAGCTACAGTTGTGCAGAGAAAAGGAAGGTATACGTACACAGTGATGACACCAGAGGGCTGTGTTAAACGTCGACACGCTGATCACATAAAAGACAGACCCAGTATATCGACGAAGGGAGTTGGATTCACATCTGTTGTATCACCAGCCTACACGCCGGAGGAACAACATCTGGAACGAGACAACACAGGCAGTGACTCGCTGGTAACACCATCCATCATCAGTAGCGAAGCTGCAAATCGTCAGGAACAGTTGAGTACCGACTTAACGGCGACAGCACCGGTAACTCATCCAAGCAACACAACACCGGGTACACCGATTGTCAGACGCTCATCAAGAACAAGGCGGGCACCTGAGCGATACTCACCCACGAGATAAAATTAAAATTAATTTATTTAAGTATCATCAGGCTTATATAACTATAGGGAAATGTGATGTATTGTGGGGTTTTTGACATTGTAGGGTTTTTGAGTGTGGCAGTACTTGATGTCTAGGAACTGTCAGAAGACCGTGTGGAGTTCTTGTGATGTCTTCATGTAATTACAATCTTGAAATAAATGATTACATAACAGCTCCATTTCGAAATCGAACTCCCGAATAGTGAACCACCACCTCGCTATCATTGGCACGAATTTTCTTTCTCTTGGGTTGCTTTGAGCGACGCGGCGTCGTATGTCACTACCTTAAACTTCTTTCCCAGTAGGTAATATTTAAATCTAGTAAGGCTTTTCACAACTTCCAAAGCCTCTAATTCATAGCTGTGGTACTTTTGTTCGAACGCGGTAGTACCTACTTTGACTAAAATAGGATACAGGCTGCTTCTGTCCGTTTTCAGAAATTTGGGTACAGGCATCGGTATGAAGCTCGTGCCCCGCGTTCAGTTTGTATACAGCAAACAACGGCTTAGCCGATAACTTGTCTTTTATTTCTTGGAAACTCTCTTGTCGCTTTTCAGACCAATCAAAAGGTACATCTTTGCGCAATCATTTAAACGCGCCGCAATTTGAGCGTAATTGGGAATGAACCCTCTGAAGTACCCACTAAGACCTAAAAACTGCCTGACTTCCGTTATGTTCCCAGGACGCGGATATTTTCTTATAACTTTTCTTTTGCTTGAAAACGCCGCCGCCGGTTAGTCCTGTACCCCGGTCTGCAACATCGAAAACATTTCACCACGAAGTTATTCTTCGTGGCGGTTCTAATCCTGGCGAGAAAAGTTCGTAGTTAGCACTCTCGCCCGAGGATTCTCAAGCAAATTTCGTGTCTCCTGTTCTTTAATATTCTCATATCTTTTAATACGCGCATGCAATTCAACCCGCGAAGTACTTCCGGAGGCAGTATCCTTTGCGACACATTGGCCATCTAACTTGATTCGCTTTCCTAATGACACAATTTCGTATAGATAAGCCTCAACGGGCTCATCGGCTTTCCGTGTACGAACCATAAGCTTGGCATGGCTAGCCGAAGTGTCCAGACTACAGAGGAACCCTATCAGTAGATTCTCTTTGAACGACGCCCGCGTACCATCGAATTTTTGCCTACCTTGCAGCCAATATTGCGCTGCATCCTTTAGCCTCAACGATGCATATAGCAAGATGGTAGGGGAGACTGGGTACGATTGAAACACAAGACGGTTGAAACAGTGCTAATATCTCTCGAACCGTGTGTGGTGTGGTGATGACAAGTCCGAACACAAATCTGAGTGGCGCATCGCTCACTACGCGTTGTGGTTGTTTATAGGAGGCCCCATTGTTATTTGATAAGCAAAACTAAATATTTTCGTACGAAAATTTTTGCAATTACTACACTTTTCATTAAAGTGACAGTGTAGAGTGGTATAGTTGTGTTTGAATCAATGCTTTTAGAACATGACAGCGTAATTAGTATTTGTGTGAAATTATTTTTGCCATTACTACAAACTGTTTTGTATCAAATGGGTGCTTGGGGACAGTTGAATCATTTTTAGTGGATACGGCTGAAACAATTTATTTATTTAAATTTCTTGTTTTATTTCTTTAAATTTCTTGTTTTATAGATGCCGAGGATACGTGCAAGAAGACTTCGCGGGGCAGGACGATTAAAAAAAAAATTAATAGCATTGTTAGAAGAAATATTCTTTTAGTTTATATTTTCAAATAATTTCACTATGCGAAGAGCTAAAATTCTGTTTTGAAATAAATCCTGTTAATTTTTATTGTTTTCGATAAGCGGATACCTACATACTTTATGTACAGTTGTTATGTATTAATATTGCCTAAGACGACAGAAGAATATTTTGTATTATTTGTATGTGTTTCAATTGATTCAAACCACTGCTTCAACCGCCCCTGGTATGGGGACGGTTGAAACAATTTTGGTTTTTTTTTTTAATTTTTTTGATATTTTACAAATTACAAAACACCGGACACTCAAATAATACTGCAAATTGAAAGATGGAAACACGCCTTTGTATTTAACATGTCTCAATCGGTGCTTGGTTCGCTAGCGCTGCTACGGACAATAAAAGCTAAATTGTTTCAACCGTACCCAGTCTACCCTACGATTTTGCCAACCGTAGATTGCGCGCAAACCCTTGATCTTCACGACTCATTCCTCGACACTTAAGGCCGTTCTCCAATGCACCGACCACCCAACCAAGAACGAACCAAAATCGCGCCATCGCGTCACACATTATGTTGGCCTCATATTCCCTCTCGCTCGTGTTTTGGTCAACCTGGCTAACTTTTTCATGTGTGCGTTTTAACCACATAGTACTAGTCGCCTATTCAGCGGTTGTGTTGTACTAGAATATCTGTCAGTGAGACAGCTGTCCCACCGGTTGCCAGAAACTCAGTGCGCTAATTTTAACATAAAGTGCTTATAAAAATGTGCGCGGTAATTCCAGCCCAGCACTAAAAGTAAAAGTGAGTAGTTTTTTCGCTCAAATAGTGATAAAAACTCTTCCAGATAAAATATTTGCCCGAGGATGTTGTGACAGCCGGCAGGCACTACTACAGGCAGGGGCTTGTATTTTACACGCGAATTCAGGCAATTCAGCGTTTTCGTTGGTTGGTTCGTGGTTGGTTGGTCGGCGCATTGGAGAACGGGCATTAGACTTCGAGTATTTCCCGGTGTAAATTCCGGTATCAATCCCGCAATTTCAAAAGATATTGTATATAGGTTCAATACTCAAATTATGTCCGTCCTGTGTTCTTATTTTCTTTTCCAGGTTATGGCTCCTCACTACACTTGGATCCGCAATTATGAAGCATGCAAATAAAAAGTATCCTATGCCCATCTCTAAAGGCCCAGATCCACCAAACGAACAAACAGCTCGCGAGCATGTTTTGAGCAAATGTTGATTTGGTGTATACGTGCTCGCGTACATTTGACAGACATTGGACGAACACCAAAAAACATTTCTGACGATCAATTTGCTTGCGAGTGCAGCATGTCTCCACCAAACATGCAAAACACCGAACAAGCAAATGTTCGCTTATTTGCTTTTATGTTCGCAATTGTCCACTGGTTCTTCTATTGTTGATATAGTTAATTCAGTCCGGCTTCAAAGGCGAACGATCATAGGGTGAGTTAAAAAATGAATCGGGAGGACAAAATTACGAAGATGAGATGCTGAATTCTGGGATAAATGATCCGTGCAAAAAATGCATGTGCGGAAATGCAAACCACGAGGGTTTGTATAAAGTTGCAGTTCCGCTGCCGGAAGCCTTGCTATTTCTAATTTTGTTTACCTCCCGCCTATATTGCCCCTGAAGTACCCCCCATTTCTTCTCTGCTTCGACGCCCGGCAGATCCAATAAATTTCCAATTTCGATGAAAGCATCCTTCTTTTTATTTGGATTTTTATAATCAGTCGATGTCACATCCCAAATTAACGGGTAAGTCCCAATTTGTTTAACTTAACTTATAACTTTATCATTTGTCCACTGCATTTTGCACCAACAATGATGATACAGAATTGACTGCTCTGAACGATGTTCGCCTGCTTGTGGCAAAATTGCCCGCGTGCAGAAGTTCGATCGCAAGCAAAGCAAAACATGTTCGCGACGGTATCCAGAGAAATGTTCGCAGACTCGGTGCTCGCGGGCTGCATTTTTCTGGTGGATACGCGTCCACGAACATGCAGCGAGCATTCAATGATCGCGAGCAAACATTGCACGGGAACATTTATTTTTGCGTGTTTGGTGTAGCCAAAGGGCAAAACTTTGCTCCCAAGCAGCTTGCGAGCTGCACGTTTGGTGGATCCGGGCCTTAAGATATTCTCTATCTATGTTCTAACTTTCATTTAAATCTGTTGATCTGTTGTTGGTTGAAGCAAAATTAATAACGCAAAAATATTCAACGTTTTCAAATACCTACGTATACAAATTTTCATGGCGATCTGTTGAACGGTACAGAAGTTTATGGTTATTGAGTCAACGTGTTAACTGTCCACAATATTTAATCTCTCTTAGGGTTAGGAATTGCAAGGAAAATACCGTATAATAATTACTTTGTCTGAATAGCTTTATTTTATTTTGTTACACAGGCCTGGCTAATGAACTTGTCCGCACGTTCTCTTAGGTAGAAGGAGAAGTGGCTTCGGTAAGAAGTTGGCTCCTGTTGATGAGTTTTGACATGGTGATTATTTTACACCAGATGGCGCGCGGAATGCTTGCGAGGCGAAGTTTGACAACTGTGAAGTCGCCACAAGTTGACGTGCTGCAGCGCCATCTATTGGCAATTATAGCAAGACGGCGCGAAAATATTCACCATGTTCAAGTATCTATGTAAACTAGTGGGAATTGTTGAGTAATATGCTGTGCTCGACTGTCAAAATGGGAACCTCAACGGAAAAACTTATCGAAATTGTGAAGGAATATCCCATATTATATGATTTGGAAAATTCTGAGTACCTACAAAAACATTAGGAAATAAGACAAAATATGGGTTGAAATATGAAATATGAAATAGGAGAAAAATTAAATGAGAATGGTAAGTAACAAAATATATTTTATTATTCTGAAGAAGCAAAATAATTTACAAAATTTTCTCGAATTCTAAACGCTTCAATATTTGCTAACCTTTGACTTACGTGTAGAGTAGCGAAAGCTCTCTGCAAATTTTGCTCTTGTGGTTCCAAAACATCAACAAATTGCTCATCTAAGTTTTTCGAGCGTAAGTAATTATGCAGAACGCAAGTCGCTTTCACTATCTTCTGTGCGTTTTCCACATTGACTTCAATCTGTCTTAAAAATACTCGTCATTTCTGAACTAATATGCCGAAAGCATTTTCAACAACCCGCTTAGCAGTGCATAGCCTTTCATTGAATTTTTCTTTCTCTTGATCACGTCTGGCTTGCCTGTAGGGGAAAGGACGCATCAAGTAGGGCCGTAGTGAAAAGGCTTCATCTCCAATTAGCACATAAGGGATTGGCATAGTTTGGTTTGGCCCTATGACCGAAATACAAAGCGTTCCCTTTTCGAAACCTTCTCCCATCGGAGATTGTTCAAAAATTCCACTGTCACTATTCTTGCCATAACTGCCTATATCCAAGCAAACAAATTTATAGTCCGGACCAACAATTACAACTAAAACAATTGAACAAATTTTTAAATAGCAAAAATGCTTAGATCCACTATTTTTAGGACATTTCATGGTCACATGTTTACCATCTATGCTTCCGATGCAGTTTGGAAATTTTCAAACTCTCTCAAACCCTCTAGCTGAATTTTCCCACATTTCTGCAGTAGGTTCAGGCAAATGTTCAGACTGCATTCGCGTCCATATTGCATCACAAACGTCGGTGACAATCTTTCCTACGGTTGTAAATCCTACTCTAAAGCTATGACCAACCGTGATGTAAGAATCTCCTGTTGCCAAGAACCTAAAATATTTGATGATATAAAAATGAATGAAATTTAATTTCAAAATAGCTGTTTTATTAAATTGATTTCTTAAAATGTACAGGTTCATATTCATATCAAATTTAAATGGAGAAATATGAGGGATTCATATGCAAAGCATTTGAGGTCTCTCAAGACCAAAACACAGCAAATGGATTTCTTTAGAATATTTTTGAAATTTGCACAGAAGATCAACCTTGTACATCTCTAGGTAATAATCTGGAGTTAGAAAGCAGAGCAGACATCGAACTGGAAGAGGAGAATATTGATTCTCAAGACTTTGAAACTACTGCAGAAACCGCTGCAGAAACATTCGATGCAACAGAAGAGAAAGAGACCTCTGCATAATTTATCAGGAGTCGACAAAGTCATATCCTATATGGACTTCTGAAAATGATGCTGTAGATCTGTTGTTTCGGGGATTTGCTAAAACTGTCAAAACATTTACTCCAAGGCGACAAGCTATGATAAAATTAAAAATTGCGAATTTAGTTCTCCAACAGGAAGTCGAACAACGAGAAGAGGAGGAAAATTTTTCAGAGAACTTTCGCCCTATTTCTTCGAGCAGTGTCTTCTCAAATCAAGAATCGCAGGAAGGTACCCATGGTTCTTTCAACATGCCTTCTACGAGTTCGTGTCCTGAACAAATTGTACTAGCAGAGGAACGCTCGGAGAAGGACTTAACGTCATCAAAGTGGTATACGAACTTCAGTTCGATAGTTTTCGACAAATAAAGATTATTTTTCAAATATATCTTTTGTTTCTCAAAGTAATTGCAAGTCGTTCGACTGATGGTATTGCACTCCTATAATTTGTGTCTTCTTTATGTATATCTTGCCCAATTAAATTTACAATTTCGTCGAAACAACTTGTTGTTATCCTGAAATATTTATAAAACTGCTTCTCGTCCAATCGCAGGTCTTCATAAAGGGTATAAAACTCCCCGTGTGTTTCACGAGTTGAATTTATTTCGTGCACCCATTTCCTCTTTCTTCGTCTAGGTTATTAAGAGAATTCGTTAAAATTACTTAAAAATGTTCATACCGAATGCAATTTTCATCTTCATATAAAGCATAAAGCAAAAGGAGTTCCTCTTCCATTTCGAGTACGTTGTTTCACCGGCACCGCTGTACTTACACTAACTAAAAAAAAATAAATTTAGTTTTGACCGCTACCGCGTTGATGTGCGCACTACTGAACGCGACCGTACCGGCTACCGTCACCGCTACCGTTGCCGCGTCGATTTGCGCCAGCCTTTATTTTAGTCCTCTAAGGAGTTCTGGGACCACCCTGCGTTTAAAAATTAAACCTTAAACACTTTGTCACCTTATTTAAATGATGACACTTGATATATTTGTTGTTCAAAGAAGGAACAGGAAAAAAACTTCTTTTTATCCGTTGTGCCCTTTACCCTTTGTGGAAGCTATTGCACTAAATTAACCAATTTTTGATATCATTCTCAATTCGTTTGCAAACAGTGTCATTAGTTGGCCTATGTACTTAATTACTTAAGCCAATAAATCAGGTGCTTACACGTCTTTAATATGTTGTCTCTATAAGTGATACGTGAATTTGTCATTAAGGTATTCACGTACTTGTTTACTAATGTAACAAATTAGTTTGTACATCATGCCGTTTTGATAATTGTGTGCAGGGCTGGTTGGGTAATTCTAACATCAAATTTAAATTATTTAAGCCTCCTTAGTTTATTTATATTTATATACTTTACTTTGCTTGCAAAATAAAAGGCAATTGAACAAACATTAAAGCTAATTTTGTGCTTTGAATAATGCATGGATGTCGTCAGTGGCGGTTTTACAAATAAAATTTGAACTCGATGAGTCGATCAGTACTCTTCGAATTGCGTACATTTTCAATGCACAATTCAAACAACAATAAATTTCTCGTGTAGCAGCAATCATAACTAGTTAGCACATATGTACATATATGTATGTGGGTATATCGGCAGAGTCGCCCATATCAGTAACAAAAGCTGATTCCCACGGTTTTCACTTTTAAGATTCGATCAATTGTCTAATATAGAAGGGTATTTTTATCGCTTTCACTTCTTCCATGATAACGACCTAATCTCGTCCAAGCTTCAATGGCAGTGCGGATTTAAAATGAATTGTTTTCCCGAAATCAGTTCGCGTTATCCAGTGTAATGATAGTGTAATGATCGGAGCAATAAAATCAGATCTAGAGCTTTGTTTCCTAAACTGCACTTAGGTGAGCTTATTTATATGTATATATATATATATAGTATATATATCACTTGTATATGAACTTCAGTGCGTTCTTTTCTTCAATTAGCGTGTTCTTATGGCATTTGGGTAATCGCTTCAGGTTGTATAATACTGCAATTGCTTTAAGCACACATTTTGCTGCAAGCAGTTGAAGTTAGCTTTCATTTTGACGACACAACGTGGATTCTGAATATGTCGTCTAAAGAGTGCGGTGGTGAGCAAATTAGTAGGATCGTGAATCACAGCACGAGCGGTAGTTATAATTTGCTACCTATTTGTGGGTAACTGTCTTAAATTCTAAAAACAATTTTGTAAGTTTTGAATCTATTTTAAAAGTAGGCTGATAGTTCATGTAAAGTATATATAATTCACAGGAAAAACATTATTTACCGTCTTTGTGTAACAACTTAAATTGTGTTGCGTGTGATAATATGGTAACTCAATGTCGCTATTAGAGCTTGATGGGGAAACGTTAATTGTTCTAGTAAACTTCTGAAAAAATGTTTACTGGATGTCATACTCGTACATAAATTAAGTGCGAGGTCTCCTCACGGATTTTAATGAAATGAAGGAATGTTTATGTAAGGTGCAAAGGTGATAAATATGTAAAATATATATATATACATATATGTAAGATGTTGCATTTTTCCGCTACAATTTCCCTGTGCATTTCCGCAAAGTTTTGCTGAAAATATTGATGATTTTGGATTGATATAGTAAATAAAACAAAAATGGTCTCACTTCATGTAAATTATATTCCCAAATTAATTCAAATAATTAATTGGTTATGGATTAACAAATAAAATGTTGATCAAATTTTTCTCCCGATTGTGGTGATAGGCAAACAAGAAAGTCACAGGCGGAAATGCCGCACGACAGTAAAAGAATAAGGCTGACATAATTGTGATAACTCTCTAAAAAGTGCCACGCTAGTATTCAGCTTATCAGCAGATAATCCTCCCTTATTGGTCTTCCGTTATTTTTTAAGGAAAAAATACCTAACGATTCTTGAAAATCAAAAAATTAAAAGAATTTTCAATTATCATTTGGCGCCATTTACAGATGCGTGCGTGCTTGTCACCGTCGATAAGTTGAATAATATTGTATTTGGCTTTAATACGTTTATTTCGCAGTTTATTCCCGGAATTTTGTAAGGAAAAAGTTGAAAACGTCTTTGACTCACGTTTGTATACAATTTTCAATGTTTCATCAATATCCGTGAGGAAATAACACTCAATCTGTTCCGAGATAGCTTTCGAGTGTGTAGTAGTAGTAGTAGCAATCGAAAATTCATGGCATAGAATTTTTCAAATACCCAAGTACTTTGTAATCCTCGGTGACGATAATATTATTATACAATACAAGTATTGGGCGACAAATTACAAATACCCGTTGTCAGGTGACTTTTGATGTGTTTCGCTATAAATATTACATGATATCACATGTTACATAAACTGATGTGACGAAGCACATTTAATACATTACTTTTGACAAGTGACAAACTACATACTGTAAAATGCAAAATACACAACTTAAATATAAAATACAAAATACAAAATTACGAACTTGGCTTTCTTTCACATTTATGTTTTATTTGGATTATATTATTCTTAACCCTGTGCTTCGAAAGATTTAAATCATGTTCAAAAATTTCGTTATAGGCTCGTGAGACCCATATTTAGTTCTATGCAGCTGAATTCTATGTTAAGGAAGTGAAGAAGCGTTCTGGGATGGGCATACCATAAGTAAACAAACCCTTATTCCGACAGTCTCAACAGTTTTCGATTCATTTAAATTTTAATTTCACCTCATATTTTTGTTTGTATTCCGACTGTAACATTACGTGAAATTGTTATGTCGAAGGTAACTCTGTAATTTCTAGAGAAATATAACTACTATCAACATTGCGTTTTCAGTTATGAAAATGTATTAATTCAGGATTTTTTTTTTTGGAAAATGTCGATAAATCTTTCATTTGAGCCTCCATTAATCCGACGCAAAAATTTAAATAAATAATATTGTGCTTTAATGCTCTTATCTTATACATACATATGGACAAAATTTTAAAGTCGGTTTTATTTTTTTATTTATTATTTTTTAGGATATTATTGACGACTTCATCCAAACGCACGTCAAATTATAAAGTCAGACAACAAATTAGATTAATAGATTTTCCGGATGTTTCTTTGTGGGTAGGTATGCCAAAATGAGTGGGATGAACGATATGACTTAAACAAACAAAAAATTGCATTTTAAAGAGTGGGCCATGTAGGACGGACTATGTCAGCCGTTTGGGAATTACAGGGTGACTCGTAAATTCCAATTCTTAATGGTATGCACATCACTATTTCTATTATCAAAGCAACGACACTGTTGGGGATTAAGCGTAGGAAAAGACCGACTGAGTATTGACACGTTTATTAGGCAACTGACTGAGACTCAGATCTGGGTTTATTTGACAGGAAAAGTTAAGTGTTGCCATGTACTTAATTCATTTCTCAACACTTCCCCTCAAGACTTAACTAATGCAACAACATTATGCGCTTACAAATTCAAATATTAAGGCCCAACATCTGAGTTAGTATTACATGTTTAGTTTTACATAAATTCTTTGTGAGAATATCAGAAATCATTTTATCGGTAGGAACATAGTTAAGTTTAATTAAATTATTTTGATAGACCTCACGTATATAGTGTACTTTAATGTCTATATGCTTGCTGCGACTGTGGTATACAGGGTTCTTGACTAATTGCTGAGAACTTAGGTTATCCCCATTCAGCTCGGTAGGTTCATGCACAAGTCCTGGAAAACCCAGCTCCTTTATGAAGGCCCGCAAGTAGACTGCTTCCTTTGAGGCTGCTGATAAGGCCATGTATTCAGCCTCTGTACTGCTTAGAGCCACTGAAGCTTGTTTTCTCGACTCCCAAGTGATTGCTGCATTCCTATCGCCAATGAAAAAGGCATAACCAGTATACGATTTACGGTCATCGCTGCCACCAGCCCAGTCAGCATCGGCAAAACCCTTCAATTGTCCACCAGTCTTTCTGTAAGTAAGTTTAAGATTAATCGTATTGCTGAGGTATCTTAAAATATGCTTTGCAGCCGTGAGATGTTCTGTATGCGGGTTCACACTAAACTGTGAAAGTTTATTCACGGAGTGTAAGATGTCTGGCCGTGTTGACACACCCACATACAGTAGAGATCCAATAAGAGATTGGTAGGCCGCCTTGTCGACACTTCCACATCCAGGGCAACCACTGCATTTTGTAAATTTATGTCCAGGATCCAGGGGAGTACTACATTTGCGAGTCTTGACCATGTCGTGTTTCTCCAACAAGTTTTGGATGAACTGTTGCTGCGAGATGCTTATGCTCCTCTCCTCTCCTCTGGCTATCTCCATTCCCAAAAAATGGTCGATAGGTCCCTTATCTACTACGTCGAACTCCACGCCTATCTGTGTCTTGATCTGGAACAGGGTTTGTGGATTCGAGCAGGCCAAAAGGATATCATCCACATAAACAGCAATAATGTTTATCTCTTTGTTTTTGTTCATCGTGTATACGCAGGAATCAGCATTGCACTGCTCGAAACCCAAATCATGCAAAACTTTATCCAATCTAGCATTCCACTCCCGGCCAGCCTGCTTCAGTCCGTACAAGGCTTTCCTCAATTTACAGACCTTCTGCGCGTTATCCTTGTTAACGAAATATTCCGGTTGATGCATATATATGTCTTCCTTCAAAACTCCGTTCAAATAGGCAGCCGTTATATCCATCTGGTGCACCTCCAGATTGTATTCAGCTGCAAGCGCCAAAATAAGCCTGACTGATGAAAAACGAACAACAGGTGAAAATGTCTCGCTGTAATCTTCACCGAATTTTTGGCTGCAACCCTTCGCTACTAGTCGACATTTATAGCGCTCCACGTTTCCATCTCTGTCTCGTTTAATATTAAAGACCCATTTGCACTTTATAACTTGTCGATTATCTGGTGGGTTCACCAACTCCCATGTACCGTTTTTCAAAAGAGAGTCATATTCAGATTTCATAGCTTTCAGCCATTCATTCGCATCGCTTCTATTCAATGCCTCATCGACTGTTAGGGGGTTAGACAAAGATTGACTTGAATTACTTACATGTACATTAAGCCTATGACGTGGCCTGAAGAGATAAGGAGAACGGACTCGCTGCTGTACATTCACGCTATCGCTAGTACTTGGGCTTTCAGGGTCCGCACCAGATTCGGACAAGAGACTCGCCCAACTCCCATCGTCCTTGATAACTATATGACCACCCTCACGATTCGCAAACTCTTCAGTAGCATCAGGATCATAATAGCTGTCTCCAAAGACTACACTTTGCGCATTTTTAGGCTTGCACTCTGACTTGGTACCATTCGGGTCCTTTAAATCGGTACACTTAAGAAATTTCACATCGCGACTTTTATGGATTTTCCGTGATTTGGGTTCATACAGCCTGTAGGCCTTAGACTCGGATGAATAGCCGACCATAAAGCACTCGGTACCCCTCGCACTGAACTTATTTTTCCCAGGTCGTTTGTTTAACATTACCGCCTTGGAACCGAAGACCCTGAGATGCCCCACAGAAGGCTTTTTGCCGCTCCAAGCCTCGTGTGGCGTTATTTTCTCCAAGGCTCGGGTGCATGACCGATTTCGCAGGTATACGGAGGTTTTAACGGCTTCACCCCATAGTGTCTCAGGAAGATCCGAATTCAGCAGCAGGCATCTCGCCATCTCTACGATGGTCCTGTTAGCGCGCTCCGCGACCCCATTTTGCTGGGGCGTATACTGCACAGTGAGTTGACGTTGTATGCCCTCTTGATCTAAAAACTGAGAAAATTGCTTACTGAGGTATTCGCGGCCATTATCAGTTCGAAGCACCTTTATTTTTTTCGAGGTTTCGCGCTCGACCCTGGCCTTAAAAAGCTTGAACATATCAAAGACTTCACCTTTGTTCTTTAACAAATAAACGAATATTTTTCTGCTATAGTCATCGATAAAGAGACAAAAATATCTGAAACCGCCCGGCGTAGGTGTCCTCATAGGGCCACAAATGTCACTGTGTACAATTTCCAAAACTTCAGAACTGCGATTTTTAGCGTATTTCGGAAAAGGCAAATTACATAATTTTCCCTGCAAACACGTTTCACAGTCTAACAAATTTCCGGTATTTTTTAGATTTAGTCCGAACACCATATTATTCGCGTTTAAGAACTGTAGGTCCTTTATATTTAAATGGCCGAAACGCCGATGCCAAAGCATTAATTCATCCCTGGATGCACATAGATGAAATAAAATTTCTCTTTCCATCGCGTAAATGTACAGACCATCAACTTTAACGGCTTCCAGCAATGCCCTTCCGTTAGAGTCTTTAATTACAGCACCCTTGTCATCAAAAATAGCCATATGACTTTTCGCGGTTGCCTTACTTATCGAAATAAAGTTCGTGCACAGTTCTGGTACAAAAAGAACATCATTCAACCTGATTCGCGTCTCCTTTGTCTCGATCATTACATCGCCGATCCCTTGCGCCCGAATATAATTATTAGCCGCCAACTCAATAGCCTCTTCGTGTTGCTTGAAACTAAGGAACAAGTTTTTGTCACAACACATGTGACTTGTTGTTCCACTATCGAGGATCCAATTTAACTTTGTTAGGTGCACATTTGAACGGCTTGCTGCGTTTAACACTGCGAAATTTGCTGTCGGTTTCGAATTTGCTGCTCGGCACGATGCAGCATAATGGCCCCTTTTATTGCATTTGTAGCATTTACCGCGTTTTTGTACTGGCGCCTGCGACTGTGGTTGTGATTGCGGTTGCGATTGCGGTTGATTTTTGGGTCGATTTTTGGAGAAAAATACCGTTTCACCGCCTTCCCGTTCTGCACGCACCGCATCCTCTTCCCGCCTTTTGCCCTCTTCTATTAATTTGGTTTTTAGGGCTTGAATTTTAGGTAACTCATCCCGGGATTCTATCGCTATCACGAAATTCTCGAAGCTTTTGGGTAAGCTCGAGAGCAAGATGATAGTAAGCAGCTCATCTGGCACTTTGATGTCAATTTCGTTTAATTTCTCGAACAAATCGAAGAAACTGTTAAGATGACTAACCACCGACGAATCCTCCGCCATTTTTAAATTTAACAAATGTTTAAAGAGCGTTACCTTCCTCGCAAGTCCCTGTGGAGAATGTACCTCTTGCAGCTTCTCCCACGCAGATTTTGATGTAGCACAATTTTTTATATGTATCACCTGGGAGCCCTTAATCGACAGCATGATCATGGCCAACGCCTTACCGTCCTTCGTCTTCCAAGCATCGCCCGCACCAGCCTCAGGCTGTGGTATAGCTCCAGAAACATAAGGCCACAACTCGGAGTGAATTAAAACAGACTTCATTTGCACCTTCCAGCAGTCATAGTTCTCGTCGTCGAGTTTATCGATTTGATACAGTCCCGATCCCGAACTCATCGTGGTGACCTGGGCCCATAACCTTTGTTGGGGATTAAGCGTAGCAAAAGACCGACTGAGTATTGACACGTTTATTAGGCAACTGACTGAGACTCAGATCTGGGTTTATTTGACAGGAAAAGTTAAGTGTTGCCATGTACTTAATTCGTTTCTCAACAGACACCCAACTCACGCCAAAATTCTACTATCCTATTGTGCTTTCCAGAAATGTTAACAATGCTGACCTACCACCACCCACTACAGGTAAAGTCACTTTCGAAACTCGAAAAAATTGTTTTCATTTTCTACATTTTAGCTTTTGCCAGAATTTCTCCGAAATTCATGTAATTAATTAACTTATTTTTGAAGCAAAGTTTCTAAAGCGTTGTTGCGTGCTTGACCGCCGAGCAGTAACAAGCGGGAAAACGTGATTGCTCCCATCATTAACGTCGCTCGCCGTTCGCACGCGGCTACACTACTGTTTCGAGCGCACACACGCACACATTTGCTCTCACTCCCCCTCGGATCTGCGCGCGCACGTTCTATACGCGCTTAGCTGGTGCACACATAGCCGCTGCGCCCAGCTGTCTTTCCCTCCTTCTCTCTCCCTGCTAATGCAAACGCTCTTGGTTTGAATGCAGCTTGTCTTCCGTCGGGCGTCCCCCGAAGCCACCCATTTTTATTTTTATCGAATTGCCTATCTTATTACCTTTTCAACAAGGTACAGCAAGTCCAGGTAAAATAGAGATAGAACAACTGTTCCTTAGAAAATCCTCACTGGTGTGACCTAAAAAACATCCTGTATTGTTAGCCGATCATGAAAATATCTTTTGCAATTACATACACTATCTGAGTGTTTGAATCATAAAATATGTAGAAATTCTAAAAGTTTGTCATCTTAAAATTGGTTCACTTTAAATAAATACAGTTATCACTTAAGCAGGTGGGAAAAAAACTAAATACATACATATGTATAAGCAATTGTGCATGTTACGTGTTATCAACTAAAAGGAGAAAATCATTGTTTGTCTATCTTTTTAGCAATACCATCAATGATATGAAGTCCCTCGCTTCTTCACCGACTGTAAAGCAGTTTATAGATAGAGCTCAGAATTTTGAAGATAATACTTGCAATCGGTGTGCAAGCTCAAGCTATAATAACATGACCCTCGCATCAGCGCATCCGGCCGGTGGTGCGGATGCATACAACAGTAGTATTCATCCACTTCTTTCTTCACGTAATCGAAATGAGTCGAACAGCTCCGTAGTTGTACCTGTTATAACAGAAGAAATTCAACTATCGCGCCGACCATCAACACTTCTTCAAGAAATCTTAACAACCAGAAGGCCATCGACAGTCATGGGAGCTATTCGAACTACTCAGCGACCGAGAATAATGGGGTAATTTGGCATTGTTAATTGAAATAAAATATGTATCTGACAATAATGACTTTTATTTGAAACGCAAAGTTCACTCTTCGAGGGCCCTAATGGAAGTTCTCGATCTATCAACATTTCATCCAACGGAGGTGGCGCCAACTCGGAACTGGCTGTAAAATCGAAGCGCAAAAACCGGCGAATCGGAGAGTAAGTAGAAATTACGACGAGCCTCTGAAACATGTTCTTTGACTATCGAACTTATTCATAAAAAGTAGGTACATGCTTGCATTTGTTTACACACTTTAAGGAATATGCTTTCTTTTCTTTTCACAATGTATGATAAAATACCACTTTATAGGTATCGTGAGACTTATAAAAATTAGTGAGATACGTATGTTGGTCTCTGGGCGTAAATGTATGTTCATTTATGTAAGTATAATACTTGTGGACTGATCGCAATTTCACTTTTACTTACTGCTATAGCAATCAAATGTTTTCGGAATTTTTCAAACAAATCAGACTCAAACAGCAAGTTAAAATGAGAATGCAGTGTAATAATGGTGATTTTATAGCGCATATAATAAATGATTTCCTACGATGTTCTATTGTGATTGAAAATTAATAGTCGGTTATCTTGAACTTATATGTAATTATGTACATATGAACATCAACGTAACAACTGTTGAAGTAAACTACAAAATATTATTTTGCATTAACATTGCTTAAAGTTTAAAAATTGTTATATTTATCTGGATATCTAAAATAAATACAATATTCAAAGTACATTTGAATTCTTAAAAAATGCCAATATTATACATACATATGTATGTACATTATTCATCCACTATCTTAAAAAAGCGTCACCGTTGTCGGAAACTCCAGCTATACAGAGTGTTTTTATTGGGTATGCCAAGATTAGTTGGATAAAAGATCTGACCTAGACAAAAAAAAAATACGGCAGAGGAGGGGAGCATGTCAACCGTTTGGGAGTTACAGGATGATTAGTCAATTCCAGTTTTTAATGGTATGCACAAAATTTTTTGTTTTCCTACAATTCAATTTTCCCCTAATTTTTTCCGAAATTCATGTAATTAATGCACCTATTTGTTCTCTTTATCGAATTTATCTTTCCAACCAGGTACATGTCCAAGTGAAAAAAAATATAACTTTAATCCTGAAAAACTCTTTGTGATCGATTACAAAAGTTCTAAATTTAAAGAAATTCGACTAAAATAAAGCCCAACATGCTTTTCGTGAGAATAAAAACCGGTTCAAATTAATTCTAATATATCTCATTTGTCATTTACGAGTACCATCAAAATGCTACCATTATGCACTGATGTTCCATTGTGTTGGTGAACCTTTGCCCATAAATTATCAAAAGAAATGTCATCAAGTATACCTGGCGCTGGCAATGTATTCTCTAAAAAAGTTCGCGTATTTCACCAAGTAAGTATTTGCGGCAAAATGATCCCAGCCCAATCATTGACTCTGAATTTCTTCTGAAATTATGTTGCTCTTGTTCCATGGGTGTTAGTATCAGCTAAAGTATGAAAGGTGTGGAAGTAAGTGACACCATCCTTAATGAATTGCGATTAATCTGTTCATAGAATTCGGTGAGAAAATACTGTTCTCTATGTCTCTTTCAAGTAGAAAAGTACAAAACTCCAAGCTTCTCTCGGAATCTCCTCCCAGTAGTCCTTTCCGTCTACTACACCGTAAATGTATTTTACCGGCATATTCCTCAAAAGTGCGTTCAGCCATTTTTTAACTGTTTCATCGTGAGAACACACACTCTTATCGATTGTATTTCCAACTATGATCGATGTTCTTTCTGACTGACCCTCTTTTTTTTAGCAAAATTTCGATCAGCTATTAGTAATAAAGCATCAGGATACATCTAACTATGACTGGCTAAGATATATTAAATAATAAATAAATAAGACGTCAGTTAAGATTTTCCATGGAACAGTTTTTCTACCTTTATTTTGCTGGACACGGTGTACCGATTTGGAAAGGAAATAAGATGAGTAATTCGAAAAAAAACTCCCATTTTCGGAAGTGAGCACATCTGCAATGATTAACATTGTTGACATTTTGAAAAGGACATTAAAGCTGTGTCCTTTTCGTCTATCCAAGGTTGATTTTATATTGAACGCAAACTTATTAAACAGTTTCCTGGAATTTGCATCAATACTACATGAAATTGCCATGATTTTAATAATGCAAAACTTCAACATTTGCACTCAACATTTTACAGATTAATTTTTTAATTCAAAGTGGAAATAAATCAGTGCGACTTGATGCTTTTATTAGGATTTAAAACCTTTGCTGTAGGAAATTCATATGATAAATATTAAATCAATGCGAAATCTCCTGTTGTTCTGGATAGACCAAAAGAACACAGCTTAAAATTAAGAAGATGATTTTTGGCGTGAGTTGGATGTCTCTGCGTTGAGTAGACAAACACTTCAAAATAAAATAGTGATATGTCTACCACAAAAAATTGGAATTGAGTAATCAGCATGTAACTCTCAAACGTTTTACATGCCCCTCCCTCTAGCATACAAATCATTGTTTGTTAGGTCAGAATTTTCGTTCCATTAATTTTGGTAGATGCACTAAAAAACGCTCTGTATTATTTTGAATATAAGAAAGGTTTCTTTATTTATTTGTATATAACAAATTGAGGAGTGACGGAACAAAACATGATAATTCCATAATGACAACTCTTCACAAAAGCTAAAAAGCTTGTAACTTCTTTGCCTTTGTAAAATTTAAAAAAAAGAGTGCTAATAAATAACTAAAGGTAAAAACTAATATACATGATTTGCACCACACCAGCCTAAAGGGTAATGTAATTTATGCTATTCTGTCGCTTACGCTTAAAAATTTAATTTTATATAAAATATGTATAAATTACATATTGGTACATTATATTGTACTTTACTTAATACTGCTTCTGCTTCTGCTTCTGCGTCGATAGAATTTTTTTATCCGACTATTTGAGTCACTTTAAACGGCAAAATTAAAAGAAGTCATAGGTGACTCCAATGAATTTATCAAAAATTTAGAATTTTTATTAAGAAATTCCAATTCAAAGGGCGCTTTTTTAAGCTCTTTTCGATTCATTGTCACGCAAGTGAGTCGACAACCGGAATAAGGCCCTGTATTTTACAGAATAGGATGTATCAAATTTTATGTTGTCGCAGTGATTCAAGTAACCAGCTCTAGTTTTTTTCAGTTTATCCTATTCGCTCCGTACAAAATTGATCTATATTAATGAGTGTCACTTCGGTCGCATTATTTCACAAAAATCTCTGGTGCAGCAGTAATCTACATATGTACATACATACATATTTGTGCCTTAAGTTTTAAGTTATTAGCACATATTCATAATAATACAATATAAAACGCGTTTGGCTCATATTCTCAAAATGAATAAAATGACACTTGGATCAATTATGCTCCAAGCTGTTCAATTAGTGAAATGATATGAAAGTCGAAGGAAGAAGGCTATTTCTCAAGGTACATACTTGCACTAAGGTGTTAAAAAGAATCAATAATTCGGAAGAATTAATATCACCTCGCAAGCAATCAAAAGCCAAGACAGTCCTGAATTTATTTTGTCTATCCTTCAGCGAATCAAGTGAAAGGAGGGCGATAGACTTAAGTATTGAGGCAAGACGAAACTAATCTTCCAGGGAAGGCCACGAAGAGCAAATCGCAAAAATCTACGTTAACTGCCCCGACTATCAATTTCACGATCATAAATTCAAAAACATATCTCACAAAAGCACAATACAATAGAAGAGAGATGCGAGGATCGAACTCTTTGGATCACCTCTTGATGAAACCTAAACTAGCTTCAGTAGCAATTTGTTCATTATGGTCCTCAAAAGAGAACGAAGAGTTGAGAACAATATCTAAATCAAATCCCTCACTTTAGTCAGTCTAGCAAGAGAATGTCCATTAATTGGGTAATCAAAATGCAGTGTATTCTTTTTGCGGGAAGAAGACATGCAAGTACACTTACTAACATTAAGTGGAAGTCAGCAAAAAATCTCAGAATTAACAGTTTATGAGTAAGAATACGGTGATTAATCCTGCCAAAAGCCTTGTTGAGGTCTGTGAAGATACAGTCAACCTGTCTGCGGGATTCTATAGCAAATGAACAATAAAATTAGATAATTCAAGCCGTTTTTTTGTCATAGATTTACCTTTCATAAACCCACATTGAAATGGCAGTAACAAGGGTTTGCAGTGGAATTGCAGGACTTCACAAGTCTCATACAATTTAGCCGTACAGCTTAATTTAGGGATAGGTCTGTAATTGGAGAAATCAGATGTACTACCTTTTTTATGCTAGGGAATAATTTAATTTCTTTGGAAAAACACCAGAACAAAGAGATTAATTAAATAAATAACGAAGATCGATATATTTTAAGAAAACAAGAACGAACTCCGTCAGTGCCGCTCCGAAAGTTGTCAATTAAATTAGAGATGTACTTAAAAAAATACTATCGTCAAGTACAAGATCCTTAGATTAAAGATATGTTGGTGGAAGCCTCGTCCATTGGATAAAATCCGTAAAACGATTATCACACAAACTATCACAGAACGCGGTCTTAAAAAAGTCAGTCAAAAGGTTGGATATTATTTTAGCGTCGCAACTCTTCTGAGAGTCATATAATAGTTTAAAAAACTAAAAAACACGCTTATGTTATATTCCGCGACGTGTGAAATTAAATTTACAAAATTAAAATGGATGACAGTTCTAGCGAAAACCACAGAAAAAAAATTAGCCACTGACTTCCTTCGAATAATAATTGTACCTTAGATATAAATTGTTGATCCTGGCGATGCTGGTTAGGATAATGAAGCAAACTTATTAAATTATTGTATTGTCATCAGTCCTTGATGAGCGCGCAAAATTTCAATTTTATGTAACGTTTTGAAGTGGGTGAAAATCGCCGAAAGATTCCGTTATATACAGCTGAAGCTAATAAAAGCGTGTTAAAAAGAGCAAGTTAACCATTAGACGCTTAGAATTGATGAGCCTCCAGAACTATCTCGGACTATCATACAACAATGAATTCATACTGGAAATTTAGGCATCATATGAGGAATTAACTGCACTACGAAATCGATCACGTAACACTGAGTATGATTGGAAATTACAGTTGAGCCTCGAGGATAAAAAAGCTTTAGTTTAAATCTTTTTGATATGTAATATCTTTACTCTCGGTTTTGGGTATGATTTCGTGAAAAGGGACGGAAGTAGCGTAACAGGAAGTGAAGAAGCGCGGGCGCACTATTTGATTTAAATTTCTTCTCGCTTTCCTGCAATCTGTAGGAGTGATTTCGTAAAAAGGGACGGAAGTGTGTAACACGATATTTAAGATGGCGGACTATGCTTTCCTGCAATCTGTGGTAGTGATTTCGTAAAAAGGGACGGAAGTGTGTAACAGGAAGTGAAGAAGCGCGCGCGCGCGAGTTACAGTATGCAGCGCATAATTCTTGAACATCTATATAGAACACCGGCGGTGCATTCACCTGTCATCAATCACCCGATCACGTGTTGCAACGCTCAGGTAAAACAGACAGCAGACACGGCGTCAGCGAAATTCTAGCTAGTTCCCGAAATATTGTACCCGTTCAATTACTTTAAGTTGAGGAACCGAGTCAGTCTTGTACGAATTTTTAAGCAATAAAGACATACTTTCCGACCAGAATTCAAGTCTTTAATTTTTTTTTGATTTCTGATCTGTTACACACTTTAACTGGCGCAGTCGAAGTCTAATTCCTTTCCACGTTCTAAAGTCTAATTTTCGCGACGGTTAATCGCGAGGAGGCCTATAAATTATCGACGGGATATCGATAAGAAGGAAAACAAAATCTCTAATTTTCGCGACGGTTAATCGCGAGGAAGCCTATAAATTATCGACGGGATATCGATAAGAAGGAAAACAAAATCGTGGAAAGTGAAGTGAACACAGGCGGATTTCAACGAGGGAACATCGTTCAGCATACCACCTGGTGCGGTTTCATCCCTTCAGTTCACGGACTTACGAACCAACAAGACTCAAGGATTCGTCACGGAAATGAGAACGACGTTAATCTTCTTGTAAGTCAAGTTCGTTCTTCCCTTGAATCCTTTAAAACACTTAGCTAACATACATAGTAGATTAGTTAGACCTAACACACCTAGACTTAAGACATTTGTGAAATTAAACAGTGATTATATAAAATAAAAAGTACAGTGATAACGTCAAAAAAAAAAAAAAAAAAAAAAAAAAAAAAAAAAAGGGGAGAAAAGAGGATATCTATATCCATATAATAGTAATATAAATAAATAAATAAATAAATAAATAGAGATATAAATAAGTAAGCATATAATAATATAAAACTATAAATTAAAAAGAGTATAACTAACAGAAAATTGAAGGAAATCAAACAAATAAAAAGAAGTGTAAAGCTAACGGAAATATCTTAATAAGAACAAATAGATAAACAAATAAATATAAATATAGAATAATAACAGTAAGAGTATAATTTTTTTATAATAAAACAAACATACAATAAATTTATTCGTAAGTCGATTACAGTAAATTAAAATAAACTTTGTGATTAGAATTGTGAGAACTAATGCATTGCTAAAAATCTATGTACAATACAATACGTGATAAGATTTCGGCTGTCAATAGGCTTCGTAGATCAAGAAACCCCCCGTATAGTGTTGTCCCCGGTGGTATCTATTCTTCGGAACTTAGTAATAGTGAATCCGACCTACCTAGTTTAACGACTAGCGAACCTCTAACCGATCGTGGTAATAGTGACACAAACTTAAATCTTAATTTCGAAACTACTCCGGCGTTAAATATGACAACATCTAATTCACCAACGGACATTTTTAACAGCTTAAGAGTACCCGACGTAATCAAGGACTTACCAAAATTCGACGGTAACCCAAGATTACTCCACGAGTTTATAAACAATGTAGAAGAAATTTTAAGTCTAATTTCCGGTATCGATGGCACACCCTACGGTAGAATTCTCCTGCGAGCAATCCGTAACAAAATTGAGGGCCCTGCAAACGAGGTCCTTAACATGTACGGCACACCTCTCGTGTGGACCGACATTAAAAATAACCTTATTTCCCACTATTCCGATAAAAGAAACGAAACGTCGTTAATCAAGGATCTTCACAATTTAAAACAAAGTAATAAAACAGTCGAGCAATTTTACAGCGAGGTGATAGAAATTTTATCCACCGCAAGTAATCACCTTCAAATTCATGAAACTGATGCGAACGTGGTTAAATCAAAACGAGATTTATACGCAGAAATGTGCCTAAGCGTTTTCCTATCTGGCCTTAGAGAACCCCTGGGTTCCACTATAAGAGCCATGAGACCCAAGAACCTAGCTGAAGCCTTCACTTACTGCGTCAAAGAGCAAAATATTTCTTACCTCAAATCCTATAACCAACATAACTACAGACGACGAACAGGACAGACTCATCTACGAATATCACGCAAACAATAACCACCGCGGAATCAACGAAACTTTCATGCACCTAAAAAGAGAATACTACTTCCCATTCATGAAAAACAAAATTACCAAAACTATTAACAACTGCGAAATTTGCCAAACCTTAAAATACGATAGAAACCCGGTAAAACTAAAATTTGAGAAACCGGAATGCCCCGATAAACCCCTCGATATTTTACATACAGACATTTACACTATTAATTCCAAGCAAATTCTCACCATAATTGACAAGTTTTCCAAATTCGCCGCTGCCTATACACTCTCAGTACGCAACAGTTTAAATGTAATTAAATCTCTCAAACATTTTATAAGTATGCATGGCATCCCAAAAAAAGTCATTGCAGACCAAGGCTCTGAATTTACGGCCAACATCTTCAAAGATTTTTGCAAACAATACAATATCGATCTCCATATTACCTCATTTCAGCAAAGTAGCAGCAATTCTCCTGTAGAACGTTTGCACTCGACCCTCACAGAAATATACAGAATTATATATAAATTGAAGAAAGACAGAGACCACAACAACATTCTTAACGAAACCCTAATTACTTACAATAACGCTATCCACTCAACTACAGGCCTAACCCCTTACGAACTTTTCACGGGAAAAACTTTTAAATTTCTTAAAAATGTAAATTACAGTGATGAACACGACTTCTTAAAGAAACTAAATGAATTCCAAGAAAAACTCTACCCGATCATTAAAACAAAAGCTCAGGAAATAGTGAACAAAAATTTAGAAAAATTAAATCAATCTAGGGAAGACCCAACCGACCTTAAAGAAAACGAAACCATTTACAGGAAAGAATGCAAACGTAATAAGCTAACTCCCAGATTCTCTAAACATAAAGTTAAAAGAAATAGGAAAGTTACAATACTTACAAAAGAAAATAAAAAACTCCATAAATCAAAAATTAAAAGAAAACGAAAATTTCAGGTTCCTCACAACGACGACTCTCGGACAGAAACTGGAAATTCACGACCTCAATAGTAGACAAGGACTCTTACCACTTACACTAGGCAAAGCACGGACGATACGGACGTACAAGAAACTGATTCACATTGTAGAACTCGGCAAGTACGACGAAAGCGTAGCTAACATAGGCAGATCCTTAGAAAACCTAGATAGGAATGAAGCTCTGCAAGATACTATAGAAATCACGAAACTTAAATTCAAAGAACTAAATTTTAAGCTTCACACTCTTTTACCAAAAAAGAAAAGCAAAAGAGGATTAATCAACGGGCTCGGTAGTGCAATCAAATTCATAACGGGGAACATGGATGCATACGACGCCATAGAAATAAACAAACAGATTTCAAACCTTCAAAATAACCAAGGAAATCTCGACAACAAAATTAACCAACAAGCTCTTATCAATGAACAGATGAGAGAAAGATTCAATAACATAACTACTCATATTAACAAACAACAAGAAACCATAGAGTCATACCTAAATTACTATCACAGAACCATAGACAATAAAATAAGAACGAACGAAGAGTCACTCAGATACGCACAGTACATAAACAGAATTAACTTTAACATCGACTTACTGACCAACCACTTATCAGATATCGCGGAAGCTGTTACATTAGCACGAATCAATATTATTTCCAAGCACATTTTGAATCCATCAGAACTTAACGAAATCTATGAATTCTTCCAAAAAGAAAATGTCGAGTTGATATCAGACGAACAAGCATACGAGTTTCTCGGTCTACAAGCCTACTATAACTGCTCAAACATTATATTCAACATACTAATACCAATAGTTTCTAAAGAATATTACACATTCTATCATCTAATACCCCTTCCGATTAACAAAACCCTCACCATAAACACCAAACCCTATGTTTCCTTGAACGAACTTGAAATCTACTTCTACAGCGAGCCTTGCCAACTAATAGAGAGAACCTACTACTGCAAAATTCCAACCACCAACGCAACAATAGACCAAATCAGATGCATTTCTAACATTATAAAAAACAAACAAGCTACCTGCAATCTTTTCGACGGAGTAGAGATAACCGAAATCTACCAACCGGAACCCAATTACATCCTCTTTATCAACATACCAAACACAAACATAACATCAACCTGTGGCATCACTGGAAGCACGATCAACGGGACAGGACTAATCCACTTCGAGAACTGCACCATAATAATCAACGAAATCACCTACGACAGCAAATACAGCCTGCACTGGGATGACATCCTAATACACCCCGCATCGCTTAATGAAATAAATTCATCTTCAACTTCCGTTAACATTACCCTGGAAAAATTAAAAACCTACCAGCAAGAGAACCTATCCGAGATAAAGCTTCTGGAAAATCAAACGGTCACAACATACTATCAAAATTTCGGATTCTTCATCTTCACCTGCACCGTTATGACAGCCTACGCACTCTACTCGCAACGCCAAATCAATCGTCATCGGACCAGTTTGTCTTCAGTCATCCCTACACCAGCATCCACGGGCATCCAACTCTTGTGGCCTTCCATGCATACGCATCAATCTCAGGGGGGAGGAGTTACAGTATGCAGCGCATAATTCTTGAACATCTATATAGAACACCGGCGGTGCATTCACCTGTCATCAATCACCCGATCACGTGTTGCAACGCTCAGGTAAAACAGACAGCAGACACGGCGTCAGCGAAATTCTAGCTAGTTCCCGAAATATTGTACCCGTTCAATTACTTTAAGTTGAGGAACCGAGTCAGTCTTGTACGAATTTTTAAGCAATAAAGACATACTTTCCGACCAGAATTCAAGTCTTTAATTTTTTTTTGATTTCTGATCTGTTACACACTTTAACTCGCGCGCGCTCTATTTGATTTGAATTTCTTCTCGCTTTCCTACAATCTGTAGGAGTGATTTCGTAAAAAGGGATGGAAGTGTGTAACACGATATTCAAGATGGCGGACTGTGCTTTCCTGCAATCTTTGGTAGTGATTTCGTAAAAAGGGACGGAAGTGTGTAACAGGAAGTGAAGAAGCGCGAGCGCGCGCGCACTATTTGATTTGAATTTCTTTTCGCTTTCCTGCAATCTGTGAGAGTGATTTCGTAAAAAGGGACGGAAGTGTGTAACAGGAAATTCAAAATGGCGACTGTCAAATTTTAAAGTTAATGCGATTTGCACGAAACTTGGAACTTATGGGTTTTCGGGGTCGCTTATTTCAAATCAGAATTTACGAATTCAAGATGGCGGACTGTCAAATTTTAGAGTCAATGTGATTTGTACCAAACATGGAACTTGTGGGTTTTCGGAGCCGCTTATTTCAAATCAACTGTCAGAATTTCCGAATTCAAGATGGCGGACTGTCAAACTTTAAAGTTAATGCGATTTGCACCAAACTTGGTACTTGGGGGTTTTCAGAGTCGCTTGTTTCAAATCAACTGTCAGAAGTTACGAATTCAAGATGGCGGACTGTCAAATTTTAAAGTTAATGCGATTTGCACCAAACTCGGTACTTGGGGGTTTTCGGAGACGTTTGTTTCAAATCAACTGTCAGAATTTACGAATTCAAAATGGCGGACTGTCAAATGTTAAAGTTAATGCTATTTGCACCAAACTTGGTACTTGGGGGTTTTCGGAATCGCTTTTTTCAAATCAACTGTCAGAAGTTACGAATTCAAGATGGCGGACTGTCAAATTTTAAAGTTAATGCGATTTGCACCAAACTTGGTACTTGGGGGTTTTCGGAGTCGTCTATTTCAAATCAACTGTCAGAATTTACGAATTCAAAATGGCGGACTGTTAAATTTTAAAGTTAATGCGATTAGAATCAAACTCGTTACTTGGGGGTTTTCGGAATCGCTTGTTTCAAATCCACTGTCAGAATTTACGAATTCAAAATGGCGGAATGTCAAATTTTAAAGTTAATACGATTTGCAGATGAGATGTCAGATGTTACATATCATATGCGGGTACTGTAAGGATCGCTCGTTCTTTTTTTAACTGTTTAATAGAACCATTAAGCCACAGCTGGTTGTTTAGAGAATTATCATATCTTTTGATAGGAATAAAACATTGAAAAAAATACAAGACAAGCGCTCGTTTAACACCCTACTCCTATCACAGGCTAGAAGCCATTGAATTAACAGGGAAAAGTCGGATTCGCATTTTATTCAAAATCTAGTAACCAGTTACCTTGGAAGAAGTGGATAGATACAAAATCAAGGCAACCTTTCAGATTTTTGTAGCAGAACAGTTTTGGTTTTTGCGGAGTCTTTATATTTTGTATTGTGCGCAAAAAAGAAAATTTAATTTATTATAAATGAAATAATAATTTATGAATGAAAAAATAAATGTTTTAAATAACTAAAAAATAAATATTAAAATTAAATATTCTAATAAGAATATAAGATTACAATTAAAAATAGAGTAAAGAGAGAATGATTCTTTATTCTATGAAGTCGTAACAATTAGAACTAGGAACTGAATTCAACTACAACAGAATCAAAAGAGTACGTTAAAAGCAGAGCCGGATGATGCCAATTGCAAAAAACTCGTCGGAAAAAGAAATATCACTCGAAACTTGATTCGTAAAAGAAACGAGCTGCTCATGCAATGCAGAGGCAGAATTCGTGGGAATTTAAAAGGTGATGATGAAATTCATTTTGGCTGGTCTTGGAACGCAGTCCGTTTACATTGGCATAGTAACTCGACATTTCCCTAGTGAGTTTTTTGAGACCCTAGAAGAAGTGGGACATTCTTTATAGGAGTGAACTCACGGACGATAGACGGCCAATTTCACAAGAAACAATGTCATCAAATCTGTAGTCAGGCGCAAACATTTTGAAAGGTGCGGTAAATGATATAATATTACGACCCTGAGAGGCGCCAAGATTTCTGCATGCCACGGAATTACGCGCATTCGACAATCGCGATGAAATAAACTCAAGTACGTCGGCCTCAGTAGTCTCAAGGTGGACTCTCGACACGAAAATAAATCGAGGACTCTGTGCCGGACGAAGAGAAGAAATTTCCAACGGAGTTCCCTCAGCACTCAATGGCTCCACGGGCTGCGGTAGCGCAGAAGCACCGTCCACTGCCCCAGAAACCGACTAAGGCTTCTGTGACGAGGGAGAGGCTATTAGAGGCCGCAGAAGACGTTAAGACTCCAATCTCTGCGAATCAGCCACAATCATCGACATCGTCAACTGCCGGCAGAACAGCAGAATAGTATCGTCAAGAGAAGGCAAGTCCGCATGTTGTCCAGAGAACACGTCAAAGCACAATCTTATCAGAAAGACCGTGTGATATCTCGGACAAACGACTTGATTTGCAGTTGAGAGCCTCATGTAGGTTTTTATAAGAGAGTCAATTTTCCCGTTCATTGCGTTAAAGTCGTCATATATGTACATATAGGATTCCGGGTAAAGATAAACAACAAGTCTTCTGTATCTGAACGTCCTTCACTCTTACTTTAAGATAACAAGCGGAGCGGCAAGACGATGCTCGCTCAATGTCGGCTGATCGGAACAAGAGAGCGATGCCTGGCGCCCCGGAACTATGACGGCTCACGGCTAATGCAGAGATGCCAATAATGCTGCCAGCCACTTGACTAAGGCCAAGCTCACAAACATGTTGAAGGCTAGCCCAGTTAAATGAAATCTGGAAAACTCTGTCAGCAATCTCAGAATGATCAGACGAGAAACGAGACAGCATATCAGTGATGAGACTCAAAAACTGACACGACTTAATCTCCAAACACTCTTGGCCTAGACTAGAGGATCGTGTCAAACCTGAAGCGTGAAGGGAAGCCTTGCAGATCCTATCACAGATGACAACGTCGTCAGTGATACCGGTAGAACAAAGTTTGCACAATGATATATTGAAGTACGTAAACGATTAATGATGAACAAATGAAGTACAAGTGTGTCGGTTCAAACTAGTACGGCAGACCAAAAGATCTTATTCCGAAATACTCGGTAATTCGCACCTTTCTTTGGTGCAAAATGGGTCCTGTCCTTGTGTAGAGTGGGTTGCATCAATGACGATGGGCAATAGCAGGTGCAAATGTTGAGAAAAGCGAGAATCACTCAACCTCAATCGTACTCAGCGACAATCAAGAAAAAACAAAACCAAGAAAAAAATTAGGTTTGGCCTAACATGCAATGCCTCGTTAGAGACATATACCCCAGGAATTACCCTTGAAAAAAAGGTGTGAAAATTCAGTAGAATGACAGGAGGACGCCACCTCCAGCAGAACACTCCCAGTCGAAAGCGACGAAAGTGAATTAGAAAACGGCAGGATTCAAATTACAATCGCAAACATCTACGCAAGCCAAAACCAGTCACAAAAACAGCGTAAAAAACAAATAACAAATACAATAGAAAAAGAAATTAACGAACTCCAACAGCCGTCAAACAGATTTATTATCTTTAATCGTTTCCTAAATTTTGATGTATTTGATTCAAATTACATAATGAGATATGAACTTACGTTCCCCAAAATTATATTATATTTTGCTGACATTTTTTCTTATTTAGATGTAAGTAGGCATGTAGGGTAGAGTACGGATAGATGGCCCAATTATCAAAAGTAATACTTCCAAAAGCGAATAAGTTTGCCTTTTACAAACACTCGTGTCACGCATTAACGCCCAAGGCGGCCCTATGTTGATAAATATTTAAATTAGCTTTGTACAGCAGATTTTAATGTAAAATACATGTTGAAAAGCATGTTAGACGAAAATACAACTTAATTAGTCATTAATAAATTTGGCATCTGTTTTATGTAAAAGGGATAATTACCACTGTGGTGGATAGAATCATCAGGTCGGCACTTGTCGCTTCAAAGGCAAAGTAAGCCCAAAAAAATATCTAATAAAGCAAACATTGGATTTGACAAAAAATAATAAATCAGTCTGAACAAAAACTTTTAAAATAAAGGAAGTGTAAATAAAATTAAATAAATAAAATTTATATCAAACAAGGACTTTAAATAAATTTGACTAAATAAAATTAAATCTTTTAAAAAACCATAAAAAGGTTATAGGAAGACAGTTATTCTCTTCCTATACCACGTTTTTAGAGAATAGAGTTTCCTTTAGTCTTTAGAGATATCTATTCTTTTTGGCATATCTTTTCACCCCGGAACGTTTTTACAATGGAAACATCTTCCTTCTCAATCCCTGGAATAAATTGAAAATACATATTCTAGGTAAAAGTTTCGTAATCTGTTCCGTAGAATCTAAATCCTCAATTAAAAGTAGGGATTCCCGATTAAAAAGATTTAAAGCCATTCCCACACCACTCCCAAGGGCTGGGAATGAGGCGTCGAGTTTTACATACATATATTAATCCACTAGCTGACCCACACCCGACGTTGCCCTGTGATTTAGATAATTTTTGCATGACGCACCGTAAACATATTACTGCTCAACATTTCCGCCCCCGCCCCCCGTCCCACCGTTTCGTGACGTTCGGTTGAACGGTATAGAAGTTGATGTCATCTAGTGGCGAGCTATAGCAAAGTGAATAGCGCTAAAATATTCACCGATTTGAAATACCTAAGTATGCCAATTTTTATGGATATCGTTAGGTATAATATTCACAGTTTTGAAATACGTAAGTATGCCAATTTTCATGACGATCGGCTGAACGGTATAGAAGTTGATCGAAGTATGCCAATTTTCATGACGATCGGTTGAACGGTAAAGAAGTTGATGTGCTGCAGCGCCATCTAGTGGTGGTCGTAGCGTGATGTTATATAGCCTATAGCCTTCCTCGATAAATCTACTATCCAACACAAAAAGAATTTTTCAATTCGAACCAGTAGTTCCTGAGATCATCGCGTTCAACCGAACAAACAAACAAACTCTTCAGCTTTATAATATTAGTATAGATAGTATAGATAGGTTTTCAAAAAATATTTAAACGTGTTTTTTTGATCCGATGTGTATTTCGCGGAACTTTTATTGAAACAGTTTGTCTTTGAGGCCTCTTCACCGATTTCAATGAAATTTTATACAGAGGTTACGCTTCCCTTTGAAGTGAAGAATGTGCAAAAAAATTTTGTCGGTCGCAATTATTTTCCGAAATAATTGCGTTTAAAATTTCAAAAACTGTATAAAAAATCATATTCATGCTGAAGAGGCCTCTGCGCAACACTGTTTTTTACGTCCCCATATTTTGTTGTTGTTCATTATTACGCTGCGGCGCCCAAAAATAAATAAATATAAGTACATTAAAAACATTTGTTATACTCACCTTGTTATTCGCTGTTGTTCGGCTGTCAAATTTCAATAATGACATTTCGAAAGCATTTTTGTTTTTATGTTGCTTTCAGTATTTTCGTACAAAGAACATACATATTTGTATATGGAAAATATTTCGAATTTCTTTGAAATAATTTGGGCCCGTGCGCCCACTGTGTTTATGAAAAGCATTTTTTATAGCAGATTGCTTTTACCTTTCTAATTCAATTTTTTGCTTTTTATTGACAATTATCTGCATTTCATTTTGCAAGCAATACATCGAGTAGAGATTGAAAATAAAAATTAAAGATAAGTTAGTTAGAAGTAAGTTGACGAATTGATACAGACAAAAACGTTTGGAAAAAGAAAGAATTGGCACACAGTTTTAGTTCATAACAGATATTTCTAATAATGTTTTGAATTATTAATGTGAGTTTCTAAAAAATTAAATAAATATAATTACGTAGAGACACAACTTTTTATTCGGATTTTTTCTCAAATGCGGGTAGTTTTTTTCTTAGACTTCCTAGTTAATGGGAAAGCACCTGAAACTAGTTGCAATTCTAGAAGAATAAACTTATGAAAACAAATTGACTTACACGTGCGCGTAATATACTTATTTGCCATTTATAACCGTGTACCTATTCAAGTGTTCCGTAGTGTATATGTAAATATGTAGCTTCTGACCTTGTTTTCTGTTGTATTTTAAGCCCTAATCAAATTAACCAGTAAGAATGTGATGACAACATTAAAGTGACAATTAACTTTTTTTTCAGTGATGCCCTTAGCACAGCCTTGTCGACTCTCTACTGTAAATTATTAGTAATTTTAGGTGTAGCGATGCCAGTCACGGAAATCATATCCTCGAAAATCCCGGTCTATCTTTATCAGAGTTTCTACGTGTACTTGTACCTGGGCAGCATAACGTTTGTTATTTTCGTGTACGCAGCCACTATAAAAACCAGAGCTTTATTCAGCATACTCAAAACATACCGTAAGTACGATGTCCCGCCTTCTGCAATGCGAAATGAGCCCCTAATTCCCCATTTCATGTTCATAGACGAAAAAGCGAACAACGTCACCATCAAGCGGAAAGCGATTCGATTCGGGAGTTTTTACTTACGGGTGGGAGCGATTGCCTTCGGAATCGGGACGATGGTCTATTCTGGCTTGGAATTCGGACAATACTTCGAGCTGCATGGGATTCCGAACTGTGCAAATGTTTACGCAGCACTCACACCCATCTCGCGGATGATACTTTCCATTGTCCAGATGCAATTCATTTTTCTGAACACAACGGAGTTGGACATGGCCCGGCACAAGGTGATTGCGCGGTTCGGTCTCATGCATATGATAGCGACTAACTTGTGCGAATGGCTTTATGTTCTCGTCGAGGAAACAAAGCACGAAATTTATCATTTCATGAGCTCTAAATCGAGTGGGAGGATGGGTGGAAACCATCTTGAGAACAATTTTCTCGATGAGTCTCTTCTAGTGGTGTCAGATACCAGTGCCAACGTGAACGCTTCTTTTTTAGGAGACTTTAACCCCACGAATAGTACCCTTGACGTGTTGTCTTTTACTGAGAAGTCCGAAGTTGGGCAAATTGTCAATTGCCACAGGACCAAGATAATGGGTTCGTTGGTTCAAGACGCCTCGCCGTTTCTGTTTCCTTGTACAATTGAGTACTCCCTTATCTGCGCGGTGATTTTATATGAAATGTGGAAGAAGGTCAAATCGATCCCAGACATCGCGAAATCTCGAAGCGATTCACAGAAAATACCGCACCGCAGTGCGCATCACTTTTCAGTTGATTGCTCAAGAGCTCACCGGGGTCTCTTCGCGGGTATACTTGTGATCGTTCTGACCATAATTTGCCTGATAATGTACTTTGTTCTTTACAAAGAAGAAGGCTACGAATTAATAGCAATGCAGGAGGTCACTATCTGCGAGATAATCATGTACATTCTTACTAGTATTGCAGTTATAGCGGCCATGATCAGGATGCGCGACCTTAAATTTCTAAGTAGGAATGACAAATCCGTAAAGTCACTGGGTTTGGACTGCACATTACTTGTTCTGGCACAGACCGGGGTATATGTCTACGGCATGTTCAGCATCATGGGCAGTTACTTCTCGATGGACGATGGTATTATTGGTGGTAAAGAGGCACTCCTAGCAGAAATAATTGGGCTTCTTGAGACGTCCATTCAAACGCTTTTTATCCTCAACGCCTGTTGGAGACGCTGCAAGGGAGCCCAACAGCAGCGTCACAAGCCCGGTCGTGAGCTCATTACTTTTCTACTGATAGCGAATATGGCCTTATGGTTTATCAATACTCTAATCAAGGGAAGAGCAGCGTTTAGGAATAGCCACTTGGAATTCTTCGGGGTGTGGGCGTGGACAATCATTACCCATGTTTCGATGCCTCTTGCTATTTTTTATCGGTTTCATTCGACGATTTGTCTGTTTGAGATATGGAAATCGGCATACAAAGCGAAGAACTGATATGAAGCAACACTTCTATCAGCTTTCATGTTGTAATATATTGTACATATAACTTATATTAGTTATTTTACTGATAAATTATTAAGAATATTCTTTTTGAAATTATAATTGAGTGATAGAGAGGGAAAATGCTGAAATGAAACTGAGGATTACAGATAAAATAATATTTATTTTTTACTTTATTTATTTACTACCTGACACATGTCCAGCGTTTCCCAGGCACAACTACGTATGTACATATCGCGATAATAAAGCCAAACTTTAATAAAAATATGATGTTGCCGATTTCAAATTTATAGTCAAAGTTGAACATTTTTTATGGCGGATGGAGTTTTTTACATTCAGTACAATCTGAAAATACCCTGAAAATTTCAAAAGAGATTTTTTTTATTTTTTAAGGAAAGCACAATTTTTATAAGTAGAGTAAGGCTTAATAATATAAACTACGTGCGCATGCATGATTTTCCATTATTCATATTTGTTAGAACCGAAAACTCTCAAATACGACTAATTTCATAGTAAAAAATTTTTACTAGGTACTTTAAAAGTAGGCAACAAAATATCTACTCACATAGTATCTAGTAATTTTCAACTGGTTGAATTTTTATAATCAGAACTGTAAACGAATTACGCATGGATTCGTAAAACTACAAACTGATTTTGTAAACGAATTCAACCAATATTTGTAAAATTACTCATATTGATGGGAAAAAACCTGAAAATTACATGAAATTTACCCGAATTTGAATTTCATGCATTCATTTCATGAATTTTCCAGCTTTGCTTTTCGTTTCGAACGGATTTTAATTTCACCGGATTTAATAATAAATACGGCTTTTATATTTGGGTAAATTAACAAATAATGAACAATCTAAATTCTTAAAAAATGGTTAACTTAGAAAGAAAAAATGATTTAACTGTTTCAATATTAATTATATTAATGAAAAATTTTGAGTATAAGTAATGAAGTATGTTTATGGATGAATAAACAATTTCAGTGTTTGCAAAAATCAATAAACAATAAATGAATTCAAACATTTTAGAAATTAAATCCTACTTTTCATTTTTATGGATTACATACATTTATTTATAAGATATCGCTAAATATTTAAAATGATTCTTTTTAAACTGTATTTATTAAACGTAAGAGTTTCGTCATAGCATTTGTGTTTTTCTTTTCACTCTTGTTGTGTCAGGGGATCAACAAATATCCTTTTATAAAATCCAAGGTTTGAGATACTTCCTGGGGGTAGGTTTTGTTTAGAATAAAGTAGAAACAAAACACCTGCAAAAATCCTTTTTGGATGTCCTTAGAGGTTGAATCTGCCTTTCAATAAAAACATAATAATAATTTACTGCAAATGCCAAACCAAGGAGAATCGGTTGGAATTGTTATATCGGAAAGTTAAGTACAAATCTTAAAATTAAAATATAAAACATATTCATGAATTTGTTTCAATTTTTTACTATGAAGACAAATTTTTTATCAACCGGAAAAACGAGGGAAATACATCTCTCAATGAGTAAAGACAATGAAAATTTGATTCCCGGGTAAAAATATAAAGGCCAATACACATATCAAGGTCCGAACCGTGTCAGCAACATGCCGTGCCCGGACACGGACACGGATGCCCAGTCAGTACCATTCACATAAATCCGTGCCGTTTCAGTCACTGTTTCGTGTGAGTTCAAAGTGATTAAAGCAAACTGAGCCGGAGCCGCCATTCACATTTGTTCGTGTAAGCACTGATCAGTGCTCTCCGCGTCAGTGCCCGGACAGAATATTCTCGGAAAGCCCTGCACTGACGCGGATGCATCACAGAAAACACGAACCCGGACAAGTATGAATGATTCTATATGCTATGTAAATGTGTGTAACAATCTTAGATCCGAACACGGCATGGTGCTGAAACGGTTCGGACCCTGATATATGGTATGTGAATCGGCCTTAAGTCTGGAAAAGGACTGAAAAGAGACTGAAAAATGAATGAATAGACGGAATTCATTCTGAAATAAAGCAGAAATTATTATTTGCACTGAAAACTAACTAAAAATATACTAAAAACGTATTACATGGAGAAGGAAAGAATGCAGACGGAATTCGGACTGAAATGAGGCGGAAATATTTTTTCACTCTGAAGTGAAACTGAAACCAGACTGAAAGTTTTACCATTAGAATAGCTGTGTCGGAAAGCAGAATGAATAGAGACTGAAATATATGTTACCCTTAATGAATATGAAGAAGAAACTGAAACAAGACGGAAACAAGACCTAAACATCCTTTTTAGACTTAGAATATTTTTAGGACTCGGTATTTCTTGGACTTGGAGAAATTTTTGAACATTGGACTTAATCAAAATATTTTCAATCTCATTTCAGTCTAAATGTTTCCGTCTAATTTCCGCCTGATTTCCGTCTACATCATTTACATCATTTGATGTACATTTTCAGTCTCTTTTTCATCTATCACTTTCCGTATCTTGTTCACTACTGTTTTCCGACTGCTCTTAAACGCAGAAAAAATCAGTAAATTTTTCAGTCTATTTTCAGTCTTATATTTTCACCCGGGATATTTCATTTTTTTTTTTAATTTTTAGGCCGCCTTTCATTTTTCGAGTCTTGTTTACTGTAATTTAAATTTCCGACAGTTTTCTGACATATAAAATTACATATTTTAAGTCCATTTTCATTGTTATTTTATCACCAGGGCTTATTTATAACACAATCATCAAGTTAAATTGAAGGGTTGTAAGTCTAAAGGGTCTAATAAGTACCAATTTTATTATTAAGAGATATAACAAAAAAAAGTGCCTTATGAAGTAATATTGAAAATGGGCTAAGCGCCTTTATGAAAGTTCTCAGGTTACGTTGATCACTCGAGATGGCAGCGTAGTTTAGTCAACTAACCGCTCAAAAAATAAAGCCATTATTTCAATAACTCTAATAGATTCAGATTCAGATACATTTGTGGCGATTGAAGTGGCAACTATGAGCCACAGCTTTAAATTACAGTGCAAAAATAACTTAGTGAGTTTAAAAAAAGTGGAAATCGAGTGAGATTATTTTACTTGTCTAATAAAAAAAAGGAACAAAGTTTAGTAAAAGAAAACTATTAAATCAAGAAATAAGGAAATAAATATTATAAATATTAAATGTATTATTTTAATAAATATATAAAAAAATAAAATTAAAAAATAAAACAATATTTCCGATCCGTACCAATTAAATAATCCCAATAACAAGAATTCAAGTTGGATGAACCTTACATCCACACATTTATTCACCTTTAAATCACCAATAACTCTAATAAATCAACGTAAACAAAGCAGAAACGTCAGAATTGTCAGAACTGACAACATTTTAAAAACGAAATATGGGAACAGCGCCTCTGGTAGAATTTTTGGAACTAATTATCTGGGTTTATGACCGAAACCCTGTCTCGACTGGCCGGGACCAGTTAATCACCCTCCGGTGACGCCCCCGTGGCGAATTTAAACAACAACAAAACCGCTGATCTGGTCACAAACCCTGGGGAAAAAAACGCAGCTATTATTAGGTTTGGCTTGGCACTTAGATCGTTTTTTCGTAAAAATATTGACTTTTGAGTTTTTGGCACTTAGTGACATACCTTTGACACACTAGAACGCTAAACCAGGGTTATCTCGCATTTCTCGGTTATCTCTACCCTAAACGAGTTTCAAAAGTCGTTTATCTTAAACGAGTTTTCAGAAGTCGTTTAGGAAGATAAACGAGTACAAATGACAGTTGACCCGATGACAATAAACAATTTTAAAGTAAAAATTTAGAGATCTTTTCGTATATTTTAATTTTCCTTTTCGCCCTCCATAAATCGCATACCCTCTTCACACAACAATCTAACAAATATTCAACTTCACTGGCTTTCACTCCATCCTCGGTTTTCTGTGCTTTTCGCTGCAACTGTTATCCATTCAAAATTTAAATTGACATGTCGCGGAATTTGACATTCCAGTACAAATCGAGTTTTCAGTGTGTCACCCACACGGCAAATTTTTCAATCGAGTTATTTTAACCGTGGTTTAGCGTTCTAGTGCACCGAAAAAAAACGTCGTATGAAAACCATATTTTTTTCATATTAATTTTACATTTCAATAATTTTGGAATTATTTAATAAGAAAATTATGAATTTGCTGCTTATTCCTATCAATACAATAATTTTCGTATGATTTCTATACGAAAATGAGAATTTTAATAAGAAAAATTTAAATTTAATAAGTACTTACAAGAAATTTATTGTCTTATCAAAAAAAATTATCAAATATTTTCTTATTCTCTTGAAAAGAATACATTATGAATGATATATGCTAACCATATCAATTTAAAATTACAATAAGAAAATTATCAACTTATTGTAAAATGTATTAATCTAATACGATAAAATGTCAATGTAATATGATGACATATAAACTTTATAATATCCGTATCACCCTATAAGTTATTTTGAAAGTGTCATCACGCGTCATCGCCACAGGCACATTTTAGCGGGTGCAATGGATGAAAGCGAAAACGAGGTATTATTATCAAGTGAAATGTGTGACGACAACAATTTGCAAAACATTATAGTGATGACAAATAGTGAAAACAGTGAGGAAGACATAGAATTGCTACAACTTTTGCTAACATGGAAGTTGAAGGATCTATATTCAACATTCATTCATGCAAAATTTTGTGTTGTATATGAGTATACTCGTAATAACGCAAATTTTTTAATTTTTTTTAACGAATATATTCGTCATAAACAGTTGACAGGTTAATTTCATGTAATACCTACTTTTCTTTAAGATATACGAAGATGTATAATTTTTATATTAAATAAAAAGAAAATAAAAATAATAACCGGACTTTTATTAATTAAAAACCTACTAATGTATATATACAGGTTTTTGTTGATAGCAATGCATATTAAAATGATACTGTTTTTCATATAAGATAGTATCAATGTAATATGGATTGTTATCAACATAGCTACAATTCTATAAGAATATTTTATAATATCAATACGTTTTCTTATAAAAACAATATGCTCTTATATTGTTTTTCATATAAAATAATATCAATGTAATATGGATTGTTATCAACAAAGGCACAATATCAATACGATTTCTTATAAAAACAATATGCTCTAATACTGTTTTTCATATAAGATAATATCAATGTAATATGGTTTGTTATCAAAACCATATGCTCTAAAAACGTGATATTTCTTCGTATCACTTGCATATTTCAACCGTATTGGATAGATTTTGTATCGGAATCTTATTAATTTTACAGCGGAAATTTCAGCATTTTTCTTTCAGTGTGTGTCAAAGGTATTAGACCCTTTAGCCTTACAACCCTTCAATTAGAAACGAGACGAAATGAAACTAGAGTATTTGAAATGACCCAAGTCGAGTAAGAATATGAGTTGTTATTTTTGAAAGGGGTATAAACACTTTTTGAAAAATCACATGAGGGCTATCTGCACGTTAAAATTTAACAGGAGAAATTGTTCAAATCATATATTTTATACCTCTTTCAAAAACAACGGCTGACATATATATATTTTAAATATTACAAACGAAATGATATGAGAAGGCAAAATGAAACGCACAGAGGCGCAACTGCACAAAATGAAGTGTAAACATACCGGACGAAGTGAAGGGGTATTTTGGAAATCAATATTGAAAATTGTTTTCATTTGCATATTTTGATTTTATATCTTTTTACAAATATGCAATGATTCTTTTTATTTGCACAAAATCAAAACGGTACTGTCAAAACAGTGCAAATACTGCAAATAAATAATTCTCACTCTTTAAACAAGTTATTTTCGAGTCAGTATTTTTGATTTTGTTTTTTTTTTTTTGTCTTTTAGTTGGCAGATTTTAAAAGCTTATTCTGTAGAGCACTGGCTACCGTCCCTTTTATTATATCATTATTGTGTAAACTTTTAACTTTCTAAAATAAAAATGTCTTGAAAAAAATAAAAAAATAAATCAAAATTCCCAATTCGTGTTATTTTCTCAGTTTTTGTTTAAACTAATAAATATTTTTTTTTTGGTACGAACGGGAGCACAATTCCTACTGATTAAGAATATATTTAATTCTTTTTTCGATTAGACAAAGTGGAGGTAAAACCTGTGGAAGCCATATATGCGGACCAGAATTCCTGCTTCATTACCAGAATACCCTCTTAAGACAAGATAGAGTAAGTAATGTAATGACAATAAATGTGAGGTTACATGACAAAATTACCATTATATACCTACATAATAAGATTTCTACACAAATGTCAAATTTTCATCGAAAAAGTGGGTCAAAAAATTAAGAGCAACAAAAATCTCGCTCGACTTTATCTTGGTCATTTTGATTATTTTATTCTTAGCATATTTAATGATTCTTCGTGTCTTTTCTGCCAACGTTGAAGCGATATTAAATTTGTTTTCTGTTAAACTCTCAAAATGACCATATACAAATGTTTTCTTTAAAAGCAAAGACCAAGTGTCGGTTATAGCTCTAAAATTATAAAATTAGGTGGATTTGTAAGATCGGAGAAAAATGTTTTTTGCTCAACGTATAAATCATTCATTATTGTCTGTATTTCACTGTACTGGTAAAAGTTTGATGTATTTTTTATTTTGTAGCTTACTTGAGTTGTGGTTATTTAAAGGGCACAGTGAGTCAGTCATTGGCGAAGTGTGTCGCCACATTACAAATATACAAAGTACAGCAAGGCAATTTGTTCCACGGTATTTCGAAATTTTGAAATTTTTGCATTTCCGTTTTACCTATAGTTTCATCATATGAAAAAAAATGCGGCCATCACGGGACGTCCGGCAAATGTGAAACATCGTAATTGATGTTTATTAAAAACAATTATAATTATAAAACGCATAAATATACATATATGGATTTAAATAAAGAAAAACATAGAGTTTCGTTAATAGAATTAATATATTTTTCTTATTATTTTTTTGTTGAAGGGTATGGTATTAAAGATATGAGTCGCCGATGGTAACTAAAGCATGAAACAAAAGTATTAGAAGTTAAATCAAGATATCTGGAAAATACGGCACCGATTGTTGTTCCATACCTACTTGTAGGTTCAGTTGACGTATTATTTATTTTCAAGTTAAATGTTTGTTCAAAGAATGTTATCAAAGGGATTCGATCATTTGTTGCAAAATTAACAATAAAATCTCCTGCTGAAATCATTGCGAGTTCGTCTAAATTATCTCCTAAAATCCTTGAATCTTCGCAACTATGTATATATGAGTAGCCGACGGTGTAAAAATTTTAAGATTTCTGTGACTTTTTGATTTGGTGAAATATACACAACAACCATAACGAATTCTCTCCCATCATCCATTTTAATTTGAGAAGCACATACATCACCAATAGCTGCCTGGGTATAATTAAATTCACCTGCATTCTATTATTATTATTTTTTTATACTGTAAATTCTATATTGAGAGTAGTGATTCGGGCTATATTTTTATTTTGATGTATACGCAACTCCCGAAGCTCGAACATTTTCCCGTTTAAATTTTACTATGCAATCTAAATTAGGTAGTTGAACGTCTTCATCATTAGAAAGCCATATTTCTGATAATAATAAAAAGTTACTTTTCTGAGAAATATAATCTTGTAAATCCGAAGCATGTTTTTTAAGACTTTGACAGTTTAAAGTTAATATTGTTAATCCCTCTCTCGATGTAATGAAATTAGTAATTCTTTCTTGCAGAGTATCAAGTCTATTCAAGGATAGTCTTTTATATTCTTCTTGTAAAGATCGATTGAACAATTCTTCTTCCATGGTAAAATCTTAAATCATCATTACGGTTACATATGAACAAGGCTTCAATACTAGTAACTCGATATAAAGCGACATATAATAATTGAATAAAATGCGCTTTACCATACTTAGAGTATCTCGTCATATGTACCTTCTTGAGACTTAGGGGAAAAGGGGGTAATGGCGGTCAGTTAAGCATTTTTTGGAATAAAACTCAAATTATAATTTACAGCTTTTCTAAAAACATAACATAGTAATCCTGCATTAAAGGACTATCAATTGAGATCAGTATAATCATCTTTGGAGTTACTATCAAATAGTTATAATCATTTAAAAAAAAAGTAGCTTTGACCACCATTGTACGCACGTGAAGCCAATGGTAATCATGATGTTGACAATGATGGTCAAATATTTCTAATACATGTCACATACATACATAACCCTTTGCGAAATCCCAGGCAGTGCAGGCAGAGTGAGCCCAAAGCCCACAGGAAGTGCACATCGATACCATACCTCGTTCTTTCGGCCTAATTCTCCGCATACAAAGCAATGGTTTTCTGGGTCCTCATCATCAATATCATAGACGCAGAGGTCGTCGGTATTTATGTTGGTCAATGAAAAAACATTGTTGACCACGATTACCCGTAATGGACTTGACAGAAAAAAATGTAAATAACAAAATCAAATATATATTTTTAAATTCGAAATTAGCATTACTACATATTAATGATGAACAGTCGCAACCAACATTAAAGCGTTTACAGGGATTAAGGAATATTTCATAACTTATATTGCTTAATTTATTACGACCTCAAACAAGATCAAGTTAACGCCAAAACAAAAAACACCTGTCATGTTCGAACGCGTCGTGCGAAATGAGAGGTTGGGGTCGTGTCACTCGGGAGCGGTTAAGAGCAAGACGTTGAACACACGTCAAATGCGTAAGGAAAGGACTGTTATTGTTTGAGTTATGCGCGTGACCACTATTGCCCCATCTTCCCCTACATATGAATAGGCATATGGCACATTCAGGGATCTTAGGAAAGTGATTTCATTTTCCCACGATTGTTTTGTTGTTATTAAGATGAATACTTGTAGTTCGACGTGTAATAGGAACTGCTCGTTTATCGATATTGTTTTCCGTAATGAATCCTGCAGCTTTTTTTCTGGGAAATGTACCAGTTCTTTTATCAAGAAAAACCAGTCATGCACGAGTGATTTCATTTTATTCATTATGCTTTATATTAACCAAAGTTCCAACAGCACAGTTAGCTAATCCATCTGTAACGTCTATGTTTGTTGTAATAATAAAAGGTTTTCCAATTACAAAAATAATTTCGTATGGCAGTCCCCCTGTGTCGATCACTGACATCTTGTGTAATTTTTGCCTCACAAATACTTCCTGCTCATGGTTAGGACAGCCACTAATAATATATATTGCAATAGAAATAGATTTATCTTGAGCTTGTTGTAGAATATATACGTTGTATTCATTGACCGATACGTTTTCATGAAATAATCGAACCCCATTTGGGCAGCACAGTATGACTTCTTCCTTCGTAAAAAATCTTGACTCCATAATGGCCAATTCATCATCTTCTAGAATGGATCCATTACCAATTTTTGTAAGCATAGAAGCAAAAATTATATTAGTTTGTCGCAAAATTGTAGTTAATTCGTAGAATTTTAATCCTCGCCACAGCAGAGGTCCAACCATTCATTGTTTAGGTTGCTTGTAAATTGGAGTAGCTCGGACTGGAGGTAATTATCACAAGTTTCCAATAACAATGATGTCTATTCCTCCAAAGTTACTGTCAAAATTTCCAGATATTTGCTTTGACCTTGAATCAATTTGGTTTAAAAGTTCAGCACCAATCATACTTATTTCGTCAAATGTTAACACTTAACCCCTTAACGTATTTATATAGACATCGATACTGTTGCGCCGCTTCCATTGCAAAGGGAAGTAGTGCCAGTGGAAGAACACGTAATATATGCATTGCAGAAGCCGTCATTATTTGAGAACCGATTGTATACTTCCATTATCAATTTAATAACGAACGTTTTTCCGCATCCAGCTGGCCCAGTGAAAAATATTTGTAAAGATGATTTCTCTCCAGATAAAATGTGATGGATGACATGTAAAAGTAAATTTAGTTGCCTTTCATTTGCACTTCTCGTGAGGTCACAAATTTGATCAAGGTTCATTATATTTTTTCTTCTTTTAGCAATTGCTCCTAAGCTTTTAAGGGTAGCTATACGTATGTAAATCTTCATTAACCGCCGCATTTGGATTTCTATATAATTCTTGAAAAGGACTTGGTTCTGGAAATATTGTAGCAACGTCTTGAATCTTGGCGACAAAGTTGTCGGCGTATATCAATAGTCTTTTGAATATCAATATTAGACTCAAACTCTTTTCGTCTTTGTAAAATAATATTTTCGTTTTCATCATATATGATAATGAATTTCATGTCTGCCAAAGAGCGACCCTAAAAAGAGGAGTTTTTTAGCCCGTTTGAGGGTCCGCAAATGTTTGATTAATTTGTAGTCTTAATGATACCTCATCATGAGATACTCATCGTAAAAAAATTTGGAGTTGAACATAAGAACGGTTTCAGAGATATAGAGGTTCAAAGTGATCAAAATCGACTCACATGATACATGAGTGAAGATGATAATTCAATGAAAAATGTTAATTTTTTTATAAAATATATTGTACTTTTCTATCTTTATCTCTTTTCTATTCTTTCTCATTAACTATCTCTCGTAGATTTTTATACAGGGTGTAACAAAAGTCCCGGAACGGTATTTATATTTCGGAAAGCACATATCGCATTGGAAAACAAAAAAATAGGGGTAAAATATTTTTAAAAGAAGTATTCAACTATACCAACCCTCTCTCTAACTTTTTTTTTCAAATGGGACCACCTATTTTTTCTGCAGATTCGGACTCTTCATGAAAAAATACGTAACTTTTGTCTGAAACATTTTTCTCAATTCGGTACAGGGAGTGCGGGGGAGGAGGTTGGCGAAGATGGGGGGGGGGGGCGGGTGGCACCTAACGCTGGCGTTGGGAGGGAGGATTGAGTTTGATACCATTGGATAGCTTTTCAAAAAATATTTGCGACGAAAGCATGTGTAGAGACGAGAGCATGTGTAAACCGAATTCTATGAACGGATGAATCACAATTCAATAAATATGACGATGCCGAGAAACATCCTTTTATGTACATATTTAATATTTTTTATAAATATGGATTTATATATTTATTTTTTGCTATAGGGTAGAATTAATTTTAATCCTCCTTGCTTTACGCATACTCAGGAACTAAGCCCATAGGACGGTTTCCGGATGATGTTTTTTTTTCAGTCAAATATTTAATGTAAGAGTCGAAACGCAACACCGGAATGGTATATGTATACTACTCTCAGCTAAACCGTTCTGCCAACTGTACCACCCGAGGCCCCTGGAATTATTTGTGAATAAACATCACATATCGCATAGTATTATGTGTTTCAACACTCAAAAAGTAAGTAATTTTTCCTGATGATTATATTTAAATAGTTAAAGGGACCATTAAAAACGTAAGTAATATATATGTACTTTTAGTTTTTAATGCCAAAAATAGTAATAGTAGCCATTATTTTCTTATTTTCTCAGGTTTTCTCGTGCACAAATAAACAGAGACAAAGAGTAATCAAAAATAATTATACTTTTTGTGCACAAATTTTATAGGATACTAGCTGACCCGCACCCGGCATTGCCCGGGCACAACTATCCCTAAAATAAAAGTAAACTTTAATATAATGTTGCCGATTTCAAATTTATCAATTGTCACTCAGTAATTTAAGCGCAACATACCCATAGAATTTCTTCTAAAACCCAGAAATATTTTTTGCATGACGCGCCAAAAACATATTACTGTTCAACATTCCCGCTCTCCCTTCTCTCCCCCCCAAACACGCACTTTCGAATTGCGATGCATACATAGCCTATGTCTCTTGAGAGGTTATGCGCTACATGCCCATAAAATTTCATCTCAACCGGATAAGTAATTTTTGCGTGAGTCACCATAAACACATCACTGTCGTTCAGAATTTCGTAACTTTTAACAATAGTAAACAATTACAAAAAAGTGGCCTATGTTTCTACTGACCACCTTTTCATGTCTGTAAAGTTCATATCGGTTCAGCTGTTTTGAAGATGAGCCCGGACAGACAAACAGGCAAAAAAAAAGTAGCCTAATTCATTCCTGACAAACTCCCCCTCGTCCCTCGAAACCCCACGTATCAAGTTTAGTATTATACAAATCGCATAAACATTAAAATATAACGATCCGCCACGTTGAATTCGTAAATTCTGACAGTTGGTTTGAAATCAGAGACCCCAAAAGCCTCCAAGTACCAAATTTGGTGGAAATCGCATAAACTTTTAAATTTTACAGTCAACCGTCTTGAAGTCGGGTTGAAATCAGCGACCCCGAAAACCTCCAAGTATCAATTTCAATGGTAATCGCATAATCTTTTAAATTTGAATGTCCGCCATTTTGAAGCATGCCAATAAAAAGTATCATATATTCTCCAAGGTATTCTCTACCTGAGTTCCAAATTTAATTTAAATCAGTTGTTTTGGCGTGATTGAGGGTCAAAAATAAAAAAACCAACGGTACGTAAGTTGATGAGCGCTATCTAATGGCAAGCGCTGAAATATTCACCGTGTTGAAATACCCAATGTGTTGCAGCGCCATCTAGTGGCGAGTTATTGCAAATATGCACGAAAATATTCACCGTGTTCAAATATCTATACAGTAATACCCCGGACTTACGCGATAGGTGGGACCAAGAGATAGCCGTGTAAGTCGAATTCGCGTAAGTCGGGGTTCAACCTTGCATATAAATACGTATAAAGTTTTTGTAATCGGGACCAGAGTCTAAAGAAAGCAATAATTTAGAAGAAACATGTTTAATAGAATGTTAGATAATTAAAACAATTTACATTAGTAGGAATAAAACAACGTAAATCAAAGTTATTTTGATTTCGAAGGCTTCATATATTCTAACAATGTCGGCTGATGAGCTAAGTTTTTCTTCTCCTCACGTAAAATTTCCTTGTAGCATGCCAGTACCTTTTTTATTTCCCGTTTTGTAGTAGACACGCGCTCTTCATTGGAATCTATTTTTTTCCAACATTTGTAACCCCTTTTCAATTGTAGGTACTGAGGCCTTCTGTTAAGTTTGAAATCGTCATTTGATTTTCCGATTCAACTGGGTCTAACGAATCAGTTTGTTCAATGTCTTGATCATGGCATGATCATCTTACTCTTTCTAGCGTTACTGTTGCGTTTCTGTGTAAAGTCACCGTTGCCGTTGTAACAACCTACCCCTGTCACAACCAGCCCCAGTCTCCCCTACGTAATGTTTTACGGAATTGGAATTGTTATTCAACACGGAACACGTTCGAAATTGTCGTAAACCGAACGCGCCGATGCGCGCGATGATCAAAAAGAAAAACCGCGTATCTCCGAATTCGCGTAAAACGGGGTAGCGTAAGTCGGGGTATTAATGTATACCAATTTTTTGACGATCGATTAAACGGTAAAGAAGTAGATGTGCTGCAGCGCCATCTAGCTGCGAGCTATAGCAAAGTTAATAGCACTAAAATATTCACCGTGTTCATGTGTCTGCGTATACCAATTTTAATGACGATCGGTTGAACGGTATAGAAGTTGATGTGCAGCAGTGCCATCTAGTGGGTGGATCTTACAATTTGTCTTTCATACAAACGTTGTCCCGATAATAACGAACACAACAAAAAAAAAAAAATTATCCAATTTGGTGCAGTCGTTCGGAAATGTTTGACAGTTACGAAACCCATGAACATTTTGTATGGGAAAATGTTTTTTCCTTTATTTTATTTTTTCGTCAATTTTCCAGTTATTCTGCTATTCGGGGCGGAGACAAATACAACAAATCAAAAACCATGAAAATCGGTCCAACCGTTCTCGAGTTATAAGTGTTCGAACAACCCGACTTTGTTTTATACAGGGTGACCGGAAATTGCTGGCATTCCTCTCGGGAGAATAAACTATGACTAATTTGAAGTGATTTAACCTATATCACTTGGGGGTCGGAAATGCACAATTTTCGAGAATATCTATTTCGTATTTCTTTTTACAAAAATCCGAATATTCTCACTTTTTGGGCTGAATTTTTCCGTGATCTCATAGCTTACTAATTGGCCAACCTTCCTAAAGCTAAAAACCACAAAATTTCCTGTTAGATTTTATGTTGTGTTACAATAAATAATAATAATAATAAAAATTCTTCACAGAAGTGTCATTATCATAAATAAATTTATGGAACTTGTCGTAGAGAGCATTGTAAATTTGTAATTACATCTCAGTATCCTCAGCTATCCAAAAAGATATAATTTTCGACGAAAACATTGTCGGTTTTTTATTTTAATTTGAAAATGTAGGAATGGAGCAGTGTACAATAAGTAGATTTGCTCGAAAATGGTGCAGTTGCGACCCTCAAGTGATATAGGTTAAATCACTCCAAATTAGTCATAGTTTCTTCTCCCGAGAGGAATGCCAGCAATTTCCGGTCACCCTGTATATTAAGATTAGCTGCGTTTTTTTCATCCGGGTCTGGGTCTAGTTCACTGTTTTAACAGAGAAATATAACAACAACATGAAACCCAGATATTTATCAGGGTCTGGGTTAAACACTGACATATAGAAACTGGACTGCTAACACGCGTCTGAAAAACGAGACCATTTTCAAACCTTTCAGGATGCACCCTTTTGACAGTTCTTACCTAAGGAGAGTTCAGCTATAGGGAGCATATATCTGTCTATTTCTTTCACATTAGGCGAGATAGGCGCCTTCAAAAAGCGGCAAATTTGAAAATTATAATTATTTTTATTTATAGCCTGCTCGCTTAATTCTAATTTTCCTAAATGTAGCATTACATCTCAAATAATTTTGCAGCGAGAAGTTTCTAGAATAAGATATTTTTCATTGAAAAATTCTCAGCAAATCGTTGAAATGCTCTCTTCTGGATATGCGATTTAAGTCGCTAAACAACTGTTTTAATAACTCAAAAGTAATAATTAGAGCAAAGGAGGAGGGTCAATAAGGCCGGTTTTCGGCCCCCCTCAAATTTGGCAAAAAGGAAAAAGAAAATGTTTTTTAACAGTGTAGGGTCAATTTAGAGTCGATTCGACCACAAACGGAACCAACCCCACCCTCCTCTTAGGGTCATTTCAAGGTCAAATTATTAAAAACCCCTGATATAAACTCGCCTTTTCGGAATGAGTAGGCTTATTCTGAGTGGACTTATGACTGAATTGACAGTAATACATACAAACGGCCTTTATCAGGGCCAATGATGTACAAAGTCCGATCGCGCAACCTCCTCGTGGTGCACATTGGATAACACTAATGCCGACGGTGATGATTTTCTAACGAATTGACTGCATGATTTGTGTCAAAAAGCTCATTCCAACTGACCTCGGATTCGGAATCAAGGACCCAAAAGACCTATATTTCGGGGGTTGGACATCGTATCTCTGTTTTTTTTTCATTTTGACATTGGAATGATCTTGAAATGACCTTAATATAGACAAACTGACGGGTTTTTCATAATTTGACCTTGAAATGACCCTAAGAGGGGGGTGAGGTTGGTTCCGTTTGTGGTCGAATCGACTTTAATTGACCCTAGACTGTTAAAAAACATTTTCTTTTTCCTTTTTGCCAAATTTGAGGGGGGCCGAAAACCGGCCTTATTGACCCTCCTCCTTTGTATTTTTGCTGTAATCCCCACTTAATTTAGTTACATTAAAAGGACATAAATGCAATTAATTCCGAAATAATTCGCCGCATTACGCCGCCCAGGTTTTTTGTGGTTTTTGTGCCATTTTTGTCGGTAAATGAGACATAAAATAAAAAGAATTTGCAAAATGGGATACTAAAAGACTAATTTCCATAATTTAATAACATAATTTCTACCGAAAACTCAGAAATTGTGTAAAATTCAGTTGTATCTTAAAAAGGGGTAATTTCATGTTTGCATTCCTTTAAAGGGACTTAAGATACAAAAGGAGTTATCTAATAATTTTTGGTGTCATTGCTTGATGAATTTATGCAATTAAAATTGACTAATGCCCTAAAAATGCATTTGACAACAATTCAAACCCACAGCTGACTGGGGGTTGACTCCGTTAATGGTGTGAGCAAGAGGGAACGAGAAAGTGCACCATCATGATATAGGCATTTTGTATGGAACGAGTAGTCCATTTCCATATGTCAGTGGTTTAAGCACAGCTAAATAATAAATAATTAAATTGTCACGAATAGATTTCTGTCATATCTCGCTCAATTTTAAATTTTTACATAAAAATGTCGCTGAAAATAGCCAACGGGGTATCGGCGAAGAACCGAGATAGATATAAAAATTATTGTTGCTACCTTTGTCTAACTTTCACATTTCACGTATATGCCAACATAATCTAAAATATGCAACGCAAAGTGCCGAAGCCTTCTGTCGGTCATCGTTAAACTACTGCAATGCAACAGCCGATTTTAATTTGGTTTTTATGCTATTACTTGTGCCTAATTTGTGCATTTATCAAAACAAATCATTTTAATATGAAGAAGAAAGTGTTTTGAAGTGGACTGTATCTATTGAAATTGCATTGTTTTCATTCGAATACCAGAATAAAGTGCTATTAAGTTGTCTGTCTGGGGTATTTGATTTCGGCCAAAATTTGATCTCGTTTTTGAAGTGAGTTTTTAGCCAGGACCAGCAGTCCAGTTTCTATATGTCAGTGGAGTTAAAGAATCAGATGATTAATTCGAAAATCTTCCACCAGAGGTGCTGTGGAGGTGCTACTTTAATTTTTTGTTCGCGAAAGGTTAGTTTGTTTTGACAGTGAAAAAAATGGAGAACAACAAGTACTGGACTGTTAAAAAATATCTAAATAATTTTGTTTATTATTTTTTGATTCCTTACAATGTCAACAGAAACTTTTCTTTTCACGCTGTCAATTTTATTTGTCACCTCAATAAGGCAAGCATACCAACTTTTAAGAAACAAATATCCTTATCTGGGTAATTAACTTGGATCATTTTTTTCATGTAACACTGATCCAGACCCAGACCCGGATGAAAAAAACGCAACTATTTTTTCCTAATTGTATAAAATTCAAATTGAAGGAAACAAATAAATAAATAAATAAATAAATAAATAACATACTGAAAATTCCTTACCGAGCGGTGAGTCATAAGCTAAACTACCCCTGGAGAAGTCCAAGGACGGTGGCTTAACTTGATAAACAAAACTGCCGCTTCGCAGGGGTTGGTTCGCTTAAAGCATTTAACCACAAATAATCTAATAAATGGCTCCGGCTGGCGTAAAGCGATCAATAAAAAGGGACGTAATTCGGGTCCACACTGGATTACAGCCCTTTTTGTCCAGTCATCAGAGAGCGTGGAACCATTCCGAACATTTTATGAGTGCAGGATAATCACATCCTCTTTCTAGTAAAAGCCAGTGGACCGTCAAATATATTTAGCGTTCAGATAACCTCACGCTTCACATGCTGCAAAATTTACATATACAACAGTCCGGGCAGGAGCTTCAAAGGGCCCTGCTGCCATCGTCCTTCGCTTTTAAAACCGATCACCCGGGAGAATGCTGAACTGGGTGGAGGAAATTTGTCAAGGGAAGGGGATGGCCGACTGCTCACTGCAACCGAATAAAGGTGGATGTTTTGCTGGGGAATTTATCTCCTGAAATCTCGAAGCGCTCCAAAACAATCTAGTTAGTCCTCAATGAACCTAGTGGGATCTCCCGAGGTATAATGGGAATATATTGCCTTAAAGAGAGCTTTTTCTACCTGAACAAGGCACATGGAACATCGAAAGCAAACGGTAATTTCATATTCTGGCAATTTCCTTACAGTTTCTTTTATTGTTTGCACTGATACTGCCGTATGTCTCAACAAAATTACTGCTGCGTCCAAACCTAAAAGTAACGGCAGATTAACAAAAAAAGTCAATAGGGATATAGGTGGTTTTGCGCGTTTTCAAGTATTGTCCTTACATTGAAGAATCAAAAAACATTTCTTAGTAATTTCACTTAAGGGATGAGCTTTCATAAAATTCGACCTCCTTCACGAAAAAAGTAGAGAAAACATTTTTTTTAAACAATGTATAATACGTACATATATATATTCATATGCATGTATATTTGGCGAGATGTATGGGTGACTGATAGGGTAATAGGATTTCAATAACCCACTGATATATAATACTATAAAAAATTTAATGATTTATTGAAGTATAATCGCTGTAAATGTATACTTCCCTTGTTAGCCACATTATCGCACTTGAAATGTCACTGGAATTTAATTATATTTTCCACACGCGTGAGGGAAAAGTGCCACTAAAACGCACGCCTTTCCGGTTGTAAAGTAGCTTATTATCCACTAGTGCTTTATTGTGCAACTCGGGCGGTGCGTAGCCTATTGCTTACGCTGACAGCTAAACAAACTCGCTTCGCTCGTGCGTTTGTTGCTGCCAGCGTGCGCAATCGGCTACGCACCGCCCTTGTTGCACAATATAAAGCACGAGTGGATAATAATAAGCCACTGTCCAACCGGAAAGGCGTGCGTTTTAGCGGCACATTTCCCTCACTAGTGGGGAAAAATAAAATGTGCAATTCGGGCGGGGCGTAGCCGATTGCTTACGCTGGCAGCTAAAAACACTCGCTTCACTCGTGCGTTTATTGCTGCCAGCGTACGCAAACGGCTACTTTACGCCCTTGTTGCACAATATACTATTTCCCCACTAGTGAAGGAAAAGTGCACGCCTTTCCGGTTGGACAGTGGCTTATTATCCTCGTGCTGTATATTGTTCAACAAGGACGGTGCGTAGCCGACTACAGACGCTGGCACTGGCAGCAATAAACGCAGGAGCGAAGCGAGCAGGAAAAAATAGAATGTGCAACTCGGGCAGGGTGTAGCCGATTGCGCACGCTGGTAGTAATGCGAACGCCCTTGTTGCACAATATACTATTTCTGTTTAATTGCTATAATATTATTGACATGAATATGTCTTATCCCTGGGGTCTATTTAAAAGAATGTATATCACAAAAATCGTTACTATGACCAAAGAACTTCTAAATAACAAGAAGCTTTATCTCAGCCCAAAAAATGTGCATTCCCTTCGTTTGTTTATAGAAGAAAGCGGGAAGTGACAAAGGGGGCCCTTAGTTAATAAGAATGAGAGAATTCTCTTCGTACAGGACGACATGGATTTGTGTAAATTCGACGAACCCACTGACGTATAATATAATGGACCGCTCACGTACACGATTTCCCATAGAAGCGGACGGTGCGATTTTTGTTCCCTCTCTTTCGCTCTGTGGCAGTGACAGTTCGTGTAATGACGTAAAATTAACGTTCTATAATGTCAGAGATTTGTCAGCAGGCTGAATTGCAGTTAAAGATTTTTTCTGACAATTCTCTGGAGAATTGTTAATGACTACGAATTTTTTTATTGTAGCAAGTTTACTTGAAATTTCAATGCGAAGCCGCGCGGTTACATATTAATTGACCAATTTGGTTTTATTAGGACTTTCAGGGAAGCTACTTAGTTAATTCCAGAGCTGATTTTCGCCCATGTTCTCTCATTCCGGGTGAAGTAAAATATAAAAGATCTTACAAAACTCCTTTTGAATGGAATTTCATTACAGTAACCTTTGACTTCAATTAATTGTTTCGTTTAAAATTAAAATAATTCAATAGAAAAATCCAATTGAAATAGTTTAAAGTTTTTGTGGACAAATTAATTGAAATCAGAGGTAGGTTAGATTAGGTTAGGTTAGGTAGTAGTGGGTGCTCAGTTGGGGCACATTTAGGCCGGAAAAAGGCCCGTTGTGATACCACATGGAGCAAGATCCCCCATAGTTAACCCTTGAACCATATAGAGCTCCTAATGAGCTGTTCCAGGCATCTAACTCATTTCCGACACATCATAGAAAGAGGAGCCTAGACTGCGGTATCTGCATATCGCAAAAGCTGAGCATTTTTGAGAGGAAGTGCAGGATACTTTCCTCCTCCTCTTCATTAAGGCAGCTTCTGCCCTCAAAGGTAAATGAAATAAATTTGTTACAGTTTTTAGAGTTTTGCGAGTTCTTTTCATTTCACTCGCGGAATGGAAAATGGGTATTAGTTTATTTTTTTTTTTTCTGAGTAAGTGAGATTCTTTATTATCTTTTAGATATGGTTCTTATCTCTTTCTAGCTCTTTAATATGTTCATTTAATTCCATGAACAAAAACAAATCTAATCTAATATTTTCATAACTTAAAATTTTTCAATCACAAATTCTTGAAAATATTGGTAATTTTGCAAGGATAAAAATTTAAAAGCAATTTATGACATAAATAATGATTTTTATTTAATTGATTGCATTTAAAGTGCATATTCTTTAAATTGTTTTTCAACAAGTATTTAAATTCAAATATTTTTGTCAGCACTCAGCAATTCCGCATTCAAAAAATCTGCGGAATCGACCCATCCATGCAGTGCGGTAAAAATAGACAGCACTATATAAATTTTGATATGTCTCATCTCGTCCCTCTGTGGCAGTAGGTTGTCAAATTGGCGGACGCTTGAGACAGGAGATTGAGCGGTCCATGTTTTATATATGTCTGTGGACGAACCCATAAAAGTTGCGCGCGCCGGCTGTTTTTATACATGCAATATTTCGACGTGGGTTTTGCTTTTTTTCGATAAAATACTCGGAATCAGCGCCGCGGGCGATACGCATCCAGGCCACGCACTGCCGGTTCCTAGAAATGGGAAGAGTTTCCATCCTTATAATAAAAGGGGGCTCTCACGGCGGGTTGCTACGCTCTAGATGACGGGCTCCAATCCGAGAGAAAAGATTTTGTAAGAGAGCGGGTCGCAATATCGCGACTTCTGTCCACAACTTCGCCTTGAACATCACATAACTTTTTAGAATAAAGTTGTGTGATGTGGATTTGCTGATCGTTGTAGTATGTTTGTATGTATGTATGTATGTGTTTGTATATAGTGTATATAAAAGATCCAATATATAGTGTATATAAAAGATGTGTTTGTATATAGTGTATATAAAACATCCAAAAAATACATAAAACCATTTAAATTTTTCTTTTCATTTATTATATAAGACATATTCATGTCTACTGTGTCATCGAGAAGCCATGGCACTTTTTTTTTCAACTGTAATTGCATAACTAAATATACAACAAAACATATTGTTATAAAATTGTCCTTCCTTATTATTCACACTTGAAATTTTAATGAAGTTGATATAAAGGCCGGCGTTCGATTCACACGATCGTTGCGTATATGGCAGGGGCATTGGCCATTCAGCCACACTGATGACATTTGGCCCGTGCTCCGAAACGAAACGCCAACCACTTTTTGGGCTCGTCTGCCTCGGTGGACGACCATTAGGTATCCTCAGCAATATAGGTAAGTGTCAGTCTATCCTCATATGTGAATTGTAAAAAAGAAAAATCGTGCAATTTTGCCAGCCAGCCGCTCACCGGGCAAAATTGTAACAATATTTTCTCAAATTAAAAACTAAAAATATTTAGCAAACTAAAACATTACTGTTCTTCACGTCACCATGAAACAAGGTAAACTTAATTAGCTACTACAAGCTAACGCGGCCGGGCCTATCTAAACAATAAACAAAACATTGCTTGTGCGTTGCCCACAAGTTGATTTGCAACATTGGTTGCAATATGTCCTTTGGTAAGTATTATACATTATACATATACGTATACATTTTTTAGTTTTCATTTTTTATTATTATGCGAGGATAAATCAAATATGAACGGTAATTTTACTATTCTGCTTATTAAGCAGTTTCGAGCTAAACGTTCCTTAATCTTTGTTAGTTTATCTTTCTTTTTCCTTGAGAAAACTCGAAATCATTGCATAGATTCTTTTTTCAATTGTTTATAACAAATTCAATTGTTATAAACAATTAATTTAGCTAATCATGCATTGTTATCCAAACTAAAGGTGAATACAAAATTTCAGCTTAAACGGAAACCGGGAATTGGATCAAATTTAACTTCCAAGATTTTTTTACATACTTACATAGTTAGTTACAGGTGAAGCGAAATGTGGACTTCGGATTCGGAAGAAAAAAATTTTAAAATAGAAGTACAAAATATGACTCAAAAAAAAAAATTATTAACCGCTTTTATTTAACTTTTCTTACATTTGTTTTTGTTAAGATAGACACAAAATACGAAATCTTTAGGTGTCCTTTTATTAATTATATACATATAACTTGATTTGTTTAGTTTATTTTGTAAATATTTGTGTTTAGTTTAATTTGCTTTTCTTTTTATTGAATTAAAAATATGTTTTCTTCTACAGAATATTTATGAACAGAATTTAGAACTGTTTTATTATTGCTTTTATCGGTTTTTCTTCTATATAAAAAAATATAAATAATAAGCTTTGTATTCATACATTTTTTACGGCTAAGAGCGCGTTGTGGTGCATTAAAACGAGTTCGATTAACTGCATTTATTAACGCTGCTAACAGAATTCGCTTAAATACATATGTACATCGGATAGGTGCACAAAATCTCTTACATTTTTCTAGATGCACTTATCCGAGATTTACTGTTAAATACAAATTACTTGGTCTATAGGCATAGTACAATGATTCCAAAATCCGCATCCATCCGCATCCCGATAATGTCAAACGAAACTTATTGTCTTTTTAATATAATTCCCTTACCCGTGAATAAAACTAAACTAATTGTTACAAAACCTTATTTCATTTTTAACCCACTAATATTCAATTTCTTCATAAAAAGTGGCCAAAAATCGAGGGAATTTTCTACTGTGATGGGAGCAAAGGAGTTGGGGAAACAAGCAAATCCAAGTGCAAATCCAACTTTTGTCCAACGGACTAGCTACCTGCATCTTTGAAGATATCATCGAGCACACAGCCATCTTCCAACCGCAACCAAACACTGAAAAAAAATCGGTATAAATAACAGAAGATTTGTTATTAGTTTCACTCACTATTAGTCCGAAAAGCCTCTTGTCGATATGAACATTTTTTCTTGTAAATTTGCTTTCCCCTCTTTGTCAACTTCAAAATATAAAATTATTGTGTCAACAAAGAAAAATGATCACAAGGCGATGTGTTTCCAACCGTAATCTTGTAAAAATATAAACTTCTTGTTAGCTTACAATACATTTTATGTAGATTAATAAGAAGTGTTACTTTAATACCTAATAATTGTAATTTTACAAGTTTTGTTTTTAAAAGTAGTAAGGAAATATTAATTTAAGAAAGAAGAAAACAACTAGAATAAGTATTAAACTTCATTTTATTTTCAAAACTTTTTCTGATACTTTTACAGAGGTAAATGTAACATCCTTTTTATAAAAAATGTTGTAGAAGAAATGTTGTATAAAAAGCCAAATTGGAATACAAGGTTCTGGATAACTTAAATTGAATAACTGAGAAATTTTGAAACAAATGTCGATGGCCTTTACAGTATTGAAGAATTTACATGTTTTTTATCAAAGTAAAATATCCTCGGGATCCGAAATATTACCAAAAACAATAATGAATTTATTAAATTTTTAGAATTAAAGTCAAACGCTTTTCTCCGCTTTATAAACTTACACAAATTGACAAGGTCTTGTTTTAGGTAAAAGTCAATTAACAACAATCTTGTTGTAGTAATAAGATCGATAAAAAAGAATCCGATAAATTGGAAATATTTTTAAAATGTATATGATTCTGCTTAAATTGATATTTACAATAATATTTGTTATTTATACTTAAAGACAAGATATTGTAAAACAAATTTTCAATCTGTAAGTAATTTCTGTTTTTAATAATAAGTATATTTTACCATTTACAAGAGCATATCAAAATATTCTTCTCATTTTTTACAAGATTAGAAGTATAGTATTAAAGAGGGGTAGTCATTTGATAATATATGCAGTTGTTTTATTCATAATATTCTCTTTGTATCTATATTATTTTTGACTATAAATTTAATCCGATCAATCATGTAATATTTACTACTAATCAACGCTCCAGAGATCCAGATTCAATCTATCTGCGAAACCCAACAGCAAAACCTACTAGGAACGCTCCTGATTTGCTACCTAAATTACTCAGTAGAAATCAATGGAATTACATACCGACATATCCCCAGCATTTTCAGAGATAACATTTTTTTATACCCGGCCATACCTACCGAAGTCTACCAAAATTCGTCCGTAGAAAATCTGACTTTACCCAAGCCTAAAACTTACCACATCGAAACCAGAGCAGCGCTTGATAATGATAGCCTAGAAATCAGGATTTATCAAAGGGACAACATCATATACGGATATACGTCATTCTAACGATCCTCGGACTCGCAGTACTCATTGCGGTAGCATATCTTACCCGGAGAAGACGTCTTACCCTTAACATCAATGAGGTCATCCCACATCAGAACATCGCTCCGACCCAAGCTGTCTCGAGCCCTCAACTTTTTTGGGCCTCGCTCCACGTTAAGGGGGAGGAGTAATATCATCCGGATCACCCTAACAAGCAATAGCAAAAGTGTAATTACCTGAAACTCCCAAATCGTCAACTCATCAACTAAGCATTTCGACACCTTCGATTCATACTTGATTCGGACTTTAGACTCCCACGCTTCGGGGAAGGCGACTTGAGTTTGAAAAGCCAAGGGCAGTTCAGCTAGTACCTTTTTGTGGACTCCGAGTCTCTCTAAGTTTTGTTCGATTGTTTACCGAATCTCTCTAAGTTTTGATTTAATTAATAATCGAGTACTGATTCATTTGCTGTTACTGAATAAATGCGTTATCCCCCGTCTTTTTATTAACAATTTTCGTCTTCCCGCTCCGTATCGTATCAGAGGGAAAAGCGATCATCTTTTATTAATCGATCACAACATAAGTTTCCTGCACATAATTAAAAGAACTTTTCTTAATTGTGTAGAGTTTGTATTAAAAATGAAATAAATAAATAAATAAACCGGTTTGATTACCGGCTACCCTCATTTATGTCCTCAGTACAGCCATGACTGAACAAGAGGTACCTTCATCTGTATTATGATAAAATTGTTGGTGCCATTGACTTCATAATCGCATTTCCGGAAAATCATAACTGACCATAAGCCATTATTGAGCATCTTTAATAAAGAAATAATTAAAATTCCTAATCCACGGTTCCAAGGACTTATGCGAAGACTACAAATCTGATCTCCTCTCAACAGATTTTTGCCCAAACTCAGCAACGGAAATAACCGATTTAAATAAGATAAAGAACAAACTAATAAATGATGGAAAAGATAGGAAAATGTAATTAGTAGAAGAAATCGAAAAAAGCCAAATATTAAAGAATTAAAAATAGTAATAAAAAAAACTTGGCCTTATAACCAAAGCAAGCTAAAGGATAAATGTTAGGTATACTATTGGAAACTTAAAAATGATATCGTTTTAAGCGAAGGAATATTAGTTTTAAATGGCACCAACTCTCTTAGAAGATAAATATTGAAATTACTCTCTCAATTTCATCAGAGAAGAAATCAAACCAAGGGCAAGATCCTTATGATATTGACGGATCCTCCTGAGTTGCCGTTCGATAAAACAGCAATGGATATTTTTGATACAGAAAAACGATATTATTTAGTAGTTATGGTTTATTGAAATATTTAGAAGAACAAGTTCTGTGGAGGTATTTATTTATGAGCCAGAAATTACGTACATAGGTACACTCATCTCTGCTAGGACAACGTTATTTAGAAATAGGACCTAGGCGAAGAATGCAAAACAAATTGTAAATACACTGGTAAATACTGTTTTTGTCACACAAACTTTGTAATGATGTTTACCTTTTTTTTTCAATAACTTAATTTAGGCGACTATAATAACTATCTTATTCGACTCAATTACATTTTATTGACGTTTGTTACATTGTAAATGTATGCCGCGAAAGTGCTCAAATGACCCGGACAGTTGTACGGTGTTTGGTTGCCACAACAATTCGATGTCCGGGAGCGCGTTCAAAAACTAGACTATAGTTAACTATAGTTAACTATGGTTAACTTTTGTCGTTCAAAAACTCTGTGGTTAACCACAACATAACCACGAGCATAACTATTTGCCGTTCAGAAACTCTTCATAGTTAACTATGGCGTAGTCTAATTTTAACCATACTCCTTGAGTATGGTCAGCCCGTGGTTAAGAAACACATTTAAATATAAAGAAGAAGAAGAAGTCTGTGAACTCTTTGAAAGCTGTCTTGGCGGGAGTTTTCACTGTTCTGGGGGCCTATTCCTGAAACCATGCGAATCGAATCAGATTCAAATGAAAAGAGCTTGCAAAAGCCGCTAAAATTCTCAAAAATTGATTTCAGTTACCTTTGATTTCAATAAATTTTTAAAAACATAACGTCACAATTATTCGATTGACAGTTAACGTAGCGTAGCGTAGTTAACTACGAGTCGTTCAAAAATACCCTTGTGGTTAAGCATAACCCTGTGGTTAAGTGGCTTCGATAAGCATAACCATGGCTTACCACGGGGTTAACTATAGTTTAGTTTTTGAACGCGCTCCGGATCAGGAAAGTCGTTTTTCAGGTAAATTATTAAATAAAGTAATTTGATATTTCTGTTTTTTATAAGTATTCCTGGGTGTTATAATTAATATTTACGAGAATTACGAGGAAAATTGTATTTTCTCATAGCGACTCCGACATTTGTTTACGTTTTGGCAGTCGGAGAATGGGTGCAAATCCCAAAGCACCTAAGACAGTGGTGCCGTCTAAAAGGTACAAATTCGTGGAGTATGGGGGCATTTAAAAATATCGAGCAGTTTTTTTTTCCGAAAATAAGCACATTAGGAATAACGTAAAAAATATATTATACCTTTTAATTATAATACCGCAAATAATTTATTTTATTAACAAACTCTCTTTGCAGATTTTCAAGACAAAATATTAAGGGAAAAATTGTTGCAATCAATAGGCCGTCCAGGCTATAAAGATGCAGAATACGCTCGGATTTGCGAGGATCACTTTGTAGCCTCCGAATATCCTCTGATAGGCATTCGAAAAAGGCTTAAAATGAATGTTGTGCCGTCCATTGCAATTAGTGTGAGTTTAGCATTCAAAATAATTATATATACCTTATAATATCCTTTCACCTTATTGTACCTTATTGTCAAAGGAACCAAAAAATGTAATGTCGGAGGCCTTTATTCTAACCGAACCGATGCAAACATTTGGTGTTGAAGCTTTAGTGGTTGAATTGAATGTAAGGTGTTAAGGATCTAAGGTATATTGCTTTATTTTATTATAATTTCAGAAAGAAATATTTGTGAAATCGCGGAAACGTCGACAGCTATTGAACCGATAGAGGCATGTTGTTTTAAAACTTCTGAGGTTCAATTCAATGTAAGTTAACATTAAAGAATAATCTCCATTTGTCATTCATTAATTTATTGTATTGTTTTAATTTCAGAGAGAAATAAATTCTTGCCAGTCATCGCAAGGAATGGTAATTGTAATAAGTAAGTTTAACACTCCAATTTTGCTTTAATTGTTACTCACGGAAAAAAAAATTGGGATTGCAAAATAATTCCCAACCATTTACGAACGTTTGCCATAAAATGCACAACATATTTTGAAAAAGTAGCAGATCTCCTTAAAAGCTACAGGAGACTTTACCAAAATAATCCATCAGAAAATACAGGAATATTTCCCAGAAATTTTTTCCGCGTTAATTTGCTTTGCTTTTAAATACATTTATAAATATGATTCGCATGAATATTCCATGTATAGTAAACCCCCGATTTAATTCTAATTTAATTTAATTTAAATTTAAGTTGTAAATACTAAGCAATTTTCTGTTTTTAGGAATATATTGAAAAAAATCTGCCCATTCAAGAATGCATGGAAACCTCAGATGATAGCAATATTGAAATATCAACTAAAGGATTGAAAAAGAAAGCTAAGCTTAAAAAACTTAGAAAATGCATGATCCGCAAAAATAAAATTATTAATAACTTGCGCCAAAAACTTAAGTTCGCTAAAAAGAAAATATGTAAAATAGATGCGTTACTTACAGATTTAAAGCAAAAAAATTGATGTGGGAAGATATAGAAAATACCCTTTTACACATTTCAAATCGCTGTAAAGAAGTTTTCAATAGGTATTTTACAAAAATTAAGGGTAAAAACGTGCCTCAAATTTATAAAGAAAATATTCGCTCCTTTGCTTTAAATTTAAACTTTTTGTCACCTAAAGCTAATATATATGTAAGGGAAGCCTTTGCCGATTGCTTACCTCATCCAAGAACAATAAGGCAGTGGTATAAGGTTTTTGGATGTAGCCCAGGCTTCACAAAAGAAGCTTTTCTTGCCATTAACATTAGGTTTACGGACATTTCTTATATACCTATCTCTACGAACACGCGTCAATTTGACGCATGAACAAATACATATATTTAAAGAAAAAACAACCACTTAGAGAGCAATATAATTATACACTATAAGCACAGCTATAAGTGAAAAATGAAAACATGAGATATGTGTTTATACAAAGTTTTTATACTTCAATAGAGATAAAATAAAAATGCGAACGGTTTTGTAATTTTCCTTATAAAACTCGAAATGCGTCAAAATGACGCGTCCCGTAAACCTAGTGTTGAGACTGCAAAAGGCGGTGAAAATTTATTCCTTAATTTAGTATTTGTCGAAATATATGTATATCCGAAAACACATAGATTGGGATGGAAATCAATCCTTTGGTTATGTTGATGTTGGTGATGGGGGAAAAAGTGAAATACCATTCACACAAATCCTTGTGTTGATGGCGGTTTGTTTAAATAGATCATAGAAAATACCAATAGCTTTTTTTCCGATAACGTCCCTAACTGCTGAACAAAAAGCCAATATAATAAAATTGATTGAAATCGATTGAAGAGTTTTTTGACAACGGGGCTATAGTAATTGGCATAACTTTTGACGGCGCAGCAGTAAACATCAGTACGGTACAGCTACTAGGTTGCGATTTAAGGAACCTTAATAACGAAACCGTTTTTCAATTAAATGGCTCACAATAGCTGTGTTCCATTGGGCTGTGTAAAATACTCCCAAGTACTTCTGGCTACGCTGAACTACTCTAGCTCTAGTTGGCGAGCAGAAGTTCTGAGTAGTTTCGCCACATTTTCCCGCCAGGTGGATGGTGGTTTTTGTACTAGGTTTGCATGGAAATGAAAGCTTTTCCTCATTATTGCATGGAAATGAAAGCTTTTCCTACTAGGTTTGCATGGAAATGAAAGCTTTTCCTCATTATTGCTTCAAGCTTTAGCTATTCCGGAGTTATCACAAGGATTCAAATAATAAAATTTAAGTAATTTAGGCAACAAAACATATTTATATATAAATATTTCCATTTTAATAAATAAGGCACAATCAAAGCAACAAATATAATACGATGAAATGTCAAAATTTGAATTTATATTTTACTCCTGACGGTCAAAGTAGCGTTCCATAGAGAAAGTACTCGGGAGTACTTTACACAGCCTAATGGAACACAGCTATTATATAGCTCACCTCGATCCATATGCCACATGCTAAAATTAGTACGAAACACCTTGGGTGATGTAAAAATAATGATAAATAACGATGGTGGAACTATTGATTGGAAATACTTTAAAAAATTAGTAGATTTACAGGAGACAGAGGTGTTCAGTAAATCAGTAGCAGATGCTATAGATTTTTGCAGAGAAGTTTTATGCCTTTCTGAATTTCAAGGAAGCCAGCCTACGACGGAAATTATTCGCATATTAAATAAAATTTTCGACATTTTGAATAGTAGGAAAATATCAGAATTTGAAAAAAAGAAAAGAGCCTTATGCAAAGATAATTTCCAAGAAATAAATTGGTTTTCGAAAAATGCATATTTATCGAAATTAAGGCTGCAGACAGATCAGCTTTTAACAGAAAGTGCAAGAAAAACAGGATTTGTTGGTCTAATAGCTGGGTTAAAAAACTTAGAAGTTCTTAATGATTTTTATGTTTCGCCCCAAACAATCAAATATATCCCACTGTACAAATTAAATCAGGACCATTTAGAGCTGTTCTTTAGTTCCATTAGATCACATTTGGGCAGGAACAATAATCCTTCGGTCGGATAGCTCATAGCCGCTTACAAAAGACTTCTCGTCCGATGCCAAATAAAAGAAGGTGGCATTGGTAATTGTATCCCTTTAGAGCAGATCTCCATTTTGAACATTTCCTGCAAAAGAATTGAGCCGATTAACCCAGTGAATGAAATTAATAGTACAGTTGATAGACTCTTGTTAATAGAGGATGATATAATTCCTGATAATTATGTTTTAGAGCAACAATTTTTAGAAGAACACCTATATGCAGCATATCCGTCCAGATTATCTGAGTATGCTCAATATCAACATGTTGTTATATATATTGCTGGTTTTGTTGTGATGAAAATAAATAAGATTTTAAAATCCCCTGAATGTTTAGCAGCACTGCAAGGAACCTACTCTCCGTCCAGCCTCACTGCCTATAAAACCCGAGGCCGTTTACAAGTACCTTCCACTACTGATGTAGAGATATGTAAAAAAGTTGAAAGCATTTTGCGAGTTAGCATGCATTTCCTAAAAGGACAGGACACAGTTTTAACAAAAAAGACGTTCCTAACAACATCAATTGAAGTTCAACAATTTGTTTTGAATAAAAATTTATTTCTTGACCAGAACGAACCTATGTATGGAGCGCAGCAGTCATTACAGTTTATTAATTAAATTAATAGCGGAGAAATATCTTCACATATATTACTTTATAGCCAAGAAGGCTTCTGAAAAAAGTTCAGTGCGACAACATTTAAATAAAACTCTTAAATTTTATGGCATGTAAATATAACCTAGGTACCTTTGAGTTATAGATAAAGATAGGCTGCTGGGAACGTTTTAGTTTTAGAAGTTCGTGCGGAAAAAGAGGAAATATATTACTCTTTTTTATTTTCTTCTTATTAATTCATTTTCTGTAGTGTTAATTTTTTCATCTGATTTTCTAATTAGCTAACATTTAATTTCATTTTCACTAACTTCTTACACTTTTACACTACCTCCTCGTGGTCGTCCTTGGGAACGTAGCATGATAAATCTCTAGATTTAAAAATGTAATTTATTATGCTACGGCTAAACGTGTAAATAAAATCCCGCTTTCAAAAATTCCCAGTTAAGCATGTTTACCATTGTTTGCTTTTAAAAATTCTTTCCCTCTTTTTGTCTGTTTAATATTTCATTGGACAAAAATCACACTTTTCGGATGCTAATTTTGCATGAAACAAATTTAAATTAAATACACTAATTCCTGCTTTCTATTTGTAGTTTAGTTTATTATTATTAACTTAACTAGTTTACAACCAAATGAATAATTAAAGGTTCATAAATTTTTTCAACGCTAGCGTATTTTCGGCTGGACAGAGAATTTCCTTATATTTTCAACCGGATAGAGGACTTCGTTAGGTAATTAGTATATACATATACAGGTTTATTTCAGGGTATCTTTCAGACATATTTTAATGCTATAATTATTTTTTATATTAAATAAATAAATCTCACTTCAGTAAAATCTATTTTAAATTGTTTTTGTTGCCCCTCCTTATATCATCCCAAAATGTCGGCTTGCACTGAGGCTTTAATACAAATACAAGGGTCTCTAACACAAGAGAAATTGTGGTACGCAAAAGGTAGGAGCTCAGCCATTCCATACTGTTCTAAGTCTCGACCTCAATCAAAACCTTCTATATTACAAGCCGTGAAGTGGCCTCTTGCATGTGTGCGTAAGTGGTCTGACAGTTCGAGAAATTTACATTTAGTCTTATGGACGCTGGATGAAATATGCTGGAAAAATTGGATTTAATCGGGTTTTTTGGACACTAGAGACATACAAGTCTTAAAAAATTAAAATCATATGGGCTTTTACTCCATATAGGCCAAAAACATGAATGAATTTCCAGCGAAAAAACTGGAAATTTTCGATTCTTCGGTTCGGTTCGGAGCCAATTCGCACTCCTGCCGTATATTTGTTAGTGGTCCGGCGCCCGACTTTTCTGTTGAGTTTTGGTTAAACTCGAAAATTTCATATTCTTTGTTCGAAAAGGTGATTAAAAGTGCTATTAATTACAAGGAGAACTTCTTAAAGTAAACTTGAGTGAAGATGATTTTTCGATACGAGCTATAGTTTGGAAGCTGCCGCGAATTTTTTTCCCATTTTGCGACGTCCTCCATAAGACTCAATGGGATTTCTTTAAACTGTCAGACCACTTTGCGCTATAGATGTGTGCGTGCGCCGGACCACTTCACGGCTTGTAATATAGAAGGTTTTGCCTCAATGCTTCCAAATGCCAATCGAACACCTTCTCGCGTAAACGTTCCTTCATCTCTCCTAGATCCTACGTGCTTTCAAGAGAGTCCATTCCTTCGGTCAACTCCCTTCACGATCTCGGCGTTATCTGTGATCGTGAGCTGAACTTCCGATCCCATTTCGATCACATCATCAGTAGTGCCAACTCTGCTCTAGGCTTCAGTAAACATTGGTCAAAGGAATTCTCCGACCCTTAAGGCCGGAACAGATTGTGTAACGTGTAGTACGTAGCTGTAGCTGTGGCTGTAGCCGTAGCATGTAGCTGTTAGCAGCGATACATGCAGTACCACAAGTGGTGAAAAGTACAAACTTCAGATATCCATATAAGCCGTCACAATGTGTAACTGTAGCTGTAGCTGGTAGTTGTAGCTGAGCTGAATGTATATAGGCACTTTTCTGCAGGTACAAGCCACACGCATACAAGCCTCCTTATTGCAACACTGAAAATGAAGTGATACATCCGGGCGATGATTCCTTCTTTTATATGTATGTCGCTAGTGCTTCTAGTAGATTACGTACAAAATATATTGTACTATATACAGTAAGCAATTTTTAAATACAAATAATTATTAAAGTAATAAAAAAACACTTTGCAAACTATTTCCCTAGAAAAAGGATTCAAAGGAAATTTTGTAAACTAGATTAATTAGTTTTTTTAAAGAAGTAAATCATTTGGGCAAATCGTATTCTGCAAATTATGGCAACAGATCACATTCAAAATTATACATCTTTAAATTTGATAGTAATTAATTTAAAGAAAATTGCATCGCAATGCCTTAAAAATTTTATAAGCAACTAATAATGCAATTTAAACGAGAAATCATAAAAATAAATAGTCGCCTATTCGTACATGAACGATAATTCCCCTTTTTTCCCGACTGATTACATGCCGCTTCACGTGTGGCTTGTAGCTGTAGCGGAAAGTAGAAAAGATCCTACTTTCAGCTACAGCCCCAACTACCAGCTACAGCTACAGCTACACACTGTGACGGCTTATATAGATGCCTGCAGTTTTAACTTTTTGACAGCTTGTGATACTACATACTACATCACCACACGCTACAGCTACACATTCTGTTCCGGCCTTTATGTTCCGGTTTTTCAGCTACAGCTACAAATACACATTGTGACGGCTTATATGGATTCCTGTAGTTTTTACTTTTGACAGCTTGTGTTGTGGTACTACATGTACCACACGCTACAGCTACACATTCTGTTCCGGCCTTAAGGCCCGCGCCCATAGAGTCCGGAATTCGTCCGACTCCGGAAAACGTAAGTTGAACTACATGCTTTCTTATGGGGGTGCACCCATAGAAACGCGCTGCCGCAGTCGCGGCCGAATTGAAAAGTTGAACATTTCTTAACTTTTGATCCGTACTACATGCGGCAAGGAAAGCATCAAAGCTTCATCAGCGAGAGTTTCCAAGTTTTGAAAACAATTTGAAATATTAAACTCTGGACTGCTGGTCCCGAGATGTAACAGAAATCGGTTCATGGCAATTTAATTATTTGTTATTTAGTTGTGTTTAAACATAATTGTGCGGGTTTTTGAGCATTTTAATTGGCGTGGTTTGCTTAAAAGGTTTGGGTCTACGCTAGCAGTCCTGTCAGTGACCTGATAAAATGGGTCACATCTAAAAGCGGCGCCTTCCCTGCAATAAAATCAAACATCCATCGTTTTCTTTTCAATAAAAGTTGCTTCCTGATTGGTTTTTTAATCTTAATTTGCCTTTGAGAGATAAAGCTTGCCGCAGAAATTCCGGATTCTATGGGCGATACCTCTGATTTCCGGACGTCAATAGCTTTAAGCTTACCGGAGTCGAGCAAATTCCGCACAAATTCCGGACTCTATGGGCGCGGGCCTTTAGGCCGCGTGCATAACGCACATAGATCATATACTACGGTTACATGTCGGATTGAGGACTTGACTTGAGATTGAACTGACAGTTCAATCCGCGGCGGCGGTTTTCCGACTTGAGGGCTTGATTTCAAGCTGGCTTGAAAATATATTTGACACTATCATATAACTTTGCCGTGAAATGCGTGATGCAGAGCGCTTTTTTTATTATGATTTCCTTTATTCAACACTCATGATCAGAAAATAACACACAACTGACTTGAGACGCGACTAACAACTAAATATCAAAACTCAAGCGCTCAAGCCGTGGTTACATGGTTTTGGTTCAAGTCGATCCGATAAATTTTTCGGATCGACTTGAGTCAAGCCGACTTGAAGTCGATCCAAGGTTACATGACTTTCAAGTCTACTTGAAGCCGGCTTCAAGTCTACATGTAACCGTAGTATAGCTGAGAGCATTTGCGAGCATCATCGCATCATGTACTTACTTTTAATATTTAAAATTATATTTTGCTGAGAGAAAATAGAAAGAAACAATTTATATTCTTCAACTGCTAAATTTTTGTTATCGGGCTTACTTAGACATTTTAAAACTTTAAGATTAATCAAAATTAATCGTAAACACTAGAGTTTTTTCGAAGGCAGGGTCGCAGTCGCGTGTAGGAATGTCTTTTGTCATCCAGTTCTGTCCGGTTATCCTGGGACATAAGCATGCATGGGGAGGACAGAAAGGAGCAGACTTTCTGTAGAATAAATAGCTCTTTAGGTTGCCTTTGTCGAAGTTAAGCTTATTGAAAACCTGCTACTTCACTGAAAGCACTTCAAACGAATTTGCTTAAAAATTTTCACTCGAAAACGGTTCGACATAAAAGAAAAATTAAACCGAGGAATAGCTGTGGGCTAAGCGTGTACCTTAGCTGCAGAAGTAAAAAAGTAGAAAAACATTAAAAAAAGAGCTCAAAATAAACTCTCTCTCCCTCTGATCTCGTGCATCAATTTAGGTGCAAATTAGATTTTTTCTTTTGTAGAGCAAGTGATTTGGTGAGGTGGCTGCCTTGCAGACCGTTTTGAGTTACTTTACTCCTGTAATCGTTAGTTATGAACAAGCCTTTGTTTCTTCCTATATTGCCCGAAGATATTTGGCCGCCGCAACTGACTGTGATAGAGACCCTTTAAATATTCGTTTGGATTTCTGTCGATTTGTCAAATATTTCACAGTAATTGGTCCAATGTCATCAAGCTTATCGTCACTTTCAAAGAATACGTGCATCGTCTTCAAATGAGTTTCTATTGATTTTTTTTCTGTCGTCCATTTCGGGCTTACAGGCGAATAATTCGATTATTTCTGTTGTACTGAGTGCGGTGTTTCCTTTTGAACATTTTAATTTCACTGTGCTGCATCGCAGTTCTTTTGACGGGCATTACGCTGAGCAAAACGATATCGGTTTTGTAAAAATTTTCTCAGTTTAATTAACTAGGTAGTTCTTTTGCCTTTCTAATCGCTTTGAGTCACAATTTTGAGAGAGGGAGGTAGGTTACGTCTGTAGCACGCCATCGTAGCTTAAATTGAGCTTGAAGTTTCGTCTCGGATTCCGATGAAATTTTGTAGCAACGTTCGCTTTAGATCAAAAGTGATTTAATTAATTTATTTGTTTATTTATTTATTAACACTAGATTTACGGTGTTTGGTTATATACCTATCTTTACTGAATTGAGCAAAATTGACTCATACAAGAAAATTGAAGTTTTTTGCAAAGAAAATAGTTCCAAATCAAATTAAATGAAAGATTCATTGAAAAAATTTTTTACATATCAATTATGTTTTTGAAATACATTTCCCACAAACATTTCTATTACATTTAGCACATCTATTTCTATTGCATGACTCTTGAACTTGACAATTCTTCCGGGCGTCAGTAGTATGAATTTTTGTCGTTGGAATTATATATTATTATAATTAATTATATATTATTTCACCAAAAATTAACTGCTCACATGCGATGTATAAATCGAAATTACGACAAAAGGCCTGATATGACCAATAAATGTCATGTGTAATGCGATTAACTGTTAAATCACTCTATGAGTCAAATTGGCTCAGAACCGTAAAAATAGGTTATACCACATTCGATAATGCAAAATGAAGGGGTCTGCGGGGAAGAATAATCAACATTTACATATATTTCATTACTTTACTAAAAACCAACGTAATGTTTTTAAAAAACAATATCAAAGTTTTATATATAGTAATCAGATTTTTAATGAGTCAAATTGGCTCAGTCCGTAAATCTAGTGTTAAAATAAAAATACAATACAATTGTATCCCTACTTAAAACTATTCGCACTCGGGATCCAAGCCCATATGGCGCGTCCTGTCAAAATATAAAATCTAAAAATTAAAACTATTGATTAAAATACATAACATATGTATATATAAAACAGTGTCTAAGGAGGGGGGTATCGAAACTTTGTCATACGATTTGATGTTTTCTTTAGGGTAAAGTTGCTTAACTCGAACCACGGCCTAAGTCTTACCCTGGCAATATCTCGTCTGATACTTATAAATTGCACCTTCTAATTTTGTCAACCTGAACTACATATTTAATAGAGCTAGCAAACCTAAACAAGTGGTTGGGCGGCCGGCTTCGTGAAGCAAAAATAATTAAAAAGTAAGTTTTTTTTTTAACTGTTTTCATTAAAATTGTTGACTCATTTGTAAGGTTTTTATGGCAGTATCCTTACCTTTTTTCTTTGTTAACATCTATTTCTAGTACCTACTTATCTGGCAATCGTTTAGACATACTCAAATGGTAGAACTTATTTAAGTTATGTCAGTGATTTAAGTTTTAAAGCTAGAAGACCCCGTTAAAAAATTAAAAAAATGTTTTAAGTTGATCTCAGACTGAATTGTTTGTAATTTTGTTGTTGTTCATGTGATCTCTTGTTGTTAAGTATTTGTCTATTTAGTTTATTATGTCTTCACTAAAGTATATTTTCTAAGTACGATTAAGGCTATAGGTGGTACGAATTAGGCGACTAGGCGCCTTAATCGTACCGAAGGTATATTTTTAAAAACGTTAGAATACCTATTTTGATAAAAGATTTTCAAGTTTCTATGATTGATGATTAAAAGGACAACTAAATAAAGATTCAGTAGAAGTAGAAAATGTTGTTTTATAATATATTTCAATTGCACTGAATATTACAGTATTATTTCCTTAGGGGCAACGAGTTGAGCAATATTACCCTATATATTCTGAAATAGACTGTGTGACTGATAAGAGAATATTATATATTGATAAAAGAAAAAAAACTACAATTAATATTACTTGTAGGATACCAAACTTTGGTCTAACTGTGATTTTTATTCGAAATGACACATTTTCATTTTTTTTTTATAGAGCTCAGGATGGAAGCAATGAAATTTTTAAATACATACATATATTGTGTAGTAACATAAGAACATTAAAATAAAAAAATAATTTAATGGTAAAAAAACATTTTTAAAAACAGGCTTTTATTGAAATGCTCTAAAAAGAAGAAAATAAACTTTAAATTTAATCAATCCCATCAATTTATTACACTACACAATTTATATGATATAAAAGCTTGTCGCGAGATTTAGGTACCTATGTAGATGTATCAAGATCAACTTGCATATTTATTGTATTATTAGATCCAGATTTTTTTATTTTTGGCAGCATTTGGAAGTGAAAAAAACCTTACCCCTCGCTTAAACATCAAAGTTGTTTCAACTTCGGCGCCTCAGAAATTAATGTTATTTTCACGAGAAAGAAATACTAGAGAAAATAACAAACAAACTGATATAAAGAAAAAGTTATAATCAAAAGTGTTTGTACGAATAAGGTCAATATAAATCTAATCAAAAAAATTCAAAATAGAGCTTTGCACTTAGACAACAAAATAACTGATATATTTATTTTGGTATTTTCTCTGTTGAAATAACAATTTGAAATAAAATCAATTAAATTCAGAAAATGGCGTGATATCAAGTCCAGGAAATAATAACATTTCCAAACATAAATGGGTTAGAGATGGAGGCCACGTTATAAGTTAAACTGCGAAAATCCTCGCAAAGCTTAGTGCTCTCCCGGTAGAAGAGCTTACCGTGAATCGAAAAGACTCTCTAGCCTGTGCCAAAAAGGTTGTGGAACAGCACAAATCTCGGCGTCCAGAGTCGGCAACGAAGAGACAGCGCTCGAATGACTGCCTCAAAAAGGTCTAAAACCACTCAGGACTCTGTAGTGGGTAGATTTGAGTTGCACTTGCAGATTGGAGAGCTGGACAACTCTCAGTCAGTCAGTGAAACCGTTCGAAGGAAACTGAAACAAGCAACGATTATCCTCAGTGAGGAATCACTGGCCCTACTTGAGTCGTCCAAGGGAGTTATATTGCATGGCTTAGACTCTGTCACCCTAACGGTGTGCCGTTCGGACTGTAAGGCTGGCAAGACAACCGTTCCTCCCGAAGACAACCCCGACCCGGCTAGCGTCTCGAGCGAAGCCCAACCTCCGGCACATGATAGCGACGAAGAGAGCACTCTCTCCATCTCGGGGTTGTTTGGTAGCCTTTTCCCCCACAAGGAGGACTTGGAACTCCCACCAGAAGACGTGGAGGACGACCTTCTGCTCTCGGACTCGGACGAGGCAGATAAAACGGTCGTTGAGGCGTTTGATAGCAGCGATGGTGGGAGTGGCGCAGATTAATCTTCACCACTCCAAGGCAGCGTCAGATGCTGCTTCTCCGCCTCTCACATAAGCGGGAGGACATCGTCTTGGTGCAGGAACCATAGTTCATAGGAGACCGGATCTGTGGACTTAACTCGCCCGATTTCAGGGCTCTCTACGTCAAAGGTGCAGGTAAACCACGATCCTGCATTTTGATCAGCAAACATTACAGTGCCTTCATCCTTACTCATTTCAGCGACAAGGACAATGTTGTAGCGATACTGGGAATAGGCTGTCAAACTATTTGGCTGGCCTTCAGCTATATGGCATACGATCACGTAGGAACCCCCCATCCCACATAATCTTCTTCGCAAAGCCCTGCAGGAAGCGAACAGGCAGAGGATTATGGTCATCGTCGGTGCAGACGCCAATGCACATCACACCGTCTGGGGCAGCTCGGACATCAATGACAGGGGTGAGTCGGTATTAGATTTTGTACTTATCAACAACCTCTGCAGCTGCAATGAACCCACATTCATTAACTCGGTGAGGCAAGAAGTTCTTGACATCACTCTAGTCAATGAACTAGCCACCCACCTAATCAGGAATTGAAGAGTATCCAATGACCCCTCCTTCTCCGACCACCGGTATATACAGTTTGATCTGGACTTCCACAAACGGGTCTGTCCCCCTTACAAGAATAGAAGGAGAACCAACTGGGAGGTCTATAACAGAGTCCTTTACGAAGCGCTACTTGAGGATGGACCACCTGCCATTCAATCCGTACAGGAGCTAAATAGGATAGTAATGCCCGATTCCACAGTGAAAGCTTAAACCTTGAAGTTGAGTTAAGCTTCCGCTTAACTATTTTTGGTGTTCCACAGTGGACGTTTTTCTCTTAAACTGAGCTCGAATATTGCTTTAACTTAAGCTGCGAAATTTGAGAGCTTAACTCTAAAGGTAGTGACACAACCAACGCGGGTGTCGCGGCATTGCGTGCGTTGACATTTATGAAGCGACGCATGCGATGCTAGGTAGTTACAACAGAATATTAAACGCGGCAACTGACAAGCAAGTGACACGGGATTTCTGCCCACGCTTTGTCCCTCACAATAATATTTCTATACAGCTTCATGCGCTTATTATAAATAAACTCGCGTTTGCGCACTTCTTCGCTCATCGAAATCCACTTTGCCAAACGAGTGACACTTAAAAGTAAGGTTAAGTTGAATGCGCCGCGTTAAAATTTAGAAATTTGCGCAAAGGATGCGACGCGTTCAAAGTTTGGTTGTGTCACCATCTGAAGCCGTGAGGCTTATCGCCGAGAAATGTCAATTTTGCGTGAGAAGTGATTGCTTTGGTTGTTGAATCTGTTCTGTTTTTTGGAGTTGCGATTAATTAACCAATAATATCGAGCATTCCTGTGTCAATTTCATTTATTTCTTTTACTGATAAAGATGGTCCTCCGCCCGTGGCATATATTTTCCTTTTCTCCTCAGCAACCTTTTTTTTTATGTTAATTTTTTTAAATTGTCATATTTTTATCGTAACACGTCTAAATATTCCACCAAATTTCGCGTTAAATTCAACTTCAATATCTTTCCACTTTTTCACTTTAGCGTCTCCACTGATTTTGCTTGTTTGTTTATTTTCTATTACGTTTTTGTATTTTAACACTAAGTTCATTAATAAATTTATTTCCGCAGTTGAAAAATTTGGGCTTCTTTTCTTATTTTTTTCTATTTTATCCATTTTAAATCACCACAAATATGTACATATATATTAAACAACAAAGTAAAATCTACTCACAGGTGTATCACTTCCGTAACAAAAATAAGAATGACAGGTACAGTGTCCTACAATAATCGCGGTTCATCTTTAAGCTCAGTTTTGTTAAGCGGCATGTAAAAATCATCTGTGAAACGGTATTAATTTAAGCGTAAGCTTAAACCAATTTCTGAGGCTTAACTGAGCCAGAGTTTAACCTACAACTGTAGAATCGGACATAACTAACCTTTCCAAAGCGTGCAATAAAGCTACATGCATCTCTTGTCCGGCTAGGAAACCTAACGGAAAGCTGAAACGACCTTGGTGGTCCGCGGAGATCTCGACCGCAAGGAAAGAGTGCCACAAACAGTTTAACCTGTCCAGAAGGACTAATGATTGGGCGCCCTAAAAAAGTAATACCTGTGACACAAACCCACATATGTAGTATAGATACCATGGTTCGGATACCATGGTATTGTCAATACTATGTATGGTGACACACAGCAATTTAATATTATCCTTGTGTATAAATATATAGTGATTGCAACTGTAACTAGTACACACCTCACTAGATGGCCATACTTGTACCACTTTGAGGTATTTTCTAAAAAGCTTGCAAGCTGTATATCAGTTTTATTATTTCATTCTTGGCTAAATATAACAGGTTAGATTTGGTATGACACCTATAACAACGATTTAATGTGATTTAATTCAAGGAAATAAGTTTGTTTATTGCTAAATCAAGTTCACGGATGCATCTTTAATAATAATTGATAATGAAATTTGATTATAAAAAAAAAAGTAAAATAGATCTCCACATGCTATTACATAATCCTATGAATCTAACCTGAAATGCTTGAGAAATTTGAAAAAGGATTATTGTTATTATTCCAGTGAATAGAGGTGATTTGACTATAGATATGTATATACATATGTATATTCATTTGGGTTTTTCGTTTATTCTTGTCTAATAATAATAATAATTAAAAATATGATGTTGACGATATTTTGTGCCATGCGAAGCCGCATTTACACATTACATTATCGAAGTTATAATTTTATTTCTTCAAATACTAATAAACTATGTATTTAAAATACATAAAGGGGAAGAGGAAAACTAAAAATTGCATGCAAAATAGGATAATCAATATGCGATATGCTCACAGCCTTCTATAAGGAAAAAGTACTGATTTGTTATTTGAAAAGTCTACTCGCCAGCATGCTTTTCGTTGAATAGTCGACTTTTGAAAAGAAAAGTCTGGTTTGGCACACAGCCTTGGCTTTGATTTCAAATAGTTATCAGACCATAGAAATAATACATAAGGAAGTGCGATTAGATTTGTCAAGCGTACCAGAATCCCTTATGTGTGAGTTCTCGCACTTTGGTATTAGAAACATCAGTACAGGCGTAAAAAAAAGTAAATTTTAAGAGGGCCTCACCGCAATTTGTATGTATTTCAAAATTACGTCGTTATTCTTACACTTCACAATCAGACTTCCTGTAATTCACTCGGGATTGCAATAGTTATTTATTTAATATTAGAATAACATTAAAATGTTTGCTGCATGTACCCCACTAAAATTTATTTTTAACGCTGTCTTTTAGCAAGAACACCCCGAAATAAATCAAAGTAAACCAAAAATGCATAATTCGACAGTATTCAGGAATATTTCTATAGCTTTTCCTCATTCTGCCTCGCTTGCTCAAGTTCTGTCTCGCTCAACTGAGCACCCTTTGAGCACCCCAAAAAAATGGTACGCACACGTATACTATATATGAACGTTTCAGCACTTCCTTATGGCTTATTTCTATGTATCAGACGGATAAAATTCGGCTCCCCTAACCGGCAGAAAATAGGACTATTATTCGCAGGTTAATTTTGAAAAATATAGTGAAAAAAAATTTTTCTTCACGGCTAAGTTGGTTTCTTATCTGAAGAATAAATTTATCTAACGATTGAAAAATTGGCCCTTATAAAATAAACTGAATCAAACATACAAGCAATTTTTTTATTATGAATTCAATTTGCTGCACCCCAAATTTCTTTCCTTTCTATTACCCCGTGTCTCCACTGGCAATTTGTCTTAACATTTCTGTCTTAACATCTTGCCTATCAGCGCCATCTTGGACATTTTATTTGCCCGGTTTCCACTGGCAATTTCTGTCTTAACATTTCTGTCATGTTGCCTTTCAGTGCCATTTAAATTCCTGCGCTATTTTCTCCAATGCAAATTTGTTTAAATCAGTCTATTTATAATTTTAAGCTTACTAGTCTACAAACAGTCTCTGTACCTGAAAAAAATAATCATTTTCATAACATTTTATCTCGAAAAATCTCGCCGCGGCCATTTTGAAAATTCACAAAGTGACAGATGAAGACATTTCTGTTAACATTTCTGTCCGGAAAAATGTCTTAACATTTCTGTCTTAACAGATTTTCTGTTATAACATTTTGGTCTCCATTGGACTTTTTTTCTGTTCGGACACAAATGTTAAGACAGAAATTGCCAGTGGAGACCCCGGGTTAACTGAACCTTGCTCACATGTTATACCTAAAACATCAAGACCAACATTAGCTGTGTTCCATTGGGCTGTGTAAAGTACTCCCGAGTACTTTCTCAATGGAACGCTACTTTGATCGTCAGGAGTAAAATATAAATTCAAATTTTGACATTTCATCGTATTATATTTGTTGCTTTGATTGTGCCTTATTTATTAAAATGGAAATATTTATATATAAATATGTTTTGCTGCCTAAACTACTTAAATTTTATTATTTGAATCCTTGTGATTACTCCAGAATAGCTAAAGCTGCAACGAAAAATGAGGAAAAGCTTTCATTTCCATGCAAACCTAGTACAAAAACCACCATCCACCTGGCGGGAAAATGTGGCGTAACTACTCAGAACTTCTGCTCGCCAACTATAGCTAGAGTAGTTCAGCGTAGCCAGAAGTACTTGGGAGTATTTTACACAGCCCAATGGAACACAGCTATTGTGTAAAATTTCAAGCGCTTCCAATATTATATCCTTTAGTTGATTGGGGTTTGAAGCTCTTTTCCTAATAATTCTTTGCTTCGTTATAATTTGCAGTATATGCATAATGGATCTAAATTCTATTCCTTACATTTGCAAAATGATCCATCAAACGGCGAGAGTACAGGGTAGGCAATAAGTTTGACTTCGTGCCTTTATATGTACAATATATCTTCAGAGCGAAAAAAAAACAACAACAAATATAAGTTTTGAAGACAAAATAAAGTATTCACTAGAACGACGGAAGCGGTCAATTTGACCGCTAGCGAATTTTGAACTATCGTACTATCTACAAAACTTATTTTAGGCGGTTGCAAAGTTCTGATTTTTCCTAAATATCAATAAAGAACATTTAGACAAAATACTGTTTTTTTATTTTTTATTCCAAAGTTATTCATATGTTATACCTAGAACGACGAAACCGGTCAATTTGACCGCTAATGAGTTTTGAACTATCGCACTATCTAGAAAAATCTCTTCGCAGAAAGTTGCAATATTTCTAAATTTTCCTAAATATCAGTAGAGAACATGTACACAAATACTTTTTTTTACTTTTATTTATTCCAAAGTTATTCATAGTAATATATAGAACAGCGGCAGCGATCATTTTGACAGGTGAAGGAAATTGACACCCTGCGCCAGTTGAGAATTGCTTTTGTTGTACCTATTTAGTACTCTAAATGTAAGACAAAAGTTTTATTGTAACAACATATATAGCCTTTTTATAACCTTTGTAAATCGATTATTTTGCCATAGACACCTGTAATTGCGCCGCTAGTGAGAAGTGTACCCAACAGTCACAACGGCCAATTGCAACCACTTTATATTTATACACAAGGATATTATCTAACATTTATCAGACGTTGTGATTGAAAATTTTAAATTAAATCACAATCATTCAAAGTTCGCTGGGATTTTTAAGTCGAATAAATGACAAATGCAAAGTGCGAATTTCAACAAAGGAGCCGAAATTTGAATTATTCTGAAATGAAAATGATTTGAAATTTTTTCCGTGGGTCGAAATCGGCGCTGAAAACTGTGGGGGGTATTGGATACTACGGTGAAAACCCTAGTATCGATACTACGCTTATACCAGTGTGCTTTGCTGGTACAACGCTACCCAGTCGGCAATTTGGGAGTTTATGAAAAATTCGTCGATAACTTCCTGCGTGAATGCTTAGGAAAATTTCGTGCGTTACTAATGAGGCATGATGTATAGAAGAAACAAGAGTACTTCCAGTTCTCGATGTACTTGTAATCGGGATTTTGTTTACACGCCACACATCGTTTTATTAAGGTTTAATCGTTCAAAGTGTACATAGCCATGGGTAGCTCAGGGGTAGAGCTGAGACAACGCTAAATCTCGCACGTCCCCAGGTTCAAATCCAGTCCGGGAATTTAACTTTTTTAAAATTGAAATTAAACTCCTACTTCTTTGTGCATTACATTGTAAGCGAGAAGTGGAGGTCATTACCTCCAATGACATTTGTGTAGAAAAGTAATGTAAATTGGTAAACGAAAATGGAGTGCCTTCCAGCCTCAAAGTAATGCAGAAAGCATCGATGAAGTAATACATCCATTGCCGACTGGGTAGTATTGGGTGACACACATATGTAGTTTCCCAGTAGGAAATGCGATCATCCTACGATTGATCGCGGAGCGCTCTATAGGATGTAACAAGTGCTCGCATTTGCATCCATTTGAGGGAGTCCCTCAGGGATGAATAAAGGAGCACATAAAATTGTATTGTTTCTAACCTTTCTCCAATAAACATCCCAAAAGAGGAAATCTGGAGGATATTAACGGAGATATACATCTTGAAACAAGGTGCATGCGAATCTTTTCATAACGAAGTAATCTGATCAAATTGTTGCGTATAGATTTATTTTTAGTTGAATTTTTATGCGATCGACCTGTCAAGTTTTTAATTATTCAAGTGAAGTGATCCTTAAAATTTTATGACTTAAAGGTGAGTAAAATTATTTAAAACTTTCACGTGATTATCACCTGTAAATGATTTGAATCAAGTGCTTTAGTACAACTTTAATAGTAACAAAAAATGAATAATAATTCAAAAAACTTAGTTTAGTTGACGTAGAATTTGAATCTCTGAAGCATGGCAGGAACTCAAGATATTTCAGAGACAATCTTAAGCAGAAGATTAGATTCGCTGAAGTAAGAAGTACATAGATCTCCTCCCCGAATAAAAGCGCAAGGACGAATTTAAGAAGAGGGCAGCCATGGAAATTGGACCATGAGGAGAACGAAAGATCATTTCATCATTATAAAAGAGACTGTTAATATATGTATTTAATAATAAAATAATATTCTAATATTATTCTCATGTGTTTTTTTGTTTTGCTTTTAATACAATTCTTTTTCAGGGCTAAAAATTTAGATTTTTAATTCATTTTGGAGGTGAAACCATGCGCTCCGGTTTTGCTTCGCGTCGGAACATAAAATTAGGCCTCCTTTATTACTGATTTTTGAGGTGAAACAATACGCTCCAGTTTTGCTCACTCGGCAGCTACAAAGGAGGTCTCTCCTATTGCTCTTATGTCAGCAAGGTTGGAACAGTCCTCCCCGTAGGACATGCCAATGTTAAAAGGAGGGCAAATGGATACAAATGGGAGCACTTGTTACATCCTAGAAGAGCGCTCCGCGATCAATCGTAGGATGATCGCATTTCCTACTGGGTGGTATTCGAATACTATGGTATTAATACCAGCTGTGTGTCACAGGTATTAGTCATAAAAAATTTTAAAAACTGATAAGGACCGCCGTTCGTCTTGGGAACATTTTTATAGCAATGTGGAGGGAATCCCTGAGGTCAATCGGCTTCGAAAAATTCTCTCTTACCCTCAGCATCCCCAGTCTCCTGCAGAAGCCAAACGGAGACTAGACCTCATCGTGCTTGGAAACTCTGGAGCTGCTAACCGATGCTCACTTCCCCGGCTGCACTTCCATGCAGACCGAGACATCGATGGTCGCTTCCAACCGCAGCACTATAGTCAGCAAGATCCTCGATAAAAGGAGACTAGACTGGACTGGACAAGATACATACAATACAGCGCTTCTTATATTTTTTCTTATTTTCAGTATTTATAAATTCTGTTTGTGATACTTGATCAAGGCAAACAATGTGGATATAGCCCCTACTTTTAACTTTTTCCTTCCCAAATATTTACTCTCAAAATACTTTTCACAAATTATAAATATTTTAGCGGAAGTTATACTAAGCCCACGATTGGCCAGCCATTTACTGCGCATAGCTTCTGATTTAGGCAAACGGAGAAGTCTGAATTTACCATTTGCTTTACTAGCATTACATATAGAAATGCAACATTTCTCATATCTTTTACCCCGTGATAACAGCTGATTTTATTTTATCTAATTCCATTTTAAAAAGAAATTAAAATCAAATCTGGAAAAAATATCGCTAAAGTGAATTCGCTCAATCACCGAAATTCACAAGTGAATGAGGAGACACAAATAATCAGGACCATCATGCTCAATCGCTTCGAAGCAAAAGCACATACATTCATACATATACATACATATATCATAGCATATATATGTGCACGCAGCAGAACACCTTCAAGTCAGGCAATAAATGCGATAGCGCCAGACACTGACATATAGAACTGGACTGCTGATTGACGGTCGAAAAGTGAGACCATTTTAAGTGGAAATGCAAACCATTCTAAGTAGGGATGATAGCCTACCTTAGAAAACTGATGCTATAAAAACACATTAAATTGTTTGCAATGTATGGTAAAATAAAGAAAATAAATATAGGCCCCTATTATGGTTAGCGAGTCGCCAAGTCACATTCGAGTCGAAAAGAGCTTAAAAGAGCCCTTTTTGGATAAAAATTCCTTAATAAATTTTCTAAAATTATCATAAAATCATTTCAGTAGCCTTTGACTTCAATTAATTTTTTCGTTCAAAGTGGTAGAAATTACTCGATAGAAAAATCCATTCGCATTATTTTGACGTTATGTGAGGAAAAATTCACTGAAGTCAAGGGTAACTGAAATGAATTTATTAAAAATTTAGGAACTTTGTTAGGAATTCTTATCCAAAAAGGGCTTTTTTAAGCTCTTTTCGACTCGAATGTGACTTGGCGACTCGCTAACCATAATAGGGGCCATAAGTTGTCACAAAACGGCCCCTTTAATTTCGCTCTACATTTTGAGTAATTTTTAAAAAGCATTACGACACCAACCAGCTCGGGGCCGGAAGAACACAAGAATCAGATATATGTATAAAAACATATTCTATTTTGTCTTACATATGCATTTCGCCTGGTGGCCGAATGGGGGAAAGAGATAGGAATCTTATGTCAAAAAGTCGTCTCAATTTTGAGGAGTGATTTTGCTTTGGATCAGCGGTCCAGTTCTATATGTCAGTGGCGCCAGAGTAGTCGCCTGTGCTTGCGCAACAGAATACCATTCAGAGCTCTTCTGCATCGCCTCTGCCCGGCACACTCACATGCATTACAGTAGCTTACAAAAATGTAGGCAAGAGCGAAAGTTCTACGCTGAATTCGGATCCCTGATCTAAAAACTTCTCTTGCTGAACATTTGCTCTGTTGGGGCGTCCTGTTTCTATACATATATTGTTTTTGGTTCGATCGCATGAATCAAAAGAGCTTACGATAGCCCTTTGTGGGTAAAATTTCCTTAATAAAAGGCGTTTAAAAAGGAGTTTTTAGTGTCCAGTGATGAAATTGAGCAGGAAAAATGGGAAAAAATTGCAAAAATTTGCGTCACGGCCAAGTGACGTTTCCGAAATTTCAAAGTTAATTTTCTCGAAAAGTATTGTTTTTCGCGGAGAAATTTTTGCATATTCTTTCTATTTGAGGCCATATTTACCTTCCTGCTCAAATTCATTCCAATTGGTACGGCTTAGAAATTGTAAACCTTACCCAAAATAGTCGATTGAATGTCCAAATATTCGACTGGACTAATCGAATTATTTAAACACTTTGAACGCAAAAATGAATTGAAGTCAAAGATTATTGACATTAATTTATAAGAATTTTAGAAACCTTATTAAGGAATTTTTACTCACAAAGGGCTTCTGTAAGCCCCTTTAAAAATTAGGAACTTGATTACGAAATGTTAATTTAAAGAGGAATACTCTTTTCGATCAGATTCGAACGTATTCACGGGGCCCATACAAAAAAAAAAAATTAAAAAGTCTAACAATTCATGTTTCAGTTGTAAAAACCAAGGCGACCTCTTTAGTATGGTATCTCTGCCATATTAATTTTGCTCCTCGCTAAACAGATCTTCTCCAAATTCCACTTGAATAAATTAATTTTAGTAGAAAAGAGATCAACCTTTTATAATCTAAATTGTTACTAATATAGTTCCCAAAAGAATAATTTATTTTTATTCAGAATTCTAGTGTACAAATAAGGAAACTTAAAAGTGCGAGAATAAACATAAAAAAGAACGTCTTAAATGTTTGACGATAATTTGAACAGAAGACGCTTAGTGGCCGTACTTCTGGAACTCCCACTCTCTGTTGTCCAGTGGGCATACCTGACGAGTTTTCAACCATCTGGATATGCAGTGAAAGTGGAATGCGTGGTTGCACACCCCCCATGCAACAGTGCACTCCTCACTAGTGGCTGATGCCTGGTTCGCCTGGCACTCAATACAAAGGTCCATGATGTGATTGCGGCAAATAGCACAATTGTCGACCACGATGTCTGTAAAGAAAACGTTCTGCATAATCCGAAAATATACAAGATACAAATATTAGCTCAAAATGGGGTAAACAAAAGAAGCATTAGACCTCGCTACCAAGCTTTTGGAGGTTATTTGGTGAAAAACTTGTTGCAAAGTAACAAAGACTTACCCCAGGCCCATAGCGCTACGGCATTCCACTAAAAATAAAATAAATTACACAGTTACTTCGTACGCTAGCAATTAAAAGAAATGTGGTGTATCGATTGCTTACGGCAATAGTAGTTTGCCTACTCACCTTCTTGACTTCAAACCGCTTCTTTTCCCCTTTGCTGCTGGAAGACGGCACCTCAAATTCCTCCTCATCGACTTCCATTACAAATCGAAGTAAAACTATCGAAATACAGCTGTGTAACAGAACTCAGACAGATTTTTTGCAAAGCTACAACACACAAACAATTTAATTTATGTTCAACCTCACGGCCCGAACGACATCCGTCCCTAAGTCCCGCTGCTTGTCGAAGTGACAATCATCTTCGCTAGCTGTCATTTGTGAGAAGTTCTTTGTTGGTGTACCAGTTTTCGGCTGTTCTGGGGTTTAGATACAGTGGTACTAATATACATATTTTGGAACAATAACAATGTAAAGATACCATTAGAGAATCCTTTAAACAATAATAAAGTAATTCACGCAGGGAAAAATGAAAGAAAATTTAAACATTTTGAAAAAAGCAGAGTTTTACAGGTGCTAACCACTTACATATGGAAATGGACCACTCGTCCCACACAAAATGCATATATATCAAAATGGTGTACTTTTCGTTCCCTCTTGCTCACATCATTAACGGATTTTGAGCAGTCAGCTGTGGGTTTGAATCGTTTGAATTGTTGTCAAATGTATTTTTGGGGCATTAGTCCGTTTTAATTGCATAAATTTATAAAGTAAGTATACCAAAAATTATTAAATAATTCCTTTTGTATCTTAAGTCCCTTTGAAGGAATGTAAACACGAAATTACCGCTTTTAGGCCTTAAAGATACAATTGAATTTTATACAATTTTTAAGTTTGCGATAAAAATTGTATTATTAAAATATATGAAAACTGGTCTTTTAGTATCCCATATTTCAAATTTTTCTTATTTTATGTCTGATTTACCGACAAAAATTGTACACAAAACACAGAAAACCTCGCTGGCGTAATGCGTCGAATTAATTCGGGATTAATTGCATATATGTCCTTTTACTCTAACTACATTAAGTGGGGATTACGGCAAAAACACAAAAGTTTTATTATTATTTTTGAGTTCTTGAAACAGTTGCTTAGCTATATAAACCGCGCTTAAAGAAGAACCGGGAAGTTGGTCAAATTTAACTTGCAAGAATCCATTACAGACACCGGGACAGGTGAAAGTAAATAAAAGCTTGTAATAACATCCATTCACTTTCCGCTCGAGGGGCAGAAATCGGCACTTTTTTAACATCCTCCTTTCTCGTTGCGAAATTATTTGAAATTTGGGGCTACTTTTAGGGGAATCAGATTTAAGCGTGCAGGCTAAAAAAATTAACTTTTAAATTTGCCTTTTAAGGCGCCTATTTCCCTTAATACGAAGGAAATAGATAAGATATGCCTGAACTTTTTTAGGCGTGGTCCATTTCTTCTATGTCAGTGGTGCTAATCCTGTCTCAGTTTCAATATTTTCATATAGATGGCCGTAATGAGAGCTTCACATTAAATTTTTTATTTGCTACAGTTGCAAATGCTGAAGTTATCTTTTAACAACATTCGTGAAAGGCATTAAATGTACAGAATAGGACTAGAAATTAATTCGAGTCCACAGAAATTGCAGTCGTTTTAAATCACCAACGTCAGACAACACATAGCGTAAAATATTTTCTCCAATAGGCGTCTCTGCTATCGGTTAAGCGAATAGTTCCCGAAAAGCTTAAAAAATTGACAGCTAACAAGGGCAAAAATGATTTAAACACGACTGGTCCATGCTCAGTCAGTATTCTGTCAATTTGAGGCCAGTTGGGTCTTTGGTGTGCGGTGGTCAGTTTTCGCCATTTCAACTGCAGGAGTGCCGTGTTATTTGGTTGCATCTTAAGTACGGGTGAAATTAGTGCTGAAGAGTATAGTAGGTGCCCTTTTCCGTTCGTGCGCTGTGTTTGTGTGGCAAGTGGGTGTCTGATTTTTCCCAAGCTTTTTGTGTTCTACTGCCTTGAGTGGCCCATCGCGGAATTCTGTCTGTTGCGTGATCTGTACGCCTTTGGATTATTTATAAACAACGATTGTGGTTTTACGTGCAGCTCCCCGTCCTTTATCAGGTAAAGTTTTATTTATTAAATTCGACCCAGGCAGGTCGACATTTGACAATTGAGTTCTTCCCGTCAGACGCTTGCCCTCCACTTGTCGGGCTGCCAGATGTTTAGAACCTTTAGTGACTAGGATATTATCTTTGAAGGAAGCGAGGAAGCGTGATATTATTGACACTTTTTTATTTGAATAGCACTATTCAATAATTGAAAAATTGTGCAATCTTTAATACACAAACCCCTCCGAAATTTCCTTTTTAACGCCGTCAATAAATAGGGACGAACGCAATCTTTAATGCACAAGCCCCTCCGAAATTTCCTTTTTAACGCCGTCAATAAATAGGGAACACCATGCATAGCGACGTCACATAATTTTTCAATTGCAATGTAAACAAAGCAATGATTAAATTGTCACGGATCGATTTCTGTTATAATCTCAATCAATTTTTAGTTTCTTCATAAAAATGTCGCTGAAAATAATCAACAGGGTATCACCGAACAACAAAGATATGTAAATATAGAAATTATTGTTGCCACCTTTGTCAAACCTTCATATTTCACGTATATGCCAATATAATCTAAAAAACCGCAAAGGGCCGTAAGCCATCTGTTGGTCATCGTTAAACTATTGCAACAGCTGATTTTAATTTGGTGTTTTTTGGTACTACGTTGTTAATTTGTTTTTTTTTTCAAAACAAATAAATTTAATATCAAGAAAAAAGTGTAATGAAGTGGATTGGATTTATCGGGGATGCACCATATTCATTCGAATACAGGAATAAATTTTTATTAATTTGTCTGCCTGGAGTATCAGCGGGGAAAGAGATAGTTCGATTTTGGCCAAAATTTGATCTCGTTCTTGAAGTGAGTTTTTAGCAAGGACCAGCAGCTTGTTTCTGTATCTCAGTTAAGAAACTTCCCTATTCTAATGTACAAAAACAACGTGGCGGAGAATGAAGTCAAAATGACGTCAAGTGGAGAATTGCAATGGAGAATTCTCTCTTTGCTAGTTACAGAAACGAGTTGCAGTAGTCCAGTTCCTATTAATCGGTGCTTTTTGTCACAATCTTTATTAATATTTTAATAAAATAAAACCGAGACGCAATCACTGACATATGGAAATAGACCAGTCATCCCATGCAAAACTCCTTTGTCGAAATGGTACCACAAAAAAAAAAAAAAAAAAAAACTGGTTGGTGTAATGCGGCGAATTAATTCGGATTTAATTGCATTTATGTTCTTTTACTGTAACTAAAGGTAAGTGAGGATTATAGCAAAAGCACAAAAAGTGATCAAATTATTACTTTTCATTATTAAAACTATTATTTAGCGATGTACCTCGATTTAAAAAACAGCGTTTTGGTGAGAAATTTGCAATGAAAATTGTTGTATTGGAGAAACTTCTCGCAACGAAATTATTTGAGATTTGAAGTTATTTTTAGGAGAATTATATTTAAGTATGCAGGCTACAAATAAAAATTAATATAATTTTTAAATTTATCGCCTTTTACTTTAAAAATCTTTTTTAACTCTGAGTTTTCCGGCAAAAATTCTCGCATATTTCACGTGAGTTTCTACAACATTTCACTTTGGGTTACACCATACATAACTTTTACAGTATTCAAAACACTTATTTAAACTATGGACAGATTACAGAAATTGAAACTGTTCCTGACATCACTTTCGGCATTTAGGAACCAGTTCAATTAGCAGTGTGTTACCTATTTGATTCTTAACTGGTTCAGTTATTGTATTGACAGCTCTCATTACCGGTTAAGTGTCTGCACAATGAGTGCTACCGACCTGAAAATAATTTATTTAATTGCAAAAAACTTGCAAAGTGATAAGAAGGCAAGCCGAAACTAAACAAAAAAAAAAGAACGAGCGAGCCTTACAGTAGTCGCATATGATATGTAACATCTGACATCTCATCTGCAAATGGCATTAACTTTAAAATTTGACATTCCGCCATTTTGAATTCGTAAATTCTGACAGTTGATTTGAAACAAGCGACTCCGAAAACCCCCAAGTAACGAGTTTGATTCAAATCGCATTAACTTTAAAATTTAACAGTCCGTCATTTTGAATTCGTAAATTCTGACAGTTGATTTGAAATAGACGACTCCGAAAACCCCCAAGTACCAAGTTTGGTGCAAATCGCATTAACTTTAAGATTTGACAGTCCGCCATTTTGAATTCGGAAATTCTGACAGTTGATTTGAAATAAGCGGCTCCGAAAACCCACAAGTTCCAAGTTTGGTGCAAATCGCATTAACTTTAAAATTTGACAGTGTGCCATTTTGAATTTCCTGTTACACACTTCCGTCCCTTTTTACGAAATCACTACCACAGATTGCAGGAAAGCACAGTCCGCCATCTTGAATATCGTGTTACACACTTCCGTCCCTTTTTACGAAATCACTCCTACAGATGGCAGGAAAGCGAGAAGAAATTCAAATCAAATTGTGCGCGCGCGCGTGCGCGCGCTTCTTCACTTCCTGTTACGCTACTTCCGTCCCTTTTCACGAAATCATACCCAAAACCGAGAGTAAAGATATTACATATAAAAAAAATTGATAAAGCCGAAATAAGTCTTTAGTACGCTATTTTTACACTACTAGCGCTGAGAGCAGTACAGGATGTACAAACTCAGTTTGAACTAGTTCAATTGTGAGGATCTTGAGAATCAGTTCATATGGGACTTTTGCATGGTCTACGTCATTCTGACGTCAGGAATTAATCCAATTGATGTCGCCTGTTCATAACATAGTCAAAATTCTATCTGAAAACACCTGCAGACATTAAATTTTAAATTTTCATTTAAGATAACTTACCTCCATTCCGTTCTCCTTGATGACATTTTAGTGAAACTGACATCTCACTTTTCAAATTTCCCATCCTACTGCGGGTGCGTTCAATAAATGAACATGTATTTTCGAAATTTAATGGTGGCAAAATAAACGGAAATATTGGATAATTTTTAAGAAGTCAATAGTCAGCAATTTGTATAAGGGAAATCTTCAGCCAATAGGCAGTTTGTATAAGAAAAATCTTCAATCAATAAGCAGTTTGTACCTATAAGGAAAATCCGATATCTTCAATATATGTAGAAGACTCACAGCTATGAAACTTACGGAAGTCCGATTGCCAGGAAGTAAGTAGATTATGATCCCCCAGAAAATTAAACATCTGCTAACTGAGAAGTCTTTCTTAAATTTTAGACAAGAAACATAGTAAGCTAATTGGGCGGAAGTGTGCCGATTGCATCAGATCTAATTGAATTAACAACCCCAGTCAGTACTAGAAGCAGGATAGGTAGAGGACGAAGGAAGCATTTAATTCATCTGGATTGATTTCAATGTTAATTTAACTACTTAGATGCTTTTCCATATACTCCAGCCTGCCTCAAATTACGTCAAAAGGTTTTCGAGGAAAAATCCAGGGTGAATTTGGATGCAAAATAATGCCGTTTTGCTCGTCTCATTGCGGCCGTAGCCGCATTACGTGCCTTCCTGCACTCAAGCCGTGCCTCAGCAGTTCGCAAGCATTTGTATCGCGTTCAATGTTCGCGATATGTGATCGCACGAGAGGAGAAAACTACGGGCATCCTTGAGAAGGAACTGTCTTCTACGCACAGGCACATATTTTTCAAATAATTTAGACATAAGCGAAGAAAATATTTCAACCTGAGAGTCCGCACTTTCACAACGAAATATTGTATATCATCCCAAAAAGAGTGACTCACTCATTAAATAATGTATCTACATCAATTCTATTGTAGTCACGGTAAGAGTAAGGTTGGGTTCATGTTCGCAGTACTACATCGCTTATCAGAAGAGCTTCCTTCTTCAAAGAAATCAGCACTAAAAAGAATGATTCCGAAGTAATTTTATTTTATTACTTATGTTTATATTTCCGATGTATTGGGCTCATCTGTTGCCATTGTGAAAACACAAATTTATGAACTGATTTTCCGGACCAGTTTAGGTTATGTATGCAGATACAATTTATTTCTGCCAATTTAACGTTAGATCTTTAGTAGTACTGCCAACGTGCACCTTCTGCTTTTAGCAGTGAAAGCACAAAAACGCACTGCAAATGCAGTCTTTCGTTAGAACTGCAAACATGAACTCAACCTAAGTTTTATTCGATTAATAGAGAAATCGTAACACAGGAACAATATGTGATGATCCAAGATACTAGGCGGGCTAATTTTAATGTGAAATAGTACCTTTTTGTAATCGGTAGTCGACATTATATCTAAAATAGATGGATTAGAAGTATTGCAATAAGTTGGTAACGAATTGATCACATTAAGGTTTTGGAACTGCAAAAACAGTAGAAAATCATCAGATCGCTTACCCTATCGCAATATATTATCATTAAAATCACCCCCTACAATGAATTAGCACAGGATTGTGAACGATGAGCCAAGATAGAGTCAAATTGCTGAGCACCCTCAAGACTGAATTCACCTGGAGGGCAGTAAGCAGCGCATACTGCACATTTCACGACCAAAGCACTAAAAAACTCAACTTACCTTGTCAGTTCAGACAAAGAAATGAGGAAATGAGCTTCGTTTTAAGGGTATTCTTTACATATATTGCGACACCACCCCGCGCGCCGGTCCTTCCTATCATTTCAAAAAAATGTGTAGTCCGTACTAGTGAAAAAAGTTGACGGTACATCGCCATTTACATTTAACCATGTTTCCCCAACTATAGAATCACGTGCATGCTTGATCCTGAGAAGATAAACCTAATTTCATCAATTTTCTTGCATTTAAAGAGCAAACATTTAATCCCTGATAGCGGCTACCCATGATCTTTAATAATATTCGTACCTCGTCCAGGTTAGTGTAACCATCCATATTCAATGTTATGCAGACAACTATTGTCGCAGTCCTTTAAGAAACATCGAAACAAGGTAAAGACCCACAAGAACAACCGGGAGCTCATCATCATGGACGAATCATTAGAAAACTCATATTTAAAAAACTAAATAAGTGAATTAAAATAAAAAATCTAATGGAAAATAAAGAGTAACTAATGTTATGCAAAAAGAATAAATATTTAAAAATAATATTATAATATAGTTCAGCAAAACATTTTATAACCAAATTCAGCACTCCAAGTAAGTTCCAGCTCCATAAGTATAAGAAATCATTCACTTATCAGATTATGTAGCATTTCGTGGTCAGTTATGCTTACACTATGGACCTTCTCTGCGATCTTCGCAAACATGATACCTCTCCTAGATCCGAAGGAGTGCAGCTTTTCAACCGTATTCAGAAACTAATTCAGGAATCAGAACGAGGAACTACTTGGAACCACTGGGTTGAGGCGAATTTCTGAACAACATGGAACCACTTGACATTTGTATATAAATGGTGGTAATTCTCACTAAACTAAAAAAGCTCTTAGTTCATACTTAGAAAAGTTATATAATGTATTGTAAAAATTATTAATGTAAAAATGGAGTCAGCCCGTAGTAGTAGTAGTAGTCGTCTTTTTTGTATGGTTTAAAAAAAGTAAAATATGAGTTAGTCTGTGCTCGGATCTGATTTGAATCAGTAGAGATTTACCAAAAAAATAAATATTTCAAAAAAATAAGAATCTTATTAATATAATTAAAAGAATAAACTAAAAGAATAAACTATAAACGATCCTTATACCGAAATAAATAATTTGACAAATAATAAACGTGACAATTTAAAAGAACAAATCTGCAATCAACATAACTAAAGAGGACAAAGTCCTCTTTAACTGGTGACCCCGACAAGTCAATTGGAAATATGCTACAAAGATCAAGGAAGACAATTCGAATCTAATCTCTTTAAAAGAACTCTCAAAATTTCTAGGTTTCAAACACAACACCATATCATCCACACCCTTTAAAACCATCCGTACTGCACAAAAATCAGTCCAGAAATATCGCCTGACAAGTCTTTTGCCGAACTGTCAACGTCACTAACTAACTAATCACATCACGGAATCATTCCTGTCAACTCCAGGAAAAAGCAGAACGATTGGCACCAGGTTCCGGAACCATAGTTACGGTTTTCTGAACAGGGATAACATCAACCCAATCGTTCCGGAATGAGTTTCTGACCACCGCTTTCCTGTTTTTTTTTACTCAACGAGCCTCGCGCAGGAGCGAGTAGTTCTGCCTAGTTAAACTTTCATTCACATTAACAAAAGCAGCATCTGGTTCATCCGTAGAAAAGCCTTCCAAATGCGACAGTTACACTCCCTTACTGTAACGCTAAGCAGCCAGAAAAGCTCTCTGCTCCGCGTGAGGGAAAACTAACAATAATCGGATTAGTCAAGGCCATTTTGTTCATCAAAGACAGGGCGATCCTGCTTTGATAACGATCTCGGATTGATGAAACTTGAAACTATCAAGGTATGGAGATATAGGGTGTCCTATTAAGGTAGCAATACATTTGAAGATGCTCGGTAGATTTTCATTCCTTTCTCTCGGTATATTGCTAATGATGACATCGTTAATTAATCGCTAAACTCGTACGAAGTCGTCCATTTACGCTCTTAGGCGATTATACTCTTGATGGACTGTATCAAGAAAGTTTTGACACTCCGACAGCTTATTTCAGAGACTAGGCATGGTCTTATTCAGATCTGGTACTACAAGACTTTGCTCAGAAACTTTTAGGGCTTTCTCCATCTATGCATCAATATTAGCTAACACATGTTGTTCGGATGCTTTCAAACGTTCATCAATTTTCCTCAGAAATCCCATTTCTAATGACCAGCTGTGAATCACAGATCATAGGACAAACGTCGGGTATAAGAGATGTTGACGAAAATGTCTCTTTCTTCTGACTTGTGGTAGTCATTTTGCTATAATGGTTGAATGCTCATCCATACACCAGAACGATACGCTTAGAATATGCACCACTAGCCTGAAGAGTCGTTCATAGCACCAATCTGTACAAAATTCTGGAACTACCTAACCTTATATCAGTTGCAAATGCCGGAGAGATGGCAGCACTAATGGAAAACCGAAACGCTGGACTCACAGAAACCGAAAGGAATGAAGAAGGCGTGTTTTATGCTTTGCAAATCGAAGGCGAATATTGAAACCGAGCTAAACACATCTACCCTCTAGCAAGTACAATGGCACAATACGTTGAAGTTTCAAGTTCTTACGCAACGCTTATGGATGGCCGCGAGCTTTAAGGACCATATGCATGAAATTGACTTAGCATTTGAAGACTCCTACCTTTATGCATCAAATCAACTTAGGCCGGTTTCGAATTCCAACTTGCACTTCTCACTTATTATTCGGACTGCACTTGCATTTGGCACTTTTTTCCGCCCCACTAGTGTGTTCGAATTGAGTTGCTCTAAATTTTTTTTGGAAAGAATTGTGACGGCTGAAAAGGAGGCGGCGAAAACAAATTATACACTGCAACCATGTCTTTTCGCTCCAATAAACGCTGCTAACTGTCTAAAACTTCTGTACGACACACGAATAGGACCTCTGCATGAATTTTCGTTCCCGTTTAAAATGGATTTAAATTCAGGATCGTATACAGGCTATTCCCTTTTTTTTTAACTAAAGATAAGTTTAAATCGTTAGAAAACCGGCGAATTTTGGCTATTATTTCCCTTTCCGCGGTTAAAAGGTAGCAGTTATTCCTATAAATAGCGAATACAATATCGAAGAAGTCTATTTTTAGTGTACTCGCGAGGACACTACGATTTTGACAGATAAAATAGGGTTAGTGCATAGAAATCTAAAACAAATTCGAACGCCCTACGCATTTTTCGGAGAATATTTAGTGCGGAAAATAGATTTTAGTCCAAGTGCGTGGGAATCGGCCTTAGAACTCTCATGATGACTGCTTAGGGCTTGTCTTAAGTTCGAAAAAAAACGTTTGCTCAAATGTCAGTGAAATTTCAGTGAAGCAAAAGTACGTTTTTACCAACCAACCAAATCAGATTATGACTGCTAATACTTTGATTTTAGCAATTAGGCTGAGAAGCGAAGACTGCTGAGTTACGAAATGGAAGGTGGGGAATACTTGGATTTCGATATCCTCTTACTTATTCCCAAACGGAGTTTTAACAATTGAATATTTATTCAAACGCTACCCGATGACGTTCTGGAAACTTAAATTTCAGCGTTCGAAGACAATAGTCCTGAAAGAATCGTATGACCTCCAGTTATTAAGGTGGGATTGTCCCGACTTAAGCATGTAACTTTACCGTAGTTTATTAACTTTTACAAAGCAAGTTATGCAGAAAAGTGATTTCACGTTTAAAAGTTTTAAGATAAATAATTTAATTTGGAATATTGATTTTTCATCTCTGATAGTGTTTGTCAAACGTTGAGGTACCTATTTTATGTTTTTTGCACGTGTACAGGGTGATTTTGTCTGTGGTACCTGAAATATTTTTTGAATAACTAACAGAAATCAATTTAATTTTTTAAATTTTTTTCTTTAAGTTGTTCCAGAGACTCTGGTATATTAGCATAAACCTTGCTTTTTAAATATCCCCACAAGAAAACGTCAGGAGCAGTCAAATCAGGTGAACGTGGTGGCCGATCGTAATCGCCATTTTTTTTTAAATCAATCGATTGGGGACATCGCCTTCATTTAATCGATTGTTTCAACGCGACGTGATCGATCAGCTGGCAATAATGTTTGTGCCAATTAGTATAGAAAATTATGCAAATCAACCTTTAAAATCGTCCACATAATCTATGGATTCAAGCCAAACTGTTGAGCACGGCGGCGATACGGTGTCTCGGGATGTTGTTCAACATCGGCCCGTACTGCGTAAAGCATCAATAGCATCATTACTTCGACGTGGACGTGCTTTAACTTTAGACCTCTCGGTTGCCTGAACCACTATCACAAAATTTTGCCACTAAACTTCGGATTGTTTTTGGTGTAGGCACTTTTTTCGAACGATACTTTGCTCTCTACGCTCGTTGCGCTAACGTAACAGAGAACTGATTTTGGAAATAAAATTGAGCATGGTAAAAATTATGCTCGATTAAAGTGTATGACAGGAGCTGGCAGATGGAGGATGGAAACAATGTAATATTTTAATATACTAGATCTCGTTCAAACCAATTTTCGGTGGAAGTTTGCATGGTAAAGTATACATCATATATTTTTTTTAGTTTTATCATTCACTTATTTTAGAAGTTACAGGGGGGGGACACACATTTTACCACTTTGGAAGTGTCTCTCGCGCAAACTATTCAGTTTGGAAAGAAATGATATTAGAAACCTCAATATAATTTTTGAAGACCTATCCATAGATACCCCACACGTATGGGTTTGATGAAAAAAAAATTTTTGAGTTTCAGTTCTAAGTATGTGGGACACCCAAAAAAAAATTTTTTTTCTATTTTTGTGCGAAAATCTTAATGCGGGTCACAGAATACATCTACTTACCAAGTTTAAACAGTATAGTTCTTATAGTTTCGGAAAAAAGTGGCTGTGACATACGGACGGACAGACAGACATGACGACCCATAAAGGTTCCGTTTTTTGCCATTTGGCTACGGAACCCTAAAAAAAGAAAGTGCTTCTTGTATGCGCTTTATATAAAAAAAAGTTAGAATGTTGCTGAAATTGTCATTGTCATTTCGAACAAAAATCGCAGTTAGACCAAAGTTTGGCATCCTACAATAAATATTAATTGTATCAGGCACCCAGTCTACTTTCAGGGTATATATAAAAAAAAACATGGCATCTTAGGAAAGAAAGTTTTTTTCGATACCCCTTCTTTGATGTTTAAATAGATACTTAATATACATACATATTTTTTCATGTAATTACTTTTAATCGTAGAAATATAATTTGTGGCCTCAAAGTATCCTTAGTACGAATTTTCATTGTTGAATTTCGAAAATTGTTGGTTCCCATATTGCATCTGAAATTTATGAATTTCGAAAGTGGATTCGCAACTAGGATTTCCAAACAGCATAAAATTTAATTTTCTTAGAAATCTTTTCAAGTAAAAATATAAAAGCCCCAAATTTTAAAATCTTAAATGAAATGAGTTTTCACCCACCAACTTTAATCTTTGAGTTTGAGGACAATTTAGTCAAGTATTTCATTGACAAAGTTCTAGTCAATCAAGTATTTGAATAACTAAGTGTGGCGAAGTTAAGCTATGTGATTAGCTTCGTAGATATGTAATAACACGAGCCTGCGAAATATAACTTTTATTTTCCCCTTTAAATAATTATGTCATTTTTTTATTGTTTAGGTATTGAAGAAGAAGGATTGAAGACATTCATATTGATAGATTTTTGAAAAATGTTTATGAAAAAATAAAATTTAACGTTTAGTGACAAAACGAACAGTATTAGTTTTAGGGAAGACTTAAAAGGCTAGATAAATTAAGAAGACTTATTATATCTTCGTCTACTTTCCTCAAAACTCGATAATAGAATACATATATTTTGATGATAACAAAATATTTTTACGCGAATAGTTTTTTCTTTAAAAACTATACCGCCCAGACAAGCACGCATTTACGGAGTAGATCATATTTTTTAAAAACATATCCAGCAATGTTCCCCATTAACTTGTAATCTTGTATCTATGGGTATCCGTATCCCAGTTAGTGGTGCCAATAGACACTTCTTTTATATTTACTACTAAATTTAAGTCTTTTCTCTATTAAATATACATACGTAAGTTCTTCGTCCATAATACAGATGTAAAAGCTTTGACCCTCATTCTGTTTAGTTTATACTAAAACTTAATTTATGAAGAAACCGTTTTCGGTCAACTTTCTTTTTTATGTCCGAAAAAGCTGAAGGCTATTCGAAGATTCATTTGTTTCATATCTATGAAAATTAAACCCGAGTTAAACTTAAACAAAATCTTTTCCAAATGTATGTATAATATACTGTTACCATAGAAGTTAACTCTAGTAATGCTAAGAAGATTGAAAACTTTTTCTCAGAAAATTTACTTGATAGAATTTTTAAATTGTTTTTTTATAACTAAGTAGGTACTTAATACCTACCGAAATTACTACTCAGTTTTTTTGGGGGAAAACTATCACAGGCTTGTGTAATCTGTTACAACTAATTTCTATCACCATATTACAATAATTAGATGTGTAATAATCTGAATATTTAAAGTTGGTGTATGAAGTACAGTCAACGGCACATAAGGACTATAATATGTAAAATTTTTCTATTTGATCTTGAATTTTGTTTTTTCAGTTCAAGTTGACTAAGGGAAAACTTGCCAAGTCGCACTATTGAGTAGCATATAACATAACAAATTTTCTTTTAAAGCAGTTAAAGAACGTTATACATGACAGGAGCTATGATTTAAGGAACTTCGAAAGAACTTGGTATACAGGTAGATCTCACTTCTTTTATTAGTGAAGCTGTTATCACTCGTTGTCCTACAAGTTGTTTTGTTTCGAACTTGGTTTTCTTTCACATTTATTAGTTAGAGGTTATTTATTGAAATTTGAGATTTGCTCATTAAAAGAAGGTCTGACTAGACACTCTTAATTGCAAGTGTGTAGGTCAAATAGATTTTAAGTTGTGGGGGAGGGGTTGAAAGTGCCCCGAAATGGTTCGTGTAATATAACCCACGGCTGCTGTATCGCCCTTTTGTTTTGCGACACACTACCGTGTGTCTAGATACCAAGTGTTTTAAATTTTCTTCACAAGTTTGATTAAGACTAACTAGATAAACAGAGAGCAAAAGAACTGCTGCGACGTGCCTACAAACAATTTGTCTTCCAATTATACCCACGAAGACGGACGTACGTCGGTACTATTCCAGTACCAGCTGTTGACGAATTTATTATTTCTTTACCGATTTCCCCGTTCCTAAACAACAATAGATATTTCGTTCAAATAGAGAAAAAAACGAGAGCACTTTTATAATGAAAATTGCGATGAAAGATGACTAAAAACCCGTCGGAAAAAATTAAGTCAATCCCAATCGTAGTGGCAATAGGTAGGGGAACAAGTACTTAATGAACGCTCCAGTAAACCTGCTTTGCGGGGAAGGAATAACCGCAGTAATTGTCGGAACTGAGATAAAGTTTAGAATTCTGGATTATGCGGTATAAGTCAAAGGAGGTCTTATTTCGGGCGCCTACTTATACTCCACTTTGCTAAATTGCAAGGAAAGTTTCCAGATGTGAAAAATTCTCAGAACACGAGCAAAACCCGCGGACTACAGTAACTTTTCCTCGCGTAATTGCCGTGATTTGTGGGCACTGGCCGATCCCAGTGTTAGACTGCCTCTTATTTAATTTTAATGCGCTGTGCCGCTGCTCGCCGGAAATTTGTTTCTGGAGGCGATCAATTTTCCCTTGTGAAAAAAAATATTAAAAATTATGCACTTAGGTTGAGTGAACGAATTATGAGTGCGCCTTTTACGTAAACTAGTCCCAGATACTTCGCTACTATATCAGCGGGTGAAGTGTTGCGATGAGAAGGTACATGCCCGATAGTTTTTTCTTTGGCTGTCACAAGAAAATTTCCACGAAACCGAATCAATCTGCCTTTACCCAAGAGAGAAATTAATTTGTAGTGAAAGCCTGTCTAAATAATCATTAGGTAGCGCCTTACACTTGTTCGTGTAATTATTTCACACTTGAGTTATCCTCCCGTGGCTTCATGGGCCGCAGCAGGATATCGTTGAAAAGGAAGAGCGTAAAGTTTACACTCGGGAAGTTGAATCTCTGCCCCTTTGGAGCTTTTCATCTACACCCGTGTCAAGTGTACGAACAGTGTAATCAAGTCTCTTTTGTGTAACGCGATTCATATCTGTTATTAGCCGCCTTTGCGTACGCTAGAAATTATCCTAATATACAGCTCTATTCCCGATTCCGTCGGGAAACTATAACGTTCGAAACTTATATTCCGAACGGAATTGAAGTTTACATTCTGAAATCCGTACGGAATCTTTAGATTCCAAAATCAGCTGTTCGCTGTCAATCTGGTAAAATGTTTCAGTTTTTCTAAATTTTGTTTTTCTTTTTCTTCATTATGCCGACGTATTTGCATTTTTTATGACTCGAGTATAATAGGTGATCCTAAACTATTCAGCTCTTTTGCTGCATTTTCCCAAAATTGATTTACTTTGCAAAATCTCTTAGTTATATCTGTTTTCTTTTGTAGCAGTTAAACTAAGCGCTCATACTGCTGCGTCTTTGTCGTTTAATAATTACAAAATGGTCAGCGTATAAATATTGTATATAATACACAAAAATAAAACACTTATATTTTCTTACATAAGCAGTTCCGTAACTTCGGTTTGGCGGAATAATTTTACACCCATTTGACATTCCGAACGAAATATTGAATGACTGCAACTCCGATCGAATATTTTTTCGGACTCGAACGGAATTTGGCATACCAAATATGATCTCATTCGAAATTTTTCAATTCCGTCGGAATCAAGAATAGGGGTGATAATCATTTCTCTCCAGATTTATTATACTTGCAATATTCCTGCTTATCACTTACGAAATGAAGAAAAAAAATGCCTTTTTAAAGTGACAAGAGTTTAAATTGTTAAATGAAAATGAAAGATTTGACCTTTAAATGAAGATAGAAACAAAGACTTTATAACTATAAGGATGTCGCACGCCGAGCAAATTCTGTGTCCAAGATAACTTTCGCGCTACGTCCTATGTGCAGCAAAAGCGGTGCTACAGTTGCAGATATCGCCGAGTCCAACTGCAACCAAATAGCTGCTGCGGCGGCGCTGGTCCGACGTTGAGCTTTTTTACTTTGCTGCTGTTCTGCGTAAAGGGGCCCATACACGATCGCACCGCTCGCCGAGCCGTGGTGCGCGCACCAAAAGCACTTGGTTGTCGAACTTCACTCACTTTCTTTATTTACTTCCTTCTATTATACCGGCAACACACGATCGAGCTAAACAATCATTTGCCGAAAATGATCATTCCTATGAGCTTGTGTCATCCTCCAAATGTTACTTAAGAGCCTTGAGTTTCATTTCGAAGCTCATTTCTTAAGTAGCTTGTAGAAACTTCATTTTCGGCAAATGAAGATGAGCAAGATTTCCAGCTGTTACAGCTGTTAGAGCTGTCATTGTCAAGATTTATTTGATTAAAGATTGCAATTTTTATTTGCATAAAAGGCAATTGATTTAAATTCAGGATGACTGACATAAAAAAAGGAAATGGCTTCTTTATTTTTAATAATGAAACTATTCCTTGACGTTAAAAGTCTGATTTCACCACAGTTTACAAAGGCTACCTGCCGACTTGTCGTGTGTCACCCGGATTTCTTAGTAGCATTTGACGCTTAAGTATCATTTGGAAATGATCATTTGACTCGGCCGTGTGTCGCCGGTATAACTTAATTTTCCTAAAAAGTGATGTGCGATGGCTCGTGCGCGCCAGCCTACACCCAAGTGAGCAGGGTTCGCGAACTTCTCTTAGGTCTACAAAATATTAAACTCGTTTGAAAACCGCGCACCAGGCTCTGGTCCTCGAACCGTGCTAAGCATGTTGAAATTTACAACGCGCCGGCCGCACCTACATATTGTTACAAAATTTTCCTTCGCTATAATTCACACTTGGGGTTTCCCCCGAGAGGATATAAGGATCGGCTTTCGATCTGCCCAATTTGGCGTCTGTGGCTCGGGGCACTGATCATCAGCCACACTGATGAGATCTGATCAGTGCCCCAGATCGAAACGCCGTTCTTTTTTTCCATGCTCGTCTGCCTCGGCGGACGAGCGCCCGTATCCTCAACAAGAATTATAGCGGAGGAAATTTGTGCAATTTTGTCCGCCAGCCGCTCGGCGGGCAAAATTGTAACAGTGGTGCCAGGTGTGGGGTACCGCCTTTCTAACCGAGGGCAACCCCACAAATCCCTCTTGCATCCAGGCCATGGCAGCTTGTATAGCTCGCGCTGTTGCGACCATGCGTCGCAGCCGGACGCCCCACGGACCGGCTCCCACAGTCGATCCGTTCTATTGCCGCAACCGCACCGCCACAGCACCCGGCCCGGCCTGTGTTACCTTTTCCTCTCAGGCCTGCTGTCGCGGTGCGATACCGTCACAGCACTCGTCGCGTCCTGTGCCTATTTTTCTCAGGCTTGCTGTGCGGTATCGTCGCAGCCTCGTCACGGCCTGTGCTACTTTTTCTCTCAGGCCTGCTGCCACGGTGCGGTGTCGTCGCAGCACACGTCATGGCCCTTCGACTTGCGGCCTGCTCCGACGGCACCGGGTACTGCTGCAATGACTGTGGGAGTTTTCGTCGTCAGGTTCGCTGCTGCGTTCCGTCTGCGTTCGCTGGCATGCGCCTTCGCGGCTGTGCGGGTTGCTCTAGCCTGGATGCCGCATGAAGTTGCTCGGATGGAACTTCGAGCTTCTGAAGAGGGAGCAATGTTACAAAATTTTCCCTCGCTATAATTCACACTTGAAATTTTAATCAAGTGAATATGAGGATCGGCGTTCAATCCGCACGATCGTGGCGTATGTGACAGAAGCACTGGCCAACGGCCACACTGACTAGATCTGGCCAGTGCTTCGGATTGAAACGCCGACACTTTTTCGGGCTCGTCTGCCTCGGCGGACGAGCCATTTATCCTCAACAAAAATTATAGCGAGGGAAAGTTATGTGCAATTTTGTCCGCCAGCCGCTCGGCGGGCAAAATCGTAACAATATGTATGCTTGCCGAGCGGTGTGATCTTGTATGGGCCCCTTAAGGGGCTTGTGGTCTGTTCTGCAGTGAAGCGTGGGGGGATTGAATTTTTTTATGAATCCTCTGAGTTGCGGGCTCTATCAAAACCTTCTATATTAAAAACCGTGGAGTGGTCAGCGTACGCACACATCTATAAGGCAAAGTGGTCTAACAGTTTAAAGAAATTCCATTGAGTCTTATGCCCGTTCTCCAATACGCACTTCAACCAATCACGAACCATCCAACGAAAATGCTGAATTGCCTGAATTCCGTAAAGTAGGTACTACTCCTTGCCCGTAATTGTGCTTGCCGGCTGCCAAAACATCCTCGGGCAAATATTTAACCTGGAAGAGTTTTTATCATTTTTTGAGTGAAAAAACTACTCACTTTTAGTTTTAGTGCTGGACTGCGCGCACATTTTTACAAGCAGTGTATGTTAAAATTAGTGCAATGATTTTTTGACAACTGGTGGGACAGCTGTCTCATTGTCAGTTATTCTAGCACAAAAAGTTGTTGAATGGGTGACTAGTACTATGTGGTTAAAACATACACATGAAAAAGTTAGCCAGGTTGACCAAAACACGAGCGAGAAGGGGACTTGGACTTTCAAATAGAATAGTCGTCTGCTGTGTCTGCTGCTATGGGCCAAGATGGGTAAGGACAAGTTGGTGTCGGGCCTGGTGGTAGATGAATATACAGGACTTTCTGGAGCACAAGGCTATGGATTTTAATATACAGGAATCAGAAGGAAGGAAGGTGCCGGAATCAGGACTGGACGCAACTCGAGGAGAAGCAACAGCGGCCAACAATAACGGGATCGGGAATATAATGGACCATAACGGGATCCGGAACACGTGAGGCAGAAAGATTGCTCTAGACGCCACTTCGCTGGATGCAATGCACATTGGAGTGTGTCAGTAGTCCTCCATTACATTAAATTAGTTTAGTGTTGTATATTTTGTAATATTATTGACTCGGAAGTCGCTGTATATGAGAAACATACCCTCATCGCAAATGTATATTGTATGTTAGATACCTTGTCTTGTGAAAATTCGTACAAGCTCGCATTTAAGTAACAGTCATACTAATACAAGAACCTTGAGCCACACATTTTAGCTCATAGCATTATTATATAGGGGCAATCGCATAAATTTGTTATAACAAAAAAAGTGAAAATTATAAAATTTATTTGGGAAGGGGAAGATCCATGACAAAGATTTCCCCAATTTCTCAGCGCTTTCCAACCGCACAATTATTTAAGAAATTAATTTGCGGTGATCCTGACAGAAAACATCGTCTAAAACCATAGGCATAGGATATAACAATAACAAAGGACAATACATGTCTTAACCCATTAACGCCGAGGTGATCAGAATTTTTACTAACTTTTCAACGTGTTTATTTATTATGTTATCGGACCAAAAAAATAATGTAATATCTCTATTCCTACGTGAAATTTGATGCTCTTTCAGAATCTGAGCTCAAAATTTCGATTAGACACCAAGAAAAAAAATATGGTCGATTAAAACGTGAAAAACGTGAAAATTTTCGAAACAAAATTTTTTTCGCATTTTTTTTCACAATGATACCGCAAAGGTATCAACTTTTTACTATGATCAGAGGTGATCATGGCACTCGAACATTAAGAGGAATTTTTTTCAGAAAATTTCATCGACGCGTTTATTCAAAATGGCTGCGAGAATTAAAAATCTTAATCTATCGTTTTCTTAAAAACTATAAACTTTAGAAAAAAATTTTTAAGAAGAAAAATGTCTTTAAATTAGTCAAGGAACATTCTCAAATTTTTTCAGAATTTTTGGAGACAATTTTTGAAAAATTGGATTTTTTGAAATTTTCGAAAATCAAAAATTGTCTCCAAAAATTTTGAAAAAATTTGAGAGTGTTCCTTGACCAATTTAAAGACATTTTTCTTCTTAAAAATTTTTTTCTAAAGTTTATAGTTTTTAAGAAAACGATAGATTAAAATATTTAATTCTCGCCGCGTCGATGAAATTTTCTGAAAAAAATTCCTCTGAATGTTCGAGTGCCATGATCACCTCTGATCATAGTAAAAAGTTGATACCTTTGCGGTATCATTGTGAAAAAAAAATGCGAAAAAAATTTTGTTTCGAAAATTTTCACGTTTTTCACGTTTTAATCGGCCATATTTTTTTTTCTCAGTGTCTAATCGAAATTTTGAGCTCAGATTCTGAAAGAGCATGAAATTTCACGTAGGAATAGAGATATTGCATTATTTTTGTGGTCCGATAACATAATAAATAAACACGTTGAAAAGTTAGTAAAAATTCTGATCACCTCGGCGTTAATGGGTTAACTGTGATTCTGTATGTGCAATCAAAAAGAGAATATGTATCAAGATCTTAAAACTTCTAAACGAGCATCTTCTTGGATCTTGACTAACTTCAGCAATATGTAAATAACGTCTACAGCCACAAATCGGCATCATTATCAACAACCACAAATCAGCCTCATTATTATCAACAGCCGCATATCGAAATCATTAACATCAAAAGCGGCAAGTTGGCATCGGCATCAAAAGCTGTAAATCGATAAAACTTTAAATAATACATTAATTATCACCGTTTCACTACGTTTAATTATATCAAGAAATTATTTCCTCCACTAAATTTTCCTTTTATAACATTCTCTGCCGATAACTGGGAGGAGAGCACTGTGAAGGATACACCACTTAGTTTATCAAATCGAGTCATTTCTTATAATTATATTGATATTTAAGAAACTTAATTAGCTTCCGCTAAAACATACTTTATTTTATGTCTCAATAATTTATTTCATATGCATTATGTTTTACAACTTCAAAGAATCTTAAGTTCATAAAAGATCTTTTCAAATAATCGACCAATCAGTTTATACCATTCTTGAACAAACAAATTCCCCAAATTTTTCCATCGGAATTAGGCACGCTATTAGTTTTTAGACGAAAATATCAGAAATATTTTGATTTTGTATGACTGTGGCCTCGATATCCTTTAAATTCTAAACCAGAATGATCCCTTAAGAAAAAGTTAGCAAAATATCACTTTTATTACCAATAAAATTCATTTTCTCAAGTAAACAAAACAGTTTTTTGCAGCATTTAATTAGCCTTTATTCATTCTAATGATATAGGAAACATTGTTATTTCTGAAGGACTTTAACTGTATGCTTTGTTAAAAACAAATTTAAAAACATTATATTGACGCTTGGACACTTTATTAGGCTGTTATGAGAATTTTAATTTTTGTACTAAAATTTCAGTTCTGCCGATTTTGTTCCCCTAACTTTACGTAACTAATACAATTAGTATTTAAAATTTAAAAATTGACGCATTTCAAACATCATCGACTTGACTTTGTTAAAATTAACATCGTAGCACTGCGGGGTGATAGCAATCTAAACGATTGTGAGGCAAATTATCATAAGTACACTATGAGGAAACTGTTTTTTTTACGGCCCAGTTGCATCGCCCCCTTGCCCCGCCTACAAAACATTGTCAACCATTCGAGCTTATCGATTGAGCTTTGCTTTATATGTAGCTGTAACCCAATTTCTGGCATTTCATTCAGAACTCTTTCAAGTTTTACCTTCCATAAAAATGCTAATTGTTTCCGAGTTCTGTTAAAACCACTCAAGAGAAAAATTTAGTAGTCCTTCAGCGCACTACTATCGTTTTCCACCTTACGTCAAGTGGAATTCGAAGTTAGTATTTGCTTTAATCTCATTTATCGCTTAAATAATACATTATGTATATAATAATATCCATCATAGCGCTGCGATGATGCTAAGATGTTTCCACAAATTCCTCATGAATGATTTTTTGCTTTGGGTGCTTCTCAGTGCGCTGCAATTAGTGTGCATGTAATGCAAGTCTCCCGCTGGAACCGCGGTCTAAGCAGTTTGTCGTCATTGTGGAGTGATGCAACCGGGCACTTATTTGTTACATATTGATGCCAGCAGAAGAATTTCTTAGATCATCTTTAACCTTTCAAGCCAGTAGAGACCAGAATTCGATCTGCTAACTAGAGTTACAATGAAATCGAAGAACGAGTTTCTTCAGTCAGAGGCATGAACAACTCCATTAAAGGCATTTATAAGGTCAAAGCACTGGAAGAAATCATCCAGATAATTTTTTATTATAGCTACATATGACAAACTGGTCCAAGTGCTGAATAATAGTGTAAGCTTCGATTAAGTGACAAGTTCATTAACACAGTTTGGCGACTGTATAAAAATCCAGGAGCCTTCTTAGCCCACTCTGTCTAACAGGATTTCTCCACACTTTGTTTTGTTTAAATTCGTTATGTTATATGTCATAACAAAAACTAAAATCAGAACATGTCATACTCGTATCATATGCCAAGCCATATGAAACGTCACAATTTGTTTACATGCTGTAAAGTATCTCTCTGATTGAGCCCAGCGGGAACTGGAATCATAGAAGAAGCCATGAAGAAGCTATCTTTCGAAGCTTGGAATCACTTACGCTCCGTATCCCATCCCATATCTTTTTAACATGGGCATGTCATTGGGAGGAAGCAAAGGCAAAAGCTTTTCTTCATTAGTGCTTCCTGAGAAGATGTTTAGAATAAAAATGTAAAAAGTAGTTTGTCCGGGCCGGCATTGAACTTGGAACCTGCGGATCGGAGGATTGGTTGCTCTACCCACTTAAGTCATTGGAAGGAAGAACTTCCAAATTGCTTCTGAGGAAGATTCAGAATTTTTTCCCGCTGGGCTCGACTCGCCAACGGTAGATATGAAATCTGCCTAAATGCTTCCAAAGGCAATTACCTCGAAGCACTTCTAATTTGTTTCCATGGAAGATGCTTCTGTTTTTCCCGCTGGGAGCCTACACTCGTCAAAAATTGATTAAAGTGCAACCAGATTACCGTAAATTTTCGATTTTGCTCGTGGTGTAATCAGCAACCGTTGACGCAGTTAATCGAAAATCACCGCTTTTTACGAGTTCAGAATAGGTCTGTTGAGAAGCAAATCAGTAGCTGTATTATGAGCTGCGCTATTTCCTGAAAACTACAGTTTTATAATCAATAAAAACGTGGGAGCATCTCATCCGGATCGGTAAGTTTGCCACTTTATTGGAAATGCTTGGCACCTGCTCCGCTTGCCAAAGTGAAAACTCGGGTTAGGGACTATAAAACCTTTATGCATTTCCGGAATGTGGGCCGGTTAAAGGTTATATAACCGCGATAAAGCGGAATATTTTAACGAAAAGGATAAAGGAGAATAGTGGGAATTTTTTTAAGTCAATTCCAACTATCACAGGATGGCCGACTGTGGAGTGGTGACACGCGGATGTTCAATCTATTGCGATTCATTTTCATTTTTCAGCACTTCAATAAAGCTTTACGAGACACATAGCTGGAAATGGCATGGAATAAAATCTACTAGCACTAGCGAGAATGTTGAAATTACGCTAACTGAAGGAGAATGGTTCTGCTTTCCAGAACCATCGCCCCAAAGTTGGAAATATATAATTTTGGCACACAATACATATATATGTATCATATGACACAGGGCTATATTAAATAATACCCGGATTAATTATTCGGACATCCCTGTGCTGCCCACGCACCTCGCACTCGCACCACGGGAATAACGAGCGCGACGAATATAGTTTGAGGCACTACATTGTGTCAACATGCGGGTATCGTTCGCTGCTCATCCCGTTGAATAAGTTTGTCTCGTTGCTAATTATCATCCCGGCGGTGCATACTCAACGATAATGAATAAATAATTGATTAAAGTCGCTGTGATTGCCGGAGAGCGCATCAGGGCGAGAAAAAGTGTTTCAATTTGCAAAGCTCGCGGTTTGAATATATTGGTAAGAGAGACAAATTGCGTGGGACTCCGCGATAACTTAATTGGCCTATTGCGTTAGCTCTTTGAAGGGCAACAGATGCTCGAGCTACCGCTTAGCACAACAGCGACGGATCCAGAGGAGCTATGTGTGCATGGATTGAAAAATAATCAATTACTCTGTGTAGGCTGTAGGACGCAAAATGTCGCACGCCAAACAAATTCTGTGTCCACGAAAAATTTCAATACTTTCGCTACTGTTCTGCGTAAGAGGCTTGTGGGTCTGTTCTACAGACTACAGTGAAGCGTGAGGGGATTGAATTCTTTTAGTAATCCTCTTAGTTGCGGACTCTGCTCAATCAATGAATGAAATCTTCAAGGGAAAAAGGCATACGAACAGAATCATAGATTTGAAATGAAATTTAGATTTTTTGTTTTAGGTGTTTTCCATTAGCTGCGTTTTTTCACCTGGGTTTGTGACCAGGTCAGCGTCAAATGAAAAAAAACGACTCAGGTCAAAAATCCGGATTAGCGATTTGTTTTTAAGATGTTATCATTTCTACCTATAATAACTTACATTACAATTATCACATTTTTACTTTATACTTACTTTTTATTAGCCATAATTTCAATAACTCTAATAGATTCAGATTCAGCTACATTTATTCACCTTTAAATCACCAATAACTCTAATAAATCAACGTAAACAAAGCAGAAACGTCAGAATTGTCAGAACTGACAACATTTTAAAGACGAAATATGGGAACAGCGCCTCTGGTAGAATTTTTGGAACTAATTATGTGGGTTTATCACCGAAACCCTGATCAGAGACAGGATTTAGTGACTTTACATGTAAAACCGCTGATCTGGTCACGAACCCTGGTGAAAAAAACGCAGCTATTGTCTTAAAGGATTATTAAAACAATAATGTTAGGTATTTTTAATTTTTTTTAAATTTCGATTTACTAAAGACTTATTTTTGATTGATTAGAAAGAGTTAATTAAATTAATATATACAGAATTGGCTGAAACATATGCAACAAAATTGATTAATAAGGAAACCCTCATATCGGTGAAGTTTTTATCCGATGATATCGAGTAGGTATAGAGGTTTTTTGATTCCGTAATGTTGCTAGTTACAATAATGTCGTCCGGAGAGGCTGTAGGAGACGAAATTTTCTGGTCTTTAGTAAAATCTGTCGGTTTCTGTCTCGGGCTTGTGTTCCCGTCAATGGCTCAAATTACCCTTGTCGGGATCATCAGTTTTAGCGGAAGCTAATTAAGTTTCTTAGTTTTCTTGTTGTTTAACCTTATTTTTAACCCTTAACTGTAGTGGTGAGAAATAGTCACACTTCTACAGTTGTGGGTAAGTTTCAATTTTACACTTTTTTTTATTAAACTTTACATTGTAACATTAACCATCGTAGTATTGAACAAAATCAATCGGGAGCGCGTTCAAAAACTAGACTATAGTTAACTATGGTTAACTTTTGTCGTTCAAAAACTCTGTGGTTAACCACAACATAACCACGAGCATAACTATTTGCCGTTCATAAAGTCTTCATAGTTAACTATGGCGTAGTCTAATTTTAACCATACTCCTTGAGTATGGTCAGCCCATGGTTAAATGTAAAGAAGAAGAAGAAGCTTTTGAACTCTCTGACAGCTTTCTTTGCGGGATTTTTGATTTGGTTAGAGATTTTTCGAATAGTAAAACAATATAATTAAAAAAGGGATTTTTTACAAGGAGATGATGGAAAATTCTATGTTAAAATGCCTATATATGCTTCTTCTTCTTCTGCTGGAACATAACCATGGGGTAGTTAACTACGAGTCGTTCAAAAACACTCTCGTGGTTAAGCATAATCCTGTGGTTAAGTGACTTCGATAAGCATAACCACGGCTTAAGGCCCAACTATAATATGCATAGCGCTCCGTGCGGAACGCTGTCAAAACCTGACGTACGGAGGCTTATGCAAACTTGACATTTCTATTTCTTGACATTTTTCAAATATTCGGTGTGAGGAGAGTCTTCTTGGAGGTCATTGGTCAATGTGGCAGCCCTGCCGTGACCAAAAAGTCACAAATATTGTGACGCCCATTGGGCAAATTAAAATAACAACCAACCAACCAAATATTTAGTGTTGATATTATTTTTATACGGTTGCGAAAAAATGGAAGAGTTGGCTATTTTCAGTCGAAATGTCAGTTTGGCTATGCACAGCACGCTCGAGATCGTAGCTTGCATAGCCCGTGCATAGAGAAAAAAATTTGCCGAAACTGAACGAAACCGACGACTATTCTCATTGTGGTTTCAGAATAGGTTTTGTGGGTTATCGCACGTTTGCATAGAGTTCCGCACGGAGCGCTATGCATATTATAGTTGGGCCTTTACCACGGGGCTAACCATAGTTTAGTTTTTGAACGCGCTCCGGCTTACTGACGGAAGGTACCTAGGAGCAGGAGACGCTGGGGCACACGCTGTGTTTTTCACACGCCTTCAAAGATTGAACATGGTTCCACTGCACCCACGACTGCAGTTAAGGGTTAAAATATAAAAAAATAATATTTTATAGAAATTGTTGTACTTGTCTTTTATTCATAAATGGTTATTTAGGAGTGTTACAAATTTTTACTAAATATTTAAATCACATACTAATTTACGTTACTTAAATCTATCTAATTCAATTCATATCTGATCAGCTACAGAATTGAACCAAAACTACAACAGTTTTTCTCTCTTGACAGAAGATTCCTCATCGCCTATTACGATACAATGTTTTCACGTAATTTTACTAGTGGATTTATAAATATCCGTTATACCCTTGACACACTATGGCTGAAATTTAGAATTTCGATCTCAATTTCGCGACCCCCTGACACACTGCTGTTCAATTTGAAATGTAAAATTGGACAAAGGCAGCCTGATTTTAAATTTAATTAACCAGCAAAACATAGATTTTTTACAAATAGCAGACTTAATGTTGCACCAAAATAAATTAAAAAAAGTTTGGGAAGAGAGGGACAACAGGATTAAAAGATTGCAAATAAAATTTTTGACGTTTCGAAATATTTCCTGATGGCTTAGTAGCCTGTTTTTCAGTTTGCAAACTCAATTTCGCATGAAATTGAGTACGAACAGCTTCATTTCCAAATTGACTTGAAATGTAGATCGAAATGGAGAAAAGAGCCGAAATTCTAAATTTCAGCCATAGTGTGTCAAGGGTATTATAGGGTAAAAGCACCAATTTGCGGCCATTTAACACATTGACCACCGGTGGCTGGCACTGAACTTTCCGTTTAAGCCGCGTCAACCACCGGTGGCTGACAGTATAAAATATGATAAAAAACTAAAAAAGTTTTTGGTTGATTACCCCTCGGATCATGCCATAATCCAACGCTCTCCTCCGCTTCCTCAGATGATAAAAATACATCCACTCTAGGCCGTTTTTCAGCAAAAATAATTTCACTGCTGTTTGGAGGACACACGTTTATTTGAAACTGGTTAGCAATCGCACGCTGCGACAAACTGTTATTGTGAAGTGCGACCACCTATAAAATGGAGGGATGCTTGATTGGAATATTTACTAGTGTAAAGACTGGAAGAAAACACAGAAATTAACTGCCATAACTTCATTTCGTCCACTGATTTCCTTCCCATTTCAAAAATTTCCGTTATTCATTAATATGTAGATCAAATGCACCAAAACGACATACTTTAGCGAACTGAGCCCTATGATGTCTAGTCAGACCAAATTAACGAAACATTTTTATTACAATTTTTATAAACACGAAAAAGTGGTCTTATTGTTATACGCGGATGCCTCGAGACAATTATATATCAATGCATAGGAATATAGTGTTATACATTGGATAATTAATTCTGCCAAAAAGTGTTTTCCTCTCTGATGGTTATAGAAATTATGAGGATCACAAGATAAAACTTTCATGAAAAATTTAGATGGTCTTAAAGTTATACGCATGACTGTATACATATGTACTATACATATATAAAAGTAAAACATTTCTAAAATGTATCACGTGAAACGGTTGAACGGTCGAACAGACTTGGCGCATAACGTGTTGAACGAATATATCTATAAGCATTTCATTCTAAACGTAAATATCTTCTACTGCGATAGGAAACAATGGCCCTAATATATTAACACAGCTGGATCGAATAAATTTCAATTTGTTAGTAGTGAGTTTCGCATTGCTATACCGCAGTACCCAGCGTACGTGGCCTGAATATTTTTCTGCGCACGCAGTTTTATTTTCACTACTTTGATTTTTATAGCAGGCGCAGTAGGTACCTTAGCGTGTTGCTTTTATCGCCTATAATAAAAGCGCGTGGATGCAAACGTTAGTGTATGCAAATTGGTGCATTTACCCTATATACCATTAATGCATTCTTGTCATAATGTAAGTATTTTGTTTGTTAGTTAGAACCTTTTGCAGGATAAAATTTCGGAAAATTCTACCTGGGAAAACCTCCAAATTTATAGGTGGATAACGAATATACATATAAATTTTGCAACAGAGTGTATTGGAAGAATCGTTTTTTTAGACTAACGTTTCCACTTTATTTCGAGCGATTAAAAGAGCCATAATTTGACCTGCAGCTTGCCGTTGTCACTGCTCTCGCAATGTAAGATTTCAGTTCGCTTAACAAGAAATAAAAAAAACCGGCCAAGTGCGAGTCGGACTCGCGCACCGAGGGTTCCGTAAAGTTTATAATTATTAAAGAAAAAATATGTGATGTAACTAAAAATTTATGGTTTTCGGAATTTTTCCTTTATATGTGCTATAAAACATTGCTTCATGCCAAATTTCAAGATTCTAGGTCGACTGGAAGTACCCTTTAGGTTTTGATTCCCTTGCGAGTAGTTGCGAGTTTGAAAATATGCGGCTTAAATTGCTGTTTCTTTTGATTGCATTGACATAGAAGTTTGATTTTGTTACAGCTTAAAGGTATTATAGTCCTGGGTATTTGATATGAATTTCAACTTAATTCCTCTACACGTTCATGAGGAAAGGGGTAGTAAGTTTAAAATTATTAAAAATATTTTTATTATATGATGTAACTAAAAATTTACGGTTTTCGCAATTTTTCCTTTATCTGTGCTATAAGACGTTGCTTCGTACCAAATTTCAAGATTCTGAGTCCACGGGAAGTACCCTGTAGGTTTTGATTCCCTTGCGAGTGTCGAAAATTTGCGGCATAAACGGCTGTATCTTTTGATTGCGTTGGCTTAGAAGTTTGATTTTTTCACAGCTCCAAGGGACAGTAGACCTGAGTATTTGATATAAATTCCAGCTTGATACCTTCACGCGTTCCTGAGAAAAAGGGTCTTGACAGACAGACAGACGGACAGACGGACGGACGGACGGACAACAAAGTGATCCTATAAGGGTTCCGTTTTTTCCTTTCGAGGTACGGAACCCTAAAAAGGATGTGGTAATCTTTATTGAGATGTTGGACGGTCTTTGGAAAATCGTTTTGCCAAACATGTACCTATATTTTTAAATTCTTTTTTTTTTTTTCTTTTTTTTTCATATTTAACTTACACTACGTGTCGTCAAATCTTGCAATGCAAAATTTTAATACTTAGACTTTACCAAACTCAATGAAATTTGGCGAACATGTATAACTTCGGTGACAATACAAGTTAGTGGTGTAAAAGAATTAAAAATTTTTTTTTTTTTTTTTTTTTTTTTTTTTTTATAAATACTTGTTTAGACTAAAGTCCTTTTTTCTTCCACATTGCTGTAAAAAACGATTAATTATAATATATTTTTGTGTTACAGTATTAGTCATTACGAACTACTTTAGTAAAACTTTAGAATTTTTAGGAATTGTGAGTCGATAATTATTTTTTTTGTGATTCTCAATGACCGAAGGAAATTTTATATTTTATCTATGCATAAATAGACTCATTGAGTAAAGGATAATCTAAAAAATGCAAGAACAGTTATAACTTCGCGACAAATGATTTAATTTTAATGATCCAAAGCTTTTTATGAATCAGAAGTTTAAAAAATTTATCCTCCATTTCTGCTACAAAAATTTTCTCCTACTGTTTTATGAACTTTTAGACAGTTTGTATGGGATGCAAGAAAATTTGTTGCATGAAATAAATGAAAACATTTCGAAAACTGATTCTTTCCGCTTGAATGTGTCATTTTAGTGCGATTTTTATTTGTAAAAGTAACTGTTTTGACTTTAAACTCCTATATCACCGTTAAAAAAAGTATTTTCTCATATTTATGTTATCGGTGTTAATGTCAACAATGGCAAAACTTAAAGTGTTATTGTATTGTATTTTAAAAGCTTTTCTTTAGTTTCACCTGTCCCGGTGTCTATAATGGAATCTTGCAAGTTAAATTTGACCAACTTCCCGGTTGAGCTGAAATTTTGCATGCATATGTATATCGCGTGACAATACAATATTATGATACATCTAGCATCAAAAGCTTGTTTTTAAAAAAGTTCTTTTTGCATATTGCTTGTTAGTTAATAGTGCCCTAAAAATCGTACCAAAGATCAAAATGCAACTTTTCTTCGTGTCAACAGTTGTCAAATTAAAAGTTTGATTTCACTTATGGTAAATTAACCGACAGCCACTGAGCCCAAAAGGATGGTAAAGTAACTCGTAACTCACAAACTGTCAAGTGAGACATCAATCGATTCGAAATAATGACGAGGATAATACGCTTTGTGACGTCAGCATAAAGTAAATATTGCTCTTTAAAATAAAAAATAAGCAAACGTATCGTGTATGATACAAATTCAAAGATATTAATGAGTAGATTGTTTTGTGTCAATTTAAACTCGTCTCGCAATGGAACAACATAGCCACTCTCATATTAACTACACATAAAGTTATAAACAAGATATTTTACAATTGAATCTGTAAGTGTGAAGAGAAGAAGGAAGAGATGTTTCTGATTTTATTAAACACGGCAAACAATACTAGTTTATAATCATCCGTTATAGATATTGTTTATATTTTATGACTCCAAATAATTTATAGCAGGGTCAAACGCAAAAATAATGTTCGGGCAGTGTAAAAGAAAAAACAATTTTTGTTGTTCTTTTTTGTTATATTTTTTATTTTTTGATGAATTACAAATAAAGCACCTATCAAGAGTAACCCTATCCATAACTTTGTTTAATTCTAAAATTTATTTTAAACTGATGATTGAAGCACAAATAATTTGGGAAAAAAGAATTTTCCACGCAAATTTAGAGATTATTTTTGAATGATTGGAGCAAAAATGAATTCATTATTGTAATTAAAAATATGTAGTACTTAAGTTATATTGTATTTAATTGAACTAATTAAAGTAATTTTGTATAAAAGACTATTTTTCGTCACTTCTGTGGACTATTTGGTCCACAGAAGAGACAGAAAAAATTAAAATTCTCCGTTTTTTCAGTCAATTTGGATGAACGATTTCTATTTCTTTTTTTCTAGTAACCAACACGTCCATTTTCAAATTAATAAGAAACATAAAAAAAATCGGTGCTGATTTTAACTTATTATATTTACATCGACTGTTTTGCGTTTGACCCAGCAATCGGTACCCATCAGTACAATCTAAAGCTAAAGGAAAAGGATGTAGAGGAAGGTAGTCTGAGAAGGCATTTCACTCATTTTACGCTACAACATATTTTTCACATTCTTCTCTAAAAAATACATTGATAGTTACCTGTTAGTGAATGTAGAACACATAAATATACCTATGCATTTTTTTCAGCGAAAACAAACGAAATTTTCGACAAATTCTTACAAAAATCGACATGCAGTTCGCCTTGATTGTTCTCGCTCTGTGGCGTTATGTCGGTCGCGACGTGTTTACGTCGCGGATGTACTTGTCCATGCAGTGGCGCTACTGGACTCCAAACTCCAAATGACTTTGCAATCCTAATATTATGGGTCCTCTCCTTTTAATCCAACTACTAAGCATTTTAATGACTATTTTTACGTGCACACTTTTATGCAAATTGAAACATGGTTTAAAATATAGCTTCATTTGCCACACATTGCTTACGAAAAAATAAAACCGTTAAAGATTCTTTAATTTAGTGTAAAAGATTCGGTTATGTAAGAATACCATAACAGCGAATTCTGTGATAGTGAACTGCTCAAAATTTGTTTTATATAAAAAAAATACAATTATAGATTTCATGGTAAGCATTTTATATTTTTGTGATGTATTTATTCCTTAGCTACAATAATATGCGTAATACAATATAACTCGGATACAGGATGCCGATTGTTTTCATCTTTAATTAATTACATTTGAAAGCGTTTTAACCCATTCACAGTGTATCCCATGACAGTCACGTGCAGAGCGTCAAGTACCATTAGTACAAGATACATATAAAACACGTTTTTTTACATTTTTTATTACATGCCGAAGCATTTCCGAACATGAAAAAACTAGAATTCGTAATTTTACCTCACTGTGAAAGGGTTAAAAACGAGACAATGTTAATCAGATGGGTGACGTCATATTAAAACACTTTTAGTGTATTAAAATAAAACACTAAGATGTTTCAGTGCTAGCACACGCCCTATATATTTTTTCATATGTGTAGATATAAACGCATTCTTTAATGGTAATTACTGATAGACGGTTTGGACGTCTCTAAATGTTGTAAAAGTCAATTAACACATCCTGTCTTCATCATGTAAGCGACATTTATGCACAGCCATCTCAAGCGCTTTCATTGTGTCCGCCTAAATGACGTCCGTTTCATAGCACCTATTCATTAGCGAAAGCACTCAGCGCTCATTCATATGAGCTGCTAGTTGTTTCACATAAATTAAAAGCCGTAGTAGCATTCAGCTCAGAATTATTCCGGACCAACCCAATTGCATAATGAGATGTCATTCAGAGCGCTTACCAGTTCGCCACTGGACTCTGCAGCCAGGTCAAGTCGCTGGCGTTTCCTCAATTTGTAAAACTCTAATAAATGGGTGATGGCTCGAACTCCATGCAACTTACACCTCACGTCCTGACCTTACTACGAGTTCATTCGTAATGCAGAGCTCGCGTTACAACTTAATTTAAATACCACAGAGGTGTTCCCTGGCTGGCAAGGTGGTGTCTTAGTAACCGTTCGTTTCTTGTCTGCGCTGAAAAACAACTGTTGATTATGCTTCACATGTGTAAATCGAGTGCGTGCTAATTATCGTTTTTCTATTTCTTTACAGGAATCCGTTTACTTAGTCAAGCGGTCAGCAAACATGGGATCAAAGAAGGTACGTACCATATGCAGATATGTTAGATTTTGTGTCGCCAACGAGGCTCGAAATAATTTTTGTTGTATTGTAATTGCGATTTGCGATTTCAAAATTGTAACTGAAACGATTAGAAGCTACAGTATCCTTAAACCTATGGGAAAAGAATACATTTCCTAAATTATCCCAAGGTTCTGAACCTCTAACCTTAACAAACCATAATCGAATGTAGATTTATGGCCCATAGAATGAAAATATTTGTTAAAATTAGTGAAGTTTTACCTTGAGAAATTATAAAAGAATTCAAATATATTCCTTGCTGAAAATTAAAATTTTTAAGTCCTGTTAAGTTGGGTACTAAATAGAGTGCTTTGATTTCGAAAACGTCAGCAGATGTTTTCTCCAAATCAGAGTAGGTATTATATATTCAAATATATTCTTGAGCATTTCCCTTGGCAAGATTAGCCATTCTTTCGCCAAGACATTTTGCCACTGTTGTTAGCTTTTTTTCCTCTAAGTTCTTACAGCCAGCCCGCGGCAAAACAATAAAATTATTGTTGTGGAACTAATTCATTGTCTTTCGAGTAGTGAAATTACATATATAGTTTGCTGTTGAGAATATGAGAGTATCCATATACATATTTAAGAATTTTGATTACGGACTCTAGGTCTGTATAATTAAATCATACCAGGATATTCCGCTCCATACAGTTACTTTTCCATCGCCATATTGCGATTGAGGATTTTCAAACACTTTTTGCTAAAATACCAATTGATCGATCCGACATTGAAAATTTACACACTATTTAAATGGCAAAAGTTAACTTGATAACGAGAATTGATTAAAAATAAAAACTTCTTAAATATTTATTTGTTTCAATTTAATGTAAAAACAACAAATTACGTTCTGGTCCCCTTATATGTATGTTATTTAAACAACGATTTTATGACAGTATTTATAAAGCCAGAGACATCCGAAGGGTAGAAAATTCCGCTAAACGTATAGTCTAAAGTCAAATGCCAGCGAGAGATTTTACCCATATGTTTTACGTTAGTACGTATGTTTTTGTGTTCAAACTCGCCGTATGCCTTTCGCCATACATAACGCCTTCCATGAGAGTGGTTCTCTAATGGTCTGGGACTGTATGTCCAGTGCTAAGGTCGGCAATCTGCATTTTATGTAAATGTGAGGAGAAATTTTAAAAATACTCCAAATACAAATAAGTTTTGTGTGTCACAAATTGGAAACAATCTATTTTCTGCTTTACAGAACTGTTTTAAATAGCATTTTAGCTTGTCCCATTATTCTTACATATGCGTTAAGAAAGGAATATTAAAACAAGTTGTTTATATTAAGGGGGCATTCGCTTTCAGAATTGAAGAAAAACACACTTTTTTGGGATTTTTTTTTAAAAAGGCTACTGTATTTATTGAAAAAATTATTTATAGACATTACTCTATAGGTATTGAAGAATACAAAAAGACTTTTTTTTTAATTTTTAGTTATGTTTAGCGGCGGCAGAAGACAACATAAAGAAAAAATTCAAAATGGATTCTGTCCTTTAGACTTTTTTCTAGAGCATATAACTAAAAAAAAAAATTTTAATTGTTTTACGAATCTTTTTCTGAAAATTTCAAAAATCTGCCTTTTTTTTTGGGAAAAGTACGTGCATAAAAAAGAACAAGGGATACTTATATGCATTTTTTTAGGTATAAGCTCTAGTATTTATGTTAACGAATCGAATGCTTTTTGATTTTTTAAAATCTATCGAGTAGAACTTGAGATATTATGTGTACCAGTTGAAAAAAAGTAGTTTTGAGAAAAACGCGTTTAAAGTTTTTGTGCAATAATTTTTACTTGTAAAACGAAGTACCTTCCGTTACATATATAGCTATAACTTTTGTTTTGTTTTGAATTTCGCAAAATGGTTTTAGGACAGTATTGCTATGATGTTAAGGAACACTTTTATGTAAAAAAAAAAAAAATAGATTTTTTTCTCATTTAGAAAGCGAATGCCACTTTAACAAAAATATATTTTCAGAATCTGATTATTACCCATAGTATACAAATAAATAAATATATAAATACATATACAATATATGTACATACATATTTTCTCTAGGCAATTAATTTAGTTTGTGTTGGCAAAAATAATCGGAGACTTTTTTCTGAATTAAATGTGGGGATGATTTAAGTAATTCTTCTTTAATTAAACTAAAGTCTACATAATTGTTAACAACATTGATCGCGTTGGTTTCATCTCTCCATATTAACATTTATTAAAATTCTCACTTGCCCATTTATTTATTTATTGAAGCTAACATATTTAATTAACCCTAGAACTACAAACCGGGGTAGATATCTACCCCAAGCAAACTGTGTTAAATGACGGTTTGACCGTTTTTTAGCGTTTTAAGCTATTACAAATCAATTTTTCACCAACTAATCCTTGATCAAATAGAATTTGCTCTTCACCACTCTCCTTGCCATGAAAAAACAAAACCATGCATGTAGTTATGAGTCAAATTACTGCTTTCAGAACGATTTTACGAACAGGAAACCCGTGGGGTAAATATTTACCCCGGTTTGTAGTTTACAGGTAAAAAAAATAGGTTTGTAGTTCTAGGGTTAAATATAATCTGGCTTGAAAATATTATTTGCTGCGGAGAAGCGCATGTTTAACGTAATTGAAATCCAAATTAAAGTCTATAACGACAATACCTATTCTAACATATACACATATGTATTAGTAATTGGTTTAAATAATTCATAATTTGTTCGATGACTTTCCTATAGAGAAAAGTTCTACTACATACATTTATAGTATAAGAATAGATGATAAGACATCAGAAGACTCTATCAAACCAAACAAAATTGTATGAACAAACAGACATAAATACATTTCACTTCTTCTAAGCGTAGGACCGCAACGGTGCACCGCACCTAGCATTGCCCTTAGCGATCTTCAAAGTATAAGGGTCGGCGAATTTATTTTGTGCAACGTATGATGAAATCGAACATTGCAAGTGGTTTATTATCACGTAATCTAAATTTAAATTCAAAGTTAATTAAAGTTAAAGATTAAAGTCTTATCTCTAATTTTATCAATGGAGCATATTGAAGGCAAATGAAACTAGTTTACGGCTGTACACTATACTTTATACTTATTAATATTTTAAAAAATATTATGTTTACAATACTAACTAAAAACACCAGTCTCACTCTCGTCGGGAATTATCTCATCTGGGTAATCTCTGGTGAATACTTGCAAAATGTGTGTAAAGTAATGGATCGCTTTAAAGAAATCTGATCTAAACCCTCTGCAGAAGAACTCCAAAATCTAATTCAATCCAGGCCACGGCGAGTATGATTTTAACTCTTAACTGCTGATATATAGTTTGTTAAAAACATTAAGTGTTTTTATTGTATGTGAATTCCCACTTGAATTTTAATAATTTTGGCTCTTTCCTAACTATGTTGTAATTTATTTCAAATCCAAATTTTTTTATACACATGAAAACAATATGCAAAAATATAAGAGAGAATATTCTTAATTTATTGAAGGAAGGTCAGTCTGTGCCAACAATCACGAAAAATTGCAATATTATCATCGCTACTATATCTCGAATTAGAAAATCTAGTGGGAACTTTTTTCAGTCTTCACCAGATGGAAGACCAAGAAAATTATCGCCGGGAGATGTACGTGATACTAGCCGCTTACTCACAGGTGGTAATGTTAAAAGTCCCAAACAGACTATTGCTGTACTTGAGAAAAATGTAAGTCCAGATTCTTCGACGTTTGTTGAAAAGAAGTTTGACTATTCATGATTGGAATCTGGTACTACAATATTTGTAACAATATTCTAAATATAAATAATTTTTAATGCTGCCGATTACATTTTTAAGGTGATTTGATGAGATCAGGTTAAAATAAACCGATTTGAGAGTGACGGTCGATCATGGTTTTAGAGCAAAAATCCGAAAGAAATCCAAACCACAGGTGCAAACGAACAATAAAATTCCGCGGCGGATCAATATCTGTTTGGGGATGTAGTACTCCGAATGGTGTTGGAATTGATGACAATATAAATAAATAAATAACAGTTTTTACCTATTTTGAAAAACAATTTGCCACAGGTTTAGAAAAATGCAATACGGATCACAAAACGATTATCTTTCTACAGGATGGGGATCCAAAGCACACGGCGAAAATGGTTCAACAATGGTTCCAAACGAAAAATTTTCCTTCAACCCAATAGGAAATTTGTGGAATTTAAAAAAACAAAAACTTTGCAAATTATTCAGAACCACAAAAAGGCACAAATGAACTATGGGAACGAGTGCAAGACGAATTGGCTACTACCTCAGCAAAATATTACAAAATTGTATGAAAGTATGCGTAGAAGACTTGAGGCGTTGAAAAAATCGAAAGGTTTTTAGATAAATATTAATGCTGCAAAACTGTTACAATGCTGAAATATCATTTATTGTTGTTTTCTTCATGTTAATAATAAATAATTTTATTTGTTTTCTAATTATTTCGTAAGATAAGGGAAGGTGTTAATAAATGAATGGTACATTTAAAAATTTACAATAATTTATTGCCATTTGTTAAACGATATTTTCGTTCCTTCCAAACAATCATTAAAACATTTTTGCTCCTCAGTGTATATATTCTATATCTATATCCATATACACTATTCTAATGTAACATGAAATTAAGAACTTTATTGAAATATATTTGAAAAAATAGTGTAAATGTCGGTGTTTTTGTGTGAGTTTCCACTATTGTAGTACCTGCTCATCTATGCAGTGACCCGACAAAAAGCAGCGAATTCGAATAATCGACAGTTCACGCTAAATAGGAGACCGATAAAACGCAAAACAAAGATACTCTCTTAGGTCGATGAATGGGCTTTTTTTTTTGTTTGGCAAACCTGAAAAGGCGCACCATGAGCAGGTGTCGCTTCGCAAAGCTGATATCTGCGCTAGTTTCTATTTCCTCTTCTCGACACTTTCGTCCTGCTCTTTGTTGCCGAGGAAATCTCAATTACTTGCCCGTGCGACATCTCTGCGAAGTTGCTTTTCTCCAAGTGAATATGACACCTTCACTGACTACCGTTAACCTTTTTTCGCGCCTCACGGCTTTGTGCACTGAAAAGGGTGTTACCGTTACGGTTTATTTTTGTTCTAATCGAATACACACGCACTACCTGAGGATAAAATGAATTACACAAGAACAGAAATCGGAAATGGGCGAAAGCAACCAATCTGCTGTGATAGCTATTGCCTTATTTTCGGATACCTACTTACAAATGGCAAGCTTTACTGAGCCCGCAGGAATCAATTTTAAGTTAAAGGATATACAGTGGTGTGAAAAAGTTATCGGAAATTACCTGTTTATTCAAAGATTCAATGCAATAAAAAACAATTCTCTGTGTAATCTATTTATTCATTGATTTTATCATATTCTTGTTTATGCTTAATACTATTATTATGCTGAAACAATGAAACATAGTAGATTTTCGTTCTAAGTAAAACATTAAATTAAGCAACTCCAAATAAGACCGTGAAAAAGTTTTCGGAATAGAGCTGAAATTAATAGAAATGATGCCGATATGTAATAAAAAACTGACAAATATGGTATACTTAATATTTAGTATGATATCCTTTATTCCTTATTACTTCCTTTAAGCGGTTTGGCATAGATTTAATGAGGTTTTTTGTGCATTCCTGTGAAATTTTACTCCATTCGGTATTAAGGATATCTCGGAGTGCTGGTATTCCTGTGGGCTGTGGATGTTTTCTAATTTGTTTCTCCAAATGAGCCCACAGGTGCTCAATTGGGTTCAAATCTGGACTCTGCGGCGGTGTTTCTATAACATGATGGCAATTGTACAAAAGCCAGTTGCGAACATCCCAAGCTTTATGCTTGGGATCATTGTCTTGATAAAAATAAAAATCTTGTACACTTAATTTTTGAGCTGACTGTTTTAAATTATTTTTCAAAATTTTCAAGTACTCATCTTTGGTCATAGTAGTGTTTATGTACACAAGATTTCCCACACCATTGTAGCCCATAGCACCCCAAACCATAACGCTTTTTCCACCGTGCTTCACTGTTCTATTTATATTTTTTTGGTGTAATTCAGTATTTGGCTTTCTTCTAACCCTTTCTTGTTTAATGTCACTTTTCCACAAATTATATTTGCTTTCGTCTACAAAAATAACTTTTTTCCAAAATTCGATATCCTTGTTTTTGAATTCATTAGCAAATTTTAATCGCTTCTTTCGATTTACTGCACTAAGAAGGGGTTTTCTACGTGCAACACGTGAAACTAAACCATTGTTTATAAGTTTTTTTCTTATAGATGAACTGTCAACGTATTTTCCACTAAAGTCTTTTAGCTTGCAAACCAATTCTGTCGACGTTAGTTTAGGATTTTGCTTTATTTCACGTAATAAAATTTTTTCATCACAAGACGTGATTTTTTTAGGTCGACCGGAACGTTGCTTGTCTTCAATGGAATTTTCTTGAAAATACCTCCTACATATATCATGAACTGTAGACACCTTTAAATTAAGAATTTCAGCTATTTGCGAGAGAGTTTTTCCTTTTTCCCGATGAAAAATTACAAGTGATCGGGTGTTTATATCCGTATTTTTACCTCGCTTCGGCATTTCAAATTATCTCAATTAAAAATGTTCAAAATCACCTCTAAAGCAGCTAACGAATATTAGCTAAAAATCTGACAGTTGTTAGACCCATAAGAGAAAGAAGTAACGGTTTTTTGCAAGTGTTGCCAAAGCAAGTTATATTATATCCGAAAACTTTTTCACACTTTATTAAGCGCTGTTGGCGTTTAATTTAGCATAATTCTTAAACTTATTAGAAAAAGTAATTAAATTTTCTTAAAAACTATGCATAAGGTAGTAATACATAAATTAATAAATAATAATTAATCATATAGATGAATCTAATATTATTTTTAGCATGCAATTAAAATTCAGAATAATTTCCGAAAACTTTTTCACATCACTGTACAGTATAGTACCAGAAAATTATAACCACTCTAACAAATTTCAAAATTTGAACTCTGATCACATTTTTCTCGCAAACAATTAAACAGATTAACATTTTCTTGCACAGTTGCAATCTTTTCTTCTTTGTTATCATTGTTTGAAGAATAAGTAATCGTTACGTTACGAACCAATATGCAATATGCAGAAGTATGCCTCCATTCATTTATTCCAGTTCTATCAAATATAAATGTCAATAAACAAATTTTCATGTTTCCAAGAAGTATTACATGGTATATCATTTCACTTAACGCCGAAAGCATAAATAGTTGCATCGAAGAAAGTCGCGGAGATTAGCAAGAGTTATTAAAAATAATGGCGGGCGAGTATACTAAATACTAGAAATTTTAACTTGCAAAATATGTGAATTTACCCTTAATTTAATTGTTATCTTAAACGCGTACAAATATAATAACGTTTTTTTCAAAATAAAGTATGGAAGTAAAATGTTGGTGGTTATAATTTTTTGGCACTGTACTGTACATACATATACAAAATCCCACGGGTCATTTTTCAATATAGCATTTGCAAACCTCGTCGGCATAACTTTATAAATTAGTTTTCAATTTTTTATTAAAATGCGAGCGAATAATAACACCCATTAGCTATAATTTCAAATTTTTCCCTGAAAAGAGAAGAAAACCCCAACTATTAAATGAAAGCGGACCTAGGAAGTGCCAATCAGACTATTACAGCTTCTGGTCTGTAGCATAAATATTATAGCCTCTTATAGCTGTAATATGACTTTCAATTTAGAAAATGTACTGAAAAGGGTTGGATCTAAGATATACGGCTTGAAACACGCCTGTTTATGATAAACATAGAAATTTATTATAAAAATAGAAATTATATAAAAACAATACAATATAATACCAAATACCATCAACACACTACACTTCATTATGAAGTAGGACGTCATTAAGATGTTACTTCTAATGAAGCGGTGACGCATTGTTTCTTTTCTTCATCAGAACTGGCAGAACCATAGATGACAAATTGTACAAATCGTTCCCGACTCGACTAGTTGGCATTGAAAAGCGTAGCGTAGTGTGCAAAGACCACAAGGACAACGATTAAATCCGAAGTACTGCATCCCAACAACCAAGCATGGAGGAGGTAGTGTCATGGTCTGGGGCTGTTTTTCCGAGCAATGTATTGAACCAATTCACCGAATAGTATGGATCGTTTCATATACATCGATATACTACAAATACAATGCTGCCATACGCTGAAGAAGAGATGCCACTGAAATGGAAGGGCACATCTCGCATTTTATCATAAATACGTTCTTTCAAACCAATGGATTCTAAATGCTTCCTTCTACCTATTAGAAAAGGAAACATTTATAGTATTTTTTCTACTGTTGACGTCATGGCGTGTACAGAAATAATTTCAAAAAGGTCACAACTCTTAAGAGATGTGCCCTTTTCGAATTTATTGTAACATAAGACCGTTAACTAACATAATACTATTGACTCTTTTGTTATTGTGATTTAAAACAACAAACATATTGCGTCATTCATCAGTCATTGCGATGTCTGAAGCAAGTAAAGACGTAATTTTTCGCTTCCACAATATGTTCTGATTCTGAAATTCCAAAAAAAAAGGAAAAGAGGAGTAAGAAATACCGAAGAGTATAAACACACGTTGTTTGTCTTTGATCCTAAAAAACTTGCTGAAGTAATCAAAAAAATTATGTTTATAGATCTCTGAGGAAATTTTCGTTCTTTCTACAGTAAAAGGCACTTGCAGTAACTTACCAAGCCAAGAATATCGAGCATACAATGGCAAAATACCTATTAATAAATTAAAAATTGTAGATATTGCACAAGTGAAACAATATACACCAGTAGAATTTACAGAATTTTATGATGAAATACTGCAATGGCCAACTACAAACGAAAGAGAGGCTCCAGAGGAAGATTATTGGAAAACAGTCTATTAATTTTATCTTTAATTTAAGTAACTATGTTTCATTTTGAATGCCTAAAATCAAATTTTTCCCAAATTTATATGGTTTTTTCTTCAAATTATGTGAATTCAATATCATGAATTTCGAAAAGAGCACATCTCAGAAAATTAACATATCTAAAATATAGTTTATAATAAGATTAACATCAACAATTTCGATAATTTTCGATTGCTAATTGACCCTAAAACGTAACTTCGAAATAAATTTTATAAATTTTACACTAGTTTAGAAAATAAATTAGTTCTTCACATTTCCTGAACATTTTACATTTAAAGACATGTGCCCTTTTCGAAATTGCCTATTCAATTATATTGCATGAATTACAATATGATTTGTAAATATTAAAAGTAAATAGTAAATATTGCTAGTTTTTGTAATTTCCACCAATTACTAAAACAGAATACTTGTGATAACAATTCGAAATTACAAAATGACGGTAAATAATACTAAAATTTTGTTGAAATTACTCAATACAACAATTACAAAACGCTTTTGCAATTCTGGCAAACAAATTTTTCTCAGTGTAGATGTGGCTGTTAGTTTCGACGTTATCCGAAACAAATATCCTTTTAAACTTAATCACAGTTCCACCAACGAGTAATTATTTCATTTGATCCAAATAAACCAACAGCCTTAAACAACTTTGGCAATGCGAAACAAAAAAACTGAAACAAAGGCAATGCCCAGCAGGGCTTCGTCGACTGTTAGTGCGGTGGCCAGAACGAAAAACCTGGGAGTCATTAAGTGTCGGTATCATTGCCTTCCGCTGGCGCTCAACAATCGTTAGAGATTCCATTTTATTTATTAAACCACAGCCAAATGCTCCCATTCTTTGGATATAAGGGTTAGGGTATAGATCTAGTTATCGCGCCTGATACAATTGCAATGATTTCCCCCTTTCAATCCCATCGACCTGACGGGGAGCTACTTCCTCCCAAATTAAAGGTCTCGAGTTTTGCTCAGTAGCCTAGTAATGGCAGGAGCAATGAACATTTTTCATTTCCGTGCCTCTAAAGGACCAAAAGGCGAATTCACGTTTTCAAGCAGTTTTTCTCCTAATTTTGTTAATTAACGGAGAAATCCCGAGATTGGGATGCGGGGACAGAGGCGCACCTAACGACCTGAATGGAATCGCGACACGATCCAAGCAGAGATGGGGTGTATACCGATGACACCGGCTTTGCGCCTTCCTACTCCGTTCGGTCGGACTTCAACTGAAGTCCGCCGGATCGTCTTGGCTCACGCCGAGGGAGTCCGCCATAGCTGCTAGGACATTTAATTCTACAAAAGATTTCGTCACGTACTAAAAGGGTCGTTTTGTTTCTTGTTTCAGTCTTTTAGAAGCACCTTCAAGAATATATGTACTTCACTTGCGAGTAAACTCCTAGGGCAAATTTCTCTGAAAGAAACTGCAAGATATTTTCCCTTCCCTTCATTCGAGGGGACTCAATTTCGCTTCCTTGGTTCCAGTTTTGTGTTACTTAGCTGCTGTCCTCCGGCTTGCCTCATGCGCTTCTGCTAGCCAAGTTATCCAAGTACTTTCCTTTTTGATATTGTACATATTATTTACTTGTTGAAAATTTTTGCTTTTATCCCCGACGACGCCATTTTACTTCTTTGTGACATTATTATAGGTCCCTGCCACTACTGTCATCGTCGTGTCCTCTTAGTTTTTGTAGTGTTAGTTACAGTTTTTGCCCAAGATGGATCCTTAACAGACACACTAGGTCAACAACTTAGTGTTACTCATTACTTCCTGTTAAGTTAACCTGAAGAATTGTTAACAATTACCAGGGGTTAAATTTTATTATCGTGAACTCGAAAGATTAAAATGGGCTCTAACTTTTTACTTAGAATAGGTTTTTTTTAAATGATTGATGCTTTGTTTGATAGGGTAGTAAATGTTCATTTCATATTATAAAATAAAACTTAACTGGAACAATTGGTAACAAAATGCACAGGTAAGATTGATTGTTTTTAGTAATTAAGTATTTACCCTTCTGATTCCATGACATAACTATCATTATCCTAGAATGATATCTCATACAAAAAAAAATATGAAAATTGACAATTTTGAAAAATGCTTAACTTTGACCGCCAAAAACATGTGAGGGAAAAAATAAAAATCTGATTTTTTCAGAAAATATAGGCTATATTTTCGTCAATTATGTCCAGTGAGTGCCATTCTGTTATTTGCAATTCTTTAGCAAATATGATTTTTTTTAAAGTGCAATTTTTACAAAATTATGAAAAGAATTTAGGAGTTTGGTAACTTATTTAAACTACTAGAATACATATGTCAATTTATGAAAAAAAAGAACGAGCGAGCGAGCGAACGAGTAGTCGCATATGATATGTAACATCTGACATCTCTTCTGCAAATCGCATCAACTTTAAAATTTGACATTCAACCATTTTGAATTCGTAAATTCTGACAGTTGATTTGAAATAGACGACTCCGAAAACCTCCAAGCACCAAGTTTGGTGCAAATCGCATTAAGTTTAAAATTTGGCAGTCCGCCATTTTGAATTTTTAAATTCTGACAGTTGAATTGAAATAAGCGGCTCCGAAAACCCCCAAGTACCAAGTTTGGTGCAAATCGCATTTACTTTAAAATTTGACAGTGCGCCATCTTGAATTCGTAAATTCTGACAGTTGATTTGAAATAAGCGGCTTCGAAAACCTCCAAGTACCAAGTTTGGTGCAAATCGCATTTACTTTAAAATTTGACAGTCTGCCATCTTGAATTCTGAAACTCTGACAGTAGATTTAAAATAAGCGACCCCGAAAACCCCCAAGCACCAAGTTTGGTGCAAATCGCATTAAGTTTAAAATTTGGCAGTCCGCCATTTTGAATTTTTAAATTCTGACAGTTGAATTGAAATAAGCGGCTCCGAAAACCCCCAAGTACCAAGTTTGGTGCAAATCGCATTTACTTTAAAATTTGACAGTGCGCCATTTTGAATTTCCTGTTACACACTTCCGTCCCTTTTTCCAAAATCACTCTCACAGATTGCTGGAAAGCCAGAAGAAATTCAAATCAAATAGCCCCCGCGCGCGCGCTTCTTCACTTCCTGTTACACACTTCCGTCCCTTTTTACGAAATCACTACAACAGATTGCAGGAAAGCACAGTCCGCCATCTTGAATATCGTGTTACACACTTCCGCCCCTTTTTACGAAATCACTCCTACAGATTGCAGGAAAGCGAGAAGAAATTCAAATCAAATAGTGCGCTAGATTTTCTGAGTTTGAATATGATGATAGGATCGTGTGTTTTTTATTGTTATTATATTTTTAAATCATTTTGATAAATGCAACTCAGCAGAATCGACATCTGATTTTGACACAAAAAAGAATTTACTTCCGGGAATTCGCTTTTCAAAAAAATCATACATTGCTTCAGGAGTTAAAATATCATTACCCGTGGTGCGTTGCAAGCTGGCTTTCCTAACAATTCGTTTAATTGTGCCTCCAGCACCATCACAAGGGGTTTTACTATGAGATAAGTGGCGAAGAAATTCCACTCTGGTTGTAACCCAAAATCATCGTCACGGAAGCTCAAGTTCAAAAAATTCTTTTTGTTATATTGTAAAGCTGCGCCATCACTAAAATAATGTATTTTAAAATAATATATTTTTTTTAAACATAACATATTCTTGTTTTACGAATTCAAGAAATACCCTTAGAAAAGCGAAAAAAAATACAGTACTATGTGTTGAACAGTCACTAATCACACAAATTGTTCTGCACTGGACAATGCTATACTTTTTACAGAAAATAACGAAAGGATGCAATGTGGCTTGAACATTTGTCCAGTGGAACGATTATACTTCATCTTGTACCAAAAATGTAAAGTTTTCAGAAAAATCGGCTAACTATGTACTCATAATCACTATCTAAATTTTCTTTCAAACCTTTTAAATATTCAGATTTTTATTTTTGTTATAAAGTGATTCATTTTTAATAATTGCTTTTTTAAATATTCTTTATTTACTTCTTACACTGTTTTGACCACTGTAAGTAAATGACATATAGATCAGTCGATGCCGATATTGTGAGTATGTAATGGTAAAGATAAACTCAACATCTTCACTAATTTTAGAATCAATATTATCCACTCCTGGGCATTTTATATACTTCGATAGCATACAGTTTTCATTAAGATCATCGCAAACTGTACTTTTCAATAAATTTTGGTAGGTAAATTTAGTCTGGATTGCTAATAGCATTAATTTGATATTTTGACGAATTACAAAAATACATATTGAGTGTGTTTCGTTAACACCTGCTAGCATACAGTTTTAAGGCCGCAATGAACAAAATGACGAAAAACCAATATTAACACCTGTATTACATTCCTTGTATTTTACGTAAATTTCCCTTAAATTTAATAAAACCAAACGTTTTTGCTGTTTGGATTTATTTCCATCTTTATCACGGACTGTTTAACAATGTTTCATCCTGGGATTTTGGCATCATTCTGCTAATATCATCATCCTCAGAGAAAGCTTTCAGAGTATCAACAGTTTCCCCTGACAAATTTCTTCCACTTTTCTTTTTTTTTTTATTTTCTGCGTTTCTAGGAATATGACTGACTATTTACAATTAAATTGAGATTGTTTTTTGGCAACATTCCAACCTTTCGGTAACAAGTTCAAAATGTGATACGTTTCCTTCAATGTCGCTGAACTGAAAAATTTTGACTTAAGTTCTTCGATAAATTCGAGGTAGTCTGATCCTGGATTCTCAGAATCAACGTCAACGTTCTTGGGAATATTATATTGACTTTCCTCAGCACCAAAAGCATGCATTAATTTGCGTTAAATTGGGTTTATTTCAGTAACTTTTTGATCAATTTTCCTTTTTCTGCGTGATAAAGAAATTGTCTTTGTGGAAAGACCCGTTCATTCAAAATATTACAATACATATAATCAGGTTCAAATTCTGGTTGTACCTTTAAGAGACATTGTATTTATGTAAATTTTGAGCAGCATAATTCTTATATAATAATCATAGCATCGGGTAAAAATAGTAAAGCACGGAATAAGGTTAATTTGTTCATATTGTTAGCAGAACAATAAGGTTATTTCCCTTATAGTCCTGTCAATGACCGTAATTTTACCAAGCAGCACCGGTTTGCACGAAAATTTGGATTTAAGTTCTAGTTCTTACCTCTACTTCAAAGTTGACCCTCGGGGGTGAAAAATTGTTCATTGAAAATAAATCCGAGAATAGATAGATTCTAATTCTAAGCAAAACTTTTCGACTTATTCGCGAGTGAAAATGTAAAAAAACACGTTTTCAGAGGGTTTTTCGCGAATAACTCAAAAAGTAAGTATTTTACGGAAAAAAATTATTCCTATTATAATTGTAACTTAAAAAAAAAAAAAAAATTATTGATTTTTAGTGTCTGTAGACCCAATACACACGGAGTATTAGCTTGTTGAAGGTTGGTTCTTATTCGTCAAACGCCAAAATTGAAAATTCCAACGTGAAATTAACAAAAAACAATGCATTTTTCGGGGAAAACTCATAGAACCTTTTGTAAATTCCTCGAAAGAACCTTTAGTTTTGGTTTTTATAAAAGTCCCTAGCATCAAAATTAAGCGAGTTATGACGTAAATAATGCTGTTCCCAATTTTTTCAGCAACAAAAAAAGCAGTATAGGTAATAGGTATATGCAGTTAACACGTTCCCTTCCACGTGTACCAAAAACGGTACACAAATGAAAACTCTCTCTCGCTCTCTCTCAGCAAATGGTTTTTTACGTGTACGTCTCTCACGAAAGCTTTCTCGAAAATTCTGACAGGGAACGTGTTAAGAGATTTGCTTATAGGCTTAATACATAGTACCTATATTATGATACGAGGACGGAAACTATAGCCGATTGCCACACGAAGGCAAAATTGGCCCATCCGCCTACCTACCGGCTACCGCCCGAGTATCGTATCCTATTTTATATTACGAATGCGGAAGCTATTCGTAATATAAAATAGATTTTACTTTCTACCAAACTGTCATTTCACTCACTGTATCTCGGAGGATGACGTTGCTGAGGCTGTAATTTTGTAAATCTTGTGCCATTGGGATGGATCTTGCGTGTTCTAAATTTCTAAAGTTGCCTAATATTTTACCTTAACCCTCACAACAATACAATTATCTATGTATGCTGATCACGTGCAATTATATCTGGCTGCCCCTAATAATGAGATATGTGATGCCATATTATGTGATATTAATATTGACCTTGGATGCGTGGATCCACAAGAAAGACTACGCGACTGAACTTACTTCTATTAAGTTTAGTTATGTGGCAGTACCATTCTCTGAAGGGGTAAAAAGCCTGGGTATCTTAATAAATTCTGACTTGTCATGTTCGGACCCTGTAAATGATCTTTCGGGCAGGATTCTTAGTATTCTTAATTGGTAAAATCCAATCGAATAATTTTGTCGTTACGTGCGGAAAAATTTATTGAAATCAGATGTAACTAAAATGAAATTTTAAGAATTTTAGCGACTTTTTTAAAGAATTTTTATCCAAAAAGGGCTTTTGAAACAGTAGAATGCTAAACCACGATTAAGATAACTTGGTTGAAAAATCTGCCGTGTAGTTTACACACTGAACAGTCGATTTGTACTGTAATGTCAAATTCCACAATGTGTGCGCGATGTAATCAAATAAAAATGTTTCACCTTCGACAGATATTTACAATTTTTTTTATTTCAAAATCATATATGTATTGTCATCTGGTCAGCTGTCAATTGAACTCGTTTATCTTCCTAAATAACATCTGAAAACTCGTTTAGGATAAACGACTTTTGGAACTCGTTTAGGGTACATAGGTTGGTGCTTTTGTAGTTACTTGTTTTTCCAAAATAATCAAATCAAAAATTGTATGACAGGAGGGGAGCCATGTCAACCGTTTGGGAGTTAATACAGGGTGATTCGTAAATTCCAATTTTCCATGGTAGGTATGCAAAACAGAATTTAATTTTTATATTTTGATCTACCCAACGCAGCAACATCCAATTCACGCTAAAAATCTACTATCGTAATGTTCTTTCTAGAAATATCAACAATGTTGACCTACCTCCACCCACTGCAGGTACAGTCACTTTCAACTTTTTCCCGAATTTTCTCCGAAATTCATGTAATTAATACACCATTTTTTATTTTTATCTAATTTCCTATCTTATTACCTTTCCAACAAGGTGCAACATGTCCAACAAAAGAACAAAAATGAAAATTCATTCATGAAATGGTTATTATTAGCACGCAATAAAGTTTATTTTTGAACAGCATAACTAATTTTGTAGAAGAATTTTGCTGATTTCTAAAAAACTTTGCTAGTTAGAGGCATAATTTTATCTTTCCTGTAATATAAAACTTTATCAACTCTCATTATTTCAAAGTTTGCTACTTAATTGCTTTGAAAACTTCAGATATAAAGGGTATATTGTTTTAGATATTTTTCATAATAAGACGAAAACTTTACGACATAAAAGGAATTAAAAGAAGAATGTACAAATAATGCCCTTTCATATGATACCCCAAATGACGTAGTAAACCCCTTTTAAAATCGACTTCCTATTTCGGCCATTTTCGCAATGATAAGAAAAATAATAAAGTACATAAATCCTGCAATAAAGATGGGCAAGCAATATTTACAATCATGCATTAGACAGCCGGACGAATTCGCACCATTTTCCTTTTACAATTTTAGATACGTGAGTGAATGCAAACGACGAAAATGAGTGTGACAAATTAGTACCCTTGAAACGAAGAAACTGAAAAAAGATAAAATTTGTGATCGTGTAATGAACGATATTTCTATTCATATTGAAACAAAAGAAAAAAAATCATAAAAATTTTAATGTTTGAAAACATTCTTATATTTAGTGTTTTTTAAATATGTATCAACCGTTATTCATTATTATTCAATTAAAATTAATTACTACCTTAAAAATGTCTTCTCGAATGAATAATGTATTCTGCAACTTTTGCAGGAAATATTGTCAACTCCGTGAAATCCTACAGTAATTAAATGGACGCATTAATAACAATTCTGTTTTTTTTTTCAAAGTTGCATTCCTTCCTACTTGCTCGCGTAGAAAGACCCATATGAAGCAGACTGCCAGCCAAAAACTTTATTACAGACGTTCGAAGTATCAGGACATGAAACAAAACAAGAATCCCATGGGCAGTAAACGACACGAAAGGGTTCGACGGGGTTGATTTATGGCGTCATAGAGGCGAGGTACATATGTTCATATGTAAACTCGATCGCAAGTTAATGGTCACATCATTTTGATATAGAGCGGGAGCGCAATAGAAGGGAGGTGGGTTTTAATATGGCCCGCTTATCTCATCAATGGGTTACAAGGGCTCATTCGACATTAAGTGGCTTACTGAGGAGTCCCTTTGAACTATATGTAGTCGATCCCCTGGGCCCTTTTAGATTTTCGTTTATTCTGATAGGACAACTTAGGTGGAATTAATGATTCCACACCTTTTTGCCACATCAGGGGCATTTCCACTAATACACCAAATTGTTCGTTTCATTTGTGGCTTACCAACAAGTTAAGTAATTGATTGGAATTATTTACACAGCTTTTGATGAATATAAATGACGACATGATGCAGACATGTTTAATCAAATAACGTTAGCAATTATAAAACGTGTGTTTGTTTTCTACTCAGTTCGCTTCAACTTGCTTTCTGTTTTGAGTTTTTAGATTTGCGGATTTCCATTTTATATAATTGCAACATTGGGGCTTTCATTTTAGTTAATTTTGACTTTAATTAATTTCTCCGCACATAACATCAAAATAATTCATTAGATTTTTCTATCGGATTACTTTAACCACTTTGAACGAAAAAAAAAAATAATAATAATTGTATTGAAAAGTAACTGAAATTTAGAAAATTTATTGGTATTTTTGTCTAAAAAGGGCGTTTTTAAGCTCTTTTCGATTCGATTCGAACGGATTCAACAATAGGGCCCATCATGTATAATAATGGTCTCTGTACATATAAAAATTATTCACGTGTTTATAACCGACTGCCTGAAATGGATTGGATGAATTTGATCAGTGCTATTGCTATTTACTATTTCTTTCGCATAAGGGCCTGTCCGAATGCAAGTCTTCGTTTTCGTCTTCGTCTTGTTAGGACAGTTCGTGACATCGCACCGAGCTAAGCTCTGTTCGAATTTATTCTATGTTGTGAGCTTAGCTTCGTAGTATAACAGTTTAGATTGCTTAGCTTGATGAGCGAGTCAGGGCCTGGGTTGACTTCGTTAGACGGAATGAGAAAAATTGTAGGAGCATTCCTTTAATACTGTCGAATTGCGCATTTTTGGTTTACCTTGATTAATTAACGGGGAGATCTCCCCGTTTTGTAAAATGTCGGTCCACGATCGATCGGAGAAATCTCCCCGTTTAACAGTGTAATGCAATGCCAGTACTGAAATATGTTTTTTGTATTTTAATAATTTTATCATTACGTTATTGCGTTTAATACCTTATACAGACAGCGCTCTAAATCATGATTTACTAAATGAGTCATTTAGCATACATTACTAATTAATAAAGTTGTGACACACAGCCACTTCTTAATTAGAAACGATCAGCTGACAATTGTTGTGACATTCAAGAATAGCGCCTGGATTTCCGCAAGTCCTCAATGGCCCAAGTATATGCGCCACGTAGAGCCCATGGGACCATGGGAGCGTCTAGCATGCGGGGTTTTCTTAATATTCGAGACAAATTTACTAGACCAGTCAAATTAGACATTAAAGTTGCAAAGCGTGATGTAGTTCTAATTTTTTGATATATGTATTGTTAAGACCAGTTAGAGTAGTGTAAACCCAAATTTGCAGCTTCGAAAAACCTGTGCTTCCTACGTAATACGTGAAAATCTGCAGCTTTTTTTCAGTTGCCTTATAAGTTATAAACTGTGCATTTGTTGTTATTAGATGTTATTACCATTTTTAAGAAAATCCCAATGCTGTCCAGAGGTTTACAAGATGTTTTGACCCAAATTTCCCTGTATAGAAGGTACCAAAGTTCGTCTTGAGTGAGGAGAGGAATCAATTAGGTCTGACGGCAGAAAGTATTCCATGAGCTATCGAAAAACATTTCTTCTTCCAAAAACCGAGATATTGGCATTTGTGTTTCAGTACGATGGTGTAGGGAACTCGGCAGTAATGAAAAAAAAGGCTACTGTTCGCTTTGAAAGTCAGAACTTTACTCTTCTCTTAGATAGCTAACAGCGTACAGCGGTATCATACCGTCAGCACCGATAACGGCATCGTTTAGGCTCACAGGCAAAATTTTGCCTGTTAATAGATCGGAATATTTTCTCCTTACAATGGTTTCAAGTAATAGTTTCAGAGAATCAGGAAAAACAGATTCAGCTTCTCGCAAGAAATCATCAGATGGATTTACTGCAATCCATTTTCCATAACTTTTCTCATAGGTTGAACAGTTACACCGAAATGAGAGAAATATTAAAATATTGATTTTTGGAAGAACAAAAATTGCCTTATCTTGAAAACCATTGAAGGCACAGGACTGTGGTTGGGCTTAAATTGTTGCAAATTTAATGTACTCTAAAAATGGTGGTAACATCTAATATCAACAAATGCGCAGATTATGAGTTATAAAGCAATTGAAAAAAAGTCGCAGATTTTCACGTATTACGAAGGAAGCACAGGTTTTTCAAAGCTGCAAATTTGGGTTTACACTAATCTAACTGGTAATAACAATATATCAAAAAATTAGAACTACATCACGCTTTGCAATTTTAGTCCGTTTTTATGTACGATTTGACTGGGCTATACTAATTTACTCGATGAGAGCCTTTCGAGCTTGAATAATGGATGGAAGCTTTTTCCTTTTTGATAGTTTGCACTTCACGTTCATTTAGTTATAAAACTGGGACTTACATGATGGATAATAAGGAAGCTGCTGGATCCGGCTCGAAGGACCAATGAAAATTATATCCACCACCAAACACTCAAACTCACACTGGCACTCGGAAATAAAACCAAAGAAGATATAAAATATAAAATTTTATCACAATTACACATAATTACAATTTAAACTTAAACAATTTAAGGCACTTTAAAATCATACCAATTTTATAGTTGAGTGCAAGATACTGAAAATTTTATTTTATCAATGTATTGATATAGTAGATAAGTAGATTCCGCGCGTTGAACACTGCTGAAAGACTGCCCATAGAAATCCGTCCAGATGTCTCCAGTTTCAGGTTGTCAGCACTCGTTGCATCGATCAGCAGAATCAAAGGATATGCAGGTTTGCAATCGTTTAAAGAACTTTGATTCCGGCTGATCGATGCATTTTACCGCGTCAAATATTTTTAAAAATTTTTTTTAGAAACATCACTTTATTTATTTTTTCTGATCTAATAAAATATTTTAAGAAATGTATAAAGATTACTAAAACTAGAAGAGTTGAACGTGAAAAAGTGCAAAGTTTAATCACTAGATTTATGAAATTAAGTATTAATTATATTGTGCATCAATCAGCCTTAAAAAAGAAAGTAAAATCCTGCAAGTGAAAAAATTCCAATTGGATTTTCAATCACAGAAAATAAAATAATTGTGTCCGAAGATAATGAGTATACGTATAACTTCGTCGGAGATACACATGTACATGACAACAGTTTTTAAAATCATAGTGTCTTTTACTGCTACTAAAAGTATTTCTCTATATTCCATTCCAAATTAACAACACTTTGATGAACACCCGTCAAAAACAGCGAGAAAGGACAACATCAACGGTGGTATTTTACTTGAAGTGGAATTGTTACGAAGGGAAATGCTCCATGCAGGCTGGTTCGGTTCGAACTCCAACATTCCCAAGTTGTCCTAAACTCGGGCGTAGTGCATGGATACGCCGATACCCCAAGTGGCAAAACGCTGCTATGATGCAGGGGATACTGCCGTCATCTGTATGTTCAAAAAATCCGGCCAACTTGATAATTAGTTTGTCTACAAGAATGCAGAGTGAAATACTCACTGCAGGGCATAAGGGCGTATTTCTCCTATAAAAAGCGAAGGGAAATAAAATCCAACCGAACCAGATCGGAACATTCACACAGCTACTGGGCTACAGCGGCATGAAACAGCTACCAGCATCCGACTGAAATCACCTTCGCCCTTATTTTTCCTACCGAGCCACAATCCTTTCATTTGTCGTTCAGCCAACGCAGCGTGGCTTTGTGTTTTACTGGAAAAGCCTTCAACTTCAGGAGGAGAAGCAATTTCTGAACTTTAATCACAGACCATAGTATTGAAATTTCGCTCTTCTGAGCTGTTTGTGTATTGTTGAATTAAATTTTTAGCCTTCCGAGGAAATTTAATGTTGATTTTCGTTTTGATTTAACTATTTTTGCGCTGATTTTCTATAAACTTAGTGACTTAAGTAATCCTGCCGCTAACTTTTCATGGAGCATGTTTCAATAGATTTCAAACAAAAGCAAAACACTTTTCGGATTTATTCCCAATTATCAGACATTTTGATTTGATTTGTTCCATAGGCTTATACCCTAGACAGACAGCGCTCTAAATCATGATTTGCTAAATGAGTCATTTAGCATAAATTACTAATTAATGAAGTTGTGACACACATCCACTTCTTAATTAGAATCGATCAGCTGTCAATTGTCACATTTCCCATGTGACATCCAAGAATAGCGCCTGGATTTCCGCAAGTCCTCAATGGCCTTATCCCACAAATTCAAAAAGAGCATTTCCTGCTCAACGTCCCAGGCACTTCTTTTTCTTGATCTTTTTTCAAGTATGTCGGTTTTTTGATTCGCCAGTTTCAACAAATTGACAAATATTTTCCTTCTACTTGTTATTTGCAATGGAAAGCGCACAGTAATGTAAAAAATTAGTATAGAAGTACAAAATCAGCTGTATTCTAGTACATTATTCGTCATTTAGGTATAAATGATGAAGAGAATTTGGTCATTTAGCAAATCATTAATTATCAAGTTTTTCGTGATTTAGCTAAATGACCCCATGACACACATCGTCTAAATTACTAATTAGTACTAATTAGTAATTTACGTGCGCTGTCTGTCTAGGGTATAAGAAAACAATAATCATGTTTTCACCAAATACCACAACATTTTTGCTCTTTTACATTTTCTCGAAAATATCTAAAACCCATTTAAACGGCATCTACGATAATCAGCTGAAGAAAGTCCAGTTTAAAATTTGTCGCTAAATAAGTATGTATATATTTGATTTTTATCCAATTACGGAACAAGGTAACACGAATTAATTTACTCCCGGATTCGTTCTACTTCCAATTTTGTTAGGAATTCCAAAATAATTATTTTACGATTTAAATAGCCGTGTGGGAATCCCAAATTGTTTTTGGATTCCACAAACTTATGCTATGACACAACCAAACGAATTGTAAGCTTGAGATTATTTCCTCAGACATTTAAAAAAAATCATTGTTTATTTATTAAAGTTGATATACCTACCTACAATAAGTAACGAGAATTTATAGATATGTATACAGACATTAGAAAGCTAAATACTATACTTTTATACGAGCAATGTTTATATATTTGTTTGCAATCACGTTTTCGAAACCGACTCTAAAGATTTCGATGAAATTTACAATATAGGGATTTACGGAAACGAAAAATCGATCTAGCTAGGTCTTATTTCTGGTAAACTTCATTTAATCCGTGTATTCACGCACAAAGCAACAAACTTAACTTCCCCACGCAATATGAGTTGTAATCTCACCACCACCAGCTAGGAAATATGTCTGCCACGTTGGGTGCAGAAATTCGAATCCTGAAAAGTGCTCCAATTTTTTTAGCTTATTTTTTGCTTTTTGGTATTTTTGAGGCATAAATAATGCTTTGTAGAGTTGTCTAGGGGTTTGTTTCTACGAAGTAAATATTATAATGCCTCGTAGACGTCCGAGAAAACTTCCAAGTTTTAATTTCCAAAACTCACAACCTGAAAATTCAAGATCTGGAGCTGATAATGATGATAATGCTACAATTAACGTTCACCTGATCTAGTTTCGAATCAAGGAATTCAATCTATGTATGTAAGTCCTGGACACGCCCCGTTCGTGCCGCTCAAGAAAGATGCATTCAATTAATGTCTGAAGTTATGCACTCAGAACATTTGGTTAGTTTGGAAGCTTTACGAGGTACATGCCTACATACCTGCTTGAAAATATACAAAATAGATCTAGCTAGACGTTTTAAATCTGTCCTGAGCGAAGATTGGTAGCCAAGGTATTTATTTTTTATGCTCATAAGTTTTTTTTAACTCTTCCGAGCAAGCTCCGTCATCCAGATATTTCTTTACGAATTGAGATGTAATATCATTAGTATATCATTTACACTTTAAATAAATCAACCAGTTTGATGCAATGGTGAGTTTTATGGATGATCAAGCCGACTTAGCGTGGGCTAAATAAATACCCAAAATGTTCGAGAAAAAATCAAGAATTTATAGAAATAATTATAATAAACGTGTTAAATTATCTTGGTCAAGTAATTCGCAGTGTAGATATTGATATAAATTAAAATTTAAATTAAGTTCTATATTTTCTTCTTCTAAATTAGAAATTTTAATCGGACATAAAACGTTTTAAATATTTTCGTAACGTCCTCTAATATCCTCAAAACTGGTGCTTGACACGCAGGAGTTAAGTAAGTACTCTTGGCTAAGCTATCCTGATAAGTAGCTTCCTTATACTACAGTGAAAGTCGCTTATAACGACGAACAAGGGACCAGCAAATTCCCGTCGTTATAAACGAACGACGCTAAACAGGTATAGCCGAGTTTTATAGCCGAGTTATTTACATATATAATAAGACGAAAAGCAACTTTGTGTATAAATTGAATTTTATATGTATACTAGCTGGCCCGCAGCCGGCGTTGCGCGGGCACAACTATCCCTAAAATAAAAGTAAACTTTAATAAAATCACAATGTTGTTGATTTCAAATTGATCAAATGTTACTCAGAAGGTTAAGCGCAACATGCCCATGTACTGCATGGCCATCTAGTGGCGAGTTATTGCAAAATGGATAACTCGAAAATATTCACCGTGTTCAAATACCTACTTGTACCAATTTTCATGACGATCGGTTGAACGGTATAGAAGTTGATGTACTGCAGCACCATCTATTGGCGAGCTATAGCAAAATGAATAACGCGAAAATATCCACCGTGTTCAAATACCTACGTATATTAATTTTTGTGACGATCGGATGAACGTTAAAGAAGTTGATGTGCTGTAGCGCCATCTAGTGGCGAGTTATTGCAAAATGGATGATGTGAACATATTCACCGTGTTCAAATACCTACGTATACCAATTTTGAGGACGATCGGTTGAATGGCAAGAAGTATTGCAGCGCCATCTAGTGGCTCTCCTACCGGGCCCGATTGTAAATCTAAACAATCCAGGGTGACACTCAAACACACACCAAAAATTTTAACCCATTAACGCCGAGGTGATCAGAATTTTTACTAACTTTTCAACGTGTTTATTTATTATGTTATCGGACCAAAAAAATAATGCAATATCTCTATTCCTACGCGAAATTTGATGCTCTTTCAGAATCTGAGCTCAAAATTTCGATTAGACACCGAGAAAAAAAAATATGGCCGATTAAAACGTGAAAAGCGTGAAAATTTTCGAAACAAAATTTTTTTCGCATTTTTTTTCACAATGATACCGCAAAAGTATCAACTTTTTACTATGATCAGAGGTGATCATGGCACTCGAACATTAAGAGGAATTTTTTTCAGAAAATTTCATCGACGCGTTTCGTCAAAATGGCGGCGAGAATTAAAAATCTTAATCTATCGTTTTCTTAAAAACTATAAACTTTAGAAAAAAATTTTTAAGAGGAAAAATGTATTTAAATTAGTCAAGGAACACCCTCAAATTTTTTCAGAATTTTTGGAGACAATTATGGAAAAATTGGATTTTTTGAAATTTTCGAAAATCAAAAATTGTCTCCAAAAATTCTGAAAAAATTTGAGGGTGTTCCTTGACTAATTTAAAGACATTTTTCTTCTTAAAATTTTTTTTCTAAAGTTTATAGTTTTTAAGAAAACGATAGATTAAAATATTTAATTCTCGCCGCCATTTTGAATAAACGCGTCGATGAAATTTTCTGAAAAAAATTCATCTTAATGTTCGAGTGCCATGATCACCTCTGATCATAGTAAAAAGTTGATACCTTTGCGGTATCATTGTGAAAAAAAATGCGAAAAAACTTTTGTTTCGAAAATTTTCACGTTTTTCAGGTTTTAATCGGCCATATTTTTTTTTCTCGGTGTCTAATCGAAATTTTGAGCTCAGATTCTGAAAGAGCATCAAATTTCGCGTAGGAATAGAGATATTGCATTATTTTTTTGGTCCGATAGCATAATAAATAAACACGTTGAAAAGTTAGTAAAAATTCTGATCACCTCGGCGTTAATGGGTTAACACAATCGGTTCAGCCGTTTAGAAGGAGTTCAGTGACGTACACACGTACAGAAGAATTATATATATAAGATGAAGAATAAGTAATTCAAGTATTATAGTTAGGAAAAACAGAAGTTAATGCAAAGACAGCTAATCTAGACACACGGCATTGCGTCAGCCAAGTTCGCAAAGCAAAAGGGCCGTGAGTTATATTACACGAACCATGGCGGGCTACTTTCGACCCTCCATAACTGAAAATCTATTTGACCTAGACATTTGCAATTTAGAATGTCTAGTATTCCCCTCTTCTAATTACCAAATCTCAAATTTCAATGAAAACCCTCTTTCCATTCACGAGATAATGACGTCCGAAATTCACTATTTCCATCGCTGACTCACTCATTCATTAAAAGTTTAGACTACTTCCATGTGACTTAAGAAGTTAAAAATTGGTGTGGGTCATTGAACGTATACAGGGTGACCGGAAATTGCTGGCATTCCTCTCGGGAGAATAAACTATGACTAATTTGGAGTGATTTAACCTATATCACTTGGGAGTCAGAAATGCACCATTTTTGAGAAAATCTATTTCGTATTTCTTTTTACAAAAATCCGAATACTCTCACTTTTTGGCCTGAATTGTTCCGTGATCTCATAGCTTACTAATTGGCCAACCTTCCTAAAGCTAAAAATCACAAAATTTCCTGTTAGATTTTATGTTGTGTTACAATAAATAAAAAATTTGAAATAAAAATTCTTCACAGAAGTGTCATTATCATAAAAAAATTTATGGAACTTGTCGTAGAAAGCATTGTAAGTTTGTAATTACATCTCAGTATCCTCAGCTATCCAAAAAGATATAATTTTCGACGAAAACATTGTTGGTTTTTTATTTTAATTTGAAAATGTAGGAGTGGAGCAGTGTACAATAAGTAGATTTTCTCGAAAATGGTGCAGTTGCGACCCTCAAGTGATATAGGTTAAATCACTCCAAATTAGTCATAGTTTCTTCTCCCGAGAGGAATGCGAGCAATTTCCGGTCACCCTGTATATGTATAGGAAAAAATTGGTTGTCTGTAAAGTCGGTTTACGGACGATAATTTTACAATAAACGTTTATTTAGCAAAAATTGTTACAGATAATAATATCCCTCGCTAGCGATGCATCTTTCCCATCTTTCGGGCAATTTATGGATACCCCGCCAAAAAAATTGTTGATTTTTTGCCGCAAACCAATCATCGAGCCATTTTTTGGCGTTTTCGTGCGAATAGAAGTGCTGCTCGGAAAGTGCGTGGCCCAACGATGCAAATAAGTGGTAGTCGGACGGCGCCAAGTGTGGTGAGTAAAGGCCGTTCTCCAATGCACCGACCATCCAACCAAGAACGAACCAAAATCGCGCCATCGCGTCACACATTATGTTGGGCTCATATTCCCTCTCGCTTGTGTTTTGGTCAACCTGGCTAACTTTTTCATGTGTGCGTTTTAACCACATAGTACTAGTCGCCCATTCAGCGGTTGTGTTGTACTAGAATACCTATCAGTGAGACAGCTGTCCCACCGGTTGCCAGAAACTCAGTGCGCTAATTTTAACATAAAGTGCTTATAAAAATGTGCGCGGTAATTCCAGCCCAGCACTAAAAGTAAAAGTGAGTAGTTTTTTCGCTCAAATAGTGATAACAACTCTTCCAGATAAAATATTTGCCCGAGGATGTTGTGACAGCCGGCAGTCACAACTACAGGCAGGGGCTTGTATTTTACACGCGAATTCAGGCAATTCAGCGTTTTCGTTGGTTGGTTCGTGGTTGGTTGGTCGGCGCATTGGAGAACGGGCATAAGCCGCATGCATTAACGGTTCCCAATCGTATGACTCCACCAATTTCTTGGTCGCTTTTGTTCGATGTGGCGGTGCATTGAAATCAATGTTGTTGTTGTTGTTGTTGTTGGTTTAGTCTACCCAGTGGGCATCACCATACATAGGTGATTTTTATGGTCACGGCCAGAATCAGCCACATTGACCAGCAAACCAATTTGAAGAATCCCAGGCACAATTTCATAAGCGATGGGGCCCAAGAAGGACGGGCAGCAAGAAGCGCAGGAACGGCCAGAGCCCAGACCAGCCCAGGACACCAAGCAACTCGGACAGGGTCCCAGGAGTACAATCCTCTTCCAAGGGCAGTTCTCTCAATTTTCAGGGCAACCACCTCCAACTCCTCAGTCACCACAAGCCAAGGAGCACCACGGTACAATTCGCGAGTTCAAAATACAAAAATCATCAAACAAACTCAACTACTGAAAAGAAACAAGCTGTGTTAAATATTGAGCAATAGACAAAGGGAATTCCATCATAAGATAGATAGGCAGTGAGCTTGGTTTACATGTGTCAACATCAACAGAACCATCAGGCAGAGTATAGACAGTATAATCATTGAAAACAGATACCACAACAGTGCTACCAATCATAGAGCAACTCCAGAGCTCCTCAAAAACATAGCCAGATCTTGAATGCAGTCATGATCAAGGGGTGATAGAGCTTCAGCGAGCGAGCAGGGTTTCATAAACCTGGGGACATTCACTCTTGCTCCACTATATTTGGGGCACGTCATAATCAAATGCTCATCATCTTCAGGCACACCACATAAATCACAATTTTCACTACTCACCCGCCTCCACCTAGCCAGGTGTTTTTTGGAGTAAGAATGACCCGTGATAATTCTATTTATCATTCTAACTTCCACATTACTCATTTTCCATTTAAGGAACCATGGCTTAGAGCCAAGACCAGGGTGAACCTCCGCAAAAAATCTTCCCTTAGATACACTAACACGATCCACCTCACGTCCCCATTCTCTCCAGACCCTGCTCCTTACATTGATCATCACATCATCAGGAGTGAGACCAACCGATATAGCCTCACCAGTCAATCTCGCATTCTCCGCCGCCCTATCAGCCATTTCGTTTTCTGCAATTCCCTTATGGGATGGAACCCACACAATTTCTAAGAACTCAAGAAGTGTAGCCAACTCAAAAATTTCAGCAACAATATAGTTATCCACATTTCTATTTCTTATAGCCAAACAACCATTGAGACTATCGGTGATCAATACCACCCTAACGATTGACAACTCCAAGACACATTCCAACCCCTTCCTTATTGCCAGGAGTTCAGCTGTTAAGGTAGACATACCCCACAAAACCCCATAGCCACACTCAACCCCCCTCTCAGGGACAACCACCCCCAATCCAGCCACACCCCCCGCCACAGACGCATCAGTCGCAACCACAACAGCTCCATCAGGAAATCTAGCTCTTTTTTCACACATTATGACCCTTACAACTTCACAACTGATATCTTTTTTTGGGCCCAAACTACCCAGAAAACCGGTATTGACATTAATTTCACCCACCCCCTCAACAGAGCGTACTGACCCATATCTAAGACACTGAAATAGCTCCCTATACTTCGTCCAACACACCTCATAAGGCGTGTCACCTACACCTTCATCAAGTATGCTACCAAAATCAGGAAAGATTTTACACAACCTCAGTATTTCCCTTACCGTAGCCAGCTCCGCTCTACGATCCGGAGGCAATTCATTGGCCAGGACATATAGGACATGATTTGGAGTGCTATGAGTTAACCCCATACTCCTTCTGATATGCTTGTTGGTTGCCGTATTAATTTTTTTGTCTAGGGCCTTTGATTCATTAAAGGACAGTGATCTCGCATATTCCATTTTTGATCTTATTAGCGACGAAAAGAGGAGCAGAGCATTTTTAGGACAGATACCAAATCTAACACCACTAAGTAGTCTTACAACTCGTGCATTGCTCTCCGCAACCTTCAGAGCACTGTTATAGTGGGTGCCACTCTTCAGATTCTTGGTAAAGGTCCAACCCAGAAATCTAAAATCCTTAACACAGGGTACAGCAGTGTCAGATATGCTCAGCGTGAGATTGTGTTTGGACTTAAATAACATACATTTCGACTTGTTACTGCTAATCATCAAGCCAATTTCGGTCGTCCTCCTTACAAACATATCCAGAGCATTCTGGAGCCTAAGATTTACGTCCACAACACTCCCACCACCAGCAAGAATAATAAAATCGTCAGCAAATTGGACCAAGAATACATCAGTTTCCACACCCTCATGCAGTAACGAGGTGTAGACATTAAACAAGACAGGACTTAGAGTGCTCCCCTGAGGAATACCACCCACAGCTGCAAATTTCTGCCCTCTCATCATTAGCACTCTTTCTTTAAAACATTTAACTATCCAATTTATATAGGCCAGTGGCACCTCACATGACAACAACCTCAAATAAAGCTTGCCTAGGTCAACTCTATCATAAGCACTATCCAAATCGATGCTCACAACACCAACAAACTTATGAACTTTATATAAGCTCGCAATTTTCTGCCTAATAACCCCCAAGCACATTGACGCCGACCTGCCAGCCCTATAGGCAAAGGAGTGCCGAGGCAGAATACCCTTATTCTCAAAAATGCCAACAAGGACTTCTTTAATGCGGGCATTTATGACTTTTAGAGCCACATTAATCAGTGATATGGGCCTATAGCTCGAAACATTGGTAGGGTCCTTGCCAGGCTTCAATATAGGAATAATCCTTATGCACTTCCATTCTTCAGGGAGTTCCTCAAATTCAAAGGTTCTATTCAAATATTCAACAAACTTAACTTTCCCAGCATGTGATAAACTTTTCAGCATGGCAAAAGAGATTCCATCCGAGCCAGGGGCAGAACCAGACTTGGAGCCAAGATAACCATCCAGCCACTCAACGGTCAGACCCAGCAAAACTACCCTGCCTGTATCCTTCAGTTCAGGAATGAGGGATGGAGAATTAACCTTTTCCACAACCATTTCCATGAATTTCAAAACCATATCACCGTCCTCAAAAAGATTCACTCTCTCACCACCACCCTTCATCCTTCTAACCGTTCTCCAAAAATCCATAACCTCCCCCCTCCTCCCCATGTCCTCAATAAAATCATCCCAATCTTTCCTTTTTGCAACCTTGACCTTCCTTCTGAAAATGGCATTCAATTTATTGTGTTCTATCAGGTGGGCAATGTTTCCAGTTTTGTTGAACCTAGCCAGAGCATTGCTCTTTAGTCTAAAAAATTTATCAATTTCAGGGGACCACCATCTTTTAGGCACGAACTTATTTCCACCTTTAACAGTAATAGTCGATTTTTTGATGACGTTCTTGAGTTTTTCCATGATGCTCATGTTCTCCAGATCACCCGATCCAATTCTGCTTAATGACGTCATAAGCTCCTTCCTCGCCAAGATCCTTCTAATGGGACGGATCACCGACAGATCCACCTCAAACATAATGGGAAGGTGAGGGCTACCCCCAAATGAAACATTTAGAGTTTTCCAAAGAAATTTAGCATTGCAAAAGTTAATGAACGTGATATCAAGCACACTTTTCGAAGGATTTCCATTTCTAGTGATGCAAGTGAAATCACCATTGTTGATACTCCTGAACCCGTAGTCACTTGCGATGCTACTAAGGATTTCACCTTTTCTATTAGTGAAAGAATCACCCCATTCTATGTTTCGGGCATTGAAATCACCCGCAACGATTGCCCTACCTTTTTTGATTGCATTGAGAAAGATTCCATCTACAACAGATTTGAAACTACCAATGTCCAGACCAGGACTTAAATAAACCGAGCCAAGTGTAATTACTCCTTCGTCACACTTGATTGTAACCATAGTAGTGTTCTCCAAACCAGGGGACAAAACCTTGACTGGAACGAGTTCATTCTTAGCAATGACAGCAGTCCCACCGTACCCATCAGCTCTATCGCTTCTCACAACTGAGAACCCACTGAGCGAGACCCGGTCCGACGGAAGTAACCAGGTCTCGCTCATAAGCAGGCAGCCAACATTGTTGTTTAATGAAAATCTTTCAAGTTCATTAATAATGGGTCTCACACTTTGACAGTTGTACTGCAGAAATCTCATGCTACAACGAAGGATCCTGAATCAACATTCTCCGTCAGAATGTTATTTACTGATTTAATCAACATAATTAGCAGACTAATTATTTCATTTTGAGAACTAATTCCGTCAGACTTTAAATTATTTTTTTGGTTGATTCTACTAACTTGTCCTTTAATTGGGACACTGTTTTTATTTTTAAAAATTCAAAACGTTTTTGAAATGATGTGTTTCCGTTCTCATCAATATCGACCTCGAAATCATTCCGCTCATCTCCAGAAGGAATTGGTTCAACATCCGCCGATCCCACCACCACATCACCTCCACTTGCATCCACCCTTGATATGGGTCCCGTAGAAGAATCCCTCATCACCAAGACGTTCGCCATCCTCCTACTAATATCTTTCGAAATCATAAGAGCTCTAGTTTTCTGCTCCCTGATTCTAGCCTGGCAGCTCCAGCTAAAGGCCGGATGCCGTTCACCACAATTAACACAATTTATCTTCCCCTCACAATCATGTTCCCCATCACCACATTCCTCACCACACCTAGCACAGGTCACATGACTTCTTTTGCAATACATGGCAATATGTCCAAAACGCTGGCACCTGAAACACCTTACCGGGTCAGGAACAAATTCAAACATTTTCACAATCGTATATCCCAGCTGAACCTTTTCCGGCAAATTGACTCCACGAACAAACACCTTAACTCTTTCCACTGGAACCCTCTCATAACCCTTCTCACCCCTCACCCTTCTAAACTCCCTGAACACTTTCAAAAACTCAAACTCCGGATTATCCTTATTTAACATTTCCAGCAACAGAACCTCATCCAGATCCACCTCAATCCCCCTCAAAATGCCCGCCCTTGCAACAGCACTTAGAGGAATATACACTCTGTAAGAGTCATCAAGACCGTGACTATTGACAAATTCGTTTGCATCCGCACCACTCTTAAGTTCCACAACACATCTATCAAAAGCAACCCTTCTTATATTTTTAATTCCTTTGTCGTTCTCCGCCTTCAAAGACCTGCCTATAGCCAGAGGGTTGATTCCCACTCTTTCACCACCTTCCGCCCTCTGTCTGGAGATCATCACCCTATAGGACGCTCTGACCTCGCCCCCATACTGGAATGAGGAGATCGCCCCACTCACACCGTCACCCGCGGACCCATCCAAAACCTCATCAACCACACCACCACCATTCCCATCCACAACCTCCACACACTCACCACCCCGATTCCCACTCGCCTCCAAGACTCCTCCGAGATCATCTCGACCACTGATAGCTTCATCGCCAAAAATAATTCTATTTATGCTACCGGCTCGCATCGCTCTGGTATCCACTGCCATCTCACCTCCTGCCAGTTCTTCACAAGCTTTCTTTGAATTTTTTTCCTCCACCACAACTTTCATTTTTTTGGTAGATGGTCCTTTTTCATTTAGTCTTTCCGACTTGTCAAAATTAATATGCTTGTTTGAGCCCTTCCTCTTCATCCCGACACAATCTAACAGTTTAAAAATTTCTTGAAAAACTTTAAGCCTTATCTGCTTATTTCCAGGCTAACCACACTAAAAAAGTACCTCAAAAAACACAGGATTATTCAAATGTATGAATTAACCTGATACAGCTTAAAATGACGAAGACCGTGGAAATATTTAAAACAATTCACAATACACTAAAAAGTGAAATCGGCTTCCTTAATCTAATCAAGGAACAAAGAGAATCTCAATTGGGGACTGTTAATAGTTACTACTCAATACCAAACCACGTTTCAATTGCTGTCAAGATTAATCCGTGCGGCGACAATATGTCTCCAACTAATCGTGATAAACCTGTGTTTATTCCTTTCAATTTTTTACTTCACAGCTTTTATATCCACAATTTCAAAAACCAAAGCAATAAGTTTTTGGAGTCTCTTTGCCCCTTATCAGAAATAAGTAGGAAGAAACTAAAACTTGGCACCGCTAATTGACCGCTAGTTACAACCGTTACTTGCTGAAGACAAGTACAGCCTAACCAAAAGGTCTTCACTCCACGAATGAATTTATATCTTCCAGAAGAGGAGGAAGAACCGTTATCACAGCAAAAAGAACCCAAGCTCACTTACCTTTACAAAATGAAACCTTCAAAGTGAAAATTTCCTCTTAAGTTGAAGTGCTCAAAAACACAGCTTGAAATCTCAAGAACACAAATTACAAAGAAACTCAAAATCTAAGTAAAACACACAAGACCAATATGGCTACCCCGTGATGCCCTGCAAAAGCTCGCTAAACTGGTGACCGACTCCAAAGGCTGCCAAGAGAGAACTGAGCATTGAAATCAAGGAAAATTACTTTGTGATGCGTTGTTGTATGAAACTTTACAAACAATGAACTGAATATGTTTGACAGATGTCTTGTTGACAGATTTATACTTTTGGAACGTTTAAAAATTTGTAACTAGTGACCTCTAGCGGTTAATATCCAAAAGTCTCATTTCATAGGTATAGACCTGGTAATCATTCTGCAAGTCAAACCTCTTTCCCTAACAAAATTAACTTTTTCTTCCCACATTTTCCACGGACATTTTATATTCCATGAACATATTTTAGATTGTCCTGCCACAAATCTTATGATCTGCAAAAAATATTCTTTTCTTCTTTATTTTCTTAAATGCACCAGTTCTTATTCTTGACTTTTTCGAAGACACTTATTATATTCTGCCTAGAAAAAAATAAAAAATAAATCATTCACCCGAGAACTTCTCCGAGTTGCGCTATAAAATCGTCTCAAGCAAAAATCAGTGGAAGCGATAAAATTTCAAATAACTATTACCTTTAAAAGCTGGATTTTATCTCGTTCCTCCGTAAAATGTCTCCTTATCTAGGCGTATTGAAAGTTTTTTAGTTTCATAGATTCGTTTGAATCCTCCACGGTCGGAATCTAAAAATAGCCACATGGAGCAAAACACAGGCACTGGAGTGCCTTTGACCTAGTTTACCTTCCTAAAAATTATAATGAGTGAAGAAATACACTTGGGTGTATCTTTGAGTGGCCTCTGGAGGCGTAATTGGCATGAAATAAGGTCTTTCGGTGCTTTTAGACATCCACACTTCGTCCACCTTAACAAAGGGTATGCACTCGAAGTGTAAGGACTTGTTGATACTTGCATACTCGAATTGCCCTTAGAAACTGCAAGAATTGGTTTTCAACATCTCGATGTTTATGAGAAAAGTTTTCCATTTTTGTCGTTTGCTGGTATAAACCTCTTCCTTGAGCTGCCCGCAATTATTTAACACAGAACAATTATCATTAGATTTAATAAATGTATTTGGCGTTCCTCTTGCAGATCACGAGATAACACCCGTACTGGAATTCTGGAACGTCTCTGAGCTTCTGAATCTCTTCGATGATATGCACGGCCGAGATTCTAAACCATTAGACCGTAGAGGCCAACTTAATCTTTTTGAGCCATTCCAAGAACTTTAAAATATATTGAAATACTTTTCTTCCGACGTGTGTCAGCAGGATTGAAAATAGAGACAAAAAGCAAAATGAGGCTTCCGTATCGAAATAAAAGGGTCACACTCTGGGTTATGCTCGGAATCATTGCCGTCACAATGTTTGTCTTCAAATTCACTGAACTGGGACCGACTTGTTTATTTAAGGAAGACCAAGTATCAGTCATGATAAGGGACGAGGTAACTAATTTTTCAATTTTGTCACAGGTGGAACTTTTGAATTTTTTCCATTGACGTTTCCTAAATTTTAAACGGAATTGGAATCGCTCGGTCCCACTGTGTCTCTATGTTTGTTTATAATAATTTTCAATTTGGCAACGAACGTTCTTTTTTTTCTTAACAGAAGTATGTGGTCGGCTCGGACCAAAAAATCTACCCCTACAATCGAGAAATGCCACTAATTTTCATTGGCGGGGTACCCCGATCCGGCACCACTTTGATGAGAGCCATGCTGGATGCCCACCCTGATGTCAGGTATGTGGTTTCTTTACATTCACTCAGATCTTTGTATTCTATTTCTATTTTTTTAAACCTTTTTTATCCAGGAGTTTTCCATCTTTGTTAAAATGCTTCTAGTTGATTTGCGTACATGTGTGTGAACCGAATTCCAAAGAAATGGTTCATCATATGTACTCGTATATCATAAATATTTCCAATTTTACGAGTATGTGTACATATTATTATTATTTTTGACTTGCATAACTTCTTATCGACTACTTGCAAAAACGATCCATTTTATCGTTATACCAACCTTTCTGAATAATTTTCCAAAAGATATTTGTAAAAATGTTGAAAAGTGGAAACGTTAAACGGCAGCGTACCTGACCGATATAGCAAAACAAACAAACAACCGACTCGTGAAATGTTTGCCGCGAAACGTTTCGTAAAAATGTCAGATCTTTTTTCTTTCGGTCTGAACGGACCAAAAAATAAAATGTTGTGAATAAATCGGTTCGCTTTAAGGAAAAACCACTGCGTTACTTGCTTATAGTAGAACTGTATAATACCTTGGACACAACTACCTGTAATAATAATAACAAATATCAAAATGACGGTGTGACACATTGCTAAACGTAATTTTGAATGACAATTTTCCTGTGTCGTCCACCATCCAAGTACTATTTGCGTACTTTGCTGCTTAACTTCGATGTTCAGACGAAGGGTATCCTCCAGTCGTGACCAAAATTTGTATCAAAAGCTTTCAAAAAGCTTGTTCGCTATTCGAACCCAGATGGCGCTGAACCGTAATTTCCGCAAAATTACGGTGTTTTGCCGTCCTTTTGAGCCATCATAATTAGGGTTTTTTGGTGTCATAACGATGGCTGCTATGTCCAAGACGGGTACGGGCACTATGTCCAAGATATAATGTTGAGTATTTTTTTTTACAGGAAACACACATATAGGCTTTTTGAGATTAAATCGAAAATCTGATACTTGCCACTCAG